>CM053786.1:375638509-376327259 GCA_028749045.1 Cupressus sempervirens
CATCCGTATCATGTCCATTGCACCGATATTAGTGTCGGTTATTTGCTTCATTTTCGAGAAGAAGGGTGTTTTGGGCATCATATCCTCTTTCTTTTTCTTAGTGTTTGTCCGCTTGGGATTCTTACTTGCACTAACATCCTCCATACTCGTCGCCCTATTACGGGATGGTAGAGTGGTGGACAAGAAGGCAAGTAGAACCAAGGGAAGCAATCCTTAGACTAGAACAAAAGAAGGATGTCAGTTTAAGGACCCTTTTCAACTCTAAATGATTAAAATTCACCTTAACCAATAATCGCACAGCGACTTTTCGGAATTAGGACTAGACCTCAGGAACTTCAAGTCCACTTGCAAATTAGAAATTTACCATGTAATTCACCTCCAAATAAAGTTGCCCAACCTAGGGCAAAAATTGCAGCTCTTCTTGAAAATTAGAAGTTTATCTTCCACAAAATTCGGCTCCCACAAATTTTGGCTCCCACAAAATTCGCCAAGCAAGAAGAGTACAGATCTGCTCTTGCAAAATCACCAACACCTTGACAAGAAGAAGTGAGAAGTGAGGAGGAAATGGGAGAGAGGCCTCCTCTTATACCCAACTTTCTTACTCCCTCCAAGTTGGTCGACTTGGACCCTGGGAGCAAGAAAAACAATAATTAATGCAAAATTATGACCCACAATCAAATACTTAGCTAAATATTAATTTTGCCAAAATGAAAATTGCCAATTAGTTGTAAATTGTAGAAAGAAATTAAATGGTGCCTTGGAGATGTTAAATATTTCCATTTAATGAGGATTTAGTAATTAATACGTTATTAAAATTGGATTTTGGCTAACCAAAAGCTATTTTTCAATATTAAATTACCAATTTCATTTAAGGCAAAAAGTTTTTAAGGCAATTTTAATCTATTAAAGCCAATTTTTTGCAATTTCATTTAAATTGATTTTGCCAAGCAATTTTAGTTTTTTAATATAAATAAAATTATTTCTCTAAAGTTTTAAATTGATTTTGCAATTTGCTTTCATCATCACAAAATTAATCTTTCTTCACCAAAAATTGAAGATTTTCCAAAAGACCAGTTTTAACAAAATTTTCATTTTTTGAAAATTATCCAAATTTACACAATTATATCAAATTTTCAAATGAAAACATTGAAGTACAAAATTTACAATTTTATCCTTCTAAGAGTTGCTCTTTAAAATTTGTCCGCCCTAAGGATAGAATTGGTGGCTCTGGAAAATCAAGTTGAAACCGGGTGAAAATAAATCTAACCTTTCCCCCCTGGGCCCGAAATTTTTCAAGTTGTCCAAAACTATTGCCAATGCGATCAAAACAGGGGGTTCGCAAAAATTTTTGGGGCGATAGTGTGAAAACCTCACAACAGACACGAGCAAGTGTTACCGACATAGGAAGTGTCCACTGGAAATAACACAAACAATGATGCAACTTCAGGAGGATATCGCAACAATAACCGGTGTGGAAGGGGTGGTAATAATAACAACAATAATAACAATGGAGGCTAGAGTCGAATACAGTACGACGCGAATGAACGGCCAATAATACAATGTTGTGCGTGCAACCTCTAGGGGCACTTTGCCAGAGATCGTACCATGAAAGAGATGCCATAGCTATTATCCAGATGGTGTGGTTCGGGAGACCACGGAGATTCAAAATGCCCAAAGCAAGGGGTAAAAAGTTAAGCATCGAAACATGTGATAAGGAAACACTACTCATTACACGTGAGCAAGCTAAGAAGGCAAAGTACCTTGATGCGGAGGAAGAAAAGAAGTTATAGCAAGCACGAACGAAGTTGGAAAAACAAATGGAAATCGGAAAGTTGCAAGCAAAAGACACTGTTTATACCTCAAAGAGGAACTTGGCTGAACAAAACATGATAAGGCAGGTAATGCAAATAGAAGTTCCGATAAAATTAAACGACTTACTTCTTACAATGCTTTCAAAAGCGACAGAGGAAACAGTAAAGGACGATAGTGGAACAATGGCAATAGACCCAATGCTATTGGCACTCACGACGGGAAGGCATCTGACAGTAGTCAAGATGGGCATTCTGGGAACCGTACTGACAGACAATTGTGGATAGAGGGTCAGGCGTGAATGTGTTACCAGAAGATATATGGAAAAAGTTAGGACAACCTACGCTATGGCCAGCGACATTCCAATTACTTACGACGGATCAACATGGAATCAAACCATTGGGAACCTTGATGACACAGCCGGTAACTATCGGAGCGCAATCATTTTTATTAGATTTTGTCGTCATTCCATTGAAAATAAAAGGGTATGACGCTATCCTTGGACGAGGTTGGTTGGTACAAGCAAAATGAAACATGACTGGAAATAAAATACCTTATCATGGAACGCGGAGGGCGAAGATTTATAATTGATCTGCATACACGGATGGTAGGTGAGGAGGCAGCGTTGTCAGATTTTGAAGGTGAAGGTGAAGGTGACGATGAAGGAAAGAAGAGAATGGAACTAGACGAAGGAGTATTGAGGTTAGGAGGGTCGAATGATGACGACCTAGACTTGGTGAACGACCTTTCCATTTGGCAGATGGAGGATTATGAGCTCTTTCCAAGTTGTAATATGTTAAGGATCGATGAAAGTGAGAAAGGAGAGGAAAATGAATGTTCGAAGGAATATTAAGAAGTGGAAGAAGGAAAGGCGGTTATAGCTGAAGCTGAAGGAAAGAACATATAGTACAAATCCAACAAAATGAAAGATTCCACTGTACGGTACACGGTAAACAGACCACGCAGAAAGAAAATGTTACATTGCACCACAGATTTAGTAGAAAGGTACTGGCGACAAAGAAAACAAATCATACGGTTTGCACAGGAAACAAAGAGGAAGGGCTTAATAAAAACTTCAGCAGTATGGAGTGAAGGTTCTAAAATCAAGAATACATTTATTGACGACAAGGAGTGGCAGTTGACGGAATTCATGGTACCAAGTTTGAGGATTGCGATTGAAAACAAGCTTGGAGATATGGAAAGTTTGAGGAAGGGATGGTATAGTTTAAATAAACTTGATGAGCGACGATTGCAGGCACAATGGGCCATGAAGGTTACACAGAATAGGCATAAGGCATGGCATGACAAGCACTTGAAGTTGAATAGATTTCAATCGGGACAACTAATGCTGAAGTATAATGGGCACAACGAGATCAAACCAGACAAATTTAAAATAAAGTGGGTCGGTGATGGGGACACAACCCAAGACAAAATGGACACAACAGAAAAGGGAAAATTATATTAACTGAGAAAATAAGCTAGTACAACAGTACAGGAAAATAAACTTCAAAACATGCCCTAAGGGCTTACAATAGCATAAATCTGGAGATAATTTCTCCTTTCAGTACCTCCTCTCAAACTCCACTCCGAACTGCCTTTTACAATGCCAGAAATCTCCTTAAATAGACCTTGGAGGGTTAAGGACTAGGAGTACATTCTAGAAAGTGCTAGTAGGCATCCATCGACCAAATAGAAGGTTCCAAAAGTTGCGGTAGAAGTTGGCGCAAATCTAGAAGAATCTAGAAACGGTAACCGAACTTCCGGGAGCCATAACTTTTGAACCGTAGCTTCGATTGACGAACTGTTTACATTTCCGAAAAAGCTCTCGAAGCGCTCTATAGCTCTATGGACAAGCTTCACTCGTCCCCCATTTTTTGGCCCTTTTCGAGGTCATTTAATGCCCCTAACTTGACTTTGAAGCATTCTTAAGAGGTCTCCAAAATCCGAAAAACTACAATAACTTTCACACCGGTAACCGAACTTCCGAGAGGCATAACTTTTGAACCGTAGCTCCGATTGACGAACTGTTTACATTTCCGAAAAGCTCTCGAAGCGCTCTATAGCCCTATGGACAAGCTTCGTTCGTCCCCCATTTTTCGGCCCTTTTCGAGGTCATTTAATGCCCCTAACCTGACTTTGAAGCATTCTTAGGAGGTCTCCAAAACCCGAAAAACTGCAATAACTTTCAGACCGTGGGGCCTTTTGACCTAATTCTTTTTCTGGAATGCTCTAAATCACAATTACATTCATCTGGCCAATTCACACCTTCTAGGTCACCAAAATGATGACCAAATTGCATGCTCCTATTTTTTCGGGATTTTCTAGCACACTGATAGTTGAACTGTGAGAGTTGGAACCTTTATTTGACCCAAATGAGTATCCAAAAATGTAAAGACATGAAACAGAAACTAAGTCTAAGTACATTTTTTTGGGTGACACAAGATTGCCCTTATACCTCTGGATGCTTCTGCATCAGACACCCAGGGTAGATTGAAAAGTGACCCTATCACTTTATGGATGGTAGAGGAAATCCCAAATGGGAAACCTCAGCTGCTGAAATCCAAGTTGAGTCCTCGATCGGCCGTCCTTTCCATTTGACCAAATACTCTTCATACTGCCTATTTCTGGTACTCCTACCGACACGATGATCTAGAATGTCTTCTATCTCCTCCTTCTTAGAAGCAGGAATTGGACATGGCTCTAACACCAGCTCCTCATCTGCACCATCATCATGATACTCTATTAAATCTGCAATGTTGAAAATGGGAGAAATGTGAATACCATCTAGCAGCTCCACCTCATATGCATTTCTTGAGTCATGTTTCTTCAAAATTTTGCAGGGGCCAAATTTCTTCATTTTCAGCTTGTTGTAAGTATCGGCTGGAAATCTTTCTTTTTGTAAGTGCACCATGACTAAATCTCCTACTTGGAATTCCTTATGTCTTCTCCTTTGATCAGCCCTAGCTTGTACTCTTGATTCATCTTGGTTATGTGTGCCTGAACCTCCTCATGTAGACGCTTGATATGTTCAGCAAATTCCTCAGCTTCAGCACTCGTCCTCTCCCCGTGTTCTATCTTCCTCAGCTCTGGTGCAGTCCTTGGGCTATTCCCATATACAATTTGGAATGGTGATTTTCCAGTACTCCTATTTACAGAGTTATTATAAGCAAACTCTGCCTGTGGTAGAATCAAATCCCATCCCTTGGGCTTATCCCCAACTAAACATCTCAACAAATTGCCCAGACTTCTGTTTACCACTTCTGTTTGGCCGTCAGTTTGTGGGTGATGCGTGGAACTGAATTTCAAGTCTGTTCTCAACTTTTTCCATAATGTCCTCTAGAAATACCCCACAAATTTAGTGTCTCTGTCAGAAACTATACTCCTTGGAAGACCATGTAGTCTTACCACCTCTTTGAAAAACAAGTCTGCAATATGGACAGCATCATGAGTTTTGTGGCATGAAATGAAATGTGCCATTTTGGAGAACCTATCAACCACCACGAATATTGAGTCATTACCCCTTTGTGTCCTCGGCAATCCAAGAACAAAATCCATACTTATGTCTTCCCATGGCTTTGATGGAACAGGAAATGGCTGATATAGGCCAGTATTGTGACTAAACCCCTTGGCAACTTGACAAACCTGGCAACTCTGTACAAACTTCTTCACATCCTGTGAAATTTGAGGCCAAAAATAATGTTCTCTAAGAATGGCAATGGTCTTATCTCGACCAAAATGTCCTGCCATCCCTCCACTGTGTTTCTCCTTAATCAGATTTTCCCTCATGGAACTCCTTGGAATGCACAATTGACTACCTTTGAACAACATGCCATCCTGAATCAAATAGTCTAACCACTTGGTTCTATCTACAGCAACAGGTTCTTTACAAGCTTTCCATGCTTCAGCAAAATCAGGATCCTCGGGGTACAAATTCTTGAGTTCATCAAACCCAACTACTTCAACCTGCATTACTGTAAGCAACAACTGTCTCCTACTTAGTGCATCTGCAACCCTGTTAGATTTTCCACTTCTATGCTTCAACACAAATGTATAGCTCTGCAAGAACTCTACCCACTTCATATGCCTTTGATTCAACTTACCTTGGCTATTTAGGTACTGTAATGCCTGATGATTAGTATACAAAACAAATTCTTTTGGCAATAAATAATGCCTCTATTTCTTTAAGGCTTGAATTATTGCATAGAACTCTTGATCATAAACAGAATACTTCTTCTTTGCATCATTCAATTTTTCACTAAAATATGCAATAGGCTTACCTTCTTGGCTTAATACAGCCCCAATAGCACTGCCACTGGCATCACAATCTACCTGGAAAACCTTTCTAAAATCTGGAAGTGCCAACATAGGCTTGGCCCTCAGCTCTCCTATCTGTCCTTCCTTGTCGTTGAGGGCATTCAAAGGCACGATGACCTTCTTCATTGCAATGGAAACAGGTACCATGGAAGCCTCCTCTTCCTTGTCCACGTCCTCTACCTCTTCCTCTCTGATTTCCAAAGTCTTGGTCACGGGAGCGGTTGAAACCCTCATTCCTCTGGTTCCTGCTAGTACCCTCATCTTCATTTTTCTTTTGGGTTTCATTGCGGCCTCCAGATGACCTACTGCTTCCCCTTCCTCCTTGACCGCACCCTCTTTGTCTTCCTTCAAACCTTTTATTCAGCTTCTCTTCAACTCATAGGGCAAACTGGTATGCCTCTTCAACGCTGGTCATTCTTACCAGACTTAATTCCTCTTGGATGCTAGGTCGCAACCCACTGATATAACGAGCAACCTTCTCCTTATTTGCTTCTGCATGTCCCGCTCTAATCAAGAGTTGGTAAAATTCCTCTGTATATTCTTGGACTGATCTTCCTGCTTGCTTTAACCCATGCATCTTCTTAAACAAATCAAGCTCATAGTCTACAGGAATGAACTGCTTCTTCAATTTGTCCACCATGCGATCCCATCTTGTGATCTTCTCCTTTCCTCTTCTGTTTCTTTCCAATTGGACCTCTTGCCACCAGATTTTGGCATGGCCTTTCAGTTTGGCTTTTGCAAACTTAACCCTATCTGGGTCCCTGATATCCTCATACTCAAAGTATTCTTCCAGTTCATTGATCCAATCGATCAACTCATCTGGTTTCAGATTTCCTGAAAATACACCCACTTCAATTGTGGGTCTTTTCCCAAACTTAGTAATGGCCCTAAAAAGCCTTTCCTCTGCATGATTCAGAACTTCCCCGTCAAATTCCTCTTCTGGTCCTATTACTTCTTCATTGTCATCCTCACTGTTGTCACCTGCGGCAACATTTGCTCCTCTACGGAGCTCCTCTTGCAATGCTTGTACCTACTTTTGGAGGGCTCTAACCTCCTCAGGATTAATAGCTCTGGCCCTTCCGCCACGCTCTCTTCGTGAAGGCATCTTCTTAACTCAAACCCACAACCACACAGTCCTGGTGCAAACTGCCTCACAGTCGGCGCTCTGTCTACACACTCAGGAAAACCAGCTCTGATACCACTTGATGGGGACACAACCCAAGACAAAATGGACACAACAGAAAAGGGAAAATTATATTAACTGAGAAAATAAGCTAGTACAACAGTACAGGAAAATAAACTTCAAAACATGCCCTAAGGGCTTACAATAGCATAAATCTGGAGATAATTTCTCGTTTCAGTACCTCCTCTCAAACTCCACTCCGAACTGCCTTTTACAATGCCAGAAATCTCCTTAAATAGACCTTGGAGGGTTAAGGACTAGGAGTACATTCTAGAAAGTGCTAGTAGGCATCCACCGACCAAATAAAAGGTTCCAGAAGTTGCGGTAGAAGTTGGTGCAAATCTAGAAGAATCTAGAAACGGTAACTGAACTTCCGAGAGGCATAACTTTTGAACCGTAGCTCCGATTGACGAATCGTTTACATTTCCGGAAAGCTCTCGAAGCGCTCTATAGCCCTATGGATAGCTTCGCTCGTCCCCCATTTTTTGGCCCTTTTCGAGGTCATTTAATGCTCTTAACCTGACTTTGAAGCATTCTTAAGAGGTCTCCAAAACTCGAAAAACTACAATAACTTTCAAACCGGTAACCGAACTTCCGGGAGGCATAACTTTTGAACCGTAGCTCCGATTGACGAACCGTTTACATTTTCGGAAAGCTCTTGAAGCGCTCTATAGCCCTATGGACAAGCTTCGCTCGTCCCCCATTTTTCGGCCCTTTTCGAGGTCATTTAATGCCCCTAACCTGACTTTGAAGCATTCTTAGGAGGTCTCCAAAACCCGAAAAACTGCAATAACTTTCAAACCGTGGGGCCTTTTGACCTGATTCTTTTTCTGGAATGCTCTAAATCACAATTACATTCATCTGGCCAATTCACACCTTCTAGGTCACCAAAATGATGGCCAAATTGCATGCTCCTATTTTTTCGGGATTTTCTAGCACACTGATAGTTGAACTGTGAGAGTTGGAACCTTTATTTGACCCAAATAAGTATCCAAAAATGTAAAGACATGAAACAAAAACTAAGTCTAAGTACATTTTTTTGGGTGACACAGGATTGCCCTTATACCTCTGGATGCTCCTGCGTCAGTCGGGCCATATAAAATCGATGAAGTCGGTGATAATAGAGCAATAAAATTATGGACGCTCGACAGGAAGGAAGTAGCCAATGCAGTGAATGGGTCGAAGTTGAATGTCTATCATGAAAGAAATAACGCACCTCCATGGACGAGCAACTGAGAGAGTCTAAAAATAATAAATATTGGTGTATATATATAAAATAAAGTGTAAAATAGAATATTAAATTTTTTAGAAGCTAAAGAAGAGAGATAAATATTAATATTCGTAATGAGGAAATATGGACTCAGATCGTACGGTCTTGAGAACATTTAAAGCACAGAAGGCATATAAGCTCACCTTATGGACAACTCACCTTATGGACAATTAAGGTTATGAAGAGGTATTGTAGGGCCAGCTGAGAACATGGACAGGAGAACAACACTGTATGACACTTGGATCATAGTGGACGACACAAGAAGACACACTGAAGTACATTACAAAAGATACCGTGATACCGTACATTCTTTTGTACAGCAAGAAGACAAGCAAAAGGAGAAACTACTATGTAGTGTACGGAGGACCAACCAGAAGAAAAGCAAGGTGCCCCGTATAGCCATACGATCGTACTACTCAAGTGAAATCCAATTCAAGCATTGCCGTACGGAAAAAGGAACTCAATCCAGGCCTAGGAAGAATGTCGTATTGCCTGTATGGAAGCACTAAAAGATGCATTGATTATGATCAGTTGGAAAGAGGAAAGCACCATACGATCACATAGCAGAACCACCCATATCGACGTTGGGGTACCTTGACTTGTTACATCCCAACTTTTGACCTAACTTGAAATAGAGCCGTTGAGGTTTAGATGAATCAGTTGGCAGTTTGTTTTGTCATAATTTGGCAAATGGTAAGATGGTTAGTTGTTATGATTTTAAGTGAAGGTGACATGTTAGTTGATTGTTAATTACGAATTCATGGAATTGAGATGAAGGTTAATCGTTATGATTATTTATGATTAAATAATTAATAATTTAATTATGGAGAACTTCTTTGCTGGAAACTTGTCAAAGGGGGGAAACATTGTCAGAAAGGAATTAGGCACAGGAGCATCACCATCACTGAGTAAATAGGTTGAGGACCTGGCAACTTGAAACAGGATACATTTGTGGGACCCACATTAAATTAGTGGTATCGAAAGCCATAATTGAATCCGTTGTATTGGAAGCCCTAGTTGAATCCATGGTAGCGGAAGCCCTAAGTGAGATAGCAGTATCAGAAGCCCTAAATGAACCAAAGGTAAACAATGCCCTAATTGATACAGTGGTATGTAATGCCCTAATTTTAAATATAGTGTTATTTAATTGTGACCATCTTTTGATTTTGAGATAGCAGTTTTTAGATGATAGTCGTCATGTGAAATTGTTATAGTGTATTTGTGGACTAACCCAGGTGGTTGTAGAGGTATCCCTAGTTTGATTTCGATCTCATTTTTTTGAGATATGTGATTTTCAATTTCTGTAGTAATTTCATTTGATGGTATTTCAAGTTTATAGTTAAGAAATTTTGCCTAACTGATTTTTAACAATAAATCTTATTCACATGAACATGAATGATATAACTGTCTTCTTACGAAACAAATTGATAACTGTATTCTTTGAGTATGGTATTTGTTAATTTAGACTCGGGAAAACGAGATGTTACATGATTGTACGACTAGGAAGAAACCTGTACGGATGTTGGAGAACCTTGACCGTACAGCCATGAAGGAACCCATACGGACAGAGGAGAGGCACCATATATAGATGAATACCATACAACATTCTGAATGCTAGAGACCATACGAACAACAAAGGAGACCGTTTGAACAGCAAAAATGAGCTTAAACCGTATGACAAAAGGAAGTGTGGTTGCCAACAGTTAGAGCCAATACCGTACGACCAACACGTACAATAGTGATATTGGGTGAAGTCTGTACAACCAGTGATAACAAGTGAAGTCCGTATGACCTTCATAAAGAGGAAATTGGAAACCGTATGACTTCCTAAAACAATGTACGACTTGGAGGCATAGAGGTAGCAGTAAGATGTGGAAGTACAATTGTACAGACAAGTATAGTTGGTAAAAGGATGAGCTATATCAGCTAGATAGGAGCTATAGGAAGTAAGGACCATACTTGACAGGGGAACAGGAGCCGTACGGACACCAAGGCAGGAGAGGGATTTCAAATCAATATTGTATGGAGTTAAGTTGTGATATAATGAAAGGGATCAGAGAAGCCACACTGACAGAGGTACAGTAATAAAGTTATGCTTTGAAGGCCGTATGAGAGCATTCAAGAGGAAGGAGCCATACTCTTTAGGAAGCAGGAGCCGTAAAAAAAATGACGACAAATCAAAACACTTCACAATGAATAACGTATGATACTGAAGGGAAGGGAAATACATAATTAGGTAGTAAAACATAAGCAGTTGGCAGAAAGAGTATGAGATCGGAAGCAAATCACAAAAATGGTGTATTCCATGGAGTTTTGTGTGGGTTTTGTTGGTTCCCAAAACCGCAGATTGGAATCCTACGAGCCTTGCCTACTCGATGTTGGGATATCCAACCAGTTAAGGCCAACTTGACGGAACTGGATGATACGGTCCAAGTTCCCTACACTTCCGGCTCTGCAAAACCGAGGCGGGTGTACCTGATCCTGGACAAAACACTTATATCCAAGATGCTTAAAGCAGATTAATTAGAACATGAATGTTATGAAGGCTTTTAAAATGGCAAGAATTTTAGAAAGCTATTAAGATTGCAAATTTCGAATTAAGGATAAAAGTAAATAATTGTATGAATATTTTTAAATAAAAGTGATTATTACAGATGATTGCAATGAATGAATATATTAATTCTTCAATGGAAAGAAATGAAGCAGTTGCCAGCTATGGATTTGGATTATGAAAAATATAAATACCAGTGCCAAAGGGCGATAGAGTCAGAACTATAAGTTTTCACATACAACTTTATGATGTTATGTACATTGAATTTATAAATAGTATAGTCATCAGGATGCAATAAATCAATTGTTTTTACGCATATTTAAACTAGTCTATAATGTTTTAACCTTAATAGGACAAAATAGATACAAATAAGGAAACAATTAAAATATTTCACAATATTTGTACTTGTCGAGTTCAAATAGTTACAATTGATTTGATGTACTTATTTTGACAATAAATTATTTATAAAATTGAGAAATGATCATAAAGGACGAACTATATAGTATTCTCGACTTCTAAAAACTTTAAGCAAATAAAATAAATAAATACTTCTTACTGATCATGCCGGAAATAAAATGCACTGGAGACAATCCATCCAATGCATTTGACTCCAAAGTCACATATAAATACATTTATTCAATAATCCGCATCCACAGACTTAGTTCAAAATTTCATTCTTCACCATTGAAAGAATAAAATATATCATAATGTATACCATAGGTAAAAACTAAAAATATGGATATGAATATTGTCTCTCCTCGGTTTGGCTTTTACATCTCATATTTATAATATGAGTGAGGGGTGTCGGTTTCATTCAAAAGATTGCACCCTTTCATAAATCAACTACCCAATGTAAATTAATAAAATAATTATTGGTTATAGCTTGTTATGAAACCTTGGGAATATATCTTTTCCCAATTTGACACATTTGCAATCATCCCTTTAATGTTCCGCTGCGAGAAAGCACTCGAATCTCCTTCAATCCCCCGTTCTTCATTTTTTTACATTCTGTGCAAATCATAACCTCCTTCCAAGTGCCTACGCGAATTTGATCTGATTGATGATTGATGCCTCCTGACTCCATGCCAAACATAACCGTCCGTGCAGCATACTCCTTCCACCCCTGGCGCTCAATACACGTTCATGCTTCATTGCCTACAAACAAACTCATGATAAATTACTGAAATAACAACAGAAAAGTAAATCCCAGGATGAGGAAGCCTTGTGAGAAGAAGGTACAAAAGTCTCCACTATCAACCGTATGTTTCTGAATATTCCCATTGGTTTACACTGTGCAACACATAGATAAAGGCCCGCACATAAAACAGCAGAAATCATTTCCACGTTTGCACTGTACCTTGCTCCTTTAACTCTCGAGTTTTGCTTATGCTTATCAAAAAAAATATAATTCTACTTAACATATACTTTATCTTACTGGCCATGACTGTGTAACTGAACATCAGGATGCTTTATCAACCACACAGTAAATATTCCTCGCTTTCCTGATCAATCATCTTGTTTTGAAGCACCTTGTATTTGACGAGCATCTAAATGGAACACCTACACCACTCTCCATACACTTGGTAAATCTGACCTTGCATGTCCCAATACATATTTGCCCACACGAGTCCTCATCTGCTGAATTGTGAATAAGAATAGATGAATTAAAAGTTGTATATAATGTCTTCAACTGTAGCTATGAGACTCTGATTGGTATGCTGGTTGATTGTAACTTAATGCTATTTCGTGCTGCTCCATACTTAACTTCTCAAAACAATATCATTGCCTCATAAACTCTGTCAATTATGTTTGCCCTGTATATGTCTGACAGCAAATTTAGTGAATTTCATTGTATACGTAATTGACATTTTACTTTTACTGTTGTTGTGTGTACTACTATATCACCCATAGGTCCATCATACTCTATGCCATAATTTGATTATTACTGCCTTAAAGGCATGCTGATATCACTTGCTGAGTAAATTTAACTACTAGGACCATTTATTGATGATAAGTATGTTGAAAATAGACCACTCGTTGAATAACATGAATCCTCCATTGTAATACAAGAACTAAATCTTTTCTAGTCCTCCTGCTAACACATGTGATTTGGCTCATCAACAATTGTTTGAACACAATAGTGGGTAAGATCTTGCAAATTCTCCCTTTGGTATGATATTTGGGACTTTAAAAGTTGGAAAATTTTAGAGTTCCATCAGGTTTGAGGGTGCTAATTTGGTCTTGGTGATAGGGGCACTACCCCTCGACCCTGTTGGGGGCGTTGCCCCTTAGATCCCCGTCAGTTCAGTTATCAATTGTGGGAAGTGTGACCAATTGATGAGAGCTGGAGTTGCTGCAGGCATGGAGTGTTTGTGTGCCAGAGGTGGAGAGAGCACTAGAGCAAGCCTTTCGAGAGGGGTGATATGCTTTGAGGCATTCAGAGTAGGTGTTGGACGTGAGGCTATTTTGGTGGATGCATAAAGAGCCCGGGAGGAGCTAATCATCCAGTTGGAGCCAATAGAGTGACACTTGGCTCAACGTACCCAGGTGTTGGAAGTAGAGAAGGCGGCATGGGTGGCTATCAAGGTCAGATTGGCTAAGGTGACAGTATTGTGTTAGCGAAGGTTACAGATGCAACCTGTTGTGGAGACCAATTTGGTGCAAGCATGAGAGGAATGTGAATGTGATGTGAAGGAAAAAGATCTATCCTGTTATAGTTAGTCACAATTAATGTATTCCATTTTGTTAATCTGTCTTGGTAAATTTGTAATTGTCATCCAAAAATGACTTTTCTTTTGGGGGGGATGATGTTGTCGGTAAATTCTATATTGCAGCCGACGGGTAGAATAGTATTCGAACGGGTGCGTGATGATTGAGTCACCCCTTTGGGAAAGTATCATCATAATCATGTAATTAGATTGTAAGCATTGAATGCATATTGCGTATATGAATAAAGTATCTGTTCTGTGTTATAACTTACTATACTACATGCGTTAAGTATCCTTTTACCTTGCACGGTAAACATCAAATTAAAATACTCTTTTAATCAAACAATTATCATCCCTTAAGTCAGCTTGTATTAACCAATAAGCTTATCAAACTTAATATATTGATAGTCGGCTAATATAGAATTGAGTACTCGATTAACACAGAGGATCCCGACCAACTCGCTTAGAACAGGAGTTCTGTGGTTAACAAACCCAACTCGGTCAATACTGACTTCATGCTAACTTTCCTTTGATAACTGACCAAGCTCAGTTAATACTGACTTGGCTTCATTAACCGACTAAGCTCGGTCAGCATTGTCTCTGAACTCGGTTATAATTGAACGTTCAACATATACTGAAAACTGCCTTCAATGCTCGATTGAGCTCGGTTGTCACTGACTACTCGGTAAAGGCTTGACATTTTGTGTAACATCAAAGACAATATACAATTGAATAATTGTTTTCAACATGACCTATGTAATCAATTGATGCTTTATTGATGACTACCACCATCTTCTTCCAGTATGGTGATCTCACCAAATTGAAAGGAAGACCATTAGCATGGAGGTAACATCCAATGGCTTGATGAACAAGCTCTCTTGCCTCCATTTTAAGTGTCGTGTCCAATGGACCTCCTTTGTGGCCAATAGTTTCTATTTCTTCCACTTCCAATACAAGTACTTGCAAGAATGGATGTTCGGATGATACAATTGGTTCAATAGGCAATTGCATTTTTTTCTTTCGAGATGAAGGTTGATAAAAAGTTTGTTTTGATCTTCTAACCAATTTATAAACCTCTTCTTGTAATTTTATATATCCTACTATTTGTGCATTAGACATCCCCTTCCCATCTTTGCCTTTGCACATTCCCATTTGTTTACCAAAAGGAAATGAAGTTTGACCCAAGAATATGAGCTATGGAATGGTTTTACTATTTTATTATCACAATAATTCACTTCCAAATATATGAGCCACCTCCTGAAACTTGTGATATTCTCTGGTATGTCTCCATAAAGGAGATCGTACATCAATTTTTCCTTTCCATTGAACTTTGACTTATGTTGGCAGCTATTCTTTTACAATACATTCTAATTTCTTGCTATTATAACAAATAAAATAAATTTAAATTAGAAAGAAACTGTGAACATCAAGCATTAAAGTGCAAAAGAATAGTAATATTAAAATAGATAGCTAAATTGTTTGTTTATTTCTTAAAAAAAAAGAATAAAACTTGAAAATTTCTTCCCAAACTTGAAAATTTTAAAAATTCATCAAAATCTAAAAAAAATCATTAGAAGACTCAAGAATGGAATCAAATGCTTACCTTAGATGCTTAGATCTCCTTTGTGGAAGCTATTTGATGCCCCACGAATGAACTTCGAAAATAATTGCCTTTGCCATTACAATACCAAAATGGAGACCAAATGTGAAGAGACCTGCAAAAAAGTGAGATGGAAAAAAAGAATGACCTTTATTAGGTCTGTTTTCGGGTCTAGGAGGGAAGAAATGATAAAAAATGATATATAGCACATGTCGTAAAGTCCTTTTAAGTTTTTTTTTGATGTTTGTCTTTTGGAGATGCCTGGATGCTTTTGGAGTCCCTGTGGATGCTCACTGGAAGGGCATCACAGGTTACTGTACACTCTTTGGATGCATTGTAACGGATCCGAAGAGCATCCAGGGGCCCCAAATGCACTTCATGTGTACATCCGCAGGGCCTCTGCTCTGCTTCCGCTTCTCTACGCCACCACGTACACCTCCACTGCTGCAGGGTGCATTGGCTACCTAGGCTTTTAGGCTATAGGTCAAAGCCATTAGATTTCTGACATTAGTCTTAAAGCTCCTAATGGTGTATATGTTGGAAAAAACTACTTCTTGTTAGGCTGTGTGAATGCATGCCCAACCATTTAAGACATTGCGCAATGCATAATTTGAGATCCATTTTATCAGTCATTGCTGTTGAAATAGAGTTGAGAAGGAGGTATTTTGTAAATCATTTGAAGGTTGGGTCCTGTGAATTCAATCATTTAATATTTTAGGAGGGTTGTGAATTTTCTGATTTTTTATTGTTTCCCTGTAAAGAATATATCTAATCGTATCATAGCAGGGTAACAAATTAGACTGAGTAAATGCTAATATAAATTGGAATTGTGTACATTGATGTGACACGTTTGGACGAAATATGTAGAGTGAAGTAATCTTTCTATTTACCGCCATCTGCTTAGAGGTTTGCATAACCAGTATCCATTATTACGGGTGCCGTGAAAATGGGACCTTTTTGTTTGTTCTGGTTCCTCTTCCCAATCATTCTTAACTCTTCACTTTATCCACACTGATGGTGAAGGCTTCATTCACTTTATTGTCAATGTTTGTTTGCACACTAATAAACACTTATGATTATCTTAATGCAAATGGGGAGAGAGGAGATGAATTTAAAGTTTGTAATATGAAATTTTGGCTCAGGGTAATTAATTACAACATACACAGAGGAAACACCTTTACACATCAATAAAATCAACAACAGATAAAATTCAGATTTAAAATATTATTGGTAAAATAATTAAAAATGTAAATTAATACAAACTGCTGTAAACTGACAATTTTGTCTCTAAAGACTGAAGTAGAGCTTCAAATCTTTTGGCACTTTCTCTTCCTAGAGAGAACAATTAGAGCTTCAAATAATTGTCGATTTACGAAGATAGCATTAATAACCTTAATGCAGATGGGTAGAGGACAGAGGTGAGTTAAAGTTTGATTAATAACAAATTGATTATGTGATCTTTGGGACAAGATGACACAGGCACCTGACAATATGAAGGAAACCCAACAACCTGAGGGTAATAAGGATTACAAAGACGGAGAAAATTTCATGCCACATCAAGAAATCAAGTGTTCATGAATTTAAAGGGGAAAATGTTGAAATGGAATATTGTTTTGCAAAATATTGAAAAGAGAGTAAAGGGTTGTTGATATGTGACACCATCCTGCTGCTCTGCAGACTTTAGTAAGGTAGCCCTAAGGAAGGGTCTTCCCCAAAGCACCATAGAGAAGTGGGATTCAGCAAGTGATATAATTGTTTTTTCATGTAAATCATAAAAAATGAGACCATAGAATTCTGCCAAACACTTGATATATGTCAATGTTGTGCTGGCTAGCAAAATAAATGAAAAGGGCAAGAGACAATTGGGGTAAAGAAAATGAACTGAGGATGCAAAATGCTGACAAATATCTTTATCCAGCCCAAATGCCTGCATAAATATGGCTCCAAAGCACAAAGGCCACCAAAGGTTAGTGGAAGAACAAGATTATGACAAGTGTTGAATCCTACTCATTTGTAGTGAACACAAAAACAAAACTAAAAGAGTGACGGGAGGACATGTGATTGTGACGAGTATTGCAATCTTGTTTCTTTTCAAAGAGTGCCTAGAAATTACAACACGATGTTTCTGTAAGAAACAATCACAAATTGAAGTTGAAAATTGAAACTATCTAGAACAACTAAACTAAGCTAATTACAACTAAATGTTCATTAAATAATAATCTCCCTTAATGGTCATTCTGTCAACTACACCAAGTTTCCCCCTAAATCTTACAAACTTGTCCAGGCTTATTAGAGACTTGATGAGGATGTTAGCAGTCTGATCCTCGGAATATACTGCAATTGTACTGACCCATCTTCTACAAGCTTGCAGATGAAATAGCAATGAAGCTCAACATATTTGGTGCACTCGTGGAAGATTGGATTCTTGGCAAGTTTCAACAGCCCTTGATCGTCACAGTACAAGGGTAAAGGACCTGCTTGAGACTTTTACATGTTAGAAAGTATCCTCTGAAGCAAACTACCTCACAAGCTGCCTTAACAGTTCCTGGATATTTTGCTCTGGTCGAGGAAAAGGCCACTACTTGCTGCTTCTTGCTGGTTCATGTGACTACACCTGTGTTCAAACTGAAAACATACCCAGAAGTAGAGTTTCTTTCATCAAAAGAACCTGCCCAATTTGATTCTGTAAAATCAGTAAGCCTAAGATCTTTACTTCTGCTCTATGTAATGCCAAAGTTGGGAGTCCCCTTCACATATCTCAACACACGCTTTATTTTAACCCAATGTTCATCTCTTAGGACAATTGTGAAGCGAGAGATGTAGCTCATAGCATTACTGCAGTTAGGTTTAATGGCACTAAGATCATTGAGTCTACCAACCAGTTGCTTGAACACTGATTCGCTCATCATAGGTAAATTCGATTTTGGTTGATAGTTTCATTTCAACCCTTTCTCTATATATATAGATGCAAGTTTGCAATCATGCATGCAAAGCTTATTGAGGAGACCTTTGGCATACTTCGACTGAAGTAAAATGTGGACATTGTCTTCCAGCCTTTTACATTGAGACAATAATGCAAAAGTCCCAAGTCTATCATAGCAAATAGCTGGCACCAATTTTGTTTGATTTGCTCGATCAAATGTGTTGCAGTACAAGATATAAGGTCATCAACATAGACAAGAATAATATTACCACTAGTATTCTTAACATACAAATTGGGATTAGAAGGATTCCTCTAAAAGCCTTTGATCAACTAATTACTTATCAAATTTAATGTACCAAGCCTGAGGAGCATGTTTGAGGCTATAGTGCTTTCACTAGTTTGCATACCTAGTGTTCTTTTTTGACAACCTTTGAACCCTGCATCATATAGACTTCTTGTAAGTCATTATTGACTAATGTCTCTTGATGTCCATTTTATGGACTTACCATCCAAAGTGGTCTGAAATAGAGAGGACAAGCTGAATGGTGCTATTTTTTGGCATGGGAGTAAACATCTCCTCATAGTGATGCACTCTTTCTGTGAGAACCCTTTGGCTACCAACCACACCTTGTAGTTATCAAGACTTCCATCAGCCTTATACTATGACATTAAGGTTCATATGTCTCTAGTATTTCTTTAGTCACTGAATATGTTTGAGGCTCATAAACACTATGAATGTTGGTTATAAGAGAAAAATTATTGAGTTTTGCTACTTGCTCTTGAACCTAGTTGATACACCCCCTATAATTTCATCATCACTAAGATTTGTCTTGGATTGCCACTCAAGCTGGAGAGTAGAAGCACCTTCATCCAATTTAGGAGTATTGCGTGGCGTGCCTTGAACAAAGTCATCTAAATGTGGATCAAATTTTTTCCAAGGATAATTAGGTGATGTAATATCATGCTTGGGAGACTCCACAACTTCAGAGTCAAAGGCATTTGATTCTTTTCCATCAGGTGGACCTAAGGGAAGACAAAAACCCAAAACCTTAGGCAATAGAGGCCAACTACGAGGGCTCAAAATAGGAGAAGAGTGCTCAAAGGGTCCTCATTCCTCATCAAATACAACATCACCACCAAATGTGAGGCAGTTAATGTTTGAATCAATCAATCGTCTAGCTTTGTGGTTATCATTGTAGCTTGTGAGCATGAGTTTTTGGCTTTTGGAATCTAGTTTTGTGCGCTCAACACTTGAGATCCAAACATAAGTAGTAGAGCCAAAGACAACTGGCCTATTTTTGGATTCCTCTTAGGCTATAGGCTTCCTTGAGGGTCATCTTCTTAACAACCTGTGTGGGAGACTGGTACATAAGATAAACTATACTGTAAATTGCTTCAGCCCAAAATTTCTTTGGAACATCCCATGCTCCAATATAGGTGGGGTCATCTCAATGAATGTGTGCTTTTGTCACTTGACAAAACTATTGTGCTAAGTGGTGTAAGGTGTGGTATGCTAACGCTTAATGCCATGTTTTGCACAAAATTCAGAGAAAGTATAACAAAATCCCTCCCTATTGTCTAACCTAAGAGTGACTACTTGACTCTTTTTCCACCAAGGCCTTAAAATTCTAAAATATGTTGAACTTCTATGATTTGTTTCAAAGAAAATATGTAGCATTCTTCTACTAAAATCATTGACAAATAATAGAATTTACTTGGATCCAGTGATTGATGGAGTGTTCATTGGTCCACAGACATGTACATTAACTAACTACTAAATTTTGGATGCTCTCCAAGTGTTGCCATTTGAAAATAGGATCCAGTGTTTCTTTCCAGCCTAACCAACACTACAAACTCCGTGATTCTGAGTCTGAATCTTAGATAACTAAACAAGCAAGCCAAGCCCACTCCATGATTCTGAGTCTGAATCTTAGGTAACTGAACAACCAAGCCAAGCCCACTTTGTGATTCTGAGTTTGAATCATAGGTAACTGAACAACCAAGCCAAGCTCTCTTCAATTAATTGAGAGAGATAGTGCACTTTCAGATGTTTACTAATGCCAAAGATTGGTGATGAAATACTTTTCGTTGCCATGCCATGCTCTCGAGAATCTTCAATATCAACAAATCTAACAATTGTAGCACAATCTTCCTATCAACAATGCTACACTTGTGCAAACTAAAGATATCTAATTGTGTAGAATGCACATAATTCAAATGATTGACAATATTTCAAGCTTCATAGATGGCACAAAGTAGTGTATTTTGTAAACCAATGTTGACGATGTGTGAAGTGCTGAGAAGTGCAGTAGTTAATGTACAAGGCAGACGATTTTACATTATTAGATGGGCTTACTCCTTTTGTTTAGATTGCGTGTTATTGTGAGCCTCATGTTAAGACTCCCTATGTGCTCAAACTCTTTTTGTTTCTTGCAATCTCTCTTTATATGGTCATACTCATAAGTTAACTATAGGTGCACAAAATATTCTTCTTAGGATTCTCTTGAGCTTTACTTGGCCCCTTTTGTTGTTGGGAGGACTTGCCTTGGCCTATGTCATTATTTGAGGCTTTTGCTACGAAAGCCTATTCGGTAGGGGAAGTGATGATGTTGAACCCAGACTACTATTTCCAATGATCTCACTATGGAAGCTTGTTTTAGATATCAAGAAACTTGATATTTACACTAGTGGAAGTGAAATTGAGCATCTCATTGAGATGCTCATATGTATGTGGTAGAATCTTTAAAGTATTGATCACCATGGCTTCCTCTTCCATTTTGCGAGCATTAGCTACTAGCTAGTTGCAACTATCCTTGCTCTTCATAAGATGCTCCTGCAAGGATACCTTTTCATCCATCATGATAGAAAACAATTGATTCTTGGGAAAGAACACTTTACTCTTATCTAAGTTTGATTGGAGATCTTTCAAGTGTTTCTAGAGCTTTGTAGTTGTCTTGCCAGACAACGCTCATGGCAGCTGTTCAACCACGACAAATAATTTGATGAGCATCATCATCTCATGGTTGCACTCATCATATTTGTCTTGGTCTTTTCCTGCTTCCGTTGGTTGAGATTGAGTACCCAAAAGACTGCATCAATGATCTCAATACTGAAAACATAGTCAGCATGCACTGTGTCCACGTGCTGTAGTTGCGGCCATTGAACTTCTAATTGTGTTCCAAAATTATGTTTGTCAAAGACACCATGATAAGCACTAGGGTCAAATTGGTCAACCTTGCAAAGGCATAGAAATCAATGCAAAAGTTATTCAACAAAGTATAGAAACAAACAACATGGATCCCAAGTCAAAACAGTAGGCTGAAAACCTTTGCAAACATACCATGTTTTTGGAAAAAAGGTAAAACCTTTGCAGAAAATGGCTAGAAAAACTTAGAGCTGCCACAAAATCGTCGGGTGCGTAGATAAATATCTATATGTCCAAATCACAACCAAAAAGGCTTTCAAATAACCCACAATATGCTAACATAAAAAACACGGGCATTGAGAAGTCCTGATGCACGGTAATAAAGGTGGAAATTTGTAGTTAATTGCATTATGATCATAGGCATTAGTTGTAGAGAGCCATTGATTAGAGAGTTGTCTCATAAAAATTATAGACAAGAGCCATCAAACAAAGAAATGCAGTCGTAGGAAAATGCAAAAAGTTTTGGGCTTGAGAGAACAAAAGAAAACACAACTCAAAAGGAGTTCATATGGAGGAGAAAAATTGTGACATAGTAGGTTATACGAGGGCACAGAGACATGTGAGCATAGAAGAACGATTCAAGCTTGCAAAAAACCTTTGATTGCAAAAAAGGACACCTCTTTTCAAACACGAATGGAAATTGTTGACTATAAAAATTGGGGTTCTCAAAAACTGCGAAACAAGACCTTGCGGAAAAAATTTCAGACCTTCACGGACACACAGACCTCCACATATAGAGAAAAATGATCCCTCAGAAGGAACTTGGAACACTTGCAAAAACCTACAAAAAATTACAAGCCCAAAACTGCAGTTTTTGACACTAAAATGGGTTCCAAATTTATATGAAAAAAGTTTACTCAAATCTTCATGGAAAAAAACTCCCGCTTTGACACATGTAAAGGCAATTGCTGATGAAAACGAAGTTACAATAGCTATAGACAGTTATAAGACGATGTTTCAATAAGAAACAAGTGTAACTCAAGTTGAAAACTAGAAACTATCTAGAACAACTAAACTAAACTAAACACAAATAATCAATCATTGAATAATAAGAGTCTTAAGCTGTGGGGAAGGCAAAAACATAAGTTGAACTTGTAAAGGGGATCTTCCAATTGTGCAATTTGTCAAAATCTCATCCATTCTGTAGAAAACAAGACAATATTTCGACACTAAATGTTAAAATATAGAGCATAGAGCAACAAGACTTTGGCCTGTGCCGTTAGCTTGCTGATAATAATATATAAAGGTAATAAGGAAGATAGAGAATTGATCAGTTTGTTATAATAAAGCATTATGCTGCAATAATCTTGACGTTTTATGTCTTGCATAAAATAGTCATGTGGGAAGCATTTGTAGGGAAACAAAGCAAGAATAAAGGGATAAAAGCGAGATAATCTCAAAATTAGAGAATGATCCCAAATTTGTGTATGTTGAAATGCAACAGTGTTAGTTATCTTTGAATGCTTACATCTATTTATTTGTTTGTCGAACAATTACCTTAGTCTTTTTTAGAGTCATATTAGAAGACATTGGTTGATTTTATCCTTCTCATGTATTTTCTATAGGTTAATAGTCTAAGACAGGAACTTAATCGTTTGGCATCGTCATCAAGACCTATCACTGTTGTCACTAGGAATTCTCAATCAGGTAAGAAATTCATCATACTAGATTTATCATACCCGCAAGTGTTATTTTTGTTATTTAATTGAAAAGATTTGCCTTGTATTTGTTATTTAATTGGAAAGATCTACTTTTTTCATTTGTAAGAATAATGCCTTATAAATGTAGGAGCTAATGTTTTGTTATTTAATTGGAAAGATCTACTTCTTTCATTTGTAAGAATAATGCATTATAAAGCTAGGAGCTAATGTTGACAAAGATTGAAGAAATAATGGATTTAACATCTCATTTAAGGTGAATATGGTTTATAAGAATGAGTCTACCTAGTTTTATGACAAGTTATGTTTTTTCATATGTTTCTTTGCCTTATAATCTACCTTCTTGTCATGTGTAGAGTCCTCCCTTAGTAGCAACATTTGATAAGGGAGAACCAATGTTGCATGGTTCACATAAGGATGTGAAGTTTTAATACACAAGGAATTTAATTATTCAACTTGTGATGAGACAATAGAACCTAACAAGTAATTTTTTCAGTAACAATTATTTAACACTCTAAAGTTTAAAATGATTTATTTTTAAAATATATTTATGCTAGTTAATTTCTAAATTTGTACTATCAATTTTGTTGGGGATTAAAATTAATTTTTAAATTTGAAATATTCTAGTATTTTCATGGCTTCCCCTCCAATTCATCTAGATAATTGTGTGTGATGCAAGTTTGAGCCATAGAGAAGCTTGTCATTATTTAACAGATAAGGCTATCTACAAAATAGTAGCAATCCGAGATTTCACCCTCTCCGCTTCATGCTTCTCGTGAATTTCACATTTGAGGTGATGCAGTACAAGGCAAGGGAGTCTCCAAAGGAGATGACCTAGCCCCTAGCAAATAGCCACACAAGAGAAGATGAACAATAACACAAAGATTTAGATCCAAAACAATGCCAATTCTCATAATATAATCATAAGATTTACATTCAACATGCCCGACTGTAATGCCTTCTGAGTTATGGCCAAATACATAAGCAATTACAGTAAGATTTCTGCAAGACCTCGCAAGATCCAAACTCCTAGTCAGTCCATACCCACAATATGGTAGAAAACCCAAGAAGAAACTAAACAAGCCACCAAGCAACCTTCTTGTTTTCGAAGCCACACTAGCTACTAGCTTTGCCAAACATCGCTCCTCTTAGCTACTCCATGTTGAACTGAATGACTCTAGACATCTCAAGACCATCTACTTGTACTAAACCAAGCCATGAGTCGGCCTAGCAAGTTACATTAAATAAATACTCTCATTAAATACACACTCAAACATTAAATAATAGAAATAATTAAATACTTAGGACAAGCCCCATGTTTAGAATGCACAACTAACTCATATGACAACATCAAAGTATGTGCCCTTAGGCATAGGTCCACGTGCCATCCAACGACCCAAATCCAAAAGAGCATGAGCCAATTCCAACAGATTAAAGTTCGCGAAAACAATCTCCAAAGTTTGTCTAGGAACTTAGGAACATGCTACAAGCAGCCACCAAAACAGCTCTAACTCCAATACGATTACTCCAATTGTTGTGTGCATTTAGGACAAGGTTGCTCAATATGTCTCGAACATAACCCTAAGTGCGTGAACCATGATTCCACAAAACCCAAGCTTAGTACTCCTACATGTAGGATTGCTGACTACCCTAGGAGGCTCTTGCATTAGAGGGCCATGTGGAGGGAAAATACAATTGCAATTTCTAATTTTAGAGCAATCAGGGTTGGAGATATGCACGCCAGTAGTGTCCTTATGCCCTTAATTTGAACTGTGCAAAACTTTTGAACAGGGGGATGGGTACAGAAATGTTGAGTCCACCAACATTGTGAGTCCAAACACAACCATAGCATAGTGATGCCACCCAATAACACTTGTCAGAGCAACCAATCCAATGATTCATAACTAGTGAACTCCACTCTAGTTGTATCATATCTTGAGCTCCGCCTATTAGTTATCTTCGACCACTGTATGGTCAGTAATTTATCTCTACTTGGGAATGTCTGTAGTTTCTTTAGGCAATGCATGGATTAGACTCTATTCCCTCGCCCTCTAGATAGCCAAATAAATAGTTTAGGGCTGCCTCCCATGTGTTGTCGGTAAAATCTAGCATCACCTGAGCGAGATAGAGAGAGCCGAACCTAGAAGCTGAGTGCTTACTTGAGTATGCGGTTCCATCGTACCTCAGCACCTTGAGTGACATACCTGCCAACACTTACGCGGGAAGTAGTTCCGGAGGAGAACCCATTGCAGACACAAGAGGTTGGGCAGACACAAGCTGAGGGATAATCGCATAGCGATGTTGAGCATATGGCAGAAGTAGTGGAGAAGGCTATGGGTGTGCAGTAGGAACATCTAGTAGTGCAGGAGGTAGGGATGAGAGAGGCATTTCTTGCCGATGTAGCTGCTCTAGCGACTCGGGCTCGGCAAGTGTTAGCTTCTGCAGAGACTCAGGCTTTGGACTCAGTAGTGAAGGAGTTGGAGGGAGTAATATCCTTTATGAGATTAGGATGCTCGACTGCATTTACAGGGAGTGATATCTTTTATGAGATTAAGATGCCCAGCTGTCTTTACAGTCTGTTTCCAGGAATGAGGATGGCCCGATGTGGAGACTCCAGAGATGGGACAAGAGTGGGCCACGATGAGAGATCCTGGTATGGAGAACCGAGTAGAGGCTTTAACTCACGAGATAGTAGAGATACACAGGAAGGCATACTACACCCTGCGGAAGAGCCAGGCGGATCAGGTACCAGTTGAGAGGGCTCGAGAGGAGTCAGCTGCCAGATTAGCCTCAGAGAGGGCAGCTTGGGAATCCGAGAGGGCAGCCCTGTTAGACAGACAGAGTCAGCTATAGAAATTGGCAGGGGAGAAGGAACAAATAGCAGCAGGGAAAGAGAGAGTAGCAGAGGAGAAGGAGAAAGAGTTGGGAGAAATTGTAGGGATGATGCAGTAAGCTTTAAAGCTTCAGATGGAGGTAGAAGCGAAACTGAAGCTTAGGAAAGAGCAAGTCTACAAGCTACGAGCGAAGTTGAACGAGTTGAGGGTGCGGACGACCACTACACCAAGGATACATCCCTCTGTTTAGTATTTATGCATTGATGTTCTTAGTTTATTTTGGGTTTTGTTGTATTGTCATCCAGAGATGACTTTTCTTTTGGGGGGATGATGTTGTCGGTAACATCTATAGTGTAGCCGACGAGTAGAATAGTATCTAAACAGGAGCGTGATGTTTGAGTCACCCCTTCGGGAAGGTATATGTACACTGTCCGAAATGGACTTTGGATCATCGTGGTAATCATTGTATTCGAATTGTAAGCATTGAGTGCATATTGCATATATGAATAAAGTATCTATTCTGTGTTGTATTGTGCTATACTACATTTGTTAAGTATCTTTACCCTGTACGGTAAACACCATGGATATATATAGGAAAAGTACCATCTCTATATTTAGAGTCCTTGGTGTCCTTATGCAATGTGATATTGCTTGTAAAGACATAAATTTAGGATTAATTGTCAACGGAAAATTATTACAAAAACCTCTTAAGGTAAAAAAAAATGTGGTTAATTTTATAATGACATTTTAAACTGTGCCAATCTTATATTACAAACTTAGAAGTTTTTGTGCCTTGTTATTATTTGTGATGGGGATAAATGAATATAAGAAATAAATGAAATGCCTTACATGTTTTCAATTTGAAAATAATCTCACTGATTTTTGCGTGAACTGGATGAGTGCTTACGTGTATTTTTAATTATGAATAAAATGTGTTTGTAAAAATAAATTTTAATATTATTTAAGGATTGGTAATTTTATTGTTGGCTTTGATTTTATTATTTTGTTTTGCATTATTGTTTAAATTTAATATTTATTTAATTCATGAATTACTTTTATAAATTTTGATATAATTTGATAATGATCATTTTAAAAATTAAAAAATAAAAAAATGTTTAGAATTTGTATTTTATATTTAAGATTATGTTAAAAAAAATAATTTTTAAGATACAAATACACCTAATTTGTTTTTGGTAGATTTTAAAGTCGTTACAAGATTATATGTCAATAATTTCAATCTAATGTTTTGTTTTGAAGTGTAATTTGAACAAATATTATTTATAATTTAAGAAAACATTTATTCATTTATAATTTAAGAAAACATTTATTATTCAAGGTTTTGTTTTGAAGTGTCATTTGTAATTTGAACACTAATTATATTATCAAAACCAAACATGCACAATGCTCACCTTTGCATGTAAATATGTTTTAGGAATGATCTGTTGGAGCACATCCACAATAATTGAAACTCTATTTAACAAATGTTAATTAACTTGTATTTTATTTTATATATAAAATATGAATCACCAACAACACAATGCAGAGACTCAAGCTCTCCTAGAGCTCTTGTTTCCTTTGAAGCCATGTTTACTGAATTGTCAGTATAATATATAAGAGTGTGGTGAGTTGGAATGCCCCTTATTCTTCTTTATACAGCTACAAAGTGGAGCATTAATCTTTCAACCATCTCCTATCATCATTGTTTTGGCCCTTGGGATGTAAGAATGCATATCAAAGTTAGTAAATTCTCTGCTAGAAGATTCAAATGTCAATTGCAAATCTATTTCAGAATGTTAGGAAATTTGAGAAGCTAAAGAGTCTTGCTGATTCTCGTTCTGGTTTTACTGCATTTCACATGCCATGTTTACTTGTCTGTTTTGTTCTCATCGATGGGGTTTTGGTAAACATTCAATGTGTGTAAGTCATGCACTTCCAATTTTGTAAGATTTAGTCTCAATTATGTTAAATTTTTGAAAATTGCAGTAATTAACTTAGTGAAGAGCACTCAGCTAGGTCGTGAGAGTATGATAGTAGAAAACATAGATGTTTGAATATGTA
Organism: Cupressus sempervirens; assembly: GCA_028749045.1. NCBI lineage: Eukaryota > Viridiplantae > Streptophyta > Pinopsida > Cupressales > Cupressaceae > Cupressus > Cupressus sempervirens. The sequence goes on from CM053786.1 coordinate 375,666,623, forward strand.
AATATCTTAATAGTTTGCAAGCACTTTGTGGAGATTGAGTTGATTCAAGGTAAGCTAAATGAAGGTATGCCAAGATGATGTCCCATTTCATGTTGTGTAACGTTATTTTAGATTTCATGCCAAATTTGGAGGGTGGTCTTTCATCACTATGTATACAATTATGAGGCAGCCAAACCAAATCTTTGAATAAGGTTTGAAGAACTGTTGTGATTTGTACTGAATTGGTGGGAGTAAACATGATGTATGATCAGGTGCATATCTAGATTAAATAAAGTGTGAAAGGCTTATACTAAGCTCAAAATGTTAGAATATTGACAACAATTGCAGTTGAATCCAGATAATAGTTCTACTGCACTTGAGCTCCAATAGTACTAGGATGGGTGAGCTCCCAGGAAGTCCTGATGCTTCACCTCTGTGAGTGTCACCTAGATGAAATGGGTGCTAAGTGGTCCATTCATTTTCATGAAAGATGGTTTCTTTTGAACCACTCCTCATGAAGCATGGGTCAATGGGTTTGATTTGAAAAACTGCACAGTTGAATCCTGATAGCAATATCACTATTTGACTTGCTGTAGAAAAATATCTCCTACTTATCAACAATTGAAGTTTTTGTTTAGACACATGTTGCCTATCTCGTACAGTTAGTCAGCCAATAGGGTGGGTGTCTATCAACATTTATGGATTTAATAGGAAGGTTCAGACCTTTGGTTAGAGTTTTCCTGTAGAGCACATCTTCATATTTATTATTTATATTCTTTTCTTGACAGTTCAATTTGGTCCATGAATTAATAGTATACTAGGTGAGGATGCAAGATCTCAGAGTTATTGGATCTGCTATGTTTCTGATTTCTTAGATATACATCTTGCAGGATGGTCAGTGTTACTGGGGTGTGTCCCGATGAATATGATTAAATACCATAAAAAATTACAGAGGTTAATGTTTCAGATCTTTTGTTAGTGTCCACACTAGCAAGTCCACACCATTGTATCAGCAAAAGTTTCTGTTTTATCTTGATACCCAAATTTCCTTAAAATCACATACTACTAAAGTGCTACTTAATGTTATTTGAGTTGATACATTGCAAATTCCTCAAGTCTCGGCATTTCAGTTCGATGAGGAGTTTCTTGTTGAATCTGTCTCAATGCAGATTAGTTCTGTTCAATCACTGCGTATTAGCTGGTTTTTGACATTTCTTGAAATATATGAAATTAGTTGAAACTCACGTGGATATTTTAACTTTACATTGCAAAATGTTGCCAACGAAGGTTCCCTCTATGCTTATAAAAAACTTCCAAATAAATCTTTCAGTATAACATATGAGTTAAAAGGCCCATCATTGAAATTACTAAAAGACCTTTCTGAAGGCAATAAGATGCATCTATATGTAGAGGGCAGCAGAATTGTTTGTTAAGTTTCTTTTCCCTTTGAACAAGGTGGATATATGCTTCATTTTAATGCTATATGCTTGTGTAGGTACCACTACTTATGCAGCACCTGTTATCATAGTTGGAGTTGCAGGTTATGGATACATTTGGTGGAAGGTTGGTTTAAATCTTTTTGTGCTTCATCTAGCTTTCTGGTGGTTTTACTTTGTATAATCTAGTGGTTTAACTTTTGTGGTTGTTTGAAACTTAACATCTTGTTATGCTTAAGAATTGAGGCTTTGTGCTATGACTATTTAGTCTTAAATATAAATGTAGAATTCTAGAAGAAATATATGTATATATTTTTCTCATGATTACCCATTTCATTCTATTTGACATTCTAACGCAGTTATGGAAAATGTGCTTTTGTCCACGTCATGGTAAAGGTTTTTGATAAAATTAAAGCTAAACTTCACAAGTAATGGAAGAGAACAACACTAAGTTGGTGGTGTCCAAAGATACTAACACAACTTCTCATGAAGTTGTATGTGAATGACAATAGAATACATATGAATCTTGCCACTTTATATGATGGAGACAGTTTTTATATGCACACCATTCAAGATAAATTTGTAGGTGGGATTATATTTCCAAGGTATCCAATGTTATCAGTTTTCAGTGATGAATACAGTATACAATTATCTTTACCCTGCACGATAGCAAGTTCAAACTTGTGATACCAATTGTAATGCCCTCTATAGAAAGGCTACTTGTTTCCCAATAATTAGAGATTTACCATACATTATTAACCATGATTATGTATTAAGCTTAGTTGCCAATTCAAGATGCTAATCCGCTTCGGGTACGCAAATCGGATATGTGGATTTGTGAAATTTTTTTTCTATTATGATTCAGAAGGACTCGTGTGTATATAGATATAATGTACATATGAATTATATATACAATAAAATAAGAGGAATATACAATGAGAGTGAAATAGAGAGTAAATTTGAGCTGAAATGTATTTGGAAGTTGAATAAAAGGGTCGTTTTAGAGTTAGAAGGCAAAAAATATATTAAAAAAGTCATCTTAAATAAGTTGGACCCACTTAAAACCTTGGCCTTCCTGTGGATCCTCGAGGATTCCTGTGGATTTGTGTTGGATCCTCGAGGATTCCGGACCAGGTCCTTGTTTTACTTAGTAGATTTGTCCAGATTTGCAGACCTGCGAATCCTAATGAGTCCACTGTGTAAAACAAGGATCTTGTCTAGATCGGTATGAATGCAGCCATGAATGCGGACTTAAAGTCGACCTACCGGGCACGAATCTGGTAACTAGGGTATTAATTTATGGAGATTAGAGAACATCTATCTTAATAATGTAATGAATAACTAATTGTATTGAGCTGTGTTCACTACTTCCCTAACTCTAATGGAGGATAGTTGACGCAGGGAGGGCACAAACTTAAGCAAAATCAGCTCAACTTAAGCTTACAAACAACCTTGCTTAGAGTTACACACGGAAGCAACATACTAAACAATGTACACAAGGCGATATTCGAGACTTTTACTGGGGTGTAATTAAAAAGCAACACATTTGCACATAAGACTCGGCAATTGGCAGCCACATTGGTGTAATAATTTAAAAGAAATCTTTCAACAGGCCCGACTGTGAGGTCATCCAGGTTTCGGCCATATAAAATGAAATTACAATGTTAAAATCCAAGTTGGTATCTATCTTGTTACTCCAGATCTCATGTAATTCTCCTATCATTCACTACCTACTTTCCTAACTCTAACCAAGCTCCTTGTATAGCCAGCTAAGCCACAAGTCGGCTAGTCAAGCATTTAATTACATTGTAGGTCCTATCTAGGAAGAGTAAACCAAAATCGGAGCTAAATGAAACATAAGGCAATGTGCACTCGAAGGTGAATCCACACGTGTCCCAAGAGTCGGCTCCTAACTTTGCAACACGTCATGTTAACATAAGAATTGCGCCAAATGAAACAACACGCCTCGCTAGAGGGAAACACTCCAAAACAAAGACTGCAAATAACGGTTCACAACTTGAGAAATACAAACGACTGAAGCTTGCACTCTTAGGAGGAGGATTAAGAATAGGTCCTCATCAACATGTTAACTGCGCATAACACCACACGAATAGAAGCAACCACTACTTCATGAACAACAAGCTGGTACTAAAGACAAGATATATTTTTGGTTGATGCAAGATTGCTCAATGACCCAAGATGCTCCTGGATTAGACACCAGGAGTTAATAAAGAATTGATGTCCACATCAGGCACTACTCATATTTTGACTTGAATCATAAAGATCCAACACAGCTTGTGTAATCCATGAACTATCTTCAATTGGCTTGTCCTTCCACTGAACTAGGTACTCCATGCAGTCCTTTCCTTTGGTACTCTGGCTTACTTTGCTATTCAGAATCTTTTCAATTTATTCTTTCTGCTTTCTAGGATAATCTAGGTTACCATCATTCTCATCTTCCAATTCATAGTACTCAAAGATATATCTGCAATGTTAAATACAAGCGATATATCCATATCCTCTGTTAATTCCACTTCATACGCATTTCCACTGTCAAACTTCTTCAAAATCTTACAAGGTCCAAACTTCTTCATTTTTAGTTTACTGTAGGTACCAAATGGAAATCTACTCTTCTTCAAATGAATCATAACCTCATCACCAACTTCAAAAGATTTGTGTCTCTTCCTTTTGTCGGCTCTCTGTTTATACTTGTGATTACTATCCTCCAAATTTCTTTTAACTTCCTCGTGTAAAGTCTTCATGAAAATTGTAAAGTCCTCAGCTTCAACACTCCTTGTCTCAGTAGGCAATTCTCTTAACTCTGCAGTTCCTTTAGGATGAAATCCAGTAACAGATTCAAAAGGTGTCCTCTTAGTGCTTCTATTCACAAAATTAATGTATGCAAACTCTGCTTGTGCCAAAACTAAATCCCAACTAGTAGGATTGTCTTCAACCAAACATCTTTGTAAGTTACCTAAACTTTTGTTCACTACTTCAGTTTGTCCATTTGTCTGAGGGTGAAATGTAGAACTAAGCTTCAACTTTGTATTCATCTTCTTCCAAAGTGTTCTCCAAAAATAACTAGTAAACTTAGTGTGTCTATCTAAAACAATAGTCTTAGGCAAATCATATAATCTTACTACTTCCTTGAAAAATAACTCAGCTACATGCAATGCATCAGAGCTCTTCTTACAAGGTATGAAATGTGCCATTGTTGAAAATCTGTCGACCAGTACAAAAATAGAATCATTACCTCTCTGAGTTCTAGGCAATCCAAGGACAAAATCCATGCTCACATCTTCCCAAGGTTTATCAATTACAGGTAAAGGCACATATAATCCCACATTCTGATTAGTTCCTTCTTCTACTTTGCAAATTCTGCAACTTCTAACCATTCGTTGCACATCCCAGTAAATCTGTGGCCAAAAGTATCTCTTAGAAATCAGTTTAACAGTCTTATCAATCCCAAAAAGTCCACCATTATGTTTCTCTTTTATTATGTTCTCTCTCATACATCCTCTAGGTATACATAATTGAATTCCTCTGAATAACATATCCTCTTGAAAGAAATAATCAATCCACTTATCACTCACTCTCTATTCCTTACAAACTTTCCAAGGTTTTGCAAAATCCATATCAGTCTCATACAAACACTTAAAGTCATCAAAGCCAAGTACCTCAACTCTCATCTTTGTCAACAAATTTCTTCTTTGGCTTTGTGCATCAACAACTTTATTTAACTGTTCACTCTTATACTTTAATAAAAAGGAAAAAAAATTGTAAGGACTCAACCCACTTCATGTCTCTGATTCAATTTAATCTGACTTCTAGATATTGCAAAGCTTTATGGTCAGTGTACAATACAAAATCCTTAGGCATTAGATAATGTCTCCATTTCTTCAAAGCTTGAACAATAGCATAGAATTCTTGATCATACATTAAATATTTTCTCTTAGCATCATTCAATTTCTCACTAAAGAAAGCTATACAAGCCTTCCCTCTTGACTCAAAACAGCTCCAATTGCACTTCCTCTAGTATCACATTCAACTTGAAAAACTTTATTGAAAATAGACAAAGCAAGTGTAGGCAATTTTGCAATCTTTTGCTTCAATATTTCAAAACTCTTTTGTGCTCCATGTGTCCATTTGAAATCCTTTTTTATCTCCTCTCATAGTCTCAGTCATAGCATTACAAATAGAACTTAAATTCTTGATAAATTTCCTATAAAAACTTGCCAATCCATGAAATGTTCTTACCTCTCCAATATTCTTAGGTGTAGGCCAATCAAGAATTATTCTTACCTTTTTCTTGTCCATCTTCAAACCATTAGCTGAAATTACAAAACCAAGGTACACAATCTCCTCTTTCATAAATGAACATTTCTTCAATTTAATTAACAACTTTTCCTCTTTCAATCTTTGCAATACTTGTCTGATATGTTCAAGCTGCTCTTTCTTACTTTTACTCAATATTAGGATATCATCAAGGTATACAATCACAAACTTACCCAAGAAACTTTTCAAGACTTCATTCATTAGCCTCATGAAAGTAGTAGGTGCATTAGTTAAACCAAAGGGCATAACCAACTATTCATACAAAACTTCATTAGTTTATAAAGCAATCTTCCATTCATCTCCTTCTCTGATTCTAATATGGTGATATCCACTTTTCAAATCAATCTTTGTAAAATATTTTGCTCCACAGAAACTATCCTTTATGTCATCCATTCTAGGCAAAGGAAATCTTTATTTCTCTGGTATCTTATTTATAGCTCTAGAATCTCCATTCTCCATTTTTCTTAGGTGCCAATACTGGAGGTACAACACATGGACTCAAACTTTCTCTGATCAATCCTTTCTCCAACAATTCCTGCACTTGTTTAATTAGCTGAATCTTCTCACCAGGTGCTAACCTATGTGGTGCTTTATTAGGAAAACTAGCTCTAGATATCAAATCCATACAATGACTTATACTTCTCATAGGAGACAAACGATCAGGTACATTATCAGAATTGGTGTCATGAGATTCTTTCAGCAAAGGTTCAATCTCAGATGTATGTTCTAATTCATCTTGTTTCTCAGTTTTCCTTGGAATCAAAGCATAGAAAACATTCTGTTCTTTCATTTCTCTTGCAAACTTATTACCCTCAACTAAACATACTCTGACTGTAGTACAGTGATTTTCACTCAACTTCTCTACCAAAGGCAACAATATTTGTTTCTTTCCATTCACCCAAATAGTATATTGATTTAATCTACCATCATGTAAAGCTTGTCTATCATACTGCCAAGGTCTACCCAAAAGAATATGACAACAATCCATAGGCATAATATCACACAAGACTTCATCATGATAATTCCCAATTTTAAATTTGACAAGGCATTGTTCACTTACAAGTAGTTTATGCTCCTTCTGAATCCAAGCAACATGGTAAGGCTTAGGGTATCTCAACCTTTGCAACTGCAATTTGTTAACTAACTCTTCAGATGCCAAGTTATCAAAACTTCCACTATCAATGATTACCTTGCAACTTTTTTCAGCGATCTTACATTTGGTCTTGATTAAACTTCTTCTCAGAACAAGTTCTTCATTTGTTTCTTCATTCCACAAGACTCTTCTCACCTTTCTCAGGTTCATTAGATGCTTCATCAACTTCTTCACAAGCCAAAGTGTTTCTTCTATTACCTCCAACTTTCTTTCCAGAGTTAGTACATTCAAAAGTTCTATGACCTTCATGTCCACATTTGTAACAAATACCCTTAAACCAAGATCTTTCTTCCCTTTTTCCATTGTTGTTATTCCTAGAGTAACTAATATAGTTCCCTCTAGAGTAATTACCTCTTTTACCAGCAGGTTCATCCTTCTGTCCTTTATCTTGCTCAGTATTGTGAGATCTACTACTCTCTATAAGTTTTGCCTCTGCTAACCTGAAATCGACCACCTCTTCCTCTCTATCTTTGATCATGTTTCTTTGTCAATCTTTCCTCAGCCTTCAAAGCAATTTGATATGCTTCCTCCACACTATCCATCTTAACATAGCTGATCTCATTTGAATTGATATTCTCAGGCCATTAAGGTATCTAGTGACTTTTTCAACTTCATCTTTCACATGTCCAAATCTGATATCTAGTTTGTAGAAATCCTCAGTATATTCCTTCCCACTCATGTCATTTTGTCTCAAATTTTGCATCTTCCTTAGCAAAATAACTTGGTAGTGCAGGGAGGAACTTCTTCTTCATCTTTCCAAGCATTTTCATCCAAGTCTTGATCTTTTCCTTTCCTCTCTTTTGTCTATCAGCCTGCAAATGATCCCACCAAAGAGATGCATGACCTTTCAACTTTGTAATTGCTATCTTAACCTTCTTGTTATCAGGAGTACCTTCACACTCAAAATATTTTTCCATTTTAGAGATCCAATCCAATACCACATTCGTCTCAAGTTTTCCATCATGGCAAGCAACTTCAACAACAGATCTAACTTTTGTTCTAGGCAAAGCTCTCAGAAGCCTTTCTTCATCTTGTTCAACTTTAGGTTCAAGATTAGGGTTGGGTATTGCCTCTTCTTCATCACTAACATCTTCAAGATGTACTCTTCTCTGGGTTGTCTCCACAACTTCAAGTCTGGTTGCAATCTGCCTTAACATATCCATTATAGCATTATCAACATCTCCTCTACCTCGAACCATCTTGACTATAGTTCCTGCAAGATCATAACCTTCTGCAAGTTACAGGTTAGATCTCAGATTTGCCAACCTACAACCAATTCAATAAGGTTCCCCACGATCCATTCCACAAGAAAGAACTTGCTTTGCTACCACCTGACCGAGGGAGGGTGCAAACTTAAGCAGAATCAGCTCAACTTAAGCTTACGAACAACCTTGCTCAAAGTTACACACGGAAGCAACATACTAAGCAATGTACACAAGGTGAGATTCCAGACTTTTACTTGGGTGTAATTAATAAGCAACACATTTGCACATAAGACTCAACAATTGGCAACCACACTGGTGTAATAATTTAAAAGAAATCTTTCAACATGCCCGATTGTGAGGCCATCCAGGTTTTGGCCATATAAAATGAAATTACAATGTTAAAATCCGAGTTCGCATCTATCCTACTACTGCAGATCTCATGTCATTCTCCTATCATCCACTACCTACTTTTCTAGCTTTAAGAAAGCTCCTTATATAGCCAGCTAAGCCACAAGTCGGCTAGTCAAGCATTTAGTTACATTATAAGTCCAATCTAGGAAGAGTAAACCTAAACCGGAGCTAAATGAAGCATAAGGCAATGCGCACTTGAAGGCGAATTCACATGTGTTCGAGGAGTCGGCTCCTAACTTCGCAACACGTCATGTTAACATAAGAAACTGCGCCAAATGAAACAACACGCTTTGCTAGAGGGAGACACACCAAAACAAAGACCGCAAAGAATGGTTCACAACTATAGAAATGCAAACGACCAAAGCTTGCGCTCTTAGGAGGAGGATCAAGAATAGGTCCTCATCAACATGTTAATTGTGCATAACACGACACAAACACAAGTAACGGCTACTTCACAAACAATAGACTGGTACAAAAAACAAGATATATTTTTGGTTGATGCCCAAGATGCTCCTGCATCAATAGTGGAATTACTATGCTAGGGCAATTGGAAATCATCTATAAGAAGGCTTCCTTAAGGTTTCAGAATAAATGTTCATAACCATCTCAGGACCTCCCCCTCAATGCTTCAGAAATAAATGTCCTTACCCCACCATTGGACTTGCTGTCTTCTGAGGAATTACTCCGCCTTTGTGGTCACAAACCCCCTATCCATATGAAGACATTAGCAGGAGACTAATGACAATGCCATTAATATAGGTGGAATTAAGCACAACTGTCATATAAATTCAAATTCCAGTACTTTGCATGTATTCCAAGACCACAATATATGTAGTTGAATGTGCTGTGTATTTGATTTTCCTTTTTGATCTAATCTGCCCCCTTTCCTTGAATGAACATTCTTCCCCATGTAGAGTCTACATGCAACTTGTACTTTCAGTCACACGTTTACTCAAACAATTGGCATCCGTGCAATGCTGTGATACTACTGTAAGAATTCCTATTTGTTCTGCGCTTAATTCTTCAGTTAGACAGGTTTGAAATTCTATCAAACACTTTGTATGCAAATGTGTAAATTCTTTTTCTGAGTTTGTTTTTACAGACTTTGGATTGGGTTTTTGTTGTTATGTTTTCATTTGTGATGTTGCCTTGCAATGTAGATGAAAAGATAACAGATTGAGAAGTGCATATTGCTGAGAATGACTTAATAGTACAATAACAGCAATATATATAACCCAGATTAAAACATTAAACACTTAGGGTGTACCCGGACTAGAGCAAGGCAGCAATTATATTAAAATGTTTAAGCCTGATCACAAATTGGCAGTCTGATATGTATATTTTCAAACCTTTGCATACAATGAACTAAGTCAACAATTCATTTGTACCCCAACCAATATTGCCAAAGTCCTTGAAGTGACTAACACACTTGCTGGCTTCTCCAATAATGATGGAGTAATGATGATGTAAAACTGGAAGCGCTGCCCTGGAAGTCTGTAGATTAAGTGCTTCTTTAATGTTAATCAAAACTCCACAAATCCAAATGGCTAGACCCCAGAAAGAGGCTGCTAGGGATGGGAATGAAGCAATGAACTTGTGGCTCCCAAAAAGTGACAAAACAACTACTAATCTTTGATTGTGGTACAATTGTAGACCTCTGCTATAGATTTGAGTCACTCTTATGATTAGATTTTCACCATTAAAATCCTTCAAAACTGTACCATTAACTCTCACATGCCTGACTGCAACCTTGATGATAAAATATGTTCAAAGCTGTCCCAAACTGGAATATATTGCCTTCAACCTACGATAAGGTCAATGTGAATTCTGGAATATCTCCCTCCAATATGCTGAATGAGTTTTCGTCCACACAACTGGAAAACCTTAAGGGTTTTTTGTCCTCAACTTTCCTAGAAATGTAAGCCAAAGCTCTCAAGCTTTGTAAAGAAAAATTAAACAAACCAAGTATATCAAATGGCTTTCACAAATCCGTATTTATAATCCTCTAATGAAGTTTTGAAAATCCTTTTTTAAAGTTCCCTTTTAACATTGATATTAACTGGCAATTGGGATATAATTTCAATTAACTTGGTCACTTTTTGAATTAATCGTATATTCATCTTATATCTCCCACTCTCAACATTGGTGGCTATCTCCACAAAACACTTTTATTAAATAATTTAAAAGCTTGTAACTCCGTAGGGTGCTAAAAAAAGTCACTCTGTGGAAACAACTTAAATTAACTCTAACCCCGTTAATGTTATCATATCATTAAGTCACTTAATATTAATATTATTAAACTTGTTTTAACTTTAATAACATAAATTAAATAATTTAACCCTTGATGATTGCCAATATCTGGGAATAATCCATCCACTTTCTAGATATAGATATGATGCCAATTAACCACCCCAGTGACTTAATATAAATTGTAAGAATGAACAAAACATTCAATTGACGTACCAAAAATAGTAAGTGTAAATCAGAGTCTCCTTGATCTCAAGTCTAATGTGTTTTGAAAGCTTGTCAACTTCACATGGGAAGAGCCGTTCTTGATCATAGTTATTTATACCATATGAGATTCTGTTTGTGCTAATCTAGTTATTAGAAAATTCCATTGCATAATTAGGCTACTAGAATAATCCTCCATCTCTTCATTTCCCTTTAGGATAATACATGGGAATATCTCATAGGTAGTCAGCGGGGTTTGGTATTCTCATTTTTGAGTTATTTCTAGACTTGATAAGGTAGTGTATTCTTATTTCTATTTAATTTTTAGGGTTGAAATCTTTGATGTGCTCCTTCTAACTCTATGATGTATTCAAATCATTGTTTAGGATGTAATCCTGGAGGGATGTCATAAAAAACTCTTTTGTGCTTTCTTAGGATAGGTTGCGTATCAATGTAAATGACCTTTCCTTGAGTAGATTTGTCAAGTATCATGTACTGTGCTGCCCATTCTCTTTGATCCTTTCTAAAAAATTGTTTCATCTTTTTGCAAGGGACTACTTTTGGGGATCCATTGAGTAGTCTTTCAATATTGCTTCTGTTTTATGTTGGAAACAAATTTTTAAATTTGTTAGATCAAATAAAAACATAGTAATGAGTACATCGAAGGGGTGCCCAATATTGTGTTAGCTTCTAATGGTCCCACATAAAAATTTGCTCTAATGGGGTGTGTTCTTACAAGCATCTCCAGTTGTGGGATCTTTTTTGTGAACTTGACCAAAGCTCCATTTGCTGTTGCTTCTGAAAACCCCTTGAAATCTCTAGTCTCTAATTTCCTCTTTGCTACCAATTTCTCACTCATGAAGTTATGGGAGGCTCCGTTGTCCACTAAGGTGATGACCTTTTGTCCTTTAAGGATACCTTTCTTACGTAAGGGGCTGTGTTTGGACTTCTGAGAGGTGATAGTGGCTAGGATTACTTGTTCTTCTTCATCATCATTATTATTATACTTAGCCTTCTCAATGGGCTTTTCTTCTCCATCTTTGGATGTTACTTCAAATTGGTGGATTTGGCTTTTACATTTGTGGTCAGGCTGCCATCTTTTCTCGCATCTATATCAAGATCTTTTGAGATCTGAATCTTCCTTATGACAGGTGAGCCCCTTCCCCCATGGTTTTTGACATTTATAGCATAGGTTCTTCCTCGTAAGCTCATCTATGTCTTGGTGAGCCTTGTGGTAAATTTCTCTCTTATGAAAACTCCTTATATGTTTATTTGGATCTTTGTTATTTGAGGATGATGTTTCGACATTTAAGGCTGTTTCTATTGCATCATCTAAGGTAGTTGGCTTGAAAGTAGCCACTAGCCCTTTAATTGATGAATTTAATACATACATGGATTGATAGGTTAGTTTTTCCTCATTTATCATTGTGTTTTCATGTTCAAATTCTTTGGATTCTACAAATGTATTCTTCTTAGTTACCGGATTCATGCCCTAGAGGTCGAATCCGGATTCGGATTCGTGCCTGGATTCATGTAGATCCGAGTAGGATCCTTGTTTTACACAGTGGATTCGTCCGGATTCATTGGCCACAAATCTGAATGAATCCACTGTGTAAAACAAGGATCTTGCCCGGATTTGTATGAATCCAAGCACGAATCCTCAAGGATCCAGGTCTAAGTTATTTATTGTGACTTTTTTAAATATATTTTTTTGCTTTCTAGTGCTAAAATGACCCTTTTATGCATTATATATACTAAAAACTGAGAGAATATATATATATATATATATATATATATATATATATATATATATATATATATATATATATATATATATATATATATATATATAAACCTATGTTCCTAGTTGGGTCTTGGTCAAGATTAGTAATATATATATATGTATGTATGTATGTATGCACGAATCCTAATTGGGAAAAAAAATCACGAATCCACGGATCCGATTCAAGTGCTTGAATCAGATTTGTGTCCCGAATCAGTAACTAAGGTATTCTTCTATTGTCCTTGTTTTTTTTGCCGAGTTGATTCCTTGAAATCCTTGTGGGGATGTTTATGATCTAACATCTTAATCAAGTTTTGCAAGAATTCCTCAAAAGAACTTATGTTTTCATATCCTTGAGTGCGGACACCATGGTGCCACCAATCGTGGGCTGTGTCTTCCAAGTGTAGGATGGCAAATTGAATTGCATCCTCTCTTGTCATGGGATTGAGGTTCAAGGAGGTGTTTAATTTTTGCAGGCATTCATATGCGGTGATTTTGCATGCTTTGTCAAAATTCGGAATGATGACCAAATTCATCTAGTCTTTGAAATCCTTATCAGGTTGTTCTCTTTCTCTCCTAGGAGTCGTTGATCTCTTTTGCTTTACAATTGTGTCTAAAAGATTCACTCCTTATTCAGGACTTAAATTTGAGGAAGCGTCTGCTAATTATTTTTGTGCTGCTAGGGCGGTGATTATTCCCCTTGTCCTCCCTCGGTGTATTCGTTCTTGGTAGAAAGGTTGGGTTTCTTACTCCGGTGTGGATATTGTATTATTATTTTCCAAATGATTTGTATTAATGCCCCTTCCACTAGGGTGTATCTAGACTATTGATTGAAGCATTCGTAGTCTTCATGGCTTCCATGAGGACCTGGGCTCTTTTGTTTTGTTCCATTAGTGTTTTGGTGGTTATATCCATGAATGACCTCATTTCCTTGCCAGTTGGTTCATCCATTGTATTATTTGATTTTCGGTTAAACTTTCTTACTAGTTTCTTCCTTTTTCTATCTAATGCCCTATGAGCCCTCTGGCTAGTTTGCATTAACTTCTTTCCTCATGATGGTTGGAAAGATGCTATGATACCAATTGTAATGTCCCTTGGTAAGGTTGGACATAATTATTTCATATTTGATTCGAAGTTAACATTATATATCCTAAGAACAAAATTATTCATAAACAAGAAGTACAATAATTCCCATATATTCAATCATATTACTATTTGACATAAGGATGGAAGGTATAGGTGTTATCCAAGTTGCCTAGATACCAACTTTGCGATGGATTTTCTCTAAGTTTACAGGTCCAAGTCTGTAATGACGTGCCCTCTTTATTGCTCTTAAAATGTTTATCTTTCAGCAGTTCTGAATTTTGTCAAATAGTTTGTGAGCAATCTGGAAACTTAGTTATGAACTGATTTTGTAAGCTGAAGTAGGAGAGAGTGATGATGTTGGTGTTTACTAAGTAGTTCAGTTCAAGAATCAAGGAAGTGTCATGTAACAATATTTTCACAAAATAGATACGACATTCAATACAAATTCATATAAGTTTACTGTATTTTATTTACTGATAAACAAAAGCAGTAACTTTTCAGATTAATCAGTCATAGTAATGCCTTTTAAATGAATGTTGGTGCTTATTTCTTACATACCAAAAACAATGATTGATGTTGCAACACTAGAACAGCTTCAGAACTTCTCGAACATGTGTGGAGCCTCTGAACCCTGATTTAGCTACTCCAAGGACTGATTAGAACTTGCACTACACATCATGGCTCTAGTACAATGTAATGACAGCAATATGATGGCTGTAAATGACTCTCAAACAGACTGCAGGTCCAACATTGCCACTATTGTTGATGGTTGCCCTACAACAACTTCCTTATGTCTGATTTATGGCTAGAATGGTACTGTTTTTACACTTCTGAAACCTGTACAACATTTAGGTGACAACTCCAGCTTGTACGGCATTCATAGTATCATGTATCACAGCTAATATGCAAGCATACACTTCCAGAAGTTGGTCAACTCGTTAAAATACTATCACAGCCATTGCTTTTCCAATCCTAACACCAATCTTCAGATTTCTGCTATCAATTCTGTACTGATACAGCAGTGATTATGGTCCCCCTTGACGTCTTAGTGGATTTAGACTGAAAGCCAACTGATCCTTGGTGTCTAAATGTATTGTGTGGAACAAATAGCATGATTACCTTCCAGTATAATGAAGATTTCCAAATGCTAGAAATGTTAGCAAACTTAAAAATGAAGCCGACTGAAGCCTGATTTCCCTTGACTGATTCTGAGCACAACTTTCAATGAGATGCTGGGGCTATGTCCAACTTCTCAAACGTCTTGAGGGGTTTCGTCCTCACGAGTAACAAGTCACATTTAAGCAACCTTTTTGTTTGCATAGTAATATATTTCATGGTCTCAATCCCAATGTAGCTCCACGCTTTTCTAACCTCAATATGAGGGAAGACACCAACAACTTGGCAATGTGGGATAAAAGCCAATTTTGTCTTTTAGTCATGTAAGTTACTTTTGTCATAAAGTGACTTTAAATCATAAAGTAACTTTATATTTGCACTGTATAATATTAGAGTGACTTTATTATTATAAGTTACTTTATAACTTTATAATAACATTAAAATATTTAAATAAATCACTTAAGGCACTTGAACTTTAATATTAATCTTTTGAAATACTCGTCTAATTGCCATGCCATCTGAAATAGGAATCTCTCATAATTCTCCATGTAACCAAATACACTTTCTAAAAATAGAAAGGGTCCATCTCTATTACTCCTAACTTTCTATACATAGTAAGTATGGCAAATGGAATCCAAATGATATCAAACAAAGGCCAAATCCATAAATCCTTGAATGTTAGAGATGAATCAATCCTCATAAGACCCTCTAATCATCTTCATTAGCCTACGAGGATCCAATATTAGGCTAATCCCTAAAATTCTGATGCTGGCAACAAATGGGGACATTACAAAGTCCGTATTCATCAAGGCTTACAAAACGCTCATCCCTACCCTAGCTGGGGAAGATCCATTGCGTGGATTTAAACAAGCCCCTCCTTGGTAACATCCCGGGCTTTCCTTCTCTAAATCAAATAGCTATAGGATTGATGATTTAAATCTGTATACAATTAATTAATTTATCTTAAATAAATATAAATATTTATTAATCTTGCTGGTTCATCGTTTAACAGTCATTCAGATTCTAATGCATACATGATATATTTAATTATATATTTAAGTTGCAATAACTGGTATGGTGCCTTTGTGTAGAAGGCTCTTGATTGCTACCATTCATGAGATATCTCTCACCTCTCAGCAATAGGGGAGGCTCACTTCTTACTATAGGTGGCTCCAATAGAAACTCAATTGGAAATGGTAAAAAGGACGACTCTCCTAATCAATTCGTCTTTTTTTAGGAATGATTTGCAAGCAACTACGAATTTCAAAGTTAATGAAAAGGTCGTATTGTTACGATTATACTAGTGGCTTGGTGGTTGACATAAGAACAACACCAAAGAAAGCGATTTACTTATGTATTCTTTGTGAAACAAATACATGAACCCAAACTGTCTTGTGCTTGTCTAGTGAGGTTCAAGCAGAATAGCCAGTAAGACACAGAGTCTCTTATTGGATACTCTCAAATTTAATAAAAAACACATACAACTGAAGTCCAAGTGTTCAGCTTTAAGTAATTGCAGCCACTATTATCTATCACAATTTGTCCTTTGGCAGCACACAGTCTTCAAACGTTCAGTTGGCTCTGACTACAACAGGCAGCTCAAAGTTTTGCATAATTGAAGTCAAATCCCTCTTGAATCAAAGCATTAATACTTACAATCAACTCAAGAAAATATCGTCATATAACAGTTTGCGTTGGCACACTTTGAATTGGCACACAGTTCAAAACAATCTGCCTCTTTTATTGAAATCAATGTGATTTACATCAAACCCAAAGTCTGAGTGCACAATACAAACTTGCAGGATTTTCTTGCCTTGCTAAAAGATGATTATTTACAACAAGCTCCTTCTTTATAGAGGAAAAGAGTTGAGAGAAAGAAGGGGAAAGCCCTTAACCACCTTGACTTATTCTCTAACCAACTCCTAATTTTGATTTAATCAAAGTTGCATGACTGGTATGCTTGCAACATGATTACATGTTAGAACTTTGCATGATACATCTTGTTTTCCGTTACATGTAATATGTCAATTTGAAATCACAAATGCCCAATTGAAAATATTCTAAGCACATGACAAGACATGACTTCTATTACATCATCCTTTTTGGTCTTCAGCTGCTAAAAGAATGTTTTATTAATGACCGGCTTAGGATTGGTGGAAGCATCTTGAGCCAGAATATGTATATGCATTCTTGATTGTTTCGTTAGGTGTTTGTTGTCTGTTTGTTTTGAAAGCATTCTATGCTTGTAATTATTCTTTTACCTCCTTGTAGGCTCCATTATGATCATCCTTGCCCTGTGTCCCTCTTTCTTCTTTGCATGCATGATTGGAGGAAAAACTCAAAAACTCAATTTTCTGGGAGCATTGCATATGGAGGATGGCTCGAAACTTGTGGGATTTCAAATGGATGCAATTGGTTGAGCTCAAAAACATGTGTTCTTGTGGTGAAGACACCCAAAAACGGATTTTTGGAATGTGAAAACATATGCAAACATCAAGGATATTACATGGAAAATGCATGGAAAGACATCCACTTATAATGAGATATTGTGTTTTCATTAAAAGTAAATGCCCAAGCATGTGTAAGCAACTACCATCAAGAGTTTTTAAATCAAGTGGTAGTAGTATGTAAAGTATGAATGAAGTGTATGCAAGCATGACAGTGGGGGTTTTGGATGCAAAAGCACTTGATAAATGAACTCACTTTCTTTGATGATACTTGCAAGGTGAAGTCACATACAAGTAAGGTGAAGTACATGCACATGCAACTTAGAGAATGTAGACGGACAATAGATTAAACACATCATATATACAAAACAAATGCAAATCTGAAAATGAAATGAAGAGAGTTGCAAACAAAAATGTAAGAACACATATATACAACTTTTCCCTATGGATATCACAAGAAATTTTACCTCTTTCCACCAAAAACAAGAGAAGAAGTCTCTTCAACTCTTTATGCAAAATCTGAAGCACATCTGAGATTTTTTTTGGATTTAGAGAAGACTGCTGCAAAGAGATACATATAGACTTAGAATGCATAAGCACGTGATAAATGAGCTCATTTTCTTTGATGGTCTATTTCAAGAATGGATTTTTTTAACCCACTTGCACATGCAAGTAAGGTGAAGTACTTGCACTGCAACTTGGAGAATGTAGACAGAAGATAGAAGAAACTCATCATATATACAAAACAAATGCACATCTGCTGAGATCTGCAAATAAAAATGAAAGAATAGATATATACAAATTTGCCCTATGGAATTCACAATAAATTTTACCTCTTTCCACCAAAAACAAGAGAAGTATCTTCAACTCTTTGTGCAAAATCTGAAGCAAATCCAAGAATTTTTCAGATTTAGAGAAGATTGCAGCAAAGAGGCACATATAGACTTCGAATCTTGACTCAATCCTCTTGACATGAATGTGTTTTAGAGCCAAGATTCATTTCTTGCCAAGTGTGAGAAGTTGGAGAATTAAAATGCAAAAAAATAGCAACTGTATTGACTAATGTGAATGCAATGTGCAATGACAATTAAAAATGACATCTAGGGCATTAAAAAAAATTTGAAGGGAATGATAAACAAGCTGCAAATGATAAGTGATGCCAAAGAAGTCATATTTGATAGCAAACATTTGGACTTAGTAGAAGAAAATGACCAAAAAAGGGCTGTTTTTGGGTAAAAATGTGCCCTAAACAAGCTGTTTTGAGAGGAGAACACCTCTAATCAGCAAGTTTGATGAGCCTAGATTGATCCTTGATGAATATAAGGAAAAAATGGCCCTATTGGAGGAAAAAATCTAAAATTTTTGATGATGAATCATGTATGTTTGGCCTTGAGAAACCCGTTTTGGCCAGAAACACCCAACAAGAGTGGATTATTCTAACTCAAAAACATATGTTTTGCACTTGGAAATTGCCTCCCAGAGGAGTTTGATAAAAAATACATCTAAAAGGGGGTAATGATGGTTTTTAAGGGCACAAAAGCATGTGCTTTTGTTCCAAAAATTGCCACCCAATGCCAAATGGTTGTAAAACTCATTAAAGACAATTTTTACATGCAACAGCACATGCTTTTCCTCTCCAAATCACCAATTTATGAGTTTTTAATAGTGTTTTGTGGGGATGCGTCCTCTGTGATTTTGGGGTCGTACCCATAGCAGGGACAAAATGGGGATGAATTTTTGTCATCCCGCATCCCTTTTTTGCCGAATTCGGATACATCCCCAAAACTGCTAATTTTTTTTTTGCAAGAATCTTGGACACAACCAACATGATGTCATCCTTGGAACTTCTGACCCTCCCCTCAAGCCGTCCCTGAAATTGCTGGTCGCCCCCCCCCCCCAGCAAGTTGGGTACACGCAAAACACCCCCATTTTTTTTTCTTTCTTTTTTTTTTTTTTGGCAGTTTGTGTGGGCCCCTAGCTGTCTTAAAGACATAATAAACTATGCAAAACATATTTAGTCCATTAAAACTCCAACTTTTCTACTCATTTTTAGATTTGACATGCTAAGAGGAACAATAGTATGTACTGCTTACTATTTTAGGCATTTTGATTTTTGCTGTATATGTATGTGATATTGTTATAATGGAAGTACTTAGTATTTGTCAGTTGATAGTTTTCCATGTATCAATCTTCTAAAATAATGGTTTATCAGTGTTATGATATGCATATTTGAATTTTGTCTCTAGATATAAAAAATGCCTTATGTTTTTAATTGCCATCCCTTGAGGTCCTGTCCCCTTTATTTTGGCTTCGACTTGGTCGAGTTGTGGAAACACGTCCCCATCCTAGAAATTTTGTAGAGCAAAGTTTTTTAATGCAGATGGAAGTAAAGATGTGTTTTTAGAATGGAAAAGCGGTTTATCAATGTTATGATATGCATATTTGAATTTTGTCTCTAGATATAAAAAATGTCCTATGTTTTTAATTGTCATCTTCTAAGGTCCCATCCCCTTAATTTTGGCTTTGACTTGGCTCAGTAGCGGAAACACGTTCTCATCCCGGAAACTTTGTGGAGCAAAGTTCTTTAATGCAAATGGAAGTAAAGATGTGTTTTTAGAATGGTAAAGCATGCTCTTTTCACTTCAAAAACTCCACTGTATGGTTTAACATGTCCAAACTGTTGATGCGAGTTTTGTATCACTTACATAACATATTAGGATTTGAATATTTGATACGGAATATCAAACATGCAACTCCTCTCTTGAAAAGTTAATGCTCATGAGACATGAGTATAACTCCAATGTTCCTTACACCTTTGGATACTCGCTCAGTTTTATCGATGTGATTCGCTGATAATCACGTAGGCGGCCTTACGTAAATTGTTGAGGATGACTTGGACTTTGATGGGATGAAGGTGATGGTGGCTTGGTTTGTGAAATGTGCGGAAGCAGAAAATGTTGATGGTGGCAATGGTGGCGGAAGGTGAGTGGATGCGTTCTAATACTTGATCTACTCTAACTTTCTCCTCTCTAAACTTCAACTACCTAGCTACTCACTATTCTACTCCTATTCCTATGAATGGAAGGTTAGCAAATGGACAGGGATCGAACCTAGTGAGAGCTGACTAGCGGCCTCACTTCCACAGGTGCAATGATTCGAAGGAATAATAAACTAGTTTACCACACAAAGCTTCCCAACCAGCCGCTAGGATGCTAGTGGCCTAGTATTGATCCCTATCAAACATTTACCAATGCTACCATACAACTATCTATCTACTTTAACTTCACTTAAACAACTTCAAATGCAATTTGCTTCAACAACTTGAAAGAAAATCTAAGTGGAAGTAGAAAACATGCAATAACACCCAATGTTCTTAATCAACATGCAAATCGCAACAATGAAAAAGAGAGCAATTTTGGTATTATCTTCGCAACAATTTCTCCAACCCCTTTACAAATGAGAGCAAATGGCCTTTTATAGGGGCCAAAAATACAACGGACGGTGGAGATCAAAACAAGATCAACGATCCAAATTGGATCCTCAAAACCCTAATTAGGGTTGCCACCCCATTAGGCAATGAGAAGCTGCCACCTCATCAATGGACCAATGAAAAAAGTGCAAAATGTGGCAACCAATGAGAAGGCACCAAAATGGTGGCCAATCAGAAATAGACACTTGTCCTATTCTAGAAGAAAGGGGAAATTTGCCACTTGGGCTTACATCAAATGATCTTCTAATATAAATCTTCCCTTTTCTTTCATTTTCTTAGCTAAGGCAATGAACTTAGCTAGCCTTTCGTTAACTTTTTCCATAGGAGGACAAGGTGTGTGCTTTGCCTTGAGTTCCGCGGACTTTGCCACGCTGTTTGCTGCTTGTAGTATCTTTTCATGATCCTTCTCATATTCCTTTGCAAATCCAATAAAAGTGCTGAGAGAGGAAAGGGTGCCCGAATGTTTTTTCTTAATAGCAACCTTTCCTAACTCATCTAGTCTTGATCCAAAATCTATCTCATTGATATCTTCTTCTCTAATATCCTTAAAATCAAGTGCCACCCCAACGTCGCTCATCATGGTTGAAATAGAAGTGTTGATGCTTGGACTGTGTCGTGCAATCTCATTATGTATCTCTTCAGGTGTTCTAAATCTGGTAGTCAATGCAACAAACCAAGATTCAACTATACTCAATGCTCTCTCATCAACCAATCTGGCCCTTTGCAAATATGCCTCTGGTAGCCCAATGAACGCTTGTAGCCTAGGAATAGCCAAATCTTTGATGGGAAGGAAACCTTTCCACTCTTCTTCGAATAACCTAAACTTGTCTCCAATGGCCACTAATGACTGGAACGTCGAGATGAAGGAAGGCAAGAAATTTCGCCCATCTTGGGTTGTATCATGGATCCAATCCCTGACTTCATGTATCTGAGCTGATATCTCTCCTGAATTGCTCTCGCTGTCTTGAGGAAGGGCTACCTAGTGCAGCTGTTGGATGGGCTGGCTATCTCTCCAATATTTGTTCTTGGCCTCCAACTTTACTATCCTTTCGTTTGCCTTTCTTAACCTTTCTCTGATTGATGCTATACCTTCGTAGACCTCCTCACACTCCATATCATCTATATTCCTTCCCAAGTTATGTTCTACTATCTCGTATTCTTGGGCCACAATCTCATTCACTACCTTGTTGACTGTTGGAATAGCAATCTGAACCTTTCGGTGATCATCATTGTCGCTCCTGATTACCCTTGCCACCGTTTTTGCGATTTGTTTTTGGTTCTCGCTATCACCCTTTTCCATTAACCCTTGGATGTCCTCAGCTGTATGGGCCGTTACCACCATGCCTCTTGGCATAAGCATTTGTCTTAACCATAGTGGTGCAGTGCATCTCCCCAAATCTGGATTTGGTTCAACTAACAAAGCATCACCAACGGCCTCGGGTTCCTAACTTATTGCCTCGATGTCGATTGGTCCATCTTCTTCTCTACTAGTTTCTTCCATATCATTTCCTTGCTGGTTCTCCGAGAGAGGGGAGTATTTGGTGCTTTCACTATAGCCACTTGATTCCGAATTAGAGCTCACCTCCACTGAGGCCCCTTTATCATTTGAATTGACCTCTTGGCTTCTAGCCTCAATTATACTCTCTCTTGATGGCGCTGCATGCTGTCTCTTGGCTGGAGGCTCTGGATGTTCTTTGCCCTTCTCTACCTCCAAAACTTTCTTCTTGCTATTTCTAATTATTTCCTGTTGCCAGCTATTTCCTTCATTCCTTTGTCCGACGGATTCTGCTTTAGATGCATGTAATAGGCCTCTTGGTTATCTTGAAATGACTTAGTTGCTTGATCCATCATCACAATTGTCATGCCCTTGTACTAGGGAATGTTGAATGTTTCTTCGATTGCTTGTTCGCCAATGCTGGCCAACACTCTCTTCCCTTTATCAAAAATGATGGAATTACTGTTTAGATCAAATTTGGATGCACATTCCATAATCAATTCTCGATAGGGCAATGTGGGAGGAAAAGCTGTTGCGTGTACAATTCCGCTCTTGTAAATCCTTTTTGCCAAGGGGAATTGTCCTTCCTTCAGTCTGTCCCTCATCCATATCATGTCTATTGTATCGATATTGGTGTCGGTTATTCTCTTCATTTTCGAGAAGAAGGAAGTTTTGGGCGTCATATCCTCTTTGTCTTTCTTAGTGTTCGCCTGCTTGGGATTCTTACTTGCACTATCATCCTCCATGCTCGTTGCCCTATTACGGGATGGTAGAGTGGTGGACCAAAAGGCAAGAAGAACCAAGCGAAGCAATCCTTAGACTAGAACGAAAGATGGATGTCAGCTTAAGCACCCATTGCAACTCTAGATGATGAAAATTCACCTTAACCAATAATCTTATAGCGACTTTTCGGAACCTAGGATATGACTTTCAAGAAGTTCAAATCCCTTTGCAAAATAGAAATTTACACTTCTAAAACTATCCAACACTTGCCTTCTATGCAAAAATCAAACCTTCATATGTATCTCTTCTCCCAACAAAATTGCCAAAATCTGGTATAAAAATGCAGTCCTAAATAGAAAAAAAATCAGACCTTCACCATGAATTGCCCAAAAATCAGAATCAGATCTGCCTCAATAAAATGCCAAGAATGGAAAATTTTGCCTTTGTCTTAAATTCGCCCAAGCATGAAGTCTGAAATCTGCCCAAAATGCAACCTAGGGCACAAATCGCAGCCCACAAATGGAGGAGAAAACCACCAAAATCTGCAAAAGGTCTGCCCCTTGAGAAATTGCCAAGCATGAAAATGGAGAAATGCAAGCAAAAATCGCCCAAGCATGCAAAAAACTGCCTTCCACAAAGTCGCCTAAGTTTGGAAAAATCTGCCTAAAAGGAAATTCGCCCAACATGGAGAGGAGAAAAATGATTTGTGAAAATGAAATGGGGAGGAGACTCCCTTTATAGCCAATTCCCTTCTCCTCAAAGCTGGCCGACCTGGTCTAGGAGAAAACAAAAAACAAAAATTAAATCCAAGTTAAGGCCCTCAATTAAATACTTAGCTCAAAAAAAAAAATTTTGCCAAAAGAAAATTGCCTTTTTAAATTTGCCAGTTAGCTCCAAATTGCAAAGCAAAATTAAATAGCCTTGAAGGTGTTAAATATTTCCATTTAATGAGTGTTTAGTAATTAATACGTCATTAAATTTGGATTTTGGCTAACCAAAAGCCATTTTTTCAATATTAAATTACTAAATTTATTAAAAACTAAAAGTTTTCAAGGCAAATTAATCCAATTAAAGTCAATTTTTTGCAATTTTCTACCAAATCGATTTTGCCAAGCTAAATAAGAAAAAAAAAAAAAAAATTGTATCTAGAACCAAAAATCGATTTTTTGCAATTTTCCTCATTTCGACAAAATTAAAATTTTCACCATAGAAAAATTTGAGATTTTCCAAAGACTTGAGTCTAATTAAAAATTCCCTTTTGAAAATCATCCAAATTTACAAAATTAAAACCAATTTTTTCAAAAGAAAACGTCCAAGTACAAAATTCACAATTTTATCTTGCCAAGTTGAAATTAACTTAGAAAATTATTCGGCCTAGGGATAAAATTGATAGCTCTGGAAAATCAAGTTGAAAC
The DNA here is from genome assembly GCA_028749045.1 of Cupressus sempervirens. NCBI lineage: Eukaryota > Viridiplantae > Streptophyta > Pinopsida > Cupressales > Cupressaceae > Cupressus > Cupressus sempervirens. The sequence goes on from CM053786.1 coordinate 375,691,148, forward strand.
GGGGTGAAAATAAGCTAAGCCTCCCCAAATCTATCTTGAAGGTGCCAAGGCGTGAAATTTTCAAAACTAAAAAATTTTGGGCAATCCAAAAATTTGTCGAGGCGATTGAAAAAAAGGGGGTCCCCAAGATTTGGGGCGATGTGTGAAAACCTCACAACACAAACGCTTGTATTGGAGAAGTATCGACGGGTTTTTAAGATGCAAATACACATGTAATTTAAAGTGTATACACATATAATCTAAAATACATACACATGTATTATAAATTACATATGCTTTTGGGTTCAAATTCCCCATTATTATGCATTTAGATCATAACTTAAGGTAAAAATACATTAGTGGGCTTTTAGAATGCAATAGCATGTGTTTTGGGATTAAATTCCCCACTTATAAGCCTTCAACTTATAAATGATCTATAATAATAAGATTTAAATATGCAAAAGCACACTAGAAACCCCACTTACACAAAATGTGTTATTGCATAAGCCCACCTATATGTATTTAGGACCATTTAATGGCAGTCGGATTTTATAAGGTGATTTGCAAGTGGATGATATGCAATGAGTGATAAAATCCTACCTTTATGCATTTAAAGTGTCTCATGTAATTAATTTCAATAAATAACTATAGTTTTCAATAAAGTAACACAAATAGAAAAAGTCAATTTCATTAAAACATTAAAAGCTTTTGGGTTCAAATTACCCACCATTATGCATTTAAATCATAAGTAAAGTTAAAAAACGCATTAGTGGACTTTTAGAATGCAATAGCATGTGCTTTGGGTTCAAATTCCCCACTTATAAGCCTTCAACTTATAAACGATCTCTTATAATAAGATTTAAATATGCAAACGCACATTAGAAACCCCACTTACACATAAAATGTGTTATTGCATAGAAAAAGCCCACCTATATGTATTTAGGACATATTTTAATGGCCATGGGGTTTTCTAAGGTGATTTGCAAGTGGATGATATGCAGTGAGTGATAAAACCCCAACTTTATGCATTTAAAGTGTCTCATGTAATTAGTTTTAATAAATAACTATAGTTTTCAATAAAGTAGCATGAATAGAAAAAACCAATTTCATGAAAACATTAAAAGCTATGGTCAAATCAATTGAAATCTACTTTAAATATTAAAAATAAATTATTTTGAGTAATTGCCAATAAATGCCCTCCCTAGGAGGATTTTTAATAAGACGTGTTGTTGCTCTGAAAAAATCCCACTTTTCCTTTATAACTTGAGCTAGACTCCTTCCCTTGAGGCATAATTTAGCTCAAAATGAGCAGAATTCCGAACAGTATTAACCCAAATGGAAAAACAAGATTAAAAACCACTAACAAGAAAGGTGAAAACGAAGAAAAGATGTGAAAGTTGTCAAAAATCAAGCGCTTGTAGTTAGAGAAAAAAAATTCTTACTGACAAACATTTTGAGATTTAACCTAACAAAAACTTTCGAAAAGAACACACAAATAATGTTACATAAAACACAATTCAGTGATGTCAAATTGCCTTAATGGCACTTTTACTAATACATTAAAAAAAAGAGAATGCATATATAAATCCACGAGAAAATTTCATAGGGTTACCTCAAGTTTGTGATGTTGAAATTGAGAACCTCACATCATTAAGCGCTGCACTGATAATGGTTATGTTCAATGATTGTATCAGCGATCTCGTCTCTTCCAATTCTTTATCGCTGCCCAGATAACAATCAAGTTCAATGAGTGGATAAGCGATCACGTCTCTTGTATTAGCGATGGTATTAGCAGATGGTCAACACAAACTCCCATGTAATCCTTAGATTAAGATATGGTCAAATACAGCTCCATGTATTCGTAACATATGTGATTATGTATTTGAACCTTTGTTTGACCCGACTGTATTTGTCTGTGTTATTAATCCATATTATAACACTAGATGTGATAATCCTTTAGCTATTATATTAATTAATTTTATTAATTGAGAATGATAATTGATAGTTAATATTCATTTATTAGAGTAATAAATGGCTAATTCATATTAATTGATAGTTGTTATTATACAATTATTTATTTAATAATATATTCAATCAATTTAATTATTAGTTGATACATCTAATTAATATATTTTATCAAATATTCAAGGTCCATCACACAGGGTGCATCATAACCTCCCTTGCCAGATAACAGATAAGGCAAATTAAAATCCTAGATCACATATTCCATGAAACAAAATACATAGTAGAGTGCTGCTCTCCAAATTGTCTTTTTTAGGTAGCTTATGTGCTTCCTTTTTCTCTGCTATGTGTTTTTCACCATGTGTTACTGAGTTCAACTTTTATGTTGCAAATGCTTTATCTTGTGGCATTTACTGAGATGCCAGTTTTGGAAAATACAATTCCTGCTAATATCTGAAATTGTGGCATTTTGCCAGTCCATAATGATGGAATCCTATTTTTCGCAAAAAATTAGGGTCTCCATTCAAGAAATAATGTTGAAAACTTAAAGAGATATCATTGATGTCAAAGATTTCCCAGGACTTGATGCGAAAAGAAGTATTGAGAAATTCTGTGATCATGCAACATTATAAGCAGTAATCACTTTCTGCCAAGTCTATATGAATGTTCAAGTCTAAAGCCTGGTTTATTCTTAAATTATATGGAAGATTTAATATTAAAAAATGATAGGCTTCTACATATTATACTGACATATATATTTGAACAGAGTGAAAAGAAAGAGTTCTATTATAAAATAAAGATGTGTACTATAGGTTCGATCTGATACAGAAGCTTACAGCACTGCAAAGCAATTTGATAAACTTGGATTGGTCAATTCCTCAACAGACAGAAATATGGAATAACTACTGAAAAATGATCTAGAACCTTCTTTGGAACTACATGGTGGTGGGATGATTGTGCCAAGAATTACACCAGGAATATCAGCCACAGCTTTAGCAGCTTTGTTACTTAGAAGGTTGGAGTCTAGCCAAAAATATATTAAGTGTCAAGAAGCTATTGATGCATGGCGGCATGGGTAATAAAAGATGCTATTCTAAAAACTCTATTGAAGTTGATGTCAGGTCAAGACTGGAAGATAAATTACAGTGTCAGAATTCATCTGGAACTATAGAAAGCATCAAACCAAGGGAGAAACCTTGTTCAGCATATTGATTAACTTACAACATAGCAGGAGCCAAGCAAGGCAATGTACATATCAGTAGCAGAGATGATACTTAAAAGTATAGCGATTATGACTACATGCGTATGATGTCTCGTCTCCAAAATAACAAAATAAATTAAAACTGTGATTTTTGACGTTTTCTTCTGCTTTTAGTTGATGTTTCAAGTCTGCAAGTGCCCAATATCTGCCCTTTCTGTGGATCCCAATGACATTTCCATTCATTGGAAACTCTAAGTGCAAAAAAATCAATGAACTAAAGGTAGAACACATATGGACAAATATTGAATGTGAAGTTGTAAATGATGGGCGTCTCTCCGACCATGATAGTTCCTACACAAAAGACTTTGAAGTAACTTCAAATTAGCAAACAGAAAGAAAGCGAATGTGAACATATTCTTCTATAAAACAAATCACAGTTATGACAAAGGCAATGAGTGCATATTACGTTTGGATGGCTAGCAAAGTCAGAAGAAAGACTTTAGTGGAATTGCAAGTCTTCCAATTCGAAAGAACTACAAACCCCTAGCCTTGAGTCTCATATACCTAGATGCAAGCCCTTCCATGATTTTTCGAACTTGTGAAATAAAGGCCTTTCTGGAAGAAGCTATGCGAGCATACAAGGATTTCAGACGTGATTCTAGTAGAAGCAAGGAATAAAAAAGTTGTTTTGAGAGAGGTCTAAATACCTCCTGCTGCCAAATATCGCAGAGGAGTGAGGACAGAATAATTGCAAGTCGATGATAATTATACCTTTGTAAAGTTGACAATCTTAATTACATCGACACACAACAAGCAATTCTGAAGCCATCCACAATTAAGGTTTTCTATTAAATTAACAATGGCTCTATGGGAATAATGATAAAGTGTTTAGTTTTCTATTGTGAAAGGTCACATTGGTTGGATATAAAAGTGACTATTTGATATTATATAAATATAAAATGTAAAGAACAAGACAACAACACACATTTGACATTCAAAAGAAGAAAATGTATTTATAAGAAGAAGAATAATTGTATGGAGGAATAAAGAGTTTAAACTGACTTTGTAATATGAGTTCAAATATGTTATATTAATAATAAAATAAAAGGTCCTTTGTTTTTATTTAAAGACACGGAGATTTAAACTACAGTTGATTCGTCCTTTGTAATCATTCTTTAATTCTGTAAACAATTTGTGTCAGATAAGTGGATGAGGTCATCTATGGCATTTTAAGCTCGACCATTGCAAATATTGTGAAATATTTAATTGTTTCCGAATCTGTCTGCAGTTTGTCTTCCTAATCATAGGAGTTAAAGCACAATCTGGACTAGTTTAGAATTGCATATATATATTTGATCGTCTCGATTATTAAACTGTTTATAGTTTATGTATGTAGAACATTATAAAGTTGTACGTTATACTCTTAATTGTAGTTGACTCGTTTGCCTGAATAAGCTAACGCACTAGTCTTTTTTTATTGAAGTATTGGATTTATATTTGATGTCAGAAAATCTATAACATCCCTCTAACAAGCATCAAATCCATTATTTACAAATATTATACAAAACATTCATTTAATTCAAACACTCAGCATCCAGTTTCATTTTAATCGAGTTCAAAGACTTTTGTCAACCGAAGAACTCTCCAAAGCCTAAATTCGCTTTAAAAAAGTGCTGAACCAAGTGATCAAGTTTTGACGAGAAGGTCTACCCGTCTAGGTGTAGCAGAGCCTGAAGTGTAGGGGATTCAAGATGATTCTCGTTCGTTGGCCAGAATTGATTGTGGAATCCTATTGGAGAAGTGATAGGCTCTTGGATTTCCAATTTGTGGTTTTGGGAACCAACACATAACATGCCCAAAATTTAATATGTAGACTTGATTTTACCTGATGCTTTCTTGAGTATTATAATTGTTGGCATTTTGTATAGCTCTTTGTATTATAATTGATGCTTTCTTTGTATAGCTCTTTGTTCTTTATTGTTATTTCTTTGGCTGTTTTCGTTTTGTTCAGACATCTTTGTATGCTTCTGCTGGGGTTTGCTTCACTATTGCAATCTTTTCAGTCCCATAGACCTCTTTTGGTCTTTTGTTGGACATTAATATCATTATCTTATCTTATCTTATCTAACTTTTTAAATTTTGACAGAAGAGCATTACAATTGGAAACTATTTTATTCTTATCTGTCAGGGTTGGAAGCTCTCTGATATGATGTTTGCTACAAAACGCAGCTTCTCAGATGCATGTGTCAGTGTTGGTAAACAACTTGAACAAGTTTCCACATCTATTTCGGTGAGTCTTCCTTATTTTGATGTAAAAGTACTTTTACAGTGTACTAACTACTTGTCTAGTTTGTTAATGTTGCCTTTCTATAATACAATTTATGGTGAAAAAATGCTGAACCACAGTAGCAACATGCAATTTCATAAGATTGATGTCCTCTTATCTGTAATTTCTGATTCCTTTCACAAGCAGAAAACTAATAGATGAGTGCATGAATGTTTTTTAACTTTTACATCTGAATCATGTAATTAGTGCAGCTGTTCATTTTTGAAATATTTTGGTCAGTAAGATTGCAATATTTTATTTTTCCCACTTTGCATGTTTTTGTAGGCAGCAAAAAGGCACTTGTCTTCAAGAATTGATCGTGTTGATAATAATTTGGATCAATGTGCCGAGTTGAATGCTGCTACTAAAGATGAGGTCTAAATTTTCTCTCAGATATATTTTATCATAAAATTACACTACCAACCTCTTAATTACTTCCCAGTTGTCGAAATATCTCATGCCCTACATTTTGTAGGTATTTAAGCTTCGTGGAGATATGCAAAACATTGGCTTTGATGTTGAATCTGTTCAACGTGCTGTCCAGGGTTTGGTAATTTCATGTCCATTGCTGCTCTTTTTGGGGATTATTCTACCTTGTCTTTTCGTTTGTTCTAAAATATTACTTATTTTTGTCTGTAGGAATTCAAAATTGGCCGCATAGAAGATAAACAGGTATAAGTTGTATTTGCTAGAATACAAGGAAGTACCACCATTTTGGAATTTCTTACAGTTAATATGTATTCAGATTATTTTCTGTCTAAAATACTATTCTAAGAGATGTTACATGGAAATGCTCTTGCAGGATATGACAAATTTAGGCGTGTATGAATTATGTCAATTTGTGCGTGGTTTTGAGGAAAGGAAACAAGAAGAGCGTGTCCAGGTAGGCAGTTAATTACGAGTATCTTGAAAACAAACACGAGAGCTTGTATGCCATATTACTTTGGAAGTTCTAAATATAGATAACCTCATTTGATGCTTATTGTATGTTGATTGAAGTCATTATGTTGTAAACAGATTAGTCTGGGACGTTTTCTCCAATGATACTTTTTGTTCTTGTTTTTCTTTAACATGATTTTCTACAATCATATTTTCAATTCTATATTCTATTATTTAGATTTGTGCAATTTTTTTTATTCCTATGTAGCAATTTTGCTAATCGTTCTCTTCATGTTGGTTCTTGTTTTGGTCCAGCTTCCACAAACTAATATTTAGATAATGATAGTAGAGCAGAGAAAAGGAGGAATGAGGTGCACCTTTTACATATACCGTATCTGTCCTTATCTTTTGAACCTTATAAATTTTGTTGTTAACTAACAAAGCATTCCATGGTTCTACTATGGTCAATACATACCTTATGTTTCCTGTGGATGCAAAATGGCTGAAACCACTGTGCCATGAAATCTTGGATAACTAATAGTCATAGTAACAAGGGAATGCGTCCCCCCCTTTTTGCGCGACGTCTCGGAGACTTCAACGCACTAGAGACTTGGGGACTCCGTCTTCCCGTCCCTAGCGGCGCCACCAGATTCGGCCACCTCCACCGAGGATGGGGAATATCCTGATATTCACTATTTGCAGATTCGAATATTTGTGTAATGTTCGATGTTCCAATTCAATGCAATGTTCAAGTATTCACTCTTTTACATCTTTATATCCTATATTGCAATACATATTTTCATAACTAGCATTTTTAAGTACCATATGCATAGATATATTCACCCCACTTGTCCCTCGCCGCCGCCCCCCCGCCGTCCCCAAATTAAGGCTCCCCTGTCCCCCCGTCCTGGAAACTTGTCCCCCCGTTCTGCTGTCCCCCTATTCCCCAGGGCGATGTAACTATGCTAATAGTACTAGTAGATGTAACATCAGGTCCTTTAGCATTGCTATTCAAGATGCACTAGATCCCAATAACACCATTAAATTCATTGTCAATAAAAAGATTGATAGTGGTCAGATGGTTCAACTTAGTGATGTAACTCAAGATTATTGACTAAAATGGAATACAAATTCCTTGACTGACACTATAAGTTGGTTTTTTTGCCACATTATCCCCCATTTCAACAACTTTATTACCTCCATACACCCAAAACAAAAAACGTTGAATGTTGACAAACATCTCCTTATCTTATCAAAGATTGAAATACATTGCTCATTGGAGACATCATTCATATAAACTTGGCTGTAGAAGACAACTCTTGCTTAGTAATGGGAGTATCACTTATAGCTTGAAGAACAAGACAATCATAAAGGCTTACTTTATAACTCTAAAGTCATATTTGCTCAGATATGGCCAGTATTGATGTGACACCACAGTCCATACTATTATGAGTTGTCCGAAACAACACAAAATCATTCAAAGCAATGTACAAGTCCTTTACAAACAACATAAAGCTCTTAGCTGCTAGCTTAAAAAATGTTGTATAATGGGTGGTTAGTGTATGCAAGAAAGTCACCGTGAGTACATACATATGCATAGACTTAGAAACATCGAGGCTACATGCTCAAATGATGATTTCATAGTACCCATAGTGAACTCTATACATAGATATAAGATACAATCACATTAATTTTCTTGCATATTGTTGGGATTAAGTTGTCTCAATCTTAAGAGTTGTAACATGCTATTATTTAACTATTCATTGCACCCACTTTGGAGATTTAGTGGACTAATGTCATTGGTTGCTATGTTTGTGCTAGGACAATTTCTTTTATTTACTATGTTGAATACTAGTTTGGTGGAAGAGTCATGGAGATTTATAGTGTACCCTAGGGATATGTCTCCCCTCAATCCTTAACGTCCCAAGAATGAGGACACATCGAAGATGTGGGGATGACATTCCGATGTCCCCTATAGTACCACCATTTTTTGCTCCTGTTGTTGGGAATGTGGGGACACTTTGATGTTCTTCAAACATTGAGGGGCAAGCCGATGCATCCCTCAAACATCTGAGGGATGCCTAAATTTTCTTATTCATTTCTTGTTGTTTTATTTTCTAAATTAGTTTAGATTTTATTTTGCAACTAAAAATTTTAATTTGTTAAAATAGAGTTTTGTTTCTTAATTTTAAAGTAGGGCATAGATTAAAACTGCGGTTTTTGATTTTTTTTCATTTTGTGAAATACAATGTTAAAATGATCTCCCAAAGTCATGAAATGAGTATGGATTAGATGAAAATTCATTCTCATAGTGCAAGCCAATTAGAATATGAACTTGAGCATGATGATGAGCCTGGTGAGGGGGTTGAGCATGGGTTAAATTTAGAAGGACAAACTAGTTACATAACTAGTGCACCACTTGCTACTGATTGCCCATCCATGCTTTTGACAGAGTGGGCTAGGGTTTTTTTTATCCCAAATCTCCTCTTAGACAGTTTACAACAAGAATAATAGGTGCATTGCCAAAGTGGTGTTACAAGTAAATGTAAATGCAATATTTATGGTACATAATGGTTTGGGAGCATTGCAAGAGTTAATTCACTCTTCTTTTGGCCAAGAAAAGGTGTGGGAGCATGTGAATTTTAGGAGGGTGAAAAGCTGCATCATAGAATTAAGTTCAACAAGCTTTGGGGTGTACTAAATGATTTGGGAATTGCAATGTCTGCTACCTTGTCTAGTAGGCAACATGTTCAAATTACTCAATAGATGCAAGGGCAGCCACATATTTCTACTCCTAGATCACATCAAAGAGCAAAAACATTGTCAAGGTCAGCCTTAGGACCTTCATCCGCCTATACTTCTCTTGTTGTATCACAACAAGGCAAGGGGAAATGCAAGATGCAAACACAAGACTGCATAGCTGAGCTATTTAATGTGCACATGGGAGATTATATAGATGATTACATTGGCAAGTTCTTTTTGCCAATAACATCTCATTTCATGTAGTTCGATCTCCTTATTATAAGGAGATGATATCGATGGTGACAAAGTGGATGACCCTCATTTGTGCCACTAGGTGAGTATATGTTGAGGATCATGTTCTTGGATAACAGTTATGCCAAGATTAGTTCATTGATGGAGATGTTTAGGGCTTGTTGGGAGGAGTTTGGATGCAACATACCTATCGGTGGGTGGATGAACATTGGACATAGTCTACTCAATGATATCCTAATTATATTAGAGCTATTAGATTTCCACATTTCATGAATGCAGTGCTAAGTTTTTGGATTAGATTTAGTAATTTTTTCATGTCATCTCAAATCACATTGTGATCCATCATCATAGTTACATGCTCATAGGGCCCTTTGTTTCTCAGGTTAGTTGAATTTTTAGGGCATCGAAAGGATGGTCATTTTCAATTTGACATTCTGCAGACAATATTGAGGAGATTGGGCCACAAAATGTGTTCCAAGTAGTGACAGATGTAGTACATGTGCAGAGTTGCAAAGAAGCTTATTGAAGCAACATAGAGACATATTAAGTGGACTCCATGTTGTGTGCATGCCATGAACAATGCACTCAAGGACATGGGGTAAGATTGAGTGGATTAGAGGAGTTGTCAACAATGTGACAGATGTACAATTGTATGGATGCAACCACTTCACTTTATATGCAATCTTTAAGAGCTCTACAAAGGAGTTTTTGAAACTAGTTAAGACTAGATATGCATCCTATTTCATTCTTTTGGAGAGAATGCTTGAGTTGCAAGAGCCACTGCAACTCATGCTTATGATGAATGAGTTAAATTAGTGGGATGGGGCTAGGGCATATCAGCGGTGAAGGGTGAAGGAGATGGTGACGAGTGATGCAAAATACAGTCTCTACCATCACTCTAGTTTTCTAGGTCATTGGGGATGCGTCTAACCTTGGAGAGGTGTATGAGTGCATCAATTCTATGCTTGGCTAGTTATGAGGGTGGTAGTGCAAGAGAAAGACCCACTTTAGCATTTTACAATGAGCACATGCAGCCTATTATTCAGCATAGATGAGACAACCTACACAACGCCTTGCACGTGGCTGCTTATGCATTAAATCCTAAGTTGTACATGCCTAGGCCCTGTAGAGTTGCACCTATTCAGGATGATGTGTGTAAGAACCCCAATTGGTTCTAACTTCGACAAATATTGGATTTGGTTGAATTTTGGATATTTGACATTTTGTCGAACACTTTGCATGAAACCTTTGTCTTGCTCTCTTTTATTTTCAGATTTCTTTTGCTTGCTTGGAATGATTTGAAATGAAGTTTAAATACTTGCAAATGATTACTAAGATATCTATGCAAAGAACTAAAGTGCAAATGCAATCTTTTATCTTATTGAATGCATCCATATGGTTTCTACATGTAAAATGTACACATACAGGCAATGGGCATTCTCAGAAACACTTGGCATGCATACTAGAGATTTAGTATCAACTGAAAAATACTCCAAACTATTCAAAGATATTCTGTTAAACCATTGGTATACAATTGCGATTATTGAAACTAAGAGTTCAAATTATTAACAATTCTTGAACCTGATATTTGATGCCGTCTTGAAATATTATTCCAAATTGATTTGTAATTGCCAGGATGAAAGGACCTGCTGAGCAGCTAAGTTAGTGACTGAATTTGAAGTTCAAAACTCACATGTGCCAACTAGATGATTGGCATCACCTTCCTAAATCCCATGCTACTCACAAAGAGAGTACAACTGCCATTAATTCACTAAAAAACACAGGTCTAGAGGCTGTAATATGATTCCTATTTGTCTCTCAATTCTTTGTAAATAATTTGAATGCAAGTGTAATTAAAAATCCTTAAATTCATATCTTTTAAAAAAAAAATCCTTATATTCATCACCACTAATCTCAGTCATGGCTTTTTTATAAAGCCATCGTTGGACTTGCACAATTAGTTGGATGTTTCATCAATTCAATGTGTTCAAGCCTATATAGAATTCACAATTCCACCATTGCTGAAATTCTTCAAACCATTGTTTCTTTTCTTCACCAAATCAATCTTGAAAATGCACATTTACAATACCTTTTGTTTTCTTTCCAAGTCTCTTTTATAATAAATCTCCATGAATCTTCATTAAGAAGGCTCTATAATGATTTTGATATGTTTTATAATAATGAGATGTCTTTAATATATCGTTAATAAAACACACCTTTGGTCAATGAGTATTAATTACTCATTATCCTCAACATGGCCCCCATTCCATATGAAGTTAATTTTTATCTCTATAATATAACTCGAATAATTAAATATCAATAAAGGTCATTAACATATTAACATCTTATTAAATCCTCATTATCTTTACAAATCATCTGAATCAAGGAGTTGACCATTGCATCCTCTATCCATATTATTTAATAAAAATAGAAAGGGCCCTTTCTCGACTGGCTTCAAACTTACTAGATAGTAAGTATAAAAATATAGCCTAATTGATGTTTAATCAATGAAGACCAAACTGGAACATGCCGAGTTCTAGAGAAGGAAAAAACAACCTCGATTAACCAAGCCTCTGCCTCAAAAGACCCTCTATCGACAATAAGTAGCCTACAACAGTCACAATTTATGATGCTCATGAATAATGGGGACATTATAATGAGTTGGAGGAAGGGTTTTTTGGGTGCATTGATAAGATGTATTGATTCTGAAATTGCTAGCACGATTCACATTGAGTGGATCAATTTGCTTCTTTTAGGGTTATAAGGTTGTAGCAAAGGCAGAAATAAGAACTATGGCACAAGACGAATCCAATTTTGTTGTGGACTTTTTATTGACCTATACCAACACCACCCTAGTCATTTATTTGTTACCTCAGGTTAGTAGTTCTTCAACTTCTACGAGGAACTAGATTGCTTATACCTAAATCCATTCTCTTAAGAGAAACGCACTTTCCTGTAGGAAAGCAAAGAAGCTAGTGGCTAGACATAGTGCCTACTATATCACTGACCGCAGTATACATGTGTACAAGGAAAGCCCAATAGTACAACGGGATATACAACCGGAGAAGCAATCATAGATTGATAAGGATGAGAATTCTTTAGATGCAAAGCTGGTTGGTGTTCCTTTGTCAAATCTTGACCTTGTCGAGTCCAACTGTTTAAATGATGAAGAGTTTGCCGACCTCCAGAGGGATGATTAGAGGCCTCCACTAGATTTTTTTTTTTTGACACTTTGATTTTGTTCTTGTTTTGATATCAAGCTACTCATTCTAGTCATCTTTATGATCAGATAGTTTTTATATAGTATTATAGAAGCCTTCCATTTGCTGATTTGACAGTTTGAAATTTTATGTAGTATTGAGTATTCTGATTTCTAATTAGTAATTCGTTATTGAAAACTTAAATGTTAAAGTATTTAGCATTCGACATTTAAGTTAAATAGTCTTATTCACTCTTTTCATAACTAGCATTTTGAGTACTCTGTATGGTATATACTTATAGTATATACACCCCCCTCCTCCCAGCCACACCCTCCTGCTGTCCCAAATTGAGGGCCTTTTGTGCCCCCATCTCGAAAACCTGTCCACCTATTCAGACTCCGCTGCCCTTAATGATAGTGTAACTATGGAGATTTATTATTTGGTAGCCAACCTTTTGGTGGGTTCACTTTTGACAAGTGATGTGAGGTAGGTGTAGCATATGACAAGATGATTGTTATAGGGGTGTCATGAGTTAGTGCTGTGGAAAGTTACTATTTGCAAGGTGTCATGGAAATGGAAATTTGTTTCTAACACACTCACCTTTTGTTCACCTGAGTTGGTTTTTGAAAATTTGAAGAGCCTATTTCCACTTATGTTTAACTCTATAAAGATATGGTTTCTTAGTATATTTTGTATTATAGGTTGAAAAATTCCTAAGAAGTTGTTTTGTGCGAGAATTTTCTCTAGAATTCACTTTTGCTTTATGCTCCACAAAGTTTTTGGAATGGGGACGATCTAGGGTACGAGGACATGTTTCCAATACAGGCATGGTTCAAAGCCAAAATTTAGGGGACACAACCTTAGGGGACGATGATTGGTAGCATAGTGTTTTTTCTTAATATAGAGACAAAACTCAAATATGCATAACAGATTGAAATTAACAAAATAAAAGTACTAAGTAGTCTCATATATCATAATTCATTGCAATATAAATGACATAAATATAGTAGAAATGCCCAAAGGCTCCAAGTATCATGCATGAAATCAAATGACATAAATGATAAACAATAGTAATAAGATGTCTCATGTCCATAAAATCATGATTCAAGAATCAAGCTTCAAAATCCATAATGTATTTGCAAATGTTAAATAATAAATGCCATTGTCAAATATATGGCAGGGTATCTTCTATGAATCTAAATGTAAGTCTAAATCTAAATCAGCTTCATCATCCTCTGAGTCAATGGTAGCTATTGGCAGAGGGTCCTCGTCCAATGGAAGCCCAACCAATGCTGGAGGCATGCCATTTTCCTTAATCTGCATAGAATCCTTGGGATTAACATACCAACATAGTGCTGGAGTTTGACAATATTGAGCAGTTTGCCGGTCTTGTAGGTGAATACATTGTGAGCAACCACTTCTTTGATCATTTAGAGGAAAGGTTGTTCCTCTTAACTAATTGGATGAAACTATGTGGACCAATCCCTTTCTACGACAAAGGAACTCAAAACCTGTGAAAGAAGATGAATGACAAAAAATCTCAACTCAGGTGCATCTCTACCATGTCACATCCATCATCCAATAGGGTCCCTTTAAACTAATGTAGCTCTGTCTATCTTGGCCTTAGACCTACCAAATGTTGAACCACAAAGATTGGTGAAGTCAAGCCACTGTTCTCAAAGAAAAATTAGCATCTGTCATTATACATTTTTGTAAGGGCCTTTAAGAATGCTTCCTTCACCCGTGTGAACAAATAAAAAATATATTAAATTAGTAAGATTACCAAATGTTAACAAAATCAAGAATAAATCATAATTATTGACAGCAATAGCATTTAAATTAAAATGAAAAATTAAAACTTAAAATTGCTGCCATATAACAACAATAGCATTTAGAAATTAAAATTTGAATTGAAAACTAAAACAAAATAGTTGAGATTTTAGAATTGAGACTCACCTCCTCATCCCTAGACGGAGGCACTCTCCCAGGCCTTGGTGCATAACATTTAGGATTGTCAGCATAGACTGCCATATGAAGTGGAGTGTTCATAATGTTCCACCTCATCACAATGGACTTAAGATGCTCCTCATAAAATGCCAAATTGGGATCCTTGGGACGAATAACATGCTTGATCTGCCCGAGCATGCTATCAAAAGTCTCATAAATCTCTCCAAAGCTAGGAGAGTCAGTATCAACATATCTAATGACTATCACAATAGGCTGAATGGAGGAGCAAATGTAACTGAAATGCAAGCAATTAGTGATTAGTAAATTACATGTGAGACATAATAAATGATGAAATCAGAAAATGCTAAAAATCAGAGATTTTTTTTTCAAATCAGCAAATAACAATTATTAATAGTAATTTATTTAAGCTTCTTACCTCATTGTGGTCCACTAATAATCAGTCAACATTTTTTGTTTCACACTTCTTTTGTCTGGGGTGCTTGATTCATGCCACCTATTCCACTCTGCATTGACCACCATAGATTGTAATGCCTCTTGGACCACAAGTATCCTCTGCAACAAAATAAAGTAGCTAGCATGTCTAGTCTCCACAGGCTTGACAAATTCTTTCTTTGAAAATGTCTTAAATAATGCAAGAGATTTGTGATGATTGCAAACAAACATTTGCACATCTCTAGCCTCACATACCAAAGCCTTAATCCAATCAATTCTACCAATGTCTTTCAAAGTGTTATTCAATGCATGTACACAATGTGGGGTCCAAAATATGTGTACAAGTACTCTCCACCATCAATCTGACTTACACACACACCTGGGCTGAATCAGTGACTACTTGCAAAGCAATTTGAGGTCCAACCTCTTCTATAGCATGCTTTAAAATCTAAAATTGAAAGGATATATCCTTTTCTGTCCTGTACAATCAATAGCTCTAAGAAAATAAGAGCCTGCTGTGGTAGTGACGATAATATTGATGAGTGGCTGATGTTTGATATTGGTCCACCCATCCATGATGATAGAGCATCCATTAGTCATCCATGTTTGTCTCATATCCTCTATTAAAATACTTTTGTCTCATATCGTCCATTAAAATACTTTTGAATACTCTTTATCAAGGATAGTGGTGTGTAGTTTTGTCTATCCAGGTGGTACAAATTGATGGAACCCTAAAAAAATTCAAAATTTAAGGCTTCCATTTGTGAAATAGTGGTGGAGATCCAAAATGGAAATTGTCATTGTGGTTATTGCATTAAGTGCAGAAATTTTAATACATAGTTTGAAGCACATTTGAGCAAGCAGATAACTTACAGGAAATAAGGAGGGAAGTCCCAGAAAAACATTTTCAAACCAAATTATTCTCATAAGCACATATGACTTTATTTATTCATTGTCTTTGGATGAATTTCATTGATGCTCCTAAAGTCTATTCTCCACTGTTCATGACTTGTATGAAGTACTTGCATTATCAACTTAATTATCAGCAGCTACAGGCTTTTTTGTTGGTTCAGAAGCAATGATTGTAGATGTGGATGTTAGAAATAGATTTTTTGTATTATTATAAGGTCATAATGGACCTGTTTAAACAACATACTTTAGTCTTGAAGGGAAATGCACTTCACTTACACTAGACTTTGGCTAATACTATATGTCTGAATATTCAGAATACATAGAGAAGTAACTGTCAAAATTCAAAAATGGCTAAGCAAGGGAATGATCTATGTCCAAAGTAAGTAGTTACTGTGATTAAACTACATTGGGTTTGGCTAATCTACAGATGGGATTGGAAAAGAAATGCCTATGTACCTGGAAGGAGTGAAAGTTGTTCAACGTGTGTATGGTATTTATTATAGTCAAAGGAGTTAAATCTGTACAATAAATATTAGTTTGGGAGTTGTAGCAGTGGTGGTCACATAAATTCAAATACATCCATGATGGACTTTAACAATTCAGATAACAATTATATCAAAGACTGGTAACCTATGGCAATACAACAGTTTGTAACAGACATGATCTCATCAGCAATTTTACTTCATTCACTTACCAGCAAAGGAGATTTGCGGCACTAGCAATCAACAAATTGGGTGTTGAAACACATGTTAATCTGCATAATTATACAGTATCTGAAGCAGTTTAATTATGTGGTGCCCTCTTCTCACTTATTAAATGAGATATAATGAAAGTGACTTTTATTTGATTTCCGGCAGATGTTTGACATACTCTTAAACGACATTGGTAAAGAAGGGATCTGACAAATAACATAGCGACATTCACGGTATCGTGAAGATTAAATGCTGTGTAATCAGCAAGAGACAGTGAATCACTTTCAAAAGAATTTTGTACAGTAGCCTTGGGTGTGGTGACTTATTTGACAGTTTGGAAGAGTTTTATTGTCATGCCCGATGGAGTTTTTCTTTGATTCCATAGCCACTGGAAACATTCGCTACCACAAAACATTATTTGATAATAACTATCTAATGATATTTTGTTTCTACTGCAGGTCTATATGATGAGCGATTACAAGAAGCATCACCAGTATGAGGTGCCAGTTGACACGGGAGTCACCTAGAATCCTAGTTTGAGTGTCCAACATGTGTGGAACGGGACTGGAAGATTCATCTTTTATAAATACTCTTTGCCGTTTGCACCAGGAGCACATCGACTCAAAATCAGAGACACTTCACACCAATATTTGAATGTTTATTCTATATGGAATATCATTGCCTTTGGTTCGATGGAAAATAAATCAATGTTCAGAATGAGCAAAACAATTATATGTCTAAGGTTTTCTTAGAATATAATTTGGCTAACTTGGGCAATTAGTTTTAAATTGGTTGTCATTTGCAAAAAGACACAATGGTTGGGTGACAATCGTATAACTATCTATACATTTATAAATAGGAGATGAAAATCAAAACAAGGGACGATTCATATAATTTCAAAAACTTAGATATTCATACTATTATGCATTTTGATATATTTTATTCTTTCATTGGCAAATGAATGAATTTTTGAACTAAGCCCATGTGTTAATGTTATAATTTTGTCGGATAAATTATATTATATATATGAGATATATAGTATATGACCAATATTATATATAATTAACTTATATATATATAATATAATATATCTTATTATATAATCATTATATAGTGAGGGTATATTAATTGTGTTATAACTATAACTAATGTAAGTTAATATATTAAAGAGACATGCCTCTTTATATCATATATATATTCATACAATAGTAACTTGGAAAACACATAAAAATCCATGAGTGCTATTACAAGTTACAAATCCTATTTCACTAACATGGTATTAGAGTAGGTGACTCCCAAGCTTCTTAGTAATAATGGAAATGATTTGATATGAGAAATCTTTGAAGCTATGATCCCGCTCTCCATCCAGAGTTGCAGTCGATAACCTCTACAAATATAGTTGCATGAATCGAGATTATTACATATTGTTTATACGAGATTCAAAGAAAAATTTAATTTCCCTCTCTTTGTGGATTCCCCTAAAGACATGCATTTGAAATGTACATCTAGTAAATATTTGTGGAGGGACTGCTCGATCCCAATAAATAAATAAAAGATGGAAGGAACCATATCAGATGGATATATGCCTAGCAACATGTCTACAAATATTTGTTTATGAAGATGGTGTCTGCAGTATTATAATGTTTCAGCGATTAGTTTCCTTATTTCCCTGAATACAATGAAAGAATCTAATTTGATTATTATAAGGAGAAGCGATAAATATTTGATGAGGAACATCCTGAAAAGGAAAGCGAAGTGTCTATCAAAGAGTTACCTCAAAAGAGATGGAACATTCATTGTTGATATAGTCTACGTAGGCGATAACTATAAGTCCTCTGTTGTTTTGCACAAACCATTACCAATTTGCGGTTTGACCTCAGCTTTGGTGGAGGCTCACAGGTGAGGCTCCCGTGTGGTGTCCACTTCACTGCGTGGGAGTCTTCTGAAGGAGTTAGACTATGACAACGATGATGCATTCCTGTGTGTCTATTTTGATCAAACACTACTCGTGTAGTGACATGAGCAAAATCATCTGCAGCTTTGTAAGGATTTAGACGGCTTGAGGATTCATCACAGTCGTACCTTAAATATGTGTTTTAGACATCTAGCCATTGCCATGGTTGAGGAAGGAGGTTTTTGAGGCAATGTATATATACTGGTGCCATGATTCCTTCCAAGCATCCACACATATCCGAGAAGACTCACTACCTGGCAGCGTGACTACTTTGTGGGGTTGCAGTTATATCCAAAGGGGTAGACAATTGGAAGTACAAAGCAGCGAATACCAAATGCTGACATGGCTTCCAGTAAAATATCAATGCCAAATCAAACGATGTGACCATTTAAGAAATGACGTTCCATAGTGGCACCGTAGAAGTATAAGAGGAAATGTATTCGAAGTATAGGGCAACCCCTATGATTCGACCCACTGTGACATAGAGGACAATATATTGGCAGAGAAAAGAGGAAGCATCTGCACTTTATTTGTTTTACGTCTCAATCATCTATTGTAATTTGCTCATCATTTTAGAAGGCAACATCTGGCATGAAGAGTAGTAACTGAAATTTGAGAGTTCTATCACCATTGATTGTGGATCTTGGGGCCACAAATTGAGTTATAAATATATGATGCAGATGGGATCCTTTCAGAGTACTAGGGAGTATTGGTTTGGCCTTCGTGAAGAAGCACATGGCAGATTGTGTATTATCGAGAGACTAAGGAACAATTCTGATTATCTTTGCAGAACTTTCTACCTCTTTATGTTTCATGTTGTAGGTACTGCAGGGTAAAGTGATAATATATCACTACTACAACATCAATTAAAATGAAAGTTTTCAAAACAAATTGATGGCATGAAATAAAAGCAGTGACTACTATACAGATTGAATTATTCATGATGTTGGTTGACACATATGTGCAATGAAAAGTTTATGGAACATACACTTCAAGCCTTGGTAAATAGTGACTAGCAACAACTACTCTTGATATCAACAATGACAAGGGTAAATGAAATATAAAAGAAATTAAGTAGATGGTAATGATAACTGTTCTTGGATGAGGTGATTATTGAACCATGGAAGTTTTTATGCAACATTTTTAGTCAATGGGGATGGCTTAAGATCATTATAGAATAGTGGGTCTTCACATATAGCCAAGATTTTTCTCGCGTGTTGCATATAGGCTACATGTATATCTTCATGCATAGACATGCTTTTCTCCTTTTTGAAATGGGTACTCCCCTTCTAGTTGTTAAAGGACAATGAGGAATTCTTTAAAAATACATTACAAAAGGGAAGAAAGATACAAATTGCATTAGGAAGGATGTTAATGAGCATCTTGAGGGATGATTCCTTGTTTAAAAAAAAAAAAAGAACAGAAAGGAGCCTATCATATTTAATGTGAAAATAAAAATAAAATTGGTCGATGGCATAAGAGTGAGAATTTTACATTGTGAGGGAAATATAATAAACAATGTTTCATTCCCACTTGAACCATCTTTAGTGAGGAGCTAATTCAAAAGAGGATCTAAGAAGACATTTTCAGATATGGACCGTCATCTATCAAGGATGCGTAGATATGTATTTATTATCCTTTAGTAGTACACTTATCTACTCATTGTAGTCTCTCTCTTATTTGTACTTCTATATGTGCTATAGAGAGTCATTTGCCTTAATCTTTTCCTTTGTCTTTGAGGATGCCCTTGCAGGAAAGAAGATTGGAACATTAGGCATGCTACCAAATATTGTGCAGACTCAATCTTATGATATTAGCTCCAAAGACGTCGTGATTTAAGATTCACGAATCATCTGATGATTAGGTTGGATAAAGTGAGTTTCTTGAAGCAAATATCCTTGATGATTGAAATTATGAGAGGGAGTCTGAAACATCCTAAGCTACGAAATTTGCAGAATTCACAACCACACAAATTTCACAAACCAAAATACAACTCTTATTTGAATTAGAAAGTTGTAAATAGAATATGGATATTAATTGCATGCCTGAAGAGAACTTTCCTTTACATACCAGAACCGGCCCCATCAGACAGTAACAAATACCCTTGTGAAGATCGTAACAATCAGATTTGTAGAATTGATGCGCTCAAAAGGTGCTGCTATTTTATTTAAAGTTGATCCTAAACCCTTCAAACTGTTTCCTGAATAATTCTTTTGCCCTCATCTGCCTGAAATTCATTACCAGCAGTCTGCTCTGTATGTAATTCAAGGCTCTTGATTGCTGTAATGAGTTTGCTGAGTCTCCTGGGGTTTCATCCAGAAGATTTTCCTTCCAGGGGTTTCGTCTTGAGAAGTTGCACACAAATTGCAGATTGTAAAATAATAATAACTTGGCTCCATCCCCCTTCCAAACCCATAGTCGAAGCCTTTAAATAAAATCTCCAGCCTATAGAAGATTCCTCATTGGCAACTTAGGCAAATATTATAAGTTGTATTAATTATTAAATGACCCCCACATTTAGTCGCCTAGGAGAAACAACTTAATAACTCGAAATGGCCCCAACTTAAGTTATATCTTTGAGTTATAATTTTTAATCTCCCAACATTAGCTTTTTGGGCTAAGTCATGCATTATTTAATTATCCCCTTTATTAATTGATTAATTCTAGCCTAGGGAATGAGGATGGCTAGAATTTGACTCTCAATGGCCTGTCAAAAGAATGGGGACATTACAGAGTCTGACGGTTCATTAGAGGCAACCTTGGAGAAAGAGAGGGAGCAAAAAATAATAAATGCTTCAATCAAACTTTTGATGATCTTGGTTCAGAAGGAGTAGACCTTGTTGATGGATTCTCCACTAGTCAGAAACTATAACAGCTAAAGGACTATGATTCATGGGATAAAATCTCATGTTTGTAGGCTAGAAGGCCTTATGCTATCAGGATAACCATTGAACTAAGGAAGCATGACATGACTTGCTACCAAGAGGTTAGAAAGATGATAATAGATTCAGAGGAAGTTCATCGGGAGAAACTTGTGCTAAGAGGTCAGAAAAGTTGATATCAAACTAAGAGGGAGAAACCTTATATGTTTTATGGTGAATGTTGTGACAACACCACATGACAGTATTCGTTGAGACTTCATGCAAACTTTTGATGTCATACATGTATGAGCCTGTCCCCTGTGTACATCATGAAGAAGTGACGACTTCTAAATGATTATCACTTGTATTAGGAGAAGTTGTTGTAAAGTGATCTCCTTACAATAACTTGTAGGATGATTCATTTTGTGAAATTGTTTCATGTAAAGGCTTTGTTTTATAAATCAACAACTCTGCATTTTTAGATATCATTAATTTGATTATCTACAAGTTGCTTGTATAGATATATTTTTGGTACTTGGTGAATATCTTTCCCTGATACTTTGATAGGCCAATACCACACTGAGTACTTGGTGATCATCATTCAATCGATGTTTCTGATGGGCCATTACTCTTGAGAGCTTGGCGAATATCATATTGTTGATATTCTAATAGGCCAATGCTCATGTTACCTAATATATGATATCAAATAGTCATTGGTGAATATCATATGTTGATATTTTGATAGGCCAATACTTATATGATATCATATACTAGAAATCTTCTGATCAAAGATTTCCTATATGTATTATTTTTGAAATATTACCTATAGTGTAATATCTATGTGTTTTATCCTTCTTCATTAAGAGGGAGTGTTAATGTTATAATTCTGTCGAATAAATTATATTATATATATGAGATATATAGTATATGACCAATATTATATATAATTAACTTATATTAAGAGTGATATATATATATATATATATATATATATATATATATATATATATATATATATATATATATATATATATATATATATATAGTGAGGGTATATTAATAGTGTTATAACTATAACTAATGTAAGTTAATATATTAAAGAGACATGCCTCTTTATATCATATATATATTCATTCAGTAGTAACTTGGAATACACATAAAAATTCACTAGTGCAATTACAAGTTACAAATCCTATTTTACTAACACCGTGGATTGTGGATTATTGAATAAATTCTTGTGCGATTCTGGAGTCAAATTGTATTAGATAGATGATTTGTAAGTAGTGTCTCTAGTGCAATTTTATTTCTGGCATTGATCGATAAGAAATATTTATTTTATTTGCATGAAGCTTTAGAGTTAAAATATTATATAGTTTCGTCCTTTATAATAATTATTTTAATTTTATAAATAATCTATAGTATATGACCAATATTATATATAATTAACTTATATTAAGAGTGATATATATATATATATATATATATATAGTGAGGGTATATTAATAGTGTTATAACTAATGTAAGTTAATATATTAAAGAGACATGCCTCTTTATATCATATATATATTCATTCAGTAGTAACTTGGAATACACATAAAAATCCACTAGTGCAATTACAAGTTACAAATCCTATTTCACTAACACCGTGGATTGTGGATTATTGAATAAATTCTTGTGCGATTCTGGAGTCAAATTGTATCAAATAGATGATTTGTAAGTAGTGTCTCCAGTGCAATTTTATTTTTGGCATGATCGATAAGAAATATTTATTTTATTTGCATGAAGCTTTAGAGTTAAAATATTATATAGTTTCGTCCTTTATAATAATTATTTTAATTTTATAAATAATCTAAATGATAGATAAGTGGACAAGATCAATTATGGCATTTTAAAATTGAACATCATAGATATTGTGAAATATTTAATTGTTTCTGAATCTATGACTGGTTTGTCTCCGAACCACAGGAGTTAAAAATACATTCTAGAATATTTTAAAATTGCGTCCATATATTTGATCTGTCGCATCTTGATTACTAAATTGTTTATAATTGATGTGCGTAGAATTTTATAAAGTTGTATGTTTTAAACTTATAATACTGACTCTATCGCCTTTTGGCACTAGTCTTTATATTTTTCATAATTCACAATCTATACGCTAGCAATTATTTCATATCTTTCCTTTGAAGAATTAATATTTTCGTTTATTGCAATCATCTACAATAATTACTTTGATTTAAAACACTCGTATATTCGTTATTCTTAATTCGTAATTTGCAAATTTAAGGTTTTTCGTAATTCTTGCCGTTTTGGAAAATTTTACTACATTTGCACTCTAATCGATCTACTATAAGCATCTTGGGCTTAAGTGTTTTGTTAAAGATTAGGTACACTCGCCTTGGTTTTGTAGAGCCAAAAGCACAGGGGATTTGGATTGTATCGATTAATCCTATCAAGTGGGCCATAACCGGTTGGATATCCTAGCATTGAGTTGGCAAGACTTGTAGGATTCCATTCTATAGTTTTGGGAACCAACACAAATGATGGACCAGCAACATATATATCTTTGCACATTTTCTTATAAAATGAGGAAAGTGTCACATGGTATGGTATGCCATGAGCAACGAGGAACCTACTAATAGATTCTTCAGCCTTCTTTTTTGCTGCCACATTAAACAAAACAACAACGTTAGTATCTCTTTTGGTTTTCTTTCCCTTTCCTATACTAATAGTGGTTGTGTTTGTTGGGGCTGTTCTACTCATAGGCATAGTGGCTTGCACATTCTCTCTTGGACTCCCCGTTTTCAATCCTTCCCCTTCCATGTAATCTAGTGGCCTCTCTTTTTACTCATGTGATCAATTTACATCGTTTCACCCCTTATCCATTTATCCATAAAAAATGGCTTCCATGTAAATATGGTGTTATGACTTAATTAGTTTAAATTTGAATTAATATTTGTTTATCTAATTTGTATCAGTTAAGGGGTTTGTAAGATTTTTTTTTTACTTTACTCGGGCAAATATCTTCGCTTTAAAACCCCCATCCATGGACATGGAAACGATATGGGGACGGCCAGCGGATGTACCCTTCTTGTACTCAATTTACCAAAAATCACTAGAAATGTTTTGGAATGTGGGGGTGGCTTAAATTTTATTTGGAGACGTGTGTTTGTACTAGTGACGACTAGGGATACTTGGACATCCCTTGACTGCTCCCAGGTCAGACAGGTGTCTTTGATGGGATAGAAAATGTCAACACTCAATAAAACACAAATTTCTTGCATAGAACTCTTTCTTTTTCAATTTTAAAGTGGCCTCTCCTTCCAAGTTCACCCTGACATGCTTATTACTGTTTGGTAGTTAATTCTTGCTATCAGGAATCTCAGATAAGTATTGGGAAAAAATGACGTTTTAATAGTTTTGGGCTACATTCCATTAAGAATCATGACATTAAGAATGTTAGTCATGCTACATGTTGAAAATCATATAGCATACTGTTTTGCAAGATGTTAAGAAAGTATGAAAAGTGCATCACAGACCTTAAACTTGCATATCTATGGCATTTGTGGTAATCACCAGTGCCAGGTTGGTTCTGGGTTGATTTGGGTCCTTTTTGGAAGATTTGGTGAATATTGGAGGTTGCACCATGGTGCATCTTGCTGTAACAGACCAATAGCAGACCTCTTTGTATTAATAATTTAATATCAGTCCACTTACAATGAGTTGAAGCTGTAGTTTCAGGGGTGTAATCCCAATATAGATCATAGTTGAATGTGGTCTATAGTTAGAAGAGCGTTTTGAGTCATATACTTGATCCACTATCTATGGCAACCCATTGTGTAGTCAACATCAAACCTTTAATAGTCAACTCCAACATAGTTTCCAAGGCGTTTCATAGGAAAATTATTTGCTGTATTGACACTATTGTTTGGATGATTATCTTCCAAAGTGATTTTAACCTTAAATGTGTATCTTGACTATTATTATCAAATTCTAGTAGTGTATATCAATTTGGAAGGTAGGTTATGTTCTTGTTGCTATTGATAATGAACTCTGAATTATGTTCTTGAGCGTATTTCAATTTTGCATGTTATTATTTTAGTATTACTGTTTACATGCTCATTGACAATGAATTCCAAATTATGAATGCATATTGACTATTGAAATGTTTTATATTGAGGTTCTATGATGTTTAAAAAATGAAATGGCATGCTTCATCCATGTTTTCATATGAATTGGCAAATTTCCCTATATTATATATATAGCTGTCCCCAAACTTGACATAAAAATGTGCTGTCCCCTGCCATCCCCATCCTTAAAACTTGGGGTAGCATTGAAGTTTGTGCATTTTGTCTCCTGTTGGATTTAGCATTTGGAAGTGTTTCTTTTTCATTTTACTTCGTTTCAGATATAACCGAATTTGAGTTGTCCTCACAAACCAATGGAGACTATCTTCACCATCAAGTGGGGCACCTATATCTATGTAGTCTTGACCTCAAATGTGCCTCTACAACCTATTAGAGCTCTACACATTTTTTAGACTTTATTCTTAACATTTTTAAGTACCAGTAAATTAGCAATTATGAGAAAGCCATCTTCATCATACAGACATAATATTTGAATGCTTACAATGCATCTCTGGAGCTACATCCAAACAACTGCTAGAGTTCATCATTTCCAGGTGAAAGGGGCTGGCGTGAACACCTTAAAGATAAAGTCCAGTATTGACTTGCCAGAACTAATAAAAGATATTCAACTATGACCATTTATGCAAGATACTAGATTGATTAGGGCACAATTTCACATTTTTCATCATTGCATCGATAAGATTTGCTAAGCCCGAGTCTGTGAAAGCTCACACACCTGATGTAGTTTATAATGCATCTTTTGGAGATAACGTCCAAAACACTGCTAGAGTCCATGGTTTCCACACAAAGAATTAGCACAGATATGGGTAACAACCATTATTTACTTTCCACATCCAACAATAATTAATGGCACACATTTATCCGCTCCTAGAATTTACACACACATTTAAATAAAACTGGCCAGAGATAAGTGTATTTGGCTAATTAGATAAAATACTATATGCTTGCGCTTGCATATATTATATCATGTTTCAAGATTCTGTGAAAAGGGGCCTTATAAAGACAGCAAAAGTTGCTCATTTATATTGTCTTGGTTTTACCAATCATGTTACTGTCAAATGATCTGTTTATTGACTTCAATCTTGTACCTGAAACATCTCAAGCTTACTTTAGTCATTATTGAGTTTCCCAATACCTTTAATAAATGTTTCTGTCTATTATTACAGCTAATTTATCTTGTGAAAATGAATTGTCAGATTTCATTCAGTTCCAAACAAGCTATAAAACACATTAACTCAACATCAAGTCCTGTTTCATATCACCAGGTAATGGAAATTGGATACATAGTGTTTGAATCTTTTTTCTTCCAGTTTCATAAGTTTCTCTTTGCTAACATGATTTCATGCTTCAGGCATCTTTGTCTAAACCTCAGGTAGCCATAGAATTTCCAGGTTCAGCATCAAGCTCTAGTTCATCTCTCAAGGTACAGTTTGGAACATGTTTTTTGTTGTGTTCCTTTTATTTTGAAATAAACAAGATTGCTCTTAATCAATAGTTGCTTCTTTCAGGGGTCTTCCTCCAGCCCCAGGACTCCAGAACATAGAATATCAGCATCACGTTCTGCTGCTGGTCTGAAGGTGTGCCATGACATCCAGTAGCATATAGTTAAGAGTGTTTAACATTTTTTCTTATGCTCAGAGCTAGTTTTAACTTGGACATAGTTTGAATTTCAGGAGATGCAAGGAATATCTGAGATTGTTGAACCTTCGAGTCCACACATTTCGGAGACCAAAGAATGTGAAGCTGGACTTCAAAGTCACTTCACAAATCTGACTGCATTTGGAAGGAAAATGCCAGGATTGGGTGCAGCATTCTTGCAAAGATCCTGAAGCGCAACATGTTCTTTCAACAAGTATGTATTTTTGGTCGAACTCTTTATGCTGAGTTTGTATCTTTAAATGGTTGAAGGCTAATATCTTCCTTTGCTTATTGTGGCTTGCTCAAACATTGGGTATATGTTTCTTTGATGCATGATGCAGGGGATTGTCATCAAAGCCTTGACAAACATTCAACTGGTTCTGTCCACGTCCAATTTTGTAGATTGATATTTGAGAAGATTCAGTTATGAAGTTAACTGAAGCTGATGGTTTTCACTACTCAAAGGGAATAGGATAATCAACTGTCACCTTGATTGATTCAATATGAAAGAAATCCATTCTTTATGGATATTTCTTTCCCAGAAGAAAAATAAAATTCATACCAACTATTTTCATGTCGTCTTCTACATGAAGCCAGGGATCTATTATTCTAGAACTTGGTTAGTTTTTCAATGTCTCTCTTTATTGTAAATAATAAATTAAGTTGAAATGTTTCCTTGTACAAGTATTTTTCTTGGTGATTCCTTTGGTGCGGACTATATGAACATTGTTTTGATAAGTAATTGTATTTCTTATTATAGCTAACTAATTTCTTTCTCTTTGCTACCATCTGCTTTACTCAATGTTAAGTAGGAATTGTTGTGACATGCATCAGCAAAAAATATTTCAACATGTATCCCTATATATCTGGCGGGGTTCTGGAATCAGGTATATTCTCTTCGAAGCTATTTGAATATTTGAAACCATTTGATAGAGATTATGAAGCATTCATTATAATTTAGCCCAGCTTATATGAATAGAAACCTGCAAGTTTTCTCTCAGTATGTTATTCTCTGAACGTATGTTTTATCTTGTTATAGTGGTGTTATGATTGAAGCCAACAACTTACCTTCTTCCTAAATAATTGTTATGACGTTTCTTGTATTAGAGGCTAACTCATCAATTCTAGGCATATGCTCTAATGAATTACATGCCATAATGAAGTGAAGATTTCATAATCATTTGAACCATAGTTTTTCTTGTTCCATTCAGATTTCGGAAGATTACAGTTGCAGGTCAGTGCATCATTTCTCAGTCTAGGCTAATCAACAAGCCATATGTTTCATGTTAATAACAGAGCTAAAGACATTTATGCAGTGCACTCTCAAGGATATTATGCATTGAATGCCAAAAGGTCTTTGTCTGTCTTTACTCCATTTTAAAAGTACCAGCGGTTAATGTTGCAAATTTTCTTGCGGCAAAGGGTTATTATTGAGCATACATTCTACGAAACATGCATTTTTTATTTGTTTTACTGATGTTTGTGTGGTGTTGCCTAATTTCAGTGGTGCTCATATCGATTATTAATTCTTAGCTTCTGATTTCTTGGAGTATAAACAATATTGACAAACCTGAGAGATTCATATGACAAAACCTCAAACACAATAGAATGGAAAATATTACACAATATAAAACAATTATTTACCCTTGTATGGCCTTTCTAGACCTGTCAATTAGCATTGAGGGACGTTCCTGCCGTAAACCTGCCCAAAAACCCTTAGTATAGGGTTTAAATAAGTTGCTTCAAATTGTTTCAAGGGCATCAACCTATCCTAGCTCAATTATTCAATGGTAGGGGGAATTGCAATAATGAATCACGATTCTTTATCTCACTTAACACTATAAGCACTATGATGGGCCTATAATACTAACAGAGTGCAATCAATCCCTGGTAAGAATCCTTTCATCTATAGCTGTTAGGGTGAATGCTCCTACTTATGGTAGTGCATTGACATTCCAAAAAGGATTATCAGCCAAGTATAGGCATGCCGACACTCCCACACCAAAAATAAACAAATGTGAATATGGTATGTTAGAGCTCCAAGGTGATGCTGTTCTTGGAGGTGAAATTTGACCAGCACACATGGTCCAATTTACCATTCATGGGCTGTTGTCATTGCTATGTGTGAGTTATGGTTTGGGGCACTAATGACTTTGTAGATTGTTGGACAAAGGTAAACATAATTGGGATGTGTTGGGAGTCATGGTCCATTGCTTCTTTTTCATGTATTTTAAGGTTTTAGTTTGTGCAATAAATTAGCATGATCGATGGTGTTGAGGCGGAAAGCATGTAATGTAGTAATGCTATCTGGGCATTGGGATGCAATTGATGCTGTGAATGGGGTGGCAGTTGTAGGCTGTTGGTGCTTTTGAATCAATAAGTCCCTTGATTAATCCTTGCTATGATGATGTATATGTAGTGTATTATTATTATTATTTTTAGTAAAGTATATTACAATGGAATGATGTGAATTATACAACTGGTAAGAGATATTTTAAATGATTGTGGGAGATCTCGACAATCTTATTATTAATGTAAAGACTTTTCTTTTTGAGACTTATAAATACACAAGCATTGTACTAAAGTGATTGCATTTTTGGTGAAAATTAACTTTGTTTGAGTCATTATCACAACCCTGCTAGTGTAAGAAAGTGATTTTCTTATAGTGTTATATTTATTTTAGCATGAATGTCTTGGATGACAATATAGGTTGACAAAGATCACAAAGTCCCTATGTTAATGAATGATCAAAAAGTGTGATTTGAAATGTTGATATTGAAGTTATGTACATCGTTAAATCTATAAGCACTATGTTGTACAATTTGTTTTGATTGAAGAGGGGGAAGAGTCTTAATAATAAAAGACTAACATGTTACTACTAAACTAGTGTTGCTAAAATATCCAATTGCAATTAGTCATCATTTGAAATCTCTATGTGATATTGTAGGAGGAAAGACACCAAGAATCTTAAGTAATTGAAGAAGCCATAAAAATGAATTATGAAAGATTTTTAAGTAATGTATTTGATAGTTGATGCTTGGCTATTATACATGGCTCCTAATAAAGCTCAAGGAAAATCAAGGATGGTCTTTAGTACTTTTATGCTTTCGGTTGGAAAATATTTATGAAGTAGAATTTGTTCAACTTGAAGATGAATGGATGACAAATTATTGCTCATATTAAACATGGTGCCCCAAGTTTTCATCAGACAATAATCGTTAAAACAAATACAATAATTTTGTTTTGAGGAAATGAAACATTAACAAATTGTACATCTTATGTAGTTGAGTCTTGAGAACACAATCATGGTCAAGAATTTTGCTACCATTGCATTGAATACATAACACAAAAATATTCACATTGAGTGACAAAGCCAACATGGTGATCATACATAGGGATATTTTAATCTAGGATGGCAAATAACTAGTGCAAAATCTCATTTTTTGGACCCACTCCATTAACCTTCAAAGAGGTAGGTCAATTGGGAGCAATTGCTGTGCACACATGAAGGCATCACATCTAGAGTCAAGTTCACAGAGGTAGGTCAATTGGGAGCTATTGTTGTCTACACATGAAGACATCACATCTAGACTCAAAACAAGACCTAAGCACCTCAAACGTAGTGTTGTCTAAAAAAGTTGAACTAGGCATAAATTTGCACTCTAGCTTCAACAATGTTCATAAACTTTTCTATATATATCAAAGGATTTATTTTAATCCATATTGTTATTATCTATTGCCATACATTTCTTACTATTGTCCATAACAAATATTCTATGTGAGAATAATTACAATGTTTAAAAGCATGACGTATAATTCATAAACATTAACATCATATATCAAATGCAACTAGTATAAATAAGAAATTCAAATCTTGGGGTAACGTCAACAATGTATTGATTTAAATGATTAATAGGCATAGCTTCAATTAATAATGACTTAATAAGAAAGTTAAGCTATCCATCCTAAATTTAATATCCTTTCTAAGATGGGAGAAAGCTACATCAATAATGATAAAAAAGTATTGTTGTGGAATGAACCTCATACCAAACATGGATAGATAAAAGTTCAAGTGGTGAGATTCATCAACATTCAAAATGCAACACCTAGACTCATTATTATGAAGATAAACTACAAATTGCCTCTTTCATGTGTCTGAATCACTATATGAAAAAACACTAATTTATAATGGTTATATTGGGCTCTTAATCGATGGGCCTCTCTACCCTTAGGGACTTGTAGGGCAAGGCACACCACCTTAGGGAAAGACACAAAAGACTTGTAGACTCGACATCTCTTCGAACAAAGATACAATATCATGAGTATGATGGAATATCTTTGATGTCTTGTGGTAGAAAAGAAATTCTCTAAAATGTTGATTGTAATTTTTTACTTTATACATTAAAACTTGACTTCCTCATTATGTCACACAATGTTCACTTATAATTTGCTTTGTACTCACATTTGTACAATGTCATAGTTGTTTCGTACATCATGCACTATTACTTTGATTTTCAGAAATATGTGTCATTCACAACAAATTATTACTTTGATTTGTTCAACTAGAAAAGAGTGCACAATCTATTGACCAAATTGAAAGGTCCACAAATGTTGGTGTATTTAACTTTGTACTTAGTATTTATTCTCTTAGGACACAAACACATATATTAATTTACTGATGGACAACATAGGAGCTCTTAGGAGCATTTCTACTTTAGGTGATGTTATCATGTTAGCACGTTCCACTTATGTGTTAACTCCACCTTTAATGCACTTACCACTTTATCACTTTTCACCTTCAATGGATATGTTCCATGTACATTATTCCATTTGGAGGGCGATCTACCTTTATTGGAGATGTGACTCAACCTTGGATGGGTGATAAGTTGTTTCTTAATTATTATGCAATGAGACAACACTTGTCATTGTGTTACTATGTTTGCACCTTGGTGTACTTCCAAGGGGTCTCCTATGCACCAACATATACTATATTGCATTCTTCGTGAGAATACAATTTATGCTTTTTAGTTGGCTTCTAGATTTTGGGTTTCTATCTCTATAGGCAAATCTTCCATGAAATAAGAACTTGTTGAGTGTCATTGGAATCTATTTTTGTGGTTTTGTGTTGATAGAAAATATTGAAGCTTATTGGGCCAAATATGAGGCCACCATTGGATTTAGATCATTCTTTTCAGTTGCAATTGCATTATTGTTTCACTCAAATTGAACATTAGACAAGAAGTCTACAAGCATTTGAAGGTACATGCATTTTCTCGATCCTAAAGGTAGAAAGCATTTTTGAGAACTTTAGGTCAAAATTGATCTTTCCATTGCAATTAGAAGGGCCAAATAAGCTAGGTTTGTTTGTCAATTCATCCGAATTAGATACTATCACTTGGATTGGAGTCCTTAGAATTTTGTCCCTCCTTGGTTGTATAGGCATCATACGTGCATATTATTTGATTTTTAGTAGATAAAATAATATATTTGGTTAAAAAAATGATTTTATGAAAAATTATCTAAGACTGAAATTATACGACATCCTTTGAAAATACATTATATTTGAAGAAAGTCCTTTTTTAAACCCCTTAGATTAATCTTTATCAATTT
Organism: Cupressus sempervirens; assembly: GCA_028749045.1. Classification (NCBI taxonomy): domain Eukaryota; kingdom Viridiplantae; phylum Streptophyta; class Pinopsida; order Cupressales; family Cupressaceae; genus Cupressus; species Cupressus sempervirens. Next base: position 375,723,901 of record CM053786.1, read on the forward strand.
TTGCAACTCCATGAACATTTGTCAAAGAAAATGATTAAATAACTAGAATGCGAACTAAATAACTTGATACAAACTAAATATGAATATTTTCCTAGATTTTTAACACAAAATAACACACTATTTATTTTCATAAAATAATCTTACACAACAATTTAACTTCTGTAACTTTTTTGAAAAAAATATTAAAAATAATGCTTTGGTTCACAGATGTAACTCTTTTTGTTAAAAATAAGATCTTTCTAAATTGTTTCAGATATTGTTAAAAATGCTTATAACAATCTGTTGACCATATGCATACCCAATAAGAGGCTTTAAAGGTCTCCTAGGAATTTGCATACAAAGTATTTAAATATCTTCCTAACTACCCTAAATATGCTTCAACCTCCCTGCATTCATGCTTCACCTTGCCAACTTACTAATTGTTCCATCTAGGACACATGCTTTGGGAATTAATTGAACATGATAGAGAAATGTAAGGCCCCTTCAACTACTTCAAAAAGTGTCACGAAGGCATTAAATTGCTTCTTGATTACATGCCTATATTTTGAGAAACTTTGACATTTGTCAAATGACCATTATGGGTCCTCAAATAGTTCCTATTACTAACCTTCATTACATTATTTATGTTTTCTATGATGCATAATATCTTGAACATCTAATATTACAATGACAATATCTTGAACATGTAATATTATCATGACAATGATATGCCATTCTTTTGACCTTGTAACTATTAAATTTGCATTTCACACTCCCAGTCATTTTTATAGCATAACTATAACTTTATTTTATTTTATTACATAATTGTTTGCTTTCTCTTTGAAAATAGTGCTACAACATTTGTGACTATATTACCCATTGGACATTCTTTAGCACTTTTCTTTCCATCCTTTTGTTCATTTTCCTACGTATTTAGAATGATTATATCATGACTTGTTTTGATGTGTTGGAGGCTTCATTATTTTGTTAGATGTGTTCCTATGAGACTTTCCACTTGTTAGTATCTTCGACTCTGTTTTGTGCAAACATCACATCTTTCAACACATCAAGAAATTTGGACCAATGAAGTATTGTTTAATTTCCTTTGACGATGGTTAATATTTTCCCAAAATTCTTGTTGTTGCAAGAGTGGGTTGTAATTTTCATACTCTTCAACACATTATACTTCGTCTCCATTTGCCACTACGAACACAATGACTTCTTTTATTATCGTTAAACTTTCTCACTGCCTTTGTATATCTCTCATCATGACCATGTACATATTTGTCATTTCTAGTTCACTTGTTGCTATTGTTTCCTTGATGATTTCTGAAATTAATTTTGCAAAGTTATTGCCATAGTCCTATCTGTTACTGTGGCTCCTTCTAGCTGCCAATAATTGCTATACTTCACTTGTCTAATAATCACATCTTGTGATTGTCAATTCCCTTTTAGATAATAGGCTACCTTCTTACCTGGACTATTCTACATCAAACATGCTACATTCTTTGAGGCTATCATTTTTTTTCTCATTATTATCTTTACCAACTTCTCCTTCAAACATCTTTACTATTTTAACCACCATATTTGAGTTGACTGCGATTTTTCCATCACGACAAACATCTTTCTTTCTAATAAAATTTTCATTATTGTTCTTTGTAGCAATGATAGTTTTATCTTCTTTGACACATTATTGAGTTTCTTGTAAACTGATTTAACAATATCCCTCTATACTAATTGGCAATGTCATTGTCATCAATATCTTTTTGTTTTCATTGTGTATGAACATTATTTAACATATTCTTTCCACTTTAACTTACAATATTATTTGTAAAACACTTTTGCCTTTCATGATGCCTCGCACTACTGCTTCTTCCACTCTTGTGTTTGTCTTTAATGGTGATGCCCTTGTAGGGTTTGAAAACTAGTCTTCACACACCCATACTTAGGTGGTCAATGGGTACGGTTTTGTCCTTTGGCCATGGCATTTGGTGGCCCCTCTACTACATTTAGGGGTGTGGCTTTTGCGCTCTTGGCTCATGCTGGGGTGGCTCTTCTCCCTGCTGCTCAGCTTTGTGGCGTCGTGGGAAGATCTGCCATCTCTTACACTGATGTGGCCACCTATGAGGTTGGTATTGGTGGTCAAGCTATGTGTTTGGGGCTCCATGCTGTTGTGCTTGTTGCTGTAAGTAACCTGTTAATGATTGAACTAGAGTTTGATATTGTTGATGAGATTTCCACATATGTGGAGAACTTCTCTTCTACAACCGCTATTTTTTCGTTTAAGGAGATTTTGGCCCTCTCTATCGGGTTTGCATGCTTGGATATCTAGATATTGGGAGCCTATCACTTTAGATTTAGTTCAAATTTACCCTATGGCAAGGGGCTTTTTTATTGTGAATTTTGTTACTACTAAAGATAGAAATGTCATCTTGCACCATGGTTTCTCTTGGGAGGAGAGGTTCCCCTTGATGGCTAAACCTTGGTATAAGGATTTTGACCTGTTGATTGAATTCTTTAATAAGATTCTCCTGTGTGTAAGATTGCTGAATCTTCCCCTTCACTTATGGCTGGATTTTGTCTTGGAGGCTGTGGGGAAGGCCCTCGGGGACTTCTTGCTAGTTGATACCGCATCTTCCAATGTGTTTCAGATGACGTATACTCGCATTCTTGTGGAGATCGATGTCTCTAAAGGGCTCCCTAAAAAGGTTAAGTTGGCCTCTTCGAATGACTCTTGAATTCAACTTCTTGATTATGAGGGTATCCTCTTCAGATGTAGGAAATACCATAAGACCGACCACCTTGTTGCATGATGCTTGTCTGAAAAGTTTAGATTGAAGAAGTCACCTTCTTGGTGAATGGGGGTTTCAGATGGTTAGTACATGGTTCATAAAGTTTAGTCTATTGGGGTTGGCGACTCTTCTTAGGATTCTTTGGTGGCAGATTTTGTCACTGTCTCGGATGGTTCAAATGTTGTCCATATGGTGGTGACCAATATAGTTGTCCCTCCTATAGATGCTATAACTGGTGATTCAATTGTTACCCCTCTTGTGGCTCTGTCTTAGGATGTTGTTGTTGTCCCTTCTACTGTTGTGGTCTAGAATACATATGGTGGTGATGTTTCTTCTCCTGTCGTGAAGGTTTTGCGGGCTGGTTGTGGTGTTGCTGACTTTGAGTGGCAGAAGGCTGCTGGGATGGTGGATGATGGATAGACAATAGTAAAAGTAAAAAAAGTCAAGCCCTTCATTCCATCTTTTGATATGTCTTTACAATCTCAAAAGACGAGACCAAAATGTAAATCTTAAGGCCTTGCCAATTTGAGGCTGTCACCCCTAGTCCTTTTGGCCTATTGTTCTTTGTAGTTTGACATGGTTCATGACTAATTGTCTATTTCTTTTGTAACCATGGGGTTTTAGGTTCTTGTTCAAAACCTATTTTGGTGGTTAAAGTGTACTGTGTTCTTTGGGAGGCCACCTTGGCCACCTTGTTTTGGTTGGTGACCTGTTTTAGCTTTAGGCTATAGTATTTTTGGTTTGGGCTTCATTGAAAATATTTCAATTTGTAAAGAGTTTCAGACACCCTTCAAAACTTGTTTTCCTTAATAAAAAACTTACAATATTATTTGTCAACGTCTTCTACCATTATTGATCACTATTATTCATCTATTTGGTGTTGTATATTATCTTTATATAGATTATATCATTATTTTATACCTTGTCATGAATGCATTACAATTTTTTGTTTGTTTTGTGATTAGCTCTCTTTACACACTATTTATTTGATGTTTTACTATCATACTATATGTATAGGTTCCTTTATTATTGTCTTGTTATTTTATGTTGTTGTCTTAAAACATTGTTTCATGAAGGTTCTCACTATACTACCTTTTTCCATGAAGATTCTCACCTTATTACCTTACCATTTTAGCCTTCTCAAGCTTTTCTATGATGAATGTTCCTATCATGAATACTATCATTATTCATTCTAAAGAGAAAAATATTCCTCATATTGATTTCACTTAAATTATTCCTCATTTTGACTCATGGTTGCGAAATAATCATGTCATTGACATCTATCCATCATATCAAGGTGAAGAGATCCTTGTATTTCTCTCATCATTTGTGCTTCCTAGCCCCATATATTCTTTTTGTCTTCACCACTCTAAAATTGACCAAAATTGTTTTGAATTCTCACTGACATTGCTATTATATTGACATCATAACAATGATCTTGTTTTCTGAATCTTCACTATAAAACTGTTATTCTAGTTTTCTGTCCCTCTGAATGACATGTTTCTTTGACTTATATCTACTCTATCTCTCTTGTGACTATACTATCAATTGTTGCTACTGCTTAAAAACTATTTCTATTTTGAAGCTTTTACTTACTATATTTCCATGCTGGATCAATGTTATAAAACCTTCAATTTCCTTTCATTGTCATTGCATGTTCTTGATCATGTCATATTCTTTCCACTATCTAATGGTGTTGCTTTTCTGCTAATCATGAGATGGCCACTATTTTTTTTAATAACAGACCACTATTTTCTCCTTTTTCTACGTCTCTCCTTTATATATGAATGTCAAGTTGTTTGACTCTATCAAGAGCTGGAAGCTTAAGTGAAATATGCAGTCTTACCTCCTTACCATAAACGAACATGGAGAAATTTGTTAGACCTCTTGGGAATTGTCAAGCCACAAAGTAGATTCAAATTTGGCATGACACACTCTTTGGTTACCCTCTAAATTCTTTATGATGATCCTAATAAGTTTATCTGTGGACTCTATACACACTAGAATGTGCACTTCTCTAAGTCCTTCTATTTCAGAGATCTCATAGATTGAGAGTCCCAAATGGTTGCCGAGAGCTCCCTAGTCATGGAGTGCAAAGGAATGTTAAGGACATTAAGAGGGCTCTCAGGTAAGCTAAAGAGATGCAACCCCTTGCAAGCACACCATGAGATGAGAGATTCAAAGACAAAACCAAGGGTGCTAGTGTCTAAGAACTACCATAGAATGCTATGCAAATGACACCAAACTATAGAAATGCAAAGAGAATGCAAATACTAACAATATGCAAGTGTTACCATTCCTCTAATTAAACTATGTGTGCTATGCTAATGCATAATGAGGAACTATGCTAATGTTATATGAAACTAAGCTAGATTGCTATGCAAGAAATGAGAGTCAAGCTAAAAAGTCTTTAAGAGCTCCAAGAATGCCTATAGAAAAACCTACATCATAACCCTAGTGCAAAAAGATGGATCCTTAGATGAGGAGAGAGCTCTCCATTTTAAAGAAGTATGAACGATGGAGATCATGAGGCAAGATGATCTAACCAAAGGCAAGTAGTTTACTGTTGCATGATCCACATGCAAGATCACTTCCATCAATGAGAAAGAGTTGACTCTTGCACCTCCATGTGAGACAAAAAGTCTTATTTTATTAAATTGGAGAAAATATTTTATATGTGCAACTTAGGATAAGGGTGAAAGGAGTCTTTTAGTTAATTAAAAGGAGGGCATGTTCCTTTTAGTTAAATATGAACTTAGGATATAGAGGTCAAACTATAGGATATAATAAAATAAACTGATTTTTAAAGATTTGGTCTAGTCAAATAATTAAATAATTAAGCAAAAATGCTGAGAAGTGGGCTAATAGTTTAGGTGGCCATTTTTGGGTGATTACATTTTCCCCTATTTAACTAATGTGTGATTTGTCTGAGAACACATTACGTCAAAGAATGAAGAAGCCAAGTAGGCAAAAATAACAAGATTTGATTCTAAAGAATGAAATGCAGAGCAAGATAGAAAATTCTAAATGCACAACCTGGTAGTGACAATACTAAATAGTAGGAGAGAAAGATGATATCCAAATTCAAGAAGAGTACTAACATCAAGCAAATTGGATAGACCAAGAGCAAATGTAAAGATTGAACATATGCTCTTGAGAAATAGATAGCCATAACATAAAATAAATTTGCAGAGATGATAGAATATTCCCGCCCCCACAGGATCAAAACTAAAATGAGGTATAGGGGATGCATAAATGAGGAAAATATGATCACATCAAGATAAAACAAGGTCCATGATGGCATATAAGTGAAAAAACCAAGAGTGACCACTAAGAAGTGATAGAATGCTCCAGTTTGACTAAATTTGACAGGGGAAGATAAAGCATTCAAAATAGGTCAAATTGAGGAAAAAGATGAGATGGCTATGAAATAAAATGAGCAAGGATTGTAGGGGAGAATAGAATGATGAAAGACTGAAGAAATGATGATGCCCCAACGAGATTTGAAGATTTGACCTGAAAAGGTCAACTAATTGTGTAGAATAAGGAGGGAATTTTAAAATGTAATTTGACCATCAAAATAAAATCAGATTTCAATTTCGATCCAAAAAATAGATCTATGATGTTGAAATTAGCCGGGGGTGCAATTTTAGTGCAATTTTGAGGTGTTAAAAATTAGGTTGGAAGGCTATATAAGGGGTCCAAGAATCAATTTCAATTCATTTGTCTTCTAGTGACTTTGATAAATTTGAGACTTTTGAGAGAAATAGCGATGACACAAACATCAATTCTAATGGAGAGACATCATTTCGAGCATAACCGATTGCATTACTGACCTGTCAACTATGGTGCCACGGTGAGTTTTGAAATTTTTCACACTTTTTAGGTGTTTTTGTTGGATTTTGAGCCATTTTTGTAGATTTTCATAAGTTTTCCATGAAATCTCATGCGATATTTAAAGTATCACATGAAAATTATAAGAACTATCGCATGATACAATAAAGTATTGCACATAGATAGTTACTTCTGTCATGCAAGTAGCACCCATATGTTGCATGGGATGGTGCAAAATATTGTACGACTAAAATGTATTGCATGAGTACTTGAGAAAATATCACATGATACAAAACAACACAAAGGATCACCTGTTATTAGTAATAAGTATCGCTTAGTACAATTTTGATCATTTTTCGATATTTTAGGTCATCTAGTGCACTTTTTGTATTTGTATAGTAGAATATGAGCATTTATGATCTTGTTGTGATATTTTTGACAGGTATTGACATGTATTTCAATGGTTTTTCTCGCACAGATGGTGTTTCCAAATTTTCTCATTAGGGCCCCCAAGGTTGGAACAAAGACTACTATGATATTTGAGTCCTGAGCAGGGGATGACACTAGCAACTATGGGTTTTGAGTGGTTGTTGTAGATGCCCCATATCCAGGAAAACCATGACCTTTTGACAATGCTCACAGAGAGGCAACATGATGATCATAACACTTTCCATCTTCCTACTGAGAGACACCACCATTACCTTGAAGGACGTATATTGTATATCCTAAGTACCATGCTATGGAGACTTAATGAGTGAATGAGCATTGTTTGATGTTTTGTTGTGGTTATTATCATGAGTGTTGACATGAATTTTTGTGTGCCACATGTGTACTATAATCAGACCTCGATAGAGGGGAGGGCTACAATATAGGTGCTATTTAATGATGTCACCATCCTTGATAGACGCATGAGCTAGGAGTGGCTGATATATGAGTATATGGATTAGTACTCCATAGGTTGAATAGTGTGCTCCTTAGTTTCACAAGCCTTGGTCACATACAAGAGCTAGAAGCACTTCCCACTAGGCTAGGTAATTGGTGATGAACCTAGTGGGACACCTGAGGCAGATGACATGGGGGGCAACGATCCTAGCTTACATGTACCATGAGCTACATTAGATCGTATATTGAGAGGGTAGGACATGAGCATGTAGGGTTGCGCTAGCACAAATATGGATTTGGGATCACATTGTGATGATCTGATTGAGAGCTCAATTGAGGGACCATAGGTATCCCTACATATATAGGTATTTAGGATTCATTCCTCAACCTCATAGCGGGGATTACCGAAACTACTACATTTGGGACCAAATTGCAATGAAAGGCCATTGCAATTATGATGACCACCCATTGCCCAAGTGACAAATCCACAAATGGGCTCTCGTCAGATGGGTGTTAGACTTTTTTCATCACAACTTGCGAAAGTAATCTCGTTTGTCACAATTGGGATGCCTAAAGCCGTCACAATTTGGAAGTAGGCAAGGGCAAGAGTTCACCCTCACACCGTTCCAATTGTGACAACATATCATCGCAAATACGATTGCCTAAGTTTGCACTTTTTCGTCACAGTTGAGACAACTCTACTATTGGGGCGATGGCCATCCATTGGAGATTGTTGTCTCTAGGGTGACGATATGCGACAACAGTGTTGTGGGGGCGAGGACTATCCATCGACTTGGTCTGTTAGAATTACGACATGTATGTGAGGACAAAGCTGTCATAGTGACAACTATCCTTCGAAAAAGTCATCGCAATTGCGATGAATCACTAATTTTTCAAAAAAAATTGGTGGTAAACAATGAATAAGCATTCCTAGATTCCCCACGAGGACATCACAAAGAATGCACGATCACTAGTTGAGGGACATGGGTCTCTAATGCAGGTTATCCTAAGAGCGGAATCATTAAGAAATGTTATACAAAGGGATAGAGATTTGACATGTCTTACAAATGTCTATAAATGACTATTTGCAATCATTTGTCATACAAGTGCCAATTGATATTAGTGTATCCTTTATAGTTGTGGCATCTGTGTGGATTTACAATTTTGTTATCAAATCAATCTTTTTTGGCTATCATTCACATATAATTGTGCATATTGAACTATGACATCCTTTTGCATTGCCTACAACCAATAGATTCACACAATCAGTATAAATAAGCTCAATCTTTATCTAAAATCTAAAATCTTTAAAAAATGGTCAATCTTTAAAGTCCAAAATAAGGTTCCAGACTTGCAAAAGTGACATCATTTTCCCATCTTTTGGTGCATGTCATTTTTTTGTTGCATCCAAAATAAGAATCTATTACTATGAATTGAGAATTCATGTGTAGCTACGTTCTATATGCATGGACAATAGGTGTGGCTGAAAAATGGAGCATGATTACATTTATTTATTTTAAAATTATAGATCATCACAAACATTAGAACTCTAGCTGCTATGGCCAAGAGAATGTCCTCAACAAGTCAACACATATAAAGTCTTGATTTGCTTGCATGCTGAGGACATTACCCTTGCCTATAAGAGTCAAAGTTACAATGTTCATGATGGTTAATAACTTAAAATAGCTAATTAAAGACCTCTAACAAAAAATGCAAACCTATTGCATTTTTTAGTTGCACTTGATGTCGTATGCATATGAATTGAGATTGCATATTGAACTATGGCCTCCTTCTACATTACCTGAAACCATAAATTATGGCCTCCTTCTGCATTGCCTGAAACGAAGTGATTCACACAGTTAGTTGTCGTGCAATCATAGGTTAATGTTGAGGTTCACTTGGTTTTAAGAATAGTTTAATATTGTCTACTAATAAAAGTCAACGACGTGAAGGTGGAAGCACATTTGGCCCCAATCACCCCCCACCCCCAACATCTAAATTCTCTGTTAACATCTAAAATCTCTAAGAAATGATCAATCTTTAAAGTACCTAGAATGTCCTCATTGTCTCTTGCTACTCTCAGGGGAAGTCCATCTTCATTTCTTAGGAGAAATTCATCAGAATTTCTTTAGTGATTCTCGTACATCTAACACGGGCACATCCAAGAATGTCCTCATTGCCTCCCGCATAAAATGAATCCAATATTACAAAATGCCCCCTAAGAAATAATAGTTCAATTAAAATAAACATATGAAAAATGAGAGAGAAAAAGAGGAAACTACTTACCAATAGGAATTGCCATTGCATTTGTGGCCATGCTACATGTTGAGTGAGTTTTATTGTTTTTCTGTTGTGCCAAGATCTCTTTGTTCATATACATACACATGTGTGTGTGTGTATTTATATATACACATGTATATATATATATATATATATATATATATATATATATATATATATATATATATATATATATATATATATATATATATATATATATATATATATATCACAAGGGCACAACAATGAGATGTAGACATCACAAGGGCACAACAAAAAAATGCAGCAATCATAAGTGCATGGCAACGAAATCCTAGATCTCCTTTGATCTCCATAATCCACAAGATCTCTCTATATATATACATACATACATACACATAGACATCTACACATACACATACGCATACACATATACATACACATACATACATACACACACACACACACACATAATATATATTCACATACATACATACATACTTACATACTGCCATGAGTCCAAATTCATAAAAAACATTTCGTATATTAATCAATTATGCCATTTTTTTTATAGATTAGGATAAATCAAATAATAATTATATGTAGTCATGAGATATAATTATTAAATGTACCAATAATACTACGTTTAAAATATATGATTATTTCTAATTGTACAAAATTATTCATTACAATCAATTATATTTACGTATGAATTATAAAGTATAAAATCCTAAATACATTCACTACTTCATCAATAAATGTAGTAAATAAAAATAATAATGAAACCTCTAATAATACACTATATTAAGGAAAATCGACTAGATATAACATTGCAAATAATGATGGGTTGCAACCCATATCCATTCCCACATATAAATAGGGGAATACATCTAATTAAGGAGAGAGGCAGGCTAGGAAGAAGGAAATACATCAAATACCACCTAGTGAAGCCTAAGAAGTTTGGAAATAAGATAGATTGCCAAGTATGCAAGTCAGGCTCCTTACAACACTATGATCGGTAATTTTGGAGGCAATTAGTTATATGCAAGCCCATCCACGTACACTTATATATATTCCACGTCATTGCACAGGGACTAGCCACGAGAGGAAGAGAAGCGGTTAGATAGTACAAAGACCATCAAGTTATCTTTCGTATGCATCGAGGAGGGGTCACCTTGTCACATCAGGATTAAACATTGGGAAGAAGAGTAACTGCCATACGGAGTAAGGATTCCACATCACCCACGGTTAGAAAGTACATACATCACCAAAATGGTATGAGTAGGATTATTTAGTCATATTTAATCATACTTGAGGAACACTTAGTATTGGTAGTATCTTTAATTTGGAATAATATTATTATTACTTAGTTTGTATAATTTATAATCTATGAATTCATAAGGACCACAAGAAGGATTTAAAGTAGAAATAGATAGTTATAGTAATGAATGTTGACCATTTCAAATGTAGCGAATAATTCAATATAATATGAACCTTTAGAAAGGAAAGGTAGTGGATTTGTTAAGAAATCTATAGATCTTTTAGAGATGACCTTCAAATATGATGGTTAACTAACCAAGGATCGTTCTGAGGAATAGAAGGGGTCTTCATAGAGGATTATGAAGCCCGACTTGAAAGGTAGATTCAAGAAAGAAGGCCAAATAATCGAAGACCATTCCTCAGAACATAGGGGATCCTCATAGAGGGTTAGGAAGCCTGAGTGAAGGAATCCTTAAGGACGTGTAGAACTAGTGACTAATTGATTATGTTGCTAATAATTGTTATAGGTAAATTTTTCCTAAGGGGTGGGGATATTACAGTGGTATCATGGTATCAGAGCATAATCTTGTCATCCTATGGAATTGGTTAGTCTATGCTCGTCACCCCTTAAAGAATGATGGCAAGGAAACTAGCCCAAGAAGTAAGGAAATTTATAGAACAAACCAATGAGAGATTTGAAAGGACTAAAAACTCCAGTAAGGTACTACTAGAAGCTATACATAAACTAAGTAGTAATAATAACAAAATTGAGAGACTTAACTCACAGAGGGACCATCATTCCACTCATGAGGAAAATGAACCCTCGTCACAAAGTTTAGTCCCACAAGAAATATTTCCCTTGTTCATTCCCAGAGAATAACCTATTGTAGATAATGGAATGAGCACTAATAGCATGCAATAAATTGAACAAATGTATGCTAGCTTGGATCCCAATCTTCGATAACTTATTCCCTTTAAAGAACATTATGGATCTAAACTCATGGAAAATAGAAAGAAACATTATGTAGATGAAGACCTTTAGAAGAAGGTAAATAAGGTAAAATTACCGTGTTTTAATGGGTCGGGAGAAGAAACTGCTCAATCATGGGTCCAAAAGTTAGACACATATCTATCCTATAGTCATATGACAGAAAAAGGTGTTGTCAAATTTGCCATACTTCATTTAAGAGGATCAACCCATAAGTGGTGACACTATGGTCAAATTTCTTTGGGGCTCAAAAAAATTACCTCCTATAGTGAATTTACTCAAAGATTGATAAGTAGGTTTGGTCTAAGGGATCTTGAGTGGTACTTCCAACAACTAACTCACCTAAAACAATCAGAGTTAGTAGAAGAATATGCAAATCAATTCCGAGATCTTTATGTAATGGTTCCAAATCTATCTTTGGCTCAATTAACTCAATTATTCATAGGACTTAAAGAATCCATTAAAGCACAAGTGAAGCCCTTTTAGTCCCAAAATCTAGAAGCCATTAGAAAAGTAAAAAAAGTTGAGTCTAATGTGATAAAGGAGAAACTCGATAACTTCCTAAATAAAATTTCCTAAGAAGGTGAAAGATCAAAGAAAAATAATCAAGGCCATGTTATATATGTCAATGTCCATGGAAAGAGGGACACAAGTGTCAAGAAAGGGAGGAACTATTAAAGAGGAATCTATGTTTCAAATGCAAAGGGCCTTGGAGTTATGACCACCAATGTAAGAGAAAGAAAACAAACCAAATTGAAGAAAGAAGTGGTGATGAAAGTCCAAAGAAAAGAAAAAAGATTGATGAACAAGAACATAATATGTTATTAATTTGTGGCAACATTGTGAGATAGCTCATTCCTCTATTAAATAGGAGGAAGCTATTATAAGGTGCTAAATGTAACTATTAAAATATTTTCTTGAGGACAAGAAAATTTAGGAAGGGTGAATTGCCATGAGCCCAAATTCATAAAAATATTTCATATATTAATCAACTATGCCATATATTTCTTTTATATAGATTAGGATAAGTCAAATAATAATTATATGTAGTCATGAGATATAATTATTAAATGTACCAATAATACTACATTTAAATATATAGTTATTTCTAATTGCACAAAACTATTCAATACAATCAATTATATTTACATATGAATTATGAAGTCTAAAATCTTAAATACATTCACTATTTCATCAATAAATTAACTAAATAAAGTTAATAATTAAACCTCTAATATTACACTATATTAAGGAAAATCGACTAGATATAACATTAAAAATAATGATGGGTTGTAACCCATATCTATTCTCACATATAAATAGGGGAATACATCTAATCAAGGAGGGAGGCAGGCTAGGAAGAAGGAAATACATCAACTTTCACCTGGTCAAGTGTAAGAAGTTTGGAAATCAGATAGATTGCCAAGTATGCAAGTTAGACTCCTTACAATACTGTGATCGGTCATTGGGGAGAAAACCAATTATATGCAAGCCCATCTATGTACACTTAAATATATTCCATGTCGTTGTGTAGGGACTAACCACGAGAGGAAGAGAAGTGGTTAGATAGTACAAAGATCGTCAAGTCATCTTTTGTACACATTAGGGAAGGTTCACCTTGTCACATCAGGATTAAATATTAGGAAGAAGAGTAACTTCCAGATGAAGTAAGGATTCCACATCACCCACGATCAACAAGTACGTATATCATAAGAATGATGTGAGTAGGACTATTTAGTCATATTTAATCATACTTGAGGAATACTTAGTATTGGTAGTATCTTTAATATGGAATAATATTATTATTACTTAGTAAGTATAATTTATAATTTATGAATTCGTAAGGACCACAAGTAGGATTTAAATTAGAATAGATAGTTATAGTAATGAATGTAGACCATTTCAAATGTACTGAATAATTCAATATAATATGAACCTTTAAAAAGGAAAGGTAGTGGATTTGTTAAGAAATCTATAAATCTTTTAGAGATGACTTTCAAATATGATGGTTAACTAATCGAGGATCATTTTGAGGAACAAAGGGGGTCTTCATAGAGGATTGTGAAGCCCGACTTGAAAGGTAGTTTCAAGAAAGAAGGCCAAATAATCGAAGACCATTCCTCAGAACACAATGGATTCTCACAGAGGGTTAGGAAGCCTGAGTGAAGGAATCCTTAAGGATGTGTAGAGCTAGTGACTAATAAATTATGTTGCTAACAATTGTTATAGGTAAATTTTTCCTAAGGGGTGGGGACATTACACATACATACATACATACATACTTCCTTTGCATTGTTTAGAGGTAATGTCATTGTGGTAGAGGCTTTTGCAAGGGAATGAGCCTCGTGATTATGACATTTACAAAAAAGAAAAACTTTCTTCTTCAACTCCTTACACTCAACTCTTCACTAAAGTAATTCTTCCAATAGTGATAATTACTATTACAAATTCTTGGGGGCTAGGGGACCTTGAACCTATGCTACATTTTTTGGAGACATGGGATAAGTTACTACCGGCTTTAGTACTTCATAACATTCTAGATCATATAGTGGTGCCCAAATTAGTGGCAATAGTAGATACTTGGAGGGAGAGTGTGGCAATACATACATGGTTACATCCTTGGCTTGCATTGTTGGACAAACATATGGATCCTTTATATCCAACCATTCGTTATAAATTGGGGAATGCACTTCATGCCTAACATGTGGGTGATGCATTTGCATATGAAATTTTACAACCTTGGAAAATTGTATTTGATCCTACTAGTTGGGAACAACCAATTGTTCATTTTATTGTACCTAATATGATGATAGTTCTATAGGAATTTGCAATGAAGAAACAATTCGAGCAATACTAATGATAGTGGAATCAATAAAGCAAATAGGTGGCAATGACACTTTCGAAACACTAGGAAGAGTGTAAAAATTAGTTGGAATAGAAGGTGCTACAGGTGGAATATTAGGAATCATAGTAGGAGGATTATGATAAGTGTTAGGACCAACCTATCCTAAATAATAGATTTACCAAAAGAAGATTAGATGATACACATAAATAAGATCATATCACACACACACACACACATATTTTCTTTGATTCAATTATTGATTGCCCAGGAGACAAGTCCATGTGGGGCATAGTTTTATTTATCCTTTTGAGCTCTTTTGTCCAGGGCAACAAAATTGGTCAAACGTACCACTTTTCAGATTTTATGGAATGGAAATAAGTGTTTAAATGGCCTTCTTCCATCCGTCTGGGATGGTTCTTGCATGGACAACCATATCAATGTACTTTGATCAGAGTTTTTTTTTCACCCTTTAGGATCATTCAAGTTCAAGGTCACTTGCTAAAATTTCACAACCAACCCACATGTGTGCCATAGTTCTTAGTAAGGTTAACACAAATCTACACCCTTCGTTTAATTTCAGGCATACAATTAGGTGCTAGATTACCAAGAGACTTCTATGTTGTATAACCTCCTCATGGTTTTCAAGCATCTGACCAAGTATAGGTATCATCCTAAGAATCTTTAGTTTTGTTGAGTTAGCATATAATGTCTTAAAATAATTAAGTGCTACCTAACTATGTCTAAGATGTCTGCACATTGGAGGCATACTCCACTTGCTAGGTTACCTACATACTCGTATCCATGAGAACAAGACCCTTGAACTACTAACTCTAACAAATATGTAGTTTTGGTTTCTAATTTTTTTGATGTAGCTATATTCCTATAATCGCTAGTGAGTTTTACTCACCTAATAAAACTCTTTTCCATCATGCACCCACTCAGGCAAATTAGGTAGTTTTACAATACTATAATACCCTGGTGCAATGTTTGTGGTGCAATTTAAAGTTAATGTAAGGTTAACCTATATACATCCTAACTCACTCCTTATGATGTAGGAGCATCCAAAGGTATAAGGGCAATCCTGTGTCACCCAAAAAAATGTACTTAGACTTAGTTTTTGTTTCATGTGTTTTCATTTCTGGATACCCATTTGGGTCAAATAAAGGTTCCAACTCTCACAGTTCCACTATCAGTGTTCTAGGTTAGAGTATTTGAACACCTTGGGATATGTTTAAATGCTAGAAAAATAGGAGTATGTAATTGAGCCATAATTTTGGTAAATTAGAGGGTGTAAATTGGCTGGATGAATGGAATTGTAATTTAGAGCATTCTAGAAAAAAGAATCAGGTCAAAAGGCCCCACGGTTTGAGAGTTATCGTAGTTTTTCAATTTTTGGAGACATCTTAAGAATGTTTCAAAGTTAGGTTAGGGGCATTAAATGACCTCGAACATAGCCAAAGAATGGGGGACAAGCGAAGCTAGTCCATAGGGCTATAGAGCACTTTGAGAGCTTTCCAAAAATGTAAACAGTTCATCAATCAGAGCTACGGTTCAAAAGTTATGCCTTCTAGAAGTTTGGTTACCATTTCTGGATTCTTCTAATTTTGCGCCGACTTCTAATGTGACTTCTAAAGCCTTCTATTTGGTCGATGGATGCTAACTAGCACTTTCTAGAATATATTCCTAATCCTTAACCCTTTGGGGCCTATTTAAGAACATTTATGGCATTGTAAAAGGTAGTTCGGAGTGGAGTTTGAGAGAAGGTACTGGGAGAAGAATTTATCTCCAGATTTATGCTATTGTAAGCCCATAGGGCATGTTTTGGAGTCTGTTTCTTTGCACTAAGTGTACTAGCCTATTTTCATAGTTAATAAAATTTTCCCTTTCTTGTTGTGTCCATTCTGTTGTTTGGCTTGACCCCATCAAGTAGTATCAGAGTGAGTTTTCCTGAGTGTGTAGACAGAGCGCCGACTGTGAGGCAGTTTGCACCAGGACTGCGTGGTTGTGGGTTTGAATTAAGAAGATGCCTCCATGAAGAGAGCATGGTGGAAGGGCCATAGCCATTAATCCTAAGGAGGTTAGAGCCCTCCAAAGGTAGGTACAAGCATTGCAGGAGGAGCTCCGTAGAAGAAAAAATGTTACTATAGGTGATGAAAGTGAGGACGACAATGAAGAAGAAGAAATTAGACTAGAAGGGGAAGTTGACCGGGAAGTTCTGAATCAGGCAGAGGAGAGGCTTTTTAGGGCCATTACTAAGTTTGGGAAAAGACTGTATTTTTAGGAAATCTAAAACCAGATGAGTTGATTGACTGGATCAATGAACTAGAAGAGTACTTTGAGTATGAGGATATCAGGGATCTAGATAGATAGGGTTAAGTTTGCAAAGGCCAAACTGATAGAACATGCCAAAATCTAGTGGCAAGAGGTTCAATTGGAAAGAAATAGAAGAGGAAAGGAGAAGATCACAAGGTGGGATCGCATGGTGGACAAACTAAAGAAGCAGTTCATTCCTGTTGACTACGAGCTTGATTTGTTTAAGAAGATGCATGGGTTAAAGCAAGCAGGAAAAACAGTCCAGGAATATACAAAGTAGTTTTATCAACTTCTGATTGGAGCGGGGCATGCAGAAGAAAATAAAGAAAAGGTTGCTCGTTATATAAGTGGGTTGCGACCTAGCATCTAGGAAGAATTAAGTCTGGTAAGAATGACCAACATTGAGGAGGCATACCAGTTTGCCCTATGAGTTGAAGAGAAGCTAAATAAAAGGTTTGAAGGGAGACAAAGAGGGCATGGTCAAGGAGGAAGGGGTAGTGGTAGGTCATTTGGAGGCCGAAATGAAATCCAAAAGAAAAATAAAGATGTGGGTACTAGCAGGAACCAGAGGAACGAGGGTTTCAATTGCTCCCATGATCAAGACTTTGGAAATCAGAGAGGAAGAGGTAGAGAACATGGACAAGAAAGAGGAGGCTTCCATGGTACCTATTTCCATTGCAATGAAAAAGGTCATCATGCCTTTGAATGCTCTCAACGACAAGGAAGGATAGATAGGATAGCTGAGGGTCAAGCTAGGGTTGCTCATGTGGATGAGGATGCAAAATCATCACATTCAGAGGATGCAAAAAGAGGAGAGACTTTAGTAAATGAAAGGGTCCTACTAAGTGGTGAGATAGAACCAGGACAAAGGAGGAGTTTATTCCGTACCAGGTGCAAGTGTGAGGATAAATGTTGTGATGTGATCATTGATGGTGGTAGCACAGATAACTTGGTATCAGAGGAGATGGTCTCTAAGCTGAATCTCAAGAGGGAGAAATACCCCCAGCCCTATCAGATTGCTTGGGTGAAAGATGATCATAAGGTCTTGGTAAGCGAACAAGGTTTAGTGAAGTTCAAAATCGAGAGTTACCATGATGAAGTTCTCTGTGATGTTATTCTAATGGATGTTTGCCATCTATTGTTGGGTAGACCATGGCAGTTTGATAAACATGCAGTACATGATGGTCATGCAAACACATACTCTCTAACAAAGGATGGAGTTCACCACAAACTGAAGCCCATGAAAAAGGAAGGTGAAAAGGTATGTAGCAGTGCTAGGATTTGTCTTGTTGATGGAAGGAAGTTTTTAGACAGCATGAAACATTAGCGTATGTGCTATGCTTTGATTCCTAGGAAAGATAAAGAAGGTAGTAGTGAAATACCACTTGAAGTTTCAGATTTACAAGGAGAGTTTGGAGATATCATCTCTGATAATGTTCCAGAAGGATTGCCACCAATAAGGAAAATCAGTCATCAAATAGATTTAATCTTAGGAGCTAGTTTGCCTAACAAGGCTGCTCACAGGATGACTCCTATTGAAACTGAGGAGCTAAATAGACAGGTTCAGGAGCCATTGAGGAAGGGGTTGATCTGGGAGAGCCTGACTCCATGTGCAGTACTTGTAGTACTGGCACCAAAGAAGGATGGAGAGTGGAGGATGTGTACAAACTCTCGAGCTATAAATTGGATAACCATCAAGTATCAGTTTTCTTTGCCAAGAATGGATGATCTTTTGGACTGCTTGAGTGGAGCTCTATACTTCACAAAAATAGATCTCAAGAGTGGCTATCATCATATACAAATACGAGAAGGAGATGAGTGGAAAATAGCCTTCAAGACAAAGGAGGGTCTTTATGAGTGGTTAGTCATGCCCTTTGGATTGAAGAACGCCCCAAGCACCTTCATGCGGCTTATGAATGAGGTACTTAAGAAATTTTTGGGAAAATTTGTTATTGTCTATTTGGATGATATTTTAATTTTCAGCAAGACTTTGGAAGAACATTTATTGCATATTCGTAGTGTCCTTGAAAGGTTAAGGGAAGAGAAACTGTTAATTAATCTGAAGAAGTGTATCTTTGCAAAAAGGGAGTTAGTCTAGTTGGGGTTTGTTATATCACCTGAAGGTCTCAAAATGGATCCAGAGAAGGTAAAAGCCATCTTGGAATGGCCTACTCCAAGGTCTGCTACTGAGGTAAGATCATTTCATGGTCTAGTTATTTTTTATAGGAAGTTCATTAAGAATTTCAGTGGCATATGTGCACCCCTGATTGACACAATAAGAGGGGATAGAAAAGAGTTCAAATGGACTATGGTAGCTACGAGAAGTTTTGAAATGCTGAAGAAGAAGGTTATAGAACAACCTGTGTTGGCACTTCCAGATTTTAGAAAGGTGTTCCAGGTGGATTGTGATGCTAGTGGCAGTGCTATTGGGGCTATATTAAGCCAAGAAGGTAAGTCTATTTCATATTTTAGTGAAAAATTGAATGATGCAAAAAAGAAGAAATCTGTTTGTGATCAAGAGTTCTATGCAATAGTTCAGGCCTTAAAGAAATGGAGGCATTATTTATTGCCAAAGGAATTTGTTTTATATACTGATCACCAGGCATTACAGTACCTAAATAGCCAAGATAAATTGAATCAGAGGCATATGAAGTGGGTAGAATTCTTGCAGAGTTATACATTTTATGTTGAAGCATAGAAGTGGAAAATCTAACAGGGTTGCAGATGCACTAAGTAGGAGACAATTTTTGCTTACAGTAATGCAGGTTGAAGTAGTTGGGTTTGATGAACTCAAGAATCTGTACCCCGAGGATCCTGATTTTGTTGAAGCATGGAAAGCTTGTAAAGAACCTATTGCTGTAGATAGAACCAAGTGGCTAGACTATTTGATTTAGGATGGTATGTTGTTCAAGGGCAGTAAATTGTGCATTCCAAGGAGTTCCATGAGGGAAAATTTGATTAAGGAGGAACACAGTGGAGGGATGGCAGGACATTTTGGTCGAGATAAGACCATTGCCATTCTCAAAGAACACTAATTTTGGCCTCAAATGTCACAGGATGTGAAGTTTGTACAGAATTGCTAGGTTTGTCAAGTGGCCAAGGGATTTAGTCACAATACTGGACTATATCAGCCATTGCCTGTTCCATCAAAGCCATGGGAGGACATAAGTATGGATTTTGTTCTTGGATTTCTGAGGACACAAAGGGGTAATGACTCAGTATTTGTGGTGATTGATAGGTTCTCCAAAATGACACATTTCATTTCATGCCACAAAACTCATGATGCTGTCCATATTGCAGACTTGTTTTTTAGAGAGGTGGTAAGACTACATGGTCTCCCAAGGAGTATAATTTTTGGTAGAGATACTAAATTTGTGGGGTATTTTTGGAGAACATTGTGGAAGAAGTTGAGAACAGACTTGAAGTTTAGTTCTACACATCACCCGCAAATTGACGGATAGACTGAAGTGGTAAATAGAAGTCTGGGTAATTTGCTGAGATGTTTAGTTGGGGATAAGCCCAAGGGGTGGGATTTGATTTTACCACAAGCAGAGTTTGCTTACAATAACTTTATAAAGAAGAGTACTGGTAGATTGCCATTCCAAATTGTATATGGAAGTAGCCCAAGGACTGCACCAGAATTAAGGAAGATAGAGCAAGGGGAGAGAAAAAGTGCTGAAACTAAAGAATTTATTGAACATATCAAGCATCGACATGAGGAGGTCTAGGCACACATTACCAAGATGAACCAATAGTATAAAGCTAGGGCTGATCAAAGGAGAAGACATAAGGAGTTCCAAGTAGGGGATCTAGTCATGGTACACTTAAGAAAATAAGATTTCTAGCTGGTACTTACAACAAGCTGAAGATGAAGAAATTTGGGCCCTGCAAAATTTTGAAGAAACATGACTCAAGAAATGCATATGAAGTAGAGTTGCTAGATGGGATTCACATTTCTCCTATTTCAACATTGCAAACTTAATAGAGTATCATGATGATAGTGCAGATGAGGAGCTGATGTTAGAGCCATATCCAATTCCTACTTCTAAGAAGGAGGAGATAGAGGAGATTCTAGATAGTCGTGTGGGTAGGAGTACCAGAAATAGGCAATATGAAGAGTATCTGGTCAAGTGGAAAGGATGGCTGATAGAGGACTCAACTTGGATATCAACAGCCGAGGTTTCCCATTTAGAATTTCCTCTACCATTCATAAAGTGATAGGGTCGCTTTTCAATCTACCCTGGGTGTCTGATGTAGGAGCATCCAGAGGTATAAGGGCAATCCTGTGTCACCCAAAAAAATATACTTAGACTTAGTTTCTGTTTCATGTGTTTTCATTTTTGGATACCCATTTGGGTCAAATAAAGGTTCCAACTCTCACAGTTCCACTATTAGTGTTCTAGGTTAGAGTATTTGAACACCTTGGGATATGTGTAAATGCCAAAAAAATAGGAGTATGTAATTGAGCCATTATTTTGGTAAATTAGAGGGTGTAAATTGGTTGGATGAATGTAATTGTAATTTAGAGCATTCCAGAAAAAGAATCAGGTCAAAAGGCCCCATGATTTGAAAGTTATCGTAGTTTTTCAGTTTTTGGAGACCTCCTAAGAATGCTTTAAAGTCAGGTTAGGGGCATTAAATGACCTCAAACAGGGCCAAAAATGGGAGATGAGCGAAGCTGGTCCAAAGGGCTATAGAGAACTTTGAGAGCTTTTCAAAAATGTAAAAATTCATCAATTGGAGCTACGGTTCAAAAGTTATGCCTTCCGAAAGTTTGGTTACTATTTTTGGATTCTTCTAATTTTGTGCCGACTTCTAATGCGACTTCTAGAGCCTTCTATTTGGTCGGTGGATGCCAACTAGCACTTTGTAGAATGTATTCCTAATCCTTAACCCTTCGAGGTCTATTTAAGAACATTTCTAGCATTGTAAAAGGTAGTTCGGAGTGGAGTTTGAGAGAAGGTACTGGGAGAAGAATTTATCTGTAGATTTATGCTATTGTAAGCCCATAGAGCATGTTTTGGATTCTGTTTCTCTACGCTAAATGTACTAGCATATTTTCACAGTTAATAAAATTTTCCCTTTCCTATTGTGTCCATTCTATTGTTTGGCTTGACCCCATCACCTTATATAGTTATGTTTAAAAGCTTGTGACAATAATCAGTGGGTCTAAATAGACCAGCCAAGTTAATGATGAAACTCAGAGTTTAGCCTTCTACTTTCAAAGGCCAGGTAGACTAGGTTGCATCTATTGAAATGTCTTAAGATAAACCACAAGTATAGATTCTTCATTCTATAAGGGGACCCTTTATTCTAATGTAAATCTGGTTACACATGCATGATTCTTTTCTTTTAATGCAAAGCTGGTTTTCAAGCACATATTCCTTTCATTAAATGTAAGGTTGATTACTTGAACATCCATATGTGTATAAGCCAGTTACCCAAACTATTATACTACTAGTACTTTTTCATATTATAGTAAGTTACATTTTTAGTGTGGTCAAATCCCACGGACAAGCAAGGTACCACATGTTAGATTGGCATTGTACAAGTTTATGATTAGTTTTTATAGACCCAACATTTTGGGACTACTATAGTAATGTAGTTTAAAACCTATGGATTTGCTTCAATAGTGCTGACTATAAATCTATGATACAAGTACATCATGTGCCTAAATTAATTTGTAAATGAACTTGCTACAATAGTACCAAAAATTAATATATAAATGAAATGTACGTTCCTTGAGAGTGATAGTAAACTCATATGTGTCACTTGGTTGTGATTCTCTTGAAGAAGTCAATGAGGCATTTTATCAATCTTAGTAGCAATCTTATGAACTTTTTCGGGAGGAATCCTTAAAGCCTCATCCTCATCATGAGATGAATGAGAAGAGTGATGATCCATAAGAGGATAAGGGTCATGAGAAACCATAGGATCACTAAGGTTCCTAAAGAGAGGAGAAGAGGAATCTTGATCAAAGTGAGCCATAAGTCTATGACTTCTCTTAAGGGAATACTATTGAAAAAAGAAGAAAACATGACATAAATCATTCCCCATTTATTTTGATCAATTGTGGAGAGTTGCACAAGAAAGAGGGTCGAGAGCTTTGAACAAGGGTGGGGAGCTCTAAACATTGGTGGAGAGCTCAAAGATTTGAATGTTGGGGGAGATTTCATTGTCGTGCCCTTGTGATCATTGCATTTCATTGTCATGCCTTTAAGATCTTTGCATTTTGTTGTTATGCCCTCGATGGTTGTAAGAAACGATAAGATAGAGCAAGGAAGGAAAACAATCCAAGAAAGTCTGAAATAATGTTACCATGAGATAAGCAAATCCAAGAGCATACACCAAGATAGTTCAACAATGGAGACAAGGATTTGAAAGGGGAAAGCAAAGACAAGTATTATGAATGAAGGCAAATGCCTAGAGAAGAGAGAGAGAGAGAAAGAGGTGGAGAAAAATAGCTTAATACAATAACATCAAAGTCATGTGTAAAGAAGAAAGAGAAAGGAGCGTCTCTTTTAAAGAGATGAGAAATGAGTTGCATGTGTTGGCATGTGTAACTCCCATTTCTATGAATGACACATTCATAATAGGTGTGTGCAGAGTGTTAATATCCTCTTAAGGAGGATAAACTAAATTCCTTAATAAAAGAATTATAAAAATGAGTTGTCCTCACATATGGACTAAAGGACAAGTAAATGACATGTCTTCTACATGTGTACACTAGGACAAACTACATTTAGGGATCCTTGGAATATCCCAATTAAATACATCCAAGGGAAGATTAATATTTCTAACACCCCCCCTTAATCTTTACTTGGGGAGCTTACATTAAAGGGTTGTAAACCCAAATTTTTACAATGAAATTGAAATCTCCTTTTAGAAAGTGGTTTTGTCAAAATATTAGCCACTTGATGTTCACCCTTACAATAAAGGAGGGTAACTTTCTTGTCTTCAACTTGTTCTCGAATGAAGTGATGTTCAAGAGAAATATGTTTGGTCCTTGCATGAAAAATTGGATTCTTGGCCAAGGCAATGACACTTTGATTGTCACAATGTATAGGAGTAGGTTCTTGTTGAGGTAGACCCAAATCTTCAAGAAGTCTTGTAAGCCATAAGGGTTCCTTAGCTGCATTAGTACAATCTTTGTATTCAACTTCAGTTGAGCAAAGAGAAATAGAGTGTTCTTTTTTATTTTTCCAAGAAATTGCTCTTGAACTGACAAAGAAACAATAGCCACAAGTGGATTTACCATCATTGGGATCTCCACCTAGATCAGAATTAGTATAGCCATGTAAAATAAATGCAGTATTGGCATCATAAAATAATCCCATATTAATAGTTCCTTTAATGTACCTTAAGATTCTTTTAGCAACTTTAAAATGTGTTTGTTGAGGTTTAGACATAAATATGGAAACTAAACCAACACTATAAGAAATATGAGGTCTAGTAAGAATTAAATAATTTAAACTTCCTACCAGTTGTCTATACAAAGTTTCATCAACAAAAGGAGTATTCATATTAACCATTAATTTAGTTCCTAATTCACATGGAATTGAAACATGGTTAGAATCATTCATCTTAAATTTTTCTAAAAGGTCATGAGCATACTTGCTTTGAGAAAGAAAGATACCCTTAGGAGTTTGCCAAATTTGCATCCCTAAGAAGTAATGTAAAATACCTAAATCAGTCATCTGAAATTTCTGTTTAAGTTGAAACTTAATATTAGAAATCAAAGCATCTAAACTCGAAGTGAGAATTAGATCATCCACATAAACAATAACAATGATAATATCACTTGGAAAGGGCTCCCTATGCATCTTACACCTCATACAACCAGTGCAAGCAATCTTAGAAGGAATAATGTGAGGCAAACCATCAACCATATTTCTTTTTTGCATTAAAGTAATATAATGGGAATTTAAATGGCCAAGTCTTTCATGCCATATATTGAAATCAATGGAACTATGTAAAGAATATCATGAACTAGAAAATTCATGGAATTTAAATAAAGTGTCATTATCCATTTTAGCATGAGCAATCACTTGTTTAGTTTGAGGATCTATCACATAACACATATCTTTATAGAATTCAACTTTATAGTCCTAACATAATTTTGCAACAGAAAGCAGATTAGTTTTTAGATTAGGTACATACAATACATCACACAGTTTACCATTAGGAATAGTTACATCGCCTAAACCTTCAACTTTACAAGTTTGATTATTAGCTAACTGAATAGGAATATTAGCAATAGCAGGTTGCATAGAATCGAAAATTTCCTTATGAGAAGTGACATGTTGTGAAGCACCACTATCAACAATCCACTCTAAAGGTCTACAAACATTATAGCTACAAGTAAAAGCATGACAAGAATTGGAACCATTAGAGTTACCTTGTTTATGATTTGATTTTTGATTATGGTGACTATTGTTCATAGGTTTTTTATCATTTTGCTTTTTAAAACAGTTATTGACAACATGACCATCTTTGTCACAACAAGAACAATGAGGTTTGGAATTTGAATGATTCTTTTGATTATTATTATTATTACAATTGTGATTATGATGATTGTTATGATTATTGTTATATTTGGCATGAGATTTATTATTGGAATTATTAGAATTATTATTATAGTGTTTGTTATTATGATTATTATTTGAATGAAAATTATTACTATTTGAATTCTGAGACATAAATGCATGTTTAGTTGATTTAAGAGTACCAAACTAAATTAGCTTAGCTTCTTCTTGTCGTAATAGATTTTGAAAAATAACATAAGTTAACTGAGCAATTAATGTAGGAATAGCAAGCTATGCATGAATATTAGTTATAAACTATTGAAACTGTCTAGAAAGACACTTTTTAAGAATAATATGAATTAAGAGAATGTCATCTAACTGAACACCTAAACCAACAAGATGACTTTTAATAGAATCAAATTTTAACAAAAATCCATCCATGGTCTTAAAATCTGTATACCTAAGATCTTCAAGTTGATCTTGCAATTGTATTTTGCGGGATTCATCTGCACTATTGCACTTGGTTTGAAAAATTGACCAGGCATCATGAGCTTTAGAACAATGTGCAATTAAAACATATAAATCTAGAATAATAGAAATACCAATTAAACCTAAAGCTTATTCATTTTTAAGTTTCCAAGTATCTTTTTCATCTTGGGTAGATGTTGAACCAGGTTCAACAGAAGGATTAGTGGCTATCTCGAACAGATGTTTAAAATGAAAAATGAACGAAATATGTGTTTTCCAAGAGTGATAATTAGAGCTATTAAGTTTTATTTTTAGAATTAAGGTTGACATCTTCATGGAAAAAAATGTCCCCCCTAATAGAAATATGACTTAAAAGTTAACTAGAATTAAAGAAACTTGTTGATGAAACTATGAATAAGTTTCTGAAAGAAAAAAAAGATACAGCCTTGCAAAGAAAGGAAACTCGACAAATGAAAACAAAATGATATAGCCCTGCAAGCAAACGTTAGAATAATGATTAATTGTTAATGTAAAAGAATAATGTAGGATTGTTATGAAATGATTTAAATGATTATAGCATTAAAAAAGAATGAATGATAGACAAATCCAACTAGCTATAATTAGGATTCCTAATAATTCAGAATGATTAAAAAACTTATAAGGGGTCAAAATTTGAATCTATAAATTAATTTTATAATGCTCTATTATGACCACAATAAATGATAAAGCAAAGAAAACTAAACTAAACAAGCTTGCAACAAAGGAAAAACTAACGATCTGATAATTAAGACTTAAAAAACTTGCTAATAGAAATGATTTAAAAAAAATTAAGAAGCCTTAACAAGCCTTAACACTTTAAAAACTTAACAAACCTTAATACTTTAAAAACCCAAAAAAGCCATAATACTTAAAAAAAAACAAACTTAACAAGCCTTCAAAAACAACTTAACAAGCCTTAATAAGTGTATCAAGCTTGTGAGAAATGATACGCCAGGGATGCACACCAAATCCCTTCGAATCTTACCAAAAAAGAGGGTTTTAAGGAATGATATTGCTGTCAAAGGATCTCAGAGGTGTAAATTTTTTGGGAAAACCCTTGCTCAAAAGTTGAGAGAAAAAAATACAAGCCTTGATGAGAAAATATTAGGCTAAAAAGAACACAAAGTAACGAGAAATCAAAACAAAGCTTGACAAAATGGCAGAGAAATGTGAAATCTTTATAGCCGCACAATAGATATAGAATGAGAAGAGCCGAAAAGTAAACCCTACACCTCCAAATTTTTTGCTCAGGAAGCTGTTTGGGGTCCTAATAGATATTAATAGGCTCAGCTTCAAGAATTCGCTAGTTAAATCTACAACCTAAGTGGAAATTCTCCAAAATTTGACTTGCTCAAATTTCTTATGCCAAAGGTGGCTGAAAACCATGAAAATGTAGTGTGTACGCCAGACGCCTTCCACGATAGCTCCCAAACCTAGCAAAAATTCAAAATTTTCCAAGCAGCGCTCAGAAAATGTTTTGAATCTCATAGAAAACATACATTTGAGGATTAGGCAGAGACAATGATCAAAGAAAATAGAGTAAAATGGAAGGCTTAGAAATCAGGAATGAGATTTAGAAAGCCGAGTTGAGAAAAGGCACAAGACAGGAATAAACAAGGAAAGATTCTTAAAAAGAATTCAAGAAAAGATGCTAAATGATCTTGAAAGAAAATCAAAAGGTAAGATTCAGATTTGGAAAGTACAAGATTCTAAAAAAATTTAAAATCTCATAGATTAAAAAAAAATATTTTCATTTCAAAATAGATATATTTTAAGATATAGATTAAAATATATTTTAAAGATCAAAAGAGATATAGATTAGGAAATGTTTTAAATTTCAAAAAAATGAATAGGAAATATTTTAAATTTTAAAATAAAAAAGTTTTAACTAATCTATTGCATATAGGATAAAATAATAATAATAATCACCCTTAGGATTATTTAAGTATTCCCTACAATAATAGTATTAGGGAAATAATTTTTTTAAATTAAATGATGATAATTAATCTACAAAAATGGCACAAATTAGATGCTATTGAAATAAGTGATGATAAATATTTAAAATTATAAAATGCACAATTTATAATAAATGAGTGCTATACAAAATGAAGGATAAATGCTTCTTGTTTTGGCGGCATGCTTTCAAAAACAAGAGCAAAAAAAATTTGAAATTTTTGATAGGAAAATCCTTTGGCGGCAAGCCTTCCAAAGAGGGCTAGAAATTAATGGTTAAAAGATGTCAAAAATAAATATAAAATAAAACCTGCACACACAAGATGTTAGGATTAGCTAAAAACCACAACACAAATTTCTCTCAATAATGTCTCCAAAAAAGGTGTGCTCCAATGAATGGCAACCTTCAACACAAAAACTTAAAACAAGATTAGTAACCAAGCTTTGATAGCATGTAAGAAATGATAAGATAGGGCAAGGAAGGAAAACAATCCAAGCAAGTTAAGTCTAAAATAATGTTACCATGAGATAAGCAAATCCAAGAGAATACACCAAGATAGTTCAACAATGGAGACAAGGATTTGAAAGGAGAAAGAAAAGACAAGTATTATAAATGAAGACAAATTCCTAGAGAAGAGAGAGAGAGAAAGAGGTGGAGCAAAATAGCTCAATACAATAACATCAAAGAGATGTGTAAAGAAGAAAGAGAGAGGAGCATCTCTTTTAAAGAGATGAGAAATGAGTTGCATGTGTTGGCACGTATAACTCCCATTTCTATGAATGACACATTCATAATAGGTGTGTGCAGAGTGTTAAGATCCTCTTAAGGAGGATAAACTAAATTCCTTAATAAAGGAATTATAAAACTGAGTTGTCCTCACATGTGGACTAAAGGACAAGTAAATGACATGTCTTCTACATTTAGGGATCCTTGGAATATCCCAATTAAATACATCCAAGGGAAGATTAATATTTCTAACACCCCCCCTTAATCTTTACTTGGGGAGCTTACATCAAAGGGTTGTAAACCCAAATTTTTATAATGAAATTGAAATCTCTCTTTAGAAAGTGGCTTTGTCAAAATATCAACCACTTGATGTTCACCCTTACAATAAAGAAGGGTAACTTTCTTGTCTTCAACTTGTTCTCAAATTGATTGTTCATTTTATTGTACCTAATATGATGATAGTTCTATGGAAATTTGTAATCAACCTACCTCTCAGAAACTAGACTAATTTAACTGGATTATGACTTCTTTCTTTCTAAAATATCTTATATGATATGTTTTTGTAAAATTTCTTGTGAACTCTGCACATTTTTCTTGGTCTGCATTATTTTTGTGTAGGATCTTGAGGTAAGTCACATACATATACATAAAGAGAAGATTCTCTATTCACTTGTTGAGGGAAATATAAAGAGATATTTGACTATGAATGTCTTTTCTATTTTTAGATCATAATTATTAGTAATCTCTCCTCTTTATATTTGAAGTTACTGAACACCAAAGGGCAAGGCATTTATTGATTTCAATACCTCTCTTGGTTGTTTAGTTGGGTATAAGTATTGTTTCAATAGGCACAAAGCCAAAAAGAATGCCATGAGAGGACATGCCCCATGTCCACTCATGACATGATTGTTGATATAAACAATTATTAAACTTATACTAATTAGTTTAGTTAATGCTTAACCAAACATGATTTATATTAAGTCACTGATCTGTATAAACATAAATGGATCATCTTCTTGATCCTATTATGACTTAATGTGAATGCATCTGACCATTACTTGGATGATATTATGCATGAGATCTTTACTTAATCACCAAGAGATAATATAATCTGTAAGAATAGATTTTTGCATACTAATTTTGGTATGAATAGCTTTGATTGAATGGAAGGATGATTGCTCGTGTGAATTTGAGAAATGAATGAATAATTAATTTAATTTAGCACAAGTACTATGGAATGTGTATGTATGCATGTAAAGCAGTTCACATAGTGAATTGATATAGATGCATACATGCACATATGCATACAATCATCATAATCAATTATTCTTGAATCTGATCAAAGCTATTATATATCAAGAAGAGATACATGTTTAGAAGGAAAAAAAAAGAACATTTACATAGGTACCTCTTCTCCCCTTGAAAAAAATTGCAAAGCAAGGGCACAAAATGATAGCAAAATGTAGCAATCATAAGGGAATGACAAAAAAATCCTAGATCTCTAGTGATCTACACCAACATTCAGAGCTCTCCACCCTCATTCAAAGCTCTCCACCCTCTTTTACACACAACTCTACAAAATTGATAAAAAAAAATGGGGAATAATTAATGTCATATTTTTTTGTTTATAATTCATAACCCACAATCCACAAGATCTCTCTCTACATATACATACATACATAGACACACATATATGCGTGTGTATGTATGTATATATATACACATACACATACACATACATATACATATACATATACATATACATATACATATACATATACATATGTATATATGTATATACATACATACATATATATACACATACATACATACATACATATACACATACATATACATAAAGAGAAGCTTCTTTATTCACCTACTGAAGGAAATATATAGAGATACATGTTTAGAGGGGAAAAAAAGAACATTTACATAGGTGCCTCTTCTCCCCTTGAAGAAAATTGTAGAGAAAGGGCATAGAGATCACAAGGGGACAACACAACAATGAAATGCAATGATCACAAGGGAACACCAACAAAATCCTAGATCTCCACTGATATCCACCAATGTTCAGAGCTCTCCACCTTCTTTCGTGCACAACTCTCCATAATCGATCAAAAAAAAGGAGAATGATTAATGTCATGTTTTCTTTTTTGTTGAACTGTTTATAATCCACAATCCACAAGATCTCTCTCTATATATACATGCATACATACATACATAGACACACATATGTGCGTATGCATATATATACACACATACATATGTATATATACACATACATATGTATATACATACATACATACATACATATATACATATAAATATATAGACATACATACATACATACATATACATACATACATATATACATACATGAAAATAATAATGCACTTTTTAAGAGTTTATAATTGTTTAACAAAATTGATACTTTACAAAAAAATGCACTCGAAGAACTATTAGCTCAGAAGAAAGAACACGGTGTTGAAATAGTAGGGAAATTGCTTAACATGAGAGGTCCACAAGTGAGGGTGTTGACCAATCTTGAAAACTTGAATGTTGAAATGAAAAATATTGATGATCAAACACCTATGTTAGAGTTACAACAAAATGTGAAGTTGATTTTAGATATGGTAGAGGTAGATATTTAGAATTTTGATAATCAAAATTTAAGGCACAAGAGAGAAGGAGGAGTGACTTTAGAAAGAGAAGGACAAGGAGTGGCTTTAGAAAGAGACTACATCATAAAAACAACAACTACACAACATAGAGGATATTATGGGAGCAACTAGATAGAATCTAGGAAAGTGTTGCTATAGGTACTATGACATTGAAATCACTTACAAATGCTTTTGAGAATTTAAAGTCCAAATATCAGGAGGACTATAAGTTGTGAAATTTGTCATGTATTGTATATGGATTTTCTTATAAGAGTGTTTCAAGTATTGGCATAGTCTCCCTATGATGATCCCAAGTATCAATTGCTTATAAGAGTGTTTCAAGATCGGGAACCACTTCAACATCCTTTGCATCATTTAGAGGTAATGTCACTGTGACAAAGGCTTCTACAAGGGAATGAGCCTCATGATTATGGTATTTACACAAAAGAAGAACTTTCTTCTTCAACTCCTTACACTCAACTCTTCACTAAAGTTATTCTTCCAACAATTAGAATAGTTGCTACAAATTCTTGGGATCCAAGGGACCCTAAACCTATGCTACATTTTCTAGAGACATGGGATAAGTTACTACTACCTTTATTACTTCAAAACATTCTAGATCATATAGTGGTTCCCAAATTAATAGCAGTAGTAGATACTTGGGATCCTCACAGGGAGAGTGTACCAATACATGTATGGTTACATCCTTGGCGTCCATTGTTGGGCTACTGTATGGAGCCTTTATATCCAACCATTTTTTATAAATTGGAGAATGCGCTTCATGCCTGACATGCAAGTGATTCATCTGCATATGCAACTTTATCACCTTGGAAAACTAGATTTGGTCTTGCTAGCTGGGAACAATTGATCATTCATTTTATTATACCTAATCTGATGACAGTTCTACAAGAATTTGTAATCAACCCAACTAATAAGAAACTAGACCCATTTAACCAGGTAATGGCTAGTTTATTTCTAAAAATATATGCTATGATATGTTTTTCTAAAATTTCTTGTGAACTCTACCCATTTTTCCTGGTCTATATTAGTTTTATGGAGGATCTTGAGGTAAGTCACTTAGCATAGGTTGAATGAATTTTATTGTTTTATTATTTGGATTCTAGAATATGTATGCAGCTAAATCAATTTTTCTATTTTTCTAATATGTAATAATAACCTTAATTTTTTTTTCTAAGATATACATGTTTAGAAGGAAATATAAAGAGATACATGTTTAGAAGGAAAATAAAAGAACATTTAAATATCCTTTAAAAAAAATTGTAGAGCTAGGGTACAAAGATCACAAGGGTACGACATGACAATGAAATCATAGAGCAAGGGCATGACAACAAAATCATAGAGCAAGGGCATGGAAACAAAATCACACAGATCAAAGGGCATGACAACAAAACATAGAAAAAGGGCATGGCAACATCCATCCTCATTTGGAGCTCTCCACCCTCTTTCACACGTAGCTGTTTACAATCAAAATAAATGAGGAATGATATATGTCATTTTTTTTTTTTTGGGTTTATACTCACATGGGCATCACAATTACAACTCCAATGTCAGTATTATGATGATGTTAAGAAAAATTGAAAAGAAATCATGAAAATCACAAAAAATTACACTGATGTTGTAAATTGTCATTATTATTTGACCCCAAATGTTGTAGTGTGATGACTGTTCAATGAGCTCTAAAGTTTTGAGTAGAGGCCGTATATATTATGTGAGACATGGCGAGAGACTGCTGATCAATAGGGTTACATGTTCTACAACAAGCCACTATTAGGTCGATGCTCTGTGATAGTGGAGTAATTTATCATCATATGAGTGTGGATACAATTTAGGCAACGAAAAGTGGTATTGATGGAGACTACTATGTATGCCAAGTTTAGAGGTGAGGAGAGTCTTGGATTGCTTCCCATGCTAGATTATCAAGAAAAAAAAATGAGATAGTAGCACTACAATGGAAGAGGTGGGACTACCTCCTAGGGATGCCAAATGTAGAGGTAGATCCTAGTTATGCGAGGGAGACACAGAGATATCTCTTCCCTAGGTTCATAGTATTAGATGCATTATTGAGAGGGACAAACAAGGGAGAGGGTGGTACAAAGGAGGGAGAGGGTGGTAGCTCTAGAGGTGCATCGATTAGCATAACTCAAGCACATACATGAGTGGAGATGGAGGAAGTGCAGGAGAGAGGAGGAGGAGGAGGAGAGATTGGATAGGTGGTCCCACGAGTGGAGAGACAACAATCAAGGTAGGAGGAGAGGCAGGAACCACGTACCCCAGTCAAAAGAGGGGATGATCTGAGAGATCAATGGATCAAGGCTTTGGAGAGGGAGCTTTGATAGGCATAGATCACCATAGCAGTCTGACATCAACAGGTCATAGATGAGTGGGCATGGAGCTAGGAGCTAAGGTGGGAGCGAGACATGACTAGACGAGAGTTTGAGCAACATAGTGCATGGACTGCTTACTATGCAAAATATAGAGGTGTAGTGCCTCTAAGGAAGGGATTAAAGTACTATTCAAAGAGAGATAGAAGATCATAGGGGGTGGTACAACCATCAGATAGGACTTAAGTGCCACCACCACATCCTCCTCTCACACAAGAGGGAGGCAACTAGTCATAGGTCTAGGGTTAGGTCTAGGTTTTGATGCCCTTGTGGCATATTCAATGTATATTTTGAGAAATTAATCCATATTTTAGATCTGACATCATGCATGTACTTGATTTGTTATGATATATATGAGATCTGGACTCGATTGATTACATTGTGTACTTTGTCTCTTCTCTTGCTCATGTTATGGATGTTCTATAGATGTTTCAACACTTTAATTTCCATCTAAAATTGTTATGTATGCTAATGTCGATGTATGTTCATGTTTTATGTCTATATGCTCATGGATGTATCTCTCTCATAGATATTTTTATCTCTCATATTCATGATGCAGACTTGTGATTTGAAAATGCAGTACTTGGATATGTTAGATATGATGATGAGATTAATCCCTTGTGATGACAAGAATAGAATCACTAAGTTGAAATGACTGAGAAGAAGTGAAAGATGTGATCAAGAGGAAGTGATAGAAGATGAATACAATTAGCTGAGGTGTTCATGAAAGATGAAGAGAGAGCTCTCTCATCATGTAAGATGCAAAATCTAAACTAAAATGAACCCTAAAATGCAAACTAGTATGTAAAAGGTGTATTTGTAAGGGACACATAGTTCAAATTCTAGTTTTCATCATTGACCATTATTGTAGGGACATTGAAAGATCATACAATCATCACTTGTATAACTATGAAGATATGAATACGATCTATGTTAAATAGGATGTGGGAACCCAACCTAGGCATCAAAGACATGTAGGTCAAGATGACTAGTGTAGTAAGGTTCCCTAAGTCTAGCGTAAAAACATTACACTTGTATCAAGGCATAAGCATCAGGATAAACCTTGAGTATGGTCTTGCAAAAATAGACACGGATGATACTTTGTAGATCCAAAATGTCAAGTAGGAGAAGCATGAATGCTCATGACACTTTAAATCAACAAAGTATACCCACAAGTAGAAAAAAGCAAAACATGTCCCATGCCCCTAGTATTCTAGTCCATGACATCCTTGAAAGACTATTAGAGAGGAAACACTCAATAAAGAAATCATCATAGACAACACATGAAGAAAATAAAGTCAATCAAGTCTCAACCAGTTCAATGTATAAGTGTAGGTGTGTAAGTCACATGACTATCTCTTTAGGATTCAAGTCTACGAATGAGACATATTGTAACATTCTAGACCATAGCTAAGGTATCCAAAAAGTGTTGAGAAACACTTGATGTCAAGGGGAAGTGTTGAAAAAAATTGTTAGACAAGTTTCCAAAGAAACACCAATGCACGAATAGACCTTGATAAGCTAAATAGTTGTGCCCCACACACCTAGACACTAAAAGATTTGATCAATACAAATCCACAAAGCCCGAAGAATACCTACATGTAAAAAACCTATCACAAAAGAGAAAGATGAGAGGAGGCAATGGTTTTTCTTTGAAAAATATGCAAATTGTATTATCAAAAATGAAAAAGATACAAGATAATTACAAATGATCTATCTTTATAGAAGGAGATCAAAACTTGAAAAGGGTAACCTAAAAGATAAATTCTATTTAATAATTACTAATTAATTATTAAATGAGAATGAAAAAGGTACATAAAGTAAAATCTTAAGAAGGGAATAAAGAGAATTTAATAAATGAAATTAAATTAATGCTTTATTGTAACACCCCCCTTAAGATGAGCAATAATGCAACTACAAACAATGCCAAAAGAACAATGAAAATTTGGGTGCCGACAACAAGGCCTGATGAGGTAACCAATCACAATTTTTTTTTTATGAAATGGAGAAATAGAGAAAATCTAGTGGGAAAAACTCTACTCCAAAAAGAGATAGTAGAAAAAGAGGGAAGGAAGGACTCATCATTGAGACCCCCCAAGGACAATTTCCTTCACCTTAAGCATAGAATGCAGCTCAAGATACCAAGGGGATGCAAAAGGTTTAGTGAAGATGTCCACAACCTATTGAGCAGTAGGAATGTACTCCAAGCTCAAAGCACCACCCTAAATGAGGTGCCTAATGAAATGCATGTGAAGCTCAATGTGCTTCGTCCACTGATGCTCAACTAGGTTGCATGAAATGTGAATGGCACTCTGATTGTCACACCAAAGAAAGGTGAGACTATTAGGAGAAAATCCAAACTCTGTCATCAACTGTCAAAGCCACCAAATCTCCTGACTAGCTAATATAGTTGCCTTGTATTATGTTTTTGTAGATGATAATGCATGAGCATGCTGCTTCTTGCAAGACCATGTGATAGGACTAGAAACAAGACATAATACAAAACTAGAAGTAGACATGGGATCATCAATATCACCGGCCCAATTTGAATCTATAAAACCAACAATATGAAGATCCATTGATGTGTAGTGAATACCATAACATGTTGTACCTCTAATATACCTAAAGATATATTTAGAATCTTGCCAATGACTCTCATGTGGATCATGGGAGAATCAAGAGACAAGATCAACCATAAAGGAAATATTAGGATGTGTGTGTGTGTCAAGTACAAAAAACTACCCACAAGCTATCTGTATAAAGTGGAATCCACTATAGGAGTAGAGCAAGTGGTAGATAAAACAACACTTGATTGAAAAGGTGTGGGAGCAAGCTTGCAATCAAGCATTTTGAATTAGTGAAGCATAATAAGAGCATACTTTTACTAAAGTATGGCTATCCCACCCAAAGATTAAACAACATGTAGGCCCAAATGATAGTTTAGGAGTCCAAGGTCTGTAACCTCAAACTACTCTCTCAATGCTTGTTGAACACTCTGTATCATGGATACTAAACTTCTTGTGATGATGAGGTCATCAACATAAAGCACAAGTATCAATGAGTCAGTCCCATGACGTTGAATGTAAATTGTAGGATTAAAATGACACCGAGTGAACTATGAAGCAAGCAAGAAGGAATCCATCTTCTCATGCCAAGCCCTAAGGGCCTATTTGAGACCATATAAAGACCTTCAGAGCTAGCATACTAATGAAATGTCCTATACAAGACCATGAGGCTACTCCATATAGATCTTCTCATGAAGGTATCCATGCAAAAAGGCACTCTTCATGTACATATGATAAACTGTCCATCCTCGTGAAGCTGCTAGAGATAGTACAAGGTGAATAAAATTAATCTCGACAACAAAGGGAACAGTCTCAGAGTAATCAATACCCTCAACCTATGAAAAACCCTTTGCAACAAGACATGCCTTGTACCTATCAATAGAACCATCTGCAACATACTTGGGATGGTACACCCAACAACACTGAACCAACTTTCTTCCTTTCAGAAGAGGACACAGATCCCATGTGTGGTTCTTCATCAAAGAAGAGTACTCCTCATCCATAGCCCTATCCTACTTTGAGTGTCTTTTCACCTATGAAAAATCTAAGGATCATTTGAATTTTCATGACTCAAAAGGCCACTACCTATAGTTTGAGCATGAGTGCAATGAGCATCTGTAGGATCACTTGCCAAAGGTCCAACTATATCAACAATATCACAAGCCCAGTTTGGCACTCATAAAACACCTAGTGGAGGTTGTAAATGGGGATCAATATCTATATCTTCCTCAAATGATGCATAATCCTATAGAGGAATAGAGGAAGTACTAGGTAGTGAGGAAGAAGCTAGAGATGGAGGACCCATCGGAGGATAACACTCATCAAACTGAACATCTTGACAAACAAGACATCTTTGGAATTAGGATTAAACAACTTGTATTCCTTTACATTCTCATAGTAGTAAACAAAAATTAGTGGTTGACTCTTCTTCTCCATGGATTTTTGTTGAGCATCTGGAATAAATGCCTAAGCCTCACTATAAAAAATGTGGAAAGTAGAAACATCGGGCTTGATATGAATCCAAGCCTCCTCAGGAGTTATGTGTCACAATACCTTGTGAGGCATCAGATTCTAAATATAGTTGGTATAATTGACAACTTCAACCCAGAATGAAGAACTCATAGATCTAGACTAAATCATACAATTGGCCATCTCCCATAATGTCATATTCTTTCTCTTTGTAACCCCATTCTATTGAGGTGTGTAGGGAACAAAGAACCGATGCTATAAACCATGCTTAGTGTAAAAATATTTGAAAGATAGATTCACATATTCGCCCCCATTGTCAGTGCATATATGCCTAACAGGAAGACCAGATTACTTCTCGCAAATGTATTAAAGATTTGAAAGGAATCAAAGAAATAAAACTTGTACTTTAGAAAGTACACCCATGTGCATAAGAAGTCATCTATGAAGGTGATCACATATCAAGCACCTAAAAGAGATGGAGTGGGAGATCACATAAGATCACTATGTATCAACTCCAATGGTGCCTTAACACATGTGGATCTACCTATTGGAAAAAGATCTCTATGATGTTTCCCAAGTGGACAACCTTGACACACATCGTTAGTACAAGATATTTGAGACAACTCAATCAATAGCTCCTGTATACTCATTTGCTATAGATATCTATAGTTGACATGGCTAAAATCTCATGCCAAAGCTTGGTCATTGTGTCTACATGAGCAATGCGAGAAAAACTTGTAGAATTAGAGCTCTCAAAGCCATCAAACTAATATAAGTGAGACTAAAGATCAACACTCCCTATAGCAATAACTAATCCAAGATCATGGAGGTCTCGAATAACCACATCATATGGTGGGAGCTCAACTTTCTTTCTAGAACCTAAAGGAAAAATCTGAAAGACAAACAAAAGGTTCATAGAAATGGAAAGAACCAAGAGAGCATCTTGTAGTGAACTACCTTCTAAAGAGATAGTTCCTAAACCTATAATTGAAAGTTGTAAAGGAATCACCAACTGTAATCTATGTAGTAACACTCTAAGTAAGTGAGGTAACCAAATTAGGTGAGTGTGTCATATGATGAGAAGCTTTAGAATCAAGAATCCAAGAAGCTATAGAAGACAATGCTTGTGTAGAAAGAGCATGTCCTTTTCCTATAGGTAGAGGTGGAGGTTTCAGAGAAGCAATACTAGAATACTATATGGCCTCCTCTAATGCCTCGGGACATTTCCAACACCTAGAAACTAGATGTCCTTCCTTGCCACAAAAACTACAAGGTTCACCTATGTACTTCTTAGTCTAGGAGGAAGAATCACTTGACTGAGAAGAATTACCCTTCTAAGAGGGCTTTCAAGCATCTAATTTGGGAGAAGGCTTGGAAGAATTCTCACTGCCTATTGAATCTGACATATGCTTCAATTTCTTCTTTGGCTTTCCTATAAATGTATAAGCTACCAATGCCTTCATCTTAGAACCAGTCATTGTATCCAATTGTGTAAGCTTTGACTTCTCTCTAGTCAAATGATCACAAAAGCCCTCAAAAGTAGGCATATAAAATCTATTCCCCAAAGCATCTTTGGTGGAAGAAAATATCTAAAAACTTGAAGCGTAGAGAGAATTAGAAAGATGCACTCAACATTAGTCTTCGTCTTTCCATAACCCTACAACACAAATCTCTGTTGATCAAACTTCATCAAGAAGTCATTAATAGTAAAAAAGGAATCTGGTACAAGTGAGTTAAGCTTTGCCTCTATCTAAATTGCCTTAAACTCATTCACAGTACCAAACAAGCCATGAAGCTTGGTCCACATTGCTAGAGGAGTATTGCACCTGTCCAAATGAAACTATAGACTATCTGATATCTATAATGCAATCAATCTGATTGCCTCATCCAATTTTTTTTGATGCTACATGATCTCATAAGGCCTCTGAAAAATAGGCTACATGACATCTAAACATGACCACAACCATTTTGACTTATGAAGCTGAGTCATTGAGGTCTTCCAAGTTGGGTAATTGTGAGGGGTAAGAAGTTCTAGAGAAGAAGAGGTCTCGACCATTGTTTTAGAAGGGGTTTTTTAGGTTTTTTGATATGCCTATATAATAATAATAAAAAAATGACCCCCACAATACAATAAACCAAACCCTAGCTTATAGAAAGAATGTGTAAACAAGAAAAGAGAAAATAGCTTTAGATATGAATCACGAATAATTATTAAAAAATACTAGTAAAATGGAAGAGAATCTAGAAATTTCTTGAGAAGAGCTTTTTGATGCTTTTTTCAGAACAAAAAATGGAGCTATAACGAAGATGTTATGACCCCAAAAGATACAAGTCATCAACAAACTTCAAGCACTAAAATAGGCACTAAAATAGAAGAAAAATCCTAAAAAACCTACTCCATCATCTCTGTATCAAATCTAGCTTTTCAACACTTCTTTTAGATTAAAAAAACACCTCTATATGCTCAAGATATCACCAAAAAACTATAGGGCTCCCATATGAGCATCATAAATTTTCTTATTTAAAACAAAATAAAATAATTTTTTTTATAGATAAAACATCAGCGGAGTGGGGTGGAGCGGTCTATTGGTGGTAGTGGTGGGCTAAGAGGTGGGAAGGAGGAGCTTGGGAGGACCAGTAGCGGTGCTCGATATAGGAACACAATGTTGAATTCCTGAACACGGTGCTAGGAGCTTTTGCGGGTTGTGAAACTACTATTGGTAGTTGGAAGGGTGCTACGATGCTTGGAAAACAACAAAAGTGGTGTTGAGAAATGATTGCAGTGCCAAAAAATGGCACTACAACTATTATTATTATTTTTAAATTGCATCATAATATGTGCAGGAGGCTATACAACCTTTTGGGCAATTGTTTTGCCTTCGAGATCAATATTGTCCAAAATGGACAAACTCTATATGAAAATAGGGGTTTTGATAGCTTTTGGGTCCAATCGTGAGGTTTTTTTGGCCTCAAAGTTCTCCAAATTTTAAAGACCCCCTATTTTCACAAAAAATACCTAAAAAATACTAGATTTGATGTATCAAACCCTTGTTCTCCCTTTTTCTCCAAATAAAAGAAAAGTTACAATAAATCTAGCTCTAATACCATGAAGGATTTGATTAATACAAATCCACAAAGCCCAAATAATACCTGCATGTAAAAACTTGTCATAGAAGTAAAAGACAAGAGGAGGCAATGATTTTTCTCTAAAAATATACAAATTATATTATGGAAAATGAAAAAGATACAAGATAATTACAAATGATCTATCCTTATAGAAGGAGATCAAAACCTGAAAAGGGTATCCTAAAAGGTAAAAGGGTAACCTAAAAGGTAAAGTCTATTTAATAATTACTAATTAATTATTAAATGAGAATGCAAAAGGTGCATAAATTAAAATTTTAAGAAGGGAATAAAGAAAATTTAATAAATGAAATGAAATCAACGCTTTACTCTAATAGACATAAGAATAAGTTCTAAGCTAGGTGAGGAAAAGTGTGAATGAAGTGAATGAGTGTCAAATGAAATTGATAGGCATGGGTGCAAGGGTTTCAAGTAGCACCTATTACTAGGTTTTCACCACTTGAAAATTTTCTTAGGACATTTTATGATGTTTTTGAATTTTTTGGTGATACATCAAAGTGCTCGTTGCTATATTTTCACTAAGATGATCATTTTTCAGTACATTTTTGGATTTTTAGGATTTTTATATGATGATTTTTAAATTTTTTTTCATGATAATAAAGTGTGTACAAATAACTAAGCCATAAGAGCCTTGGGCATATAACTTCTTCAAATGGAGAATGTTTAGTCTTAGAGAGCTGTTCTCCCTCGGGTGTAGAAAGATGATAGACACTAATCAAAATGCAACAATAACAATGTAGGGACCCAACCAGTTTGGCTCAAATTTACCCTTCTACTCTCTGTTCTATTGATTCTTGGGGTTCTCTCAAAGAACAAGCTCACCCTCTTAGAAATCATGAGGATGAACTTTCTTATTATAGAAGGTAGACAATCTCTTCTGATAGGCTTGTATGTGGTCAAAAGAAGCCTTTTGATGTTCATCTAAAGTTTCCAGCTCATGAACTTGTGTAGTCCTATGGCCTTCATCAATGATTAATCCATGTAAAGAGACTCATAGAGAGGGAATCTCAACTTCTAGGAGAAGGAAAACTTCAAAATCGTAGACTAGTGCAAAAGGTGTAGCCCTAGTGGGAGTATGTATGGTTGTTCTATAGGCCCACAATGTCAGATTAATCTGTAAGTGTCAGTCCCTACCTAACTTGTGAATTGTTCTATGCAAAAATTTTAGCAATATTTTTTTAATGCCTCAACTTGGCCATTTCATTGGGGATAGTATATTGAAGACCAATGTCGTTTGATTTTATACCTTTTACAAACTTGCCTTAATTCCTTTTTCTTAAACTACCCCCCATTGTCACTGACTATGGAAGAAGGAATAACATAACAACAAATGATGTGATTCAATATGAATAGGACACCATGTTTACCTCTTGCAATAGACAACATAACAACTTTGACATATTTCCTAAAATACTTAGTTAATGTGATTTTGAACTTATGTTTGGTAGACAAAATGGGATAGATCTTAACAACTAGGACAAAGGACCATTACTAGAAAGGCCAATGTGTGATGGAAGGAATGAGTTCACACCCATGAGCATGAATCAAGTTTCTATGTAATTGATATTTTTTACACGACTTAGCATATTTGACAACATCAACATGCATAGTTGGCCAATAATAACTTTCCTTAAAATTTTTTTGAGCAAGTGCAAGACCATTAGAGTGTGACCCACAAATACTATTATGGACTTTGGCTAATGCATTTTTAGACTCCTCTAAACACCTAAGGAGTGTTCAGTATAAGTCCTTCCTATATAAGTCACTAGAGATGAGGGTGTAGTGAGAGGTGTTATAGATAAGTTAGCATTTTTCATTGCATGTAAGGTTTTAAAGGATTATTTGGTCACTCAAGTAGGAAAAAATGGTAGAATAGTGAGGGGAATCATGACCAGCAATAGTGAAAATTATCTCATCACCAAGGGAGTCATAAGCGGGATAGTGCAATTCTTCCACCAGGAACTCAAAGCAAGATTCATTTCCTGTAGTTTTAAGATAGACTTTAGAGTAGCCATAGCATCAACAACTTTATTTTCTGCCCTTGGAATTTGTTGGAATGTGACCAATGTGAAGTAATTCCTTAAGGCATCAATCAACTTCTTATAAGGTATGAGCTTCTTATCTTTAATTTGGTACTAGTTGTTCACTTAGTTGATGACAAGTTGAGAATCTCCATAGCTGTGTAGCTCTATTATTCTCCATTATAGAGCTAGCTTGATTCCATTAAGAAGAGCTTCATATACAACTATATTATTTGTGCATGAAAATAATAGTTTGTAGGACTTTGGGATAGTGTAGCCATGAGGTGTGACAAACAAAATTCCAACACCAAAACCATTTTGAGTATATGACCCTTCAAAGAACATCTTCCAAGTTTTGTCTTTAATGTACATGATGGAAGCATCTAGGAAGTCAATTTTTATAGAAACACTATTAGTGATGTGGAATTCAGCCAAATGATCAACAAAAACCTTTCCTTTAATGGTCTTATGCTCAACATGTTGAATGTCAAATTCAGAAAGAGACATCATCCATTTTTCTAGTCTTCCCATAAGTGCATCCTTACTCAAGAGGTAGTTTAGAGGGTCAATTTTGGAGACTAGCCGTGTGGTAGGAGCAAGCATGTAGTGGTACTATTTTTGTGATGCAAACACTACAACTAGACAAGATTTCTCAATGTTGTTATAATTTAGCTCATAAGAAACCAATGTGCAATTGATGTATTATATGACCCTTTCTTTCCCATTTTTGTCATGTTGTACTATCAGAGCTCCTAGGGAGTTTTTTGTGGCTGATATGTAGATAATTAATGGATTCCCTTGAATTGGAGGCATGATAATAGGTGGCTTTGATGAGTACTTTTTGATT
Source organism: Cupressus sempervirens (assembly GCA_028749045.1). Lineage (NCBI taxonomy): Eukaryota > Viridiplantae > Streptophyta > Pinopsida > Cupressales > Cupressaceae > Cupressus > Cupressus sempervirens. The sequence goes on from CM053786.1 coordinate 375,767,876, forward strand.
TGAGCCAAGCTTTTCTCACATTTTTCATTCCATATGCATGTTGATCTTTGCGTGGATTTTTGTTAAATGGTTGTGATCAATAATCTAATTAAGACATGAACCTCCTAATAGTTTGAAGGAAACCTTGTAGACTCCTTAGTTGGCTAATATTTTTGAGAGGTGACATCTCCATAATTTCTTGTACCTTTTCTGAATCAACCTCTATTCCCTTAGTTGAGATTATGTATCCCAATAGTTGTTTGGATGTGACACCAAAAGCACATTTTTTTGGATTAACCTTGAGTTGAAATTTTTCCATACGGTCTAGTATCAAATCTAGGTCAAATAAGTGAGTTCTTTGTTTAGATTTTTCTAAGGTGTCATCAACATAATCTTCCATGTTTTTGTTCATCATATCATGAAAGATTGTGGTCACAATCCTTTGGTATGTAGCTCCTGCATTTTTTAGACCAAAAGGCATGATGTTCTAGTGAAAGGTTCCCCATGAACATGTAATGGTCATTTTTTTCTTGATCCTTGGGAGCTATTTTTATCTAATTATAGCTAAAAATCCATCCATGAGGGAGTACATTTCATAGCCCACAATCATTTCTACCATCATGTCTATGTTAGAGGAAAATTATCCTTTGGGTATGCTTTGTTTATGCCCTAAAATCAGTGTAGACATGAATGGATATACAATGTTTGGAAATAGGTACTATGTTGGATATTCATTCTACATAGTCAATAGCTCTAATACATTTTTAATTTTACAAATTCTCTAATTCATCTTTTACTAATAAGGCCACATGAGGATGCATCTTTTTGAACTTTTGTTTGATAGGTTTCACATTGACTGCTATAGAAAGATGATGCATAATAAGTTGTATATCTAAGCAAGGCATGTCAACATAGGTCCATGCAAAGTTAATCTTTTTCTATTTGAAAAATTGTGTAAATTGTTCTTTTCCCTCTTCTTACAAAGATTGAGCTACATGTATGATCTTGGGTGGTTCTTCGCTATCCAAGTTGATTGATTATGCTAGTTCTATTAAAACCAATGATGTATCCTAGAAGTAGCTTGGGAAACTACCAATTACCTCATCCCCAGGTGCCTCAAAGAGGTTTTTTCCCTTATATACATCTTTATTTTTACTTTTTTTTTTCTGGATCAAACACCCCCACAATATTTTTTCACCATCTAAATGCTTATTCTTTGTTTCTCTCTTTAATTTGTGACTAAGATATTGGATGTCTGTTTCATTCATATCGACTATTGGTTCACTAGTGAAAGAGAGCATGGGTGTGATGATGTTTTGGTAACATACAATCACATAATTATTTTGGAATGAGGTTAGCTCTAGTCTTTGATTTTGATAGACCAATCTATGAGATTAGGATGGGTGAGGAAGAGCAAGGTGGAAGCTTCAAGGTTGTTGATATGAGATGATTCATCTCTAGTGGTGAGAGAGGTTGAGCCTATGGAGAAGGCTCCAAAGGAATCCAAACCAAGATGAGACCTAGAGTAATCAATGTGGTCTACTAAGGAAAATTGAGAATCCAACTCATTCAATCCTACATGAGGCTCACCAATTATGTTTGATTGGGTAGTATAGGCATGTATTAAATCCACACCCAATTCAAAAAACCCATCAAAAAGGACTCCCACTCATATGCCTAAGAGTTAGTGCATTGACCATGGATCATAAGTCAAGTTGTGTTTGTTTTGATTCTCTTTCTATTACGATTTTCAACATTAGACTCATCAAATTAAGGTTGTCTAATGTGGATGCCTCAACAATGTTATCATGAGATAGCACATCATCTCCCCAAAGAAGGGAGATAGAAGGAGTGAAGTCCTCCTCATATATCAAAGTGGTAGAAATGGATCGAATATCATATTCAAGCTCATTGGCGTTAGGGACTTCTATATTGAATCATGGAAAGTCATTTTCAACACCGCACCCTAAGCCTATAGTATCTTTTCTTTTCCATCCCTTGGTGTGACTTAGGAGCTCAACAAGAGAATTCTTGTTTTCATTTAGAGATTCCTAACCTTGATATCTAATTTTTGTCAAGAATTGATAGTCTTTCCCCTATCTTTTGGGAGAAATGGGCATAGTCAAGATGACTTCATTATTATCATCTTCCTCTCTATAGATCCAATCTCTAACAACTTGACCTTCTTTTTCATCATCTAATGGAAGTGAGGATTAAATAAAAATACCAAAGATGGTCATAAATGTATTAGAAGGGTTCATTTTATTAGAAGATTTCCTATAGGACCATGGGTAAATAGGTAATGCTACAATGAAGTCCAAGGTGTACTCTCCCATCCCTATGCTCATCATTTTTAGCTTCTTTTCACATTTTGTAATGGATGGTCTAATGTCACTAGAGGGCCAATTGTGGGGTACTAGTGACTCTGCAATAGTAAGCGTGTTGATAGACATTGAATTATCTCCAAGGATGACTATTTCTACACCATTGAAAGGAAATTTTATACATTGGTGACATTTTGATGGCACAACTTGCATTTCATAAATGCATGGTGTTAGTGAATAGATTTTCCTCCAAAGAAATAAATACAAATTAACCCTAAAGCCCAAGTAGGAAGATTGAATATGCATGAATAGTTGGGTCACTTCACTATTGAAAAGTGTGAGCACCCTTTGAATTTATCTAGGTACAAATCCCTGTATATGATTTACAATGAATACACAGAAGTAAAAATATAAATGCTTTTAACTAGAAAGCACAAAACGTGTACAAACATCCACTCGCAAACATGATATAGATGTGAAGAAACTAAGTGACTGAAAGGAAAATAAATAGTTATGACACAAAGTTCATTTACCCAAATGTTGCATTACATAACATATGTAGAGAGAAAGAAAAATGGTCTTTTCTAGACACACAAACAATTAAAGCACAAAGTCCAAAATATAACTATTACAATAATAATATATATCAAACTGCATTAAGAGATAACCAAGAAAATACAAAGATCAACATTGATCAAAGATTTAAAACAAAAACTCAAAGTTTTGATGTATTAAAAAACTCTTGCTCTAAACACAACAAAAATAAAACTAACTTTGCTAGTTGATACACATAAAAAGTAATATTTGGAAAATTGTCTCCCTTCTCTCCTTGTATTCATAGTTCCTTAATCTGTTATCACCCAAAGTCTCCCCTAGAAAAAATTAGAAAAATTAGAACCCCCTTCCTTGTTGTTTCTGACATATTTATATTACCTCCTCTCACTTCGATGATATTCATCAGTTACAATAACTGAATCTTGGAAATCCTAATTATTCTTTCTTTTGACCATCTCTTCACACATTATTGCACTGCCAATGGAAAATCATATCATTCTAATGATTTTATAATTCCTAACCCTTGTTTAGATATGTAAACTTCACCACATATATCTTCGATGATCATACATATTTAATTGATAGATGCCATTGTTTGATTCGAATATTCTAGCAAACCTTTAGTACATATATATTCTCTACACTTGGCAATAGCATAAGAATTGATTTTGATGAATGTGGGCCCCTTATTCGTAAAATTTGATCATTCTATCTGTGGAATAGATTACATGAAATCTCGTCTGTATTCAAATTCTTCACACATGTTTATGATGAATCCTCAAGGTTCATTGAATGCTTGATACTTATAGATCATGTGTGGAGATGAATTGCATATTCTGTGTGCAATTCACCTTCAATCATTGCTCCATATCTACATCTCTATTCCTATCAAGCCTAGAATTCTTTTAAATAGTTTGTCAGTGAATACATAACTTGAAGCCACTCAATCATGATATACATACCCCATATGATGTGACCATCAATAACACATATTGGTTTGTATGTTCAATGAGCCAAGGCACATGTTGTTGCCACCACATATGCATTACAATTCAATACTTCCCTAGAATTGGAGTAACCTAGGTTTCTCATTATAACAATACAGTTAGCTGTAAGCCTCTCCATTATCTAAGAAATGTCAATTCTCTTCACCTCTCTAGTTGAATCAAAGTCAATTCCACTAACAACACCTCTTTGTTTAGCTGCCAAAGTTACCATTGGCAATACTAACTCCAACATCATGCCAATGATCATTTCCACCATGACAACAAAGGCTTAGTATTTGTGAAGATGATATCTTTGTAGTTCAAAAATCTTGATCGAATGAATGAATGTAAGAAGGAACATGGAAGGGTGCTCCTCAATTTGAATTTTGATCTGTGAATCTTTGTGATCTATTAATTCGATGAAAAAGATGTTTCGTTTGATTAATGAGTAACCCATGCATGTAATTGGACCAAGCACATTGGCTTACTTGATATGAAATATGAGCTTCCTTTCAACTTTTATTGCTCTACAATTTTGATTAAAGAAATATTTGCATGATTATTGTGTCATTAAAAAACCACATGCCATCCCTTTGAAGGCTCAGGCTAGTCATTCAAATGAAAATTTGAAAGATGCAAAGGAGGGATATGAATATCTTTGTCAGATAATTCACATGCATTGTTCATGCTCTCACATTTTGTTTTGACACTTGGCATCTCCTTCCAAGTTATGTAGAGTGCTTGGTTGAGTTTGAGCATTTTGACAAATAGTTCACATGTATCTCTTTGCTGACATACAATATTTCATGAATGTCTCACACATGTTAAACTGCTAAGCACAATTATTTTTGGATTCTCTCTTCTCCATGTGTTTTCATAAAAACATGATTCAACCCTTTTCTTAGAGATAACATTCATAATTATGTTTAAAACCTCCATGTATAAACTCCTTGACAGCCCACTCAATATATTGATGGCTCCGTTTGTACTTTGGCAAGGAATCTATCACAATTATATATGCTTCACTATTTCTTTTGCTTGCATTCAAAGGCATCACTTGCAGATTCCTTCTCATTCTCTAAATGAATAATTTACCAACAAGTCCTAAAACAATCTTCATGTCTGTCATGTGTAATTGACGGTGCTATCATTGTGCTAGGATCAGTAAACCATATGGATTGCTTAGTTATTAACCACCCATGTGTTGGGCCTAGGTAAGTTTAACACAATGTTATATTTAGAAATTAGTGAAGTTGGATGCACAATTTATGTTGGAGAGGCATCTGAAAATGCATGGTACCAATTGAGACACCACCATTGGCATCTCATGAAGGGTGATGAAGGATACTTGAACTAGCCCAATTTCTTATTCAATGATTGATTGAATTTGTCATTCATTTTAGACATGATAACAATGCATATTACTATGGGGGCTTGAACATCAATCCAAAAATCTAACCTTGTGTCTAACTATACAACATTTATCTTCTCTTATTGCATCCATCATGATTTTATGGCATTCTTGTCGGCTTAGATGGTGATTAAATCAATCTGCATAAATTCTATTGTACATGGCTCACATATATTTCAAAAGATTCAACCAATGGCTTCCTCCTACATATAGAAGCTTTTCAAGCCCATTGAGGATTTGTTATTTTGATATATTTGGCCGATTTTGAATTTTCACATAATGTGTCAGGAAATTTTGAACTGATTCATCATGAAACAAATGGAATCTTGGGAGTAATAGAACTTATAGTTTAAATCATCAAACTATTCTTTGAATTTGAACCTATGTCTTGCAATTGAAACCATCAGACCAGATCTTCACAATCTTGATTTATACTTCTACACTTTCTTGAAACTATTGAATTTGAACCTAAACTATTGAATCAGGACTGAATTTGAGGTATTAGGCTAAACATGAATTCTAAAATTTGCTCACACGTTTCAATCTTTGAATTTTGAACATTGAACTTTTGTACCAAACTTGTAAGATGAGCTATCTGAACCATTGAACCACTTTGAACTAGTTTGAACTACTTTAAACCTTAGTTCAAAGTAGTTCAAAGACTCCATATTGAAAGTTTAAATACTGGGTCCATATGGGTACCAACACATGGTCAACCCAATAAAAGATTGCATGGAAGTAGAATGTCTAGTACTTGGAAGACCATGTCCTTCTCAACATGAACCATGTGAATAGGAAGGACAATTAAGCCTTTAGAAGACTGGTCAAGCTCATCATATGCTTTGATAATGATATTCTTTCTAGGGTCTATTGAAAATTCTGATATTCCCAATTGTTGAATTACATTGAATGGGACAATATTTAACCCAACACCATTTTCTATCAATACTCTTTGGACTTGAGTGTGGTAGATTTGAACTTCAATATGGAGAGTGAGATTATGGGGATGACTAAGAGGCTTGTCATCTTCTCCAAAAAATGTAAGATAATGAGGTTAGATAATATGGTTAATCATATCTTGCAATCATTTAGTGTCAATATATGTGGGAATGTTAGTAGTGCACAAAGATTTCTTGAGGATCTCCTTGTGCAAAGGAGATAGCTATAGCAACTAAAAAATAGAGATGTGGGCAGGTGGCCACTATAATTTACTCACAAGATCATAACTAGATATAGCAGGAGTAGCTACTTGTTTGGAATATAAGGCATTCTTGGGATCATTAGCCACTTTGAGAACAACCTTGAATTTTCCCCCAGTGACAATGTTTAAGGGCTCACCTTGGGAAGAAGAGGAATTTGATACCCTAAGAGTTACCTTAGATCTAGTATCTTTAAAATTTTGATGAGAGTTACATGTTCTCAAGGCTACCTTAGGTTCCTCATCATTAGGGTCATAATTGGGATCCTCATCAAATTTTGGGCCCATCACGTAGGTGCTTTAACTTATAGGCTCAAGCATGTTGGATACATTGTTAGTGTTGGTGTATGCATAGATAAGCTTGGTATCATTACCTTTTTGTGGGCTTTGGATGTCTCACCTTTCTTATATTTGGACAATGGTTTTTTGAAGGCCTTGTGATCAAAATTATTGACTAAGCCATCTATGAAAATTTTTTATTTGTTGATAAGATCTTGAATAACATCTTTGAGATTACAAAAATTTTCAGCGTTATGGCCCTTATTCTAATGGTGATTTTAGTAGTGATCATACCTCCACCAATCAAGTTTTATGAGTGGGTCATAGGGTTGGGAATTATCAAGTAGCATAATGAGCTTATTAGAAAGTAGTTTTTTCAAGACCACTTCATAAGATTCAACCATTGGTGTATAAGTGTATCTTGGCTTAGAGAATTTTTTATCTTTGTTAGAATATTGTGGTTTTAAGTTTTCTTGTTGTTTAGTAGCATATATGACATCAGACAAGTTAAAGGTTGATTCTTTGGTCTTCAGAGCATCCACAATGCCATCATTAACTACATACTTATTTTTATTCCAAGGTTTTCCCTTATCTTTTCCATTACCAATAAAGCCACCCTTTTTGACAACCACATCCTCAATGCAATAAGAAATCTCAGCCATGTCATTGGATGAGTTAAATAATTTCTTCCTAAGATCATAGTATAAGTCGGGCACAAGTGTGTTATAAAAGATGTCAATTTTCTCAATTTCAAGAATTTGTAGAGGATATCAAGAGTGCAATGATCTGCAATGTTGTAAATATGTAGCAAGTGGTTCCCTGTGTTTTTTTTATGTTGCACAAATCCAACATAGTAATGGGATGATGTATGTTGTAGGAGTATTTTTGGATAAATCATTTCTATTAAATTAGGGATGGGATCGAGACATAGTGTGCAAGTTCATCAAAAATCTTAAGGGGAGGTGACTATTTAGTAAACCACTCCACAACTTGTCCCCTTAAGCTTCTAGGTAATAGTCTCATGAGCTAAGTGTCCTCATGCAAGAAATCCATCCTAAGAGCATAAGAGTGACATATATAGTCGTAACATATAAGAGCATAAAATCCTTTGGAAGAGCACATATGGATTCCACAAAAGATGTTTTTAGTTTCTCTTTTTCCATTTGTAATTAAGAAAGTTAGTTTTTATCTCTTGCATTTCCTTTCTTAGGATTTCAACCTTAGTAGGTTCTCTTTTCTATATGATCCTTTGGAAATCATAGTCATGGGGCATTTTCTAGCCCTTAGAGGTCATATATTGGAAGTATTGGTCTCCATTTTTGTCTAACACCTTTAGCATGAGTTTTTGAAGGACTTTATCTTGTCAAAATCACATAAGGTCCTCACTAGAGACTTCATTATCTACCTTATGCTCATGATGTGATTGTGAGGGTCTAGCTCCTACACTACTTCCATGGAACACATTTTGTCCAAGGCTAGTGGTTCAGAGAGGTTTTCTTTCTTAGATGGGTTTTTAGGCTATAACCAAGTTTTACTCCAAGAGTTAGATTGATACAAGACAACCCTCACTACTAAATGGGGTACTTATGCCTATTGTAAAATTCCATTTGGATTAACCAATGTAGGTGCTACATTTCAAAAAGAAATGGAGATGGATTTTAAGGGTGTGTTGGAAAATTTTGTGCTAGTATATCTTGATGATATAAATTTCTATTCAAAGCATGCAACAGATCACTTTGATCATCTAAGGAAAGTGTGCATCAAAAGTAAAGCATATGGTGTATCTCTAAATCCAAAAAATGTGTGTTTTCCATTGATCAAGGAAATCTCTTAGGTCACATTGTGTCAAGAGATAAGATAATGATAGATCTAGAAAGGGTCAAAGCAATTCTCTCTCTCCCACTTCTTAGTCATAAGAAAGGATTGCAGAGTTTTCTTGGTAGGATCAACTTCATGAGAAGGTTCATTCCTTATCTTTCTTCTATGGTGAAGCCTCTTATCACCATGTTGAGGAAGAATATGATGTTCACTTGGACCAAGTAAAGAAAATCCAACTTTGAAGAGATCAAGAAATCAATTGCATCATCTCCCATTCTTGTCAATCCTAACTTTGATAGAGATTTCATCCTCTGTTCTCTTGGAGGAGAATCAAGTATATTAGCTAATTTAACATAGTTAAATAAAGAGAATTTGGAGCAGCCCATTGCTTTCTTTGGTGAAAGGCTTATATACTATGAGAGTAGATATAGCTATGTAGAGAAGAAAGTTCTTGCTTTTGTAATGGTTCTCAAAAAGTTTAGAAATTTTATATCCCATAAAAAGTTTAGAGATTTTCTAAAAGTTTAGAATTTGGAGCAGCCCATTGCTTTCTTTAGTGAAGGGCTTACAGACTATGAGAGTAGATATAGCTATGTAGAGAAGAAAGTTCTTGCTTTTGTAATGGTTCTACATGCAAGTGTAAAGGACATCCTTTTGAACAAGGATATCAATGAAAAGATAGTTGGATGGATCATTAAGTTAATGAAATATGACATTGAAATTAAGATTACCAAGATTGTAAGAGGCAAAGGATTGTGTGAGAAAATGGTCTCATCTTTAGAGATATCTAAGGAGGTTGCCCTCTTGATACAAGATGAGCAACCAACAAAGAATGAAAATTAGAATGATTGGTTGCACAACATGACTACCTTCTTGGTAGAAGGAAGATAATCACAAGGCCTAAATAGAGCTAAGAGAAGACATATCAGGTTGTAGTCCGTTCCTTATGTCTTGGTGGATGAAATATTATTCAGGAAGGATTCTAATGGAGTTCAATCGAGGTGTATCAATATAGATCATATCAAAAGGTTGTTAAAAGAATTCCATGATGGCCCTATTAGTGGTCATTTCTTAGCTAGGATTACAATGATGAAGAAAATGAGGACTAGTTATTATTGGCAAACCTTATTCAATGATTCTCATAAGTGGGTGAGGAAATGTTCCTTCTTCTTAGGAAAAAAAGATTAGCTGCCCTTCCCCTTCACCCTATTCAAGTAGATCAACCTTTTTCTCAATGGGGTTTAGATTTCACTGGTCCAATAATGCCACCCTCTAGTTCTAGTCATAAATGGATATTGGCAGCCATAGATTACTTTAAGAGATGGATAGAGGCAAATTTTTGAGAGATGAAACATAAGCTTTAATGGTTGAGTTCCTTGATGGAATAGTGACCAAGTTTGGTGTTCCTTAAATTGTCATATCAGATTATGCTAAGTCTTTTATTGGAACTCATATATGCTCTTGGGTTGTTGAACATGGAATATATTTGAGCACTTCCTAAAATTATTATCCCCAAGGAAATTGCTTCATTGAACCCTCATAGAAGAACCTCATTAGAATAATAAAGAGGACAATTGAAGATAATCAAAGGTGTTGGCATACCAAGTTAAGGTCTTCCCTTTGAGATGATAGAATTACACCCAAGAGAGAAACTGGGAACTCACCCTTCATGCTAGTATATGGAAGGGAAGCAGGCTTTCTATTTCACTTGAGTTTCCCTCTCTTGAAATACCTAATAAATTAGAGCTTTTTGAAAATGATACTATGAAAGACAGGTTGGTTGAAGTAATGGATCTAAAAGAAAAGAGACAACAAGCTATGCATACACTTGAGGCACATCAACAATAGGTCAAAAGGAGTTTTGACAAGAAGGCTATGGTCAAAGTCTTCAATGAGGGATAACTTTTCCTCAAGTGGGATGTTGATAGAGCTAAGCCTAGTAAGAATTCCACATTTGATGCTATGTGGAGTTTCCCATATATTATCACCAACTACAAAGAGGCCAATACTTTTTAGCTATCTAGGGTTAATGGTGAAGTCCTTCCAATCCCAATCAATGGGATTCACCTTAAACCTTTCTTTTAGAGAATGTTGAGGGTTTTATGTAAATATTAGATTAGATGTCTTTCTACTTTCCAAGAAGTGCATGAGAATAACTATTCCCTCCTGGATATAGAAAACCTTGTAATTTTGCTTGTTGTAGAGGCAAAACCTTGTAAAATTGTAGGTGAGACAACATGTCATTTCTTTTAATGACTCCATGCCTAATGGATTGCTTAAGGCCACTAATCTATGCTTAGTAGGAAAGAATCCCCTTTGAGTCACTAATAATTTTAGTTATTTTTGCATCCATTTAGCCCATCATTGATAACCAAACTAAGAGATCTTCAATGAGTTAGATTCCTTATAGAAAAGATCCAATATTTTCATGTTTTCATGAGGTATTTGTTTATTTCTGCAAAGCGTGATATGTTGCCACATGTTTACATTCTATCATTTCCTCATAATGCAATGCTTTCTCAAGACTCTAGAATCCAAAATTGTGCCACATGGTAGAGGGTCCCATCTCTGGTGCTTAAGTCCACCCAACATGCACATGCACAGATTGAAAATAGAGATTCAACATAAGATTAAAAATTTGCCACTTGATTTGTCAAATGTAAAGATGTGAGATGTTGCCACACATCTCCATTTAAGAGTTTCTTCATGCTACAATGCCTCAACGAGACTCCAAGGCCCAAAATTGCATGACAACCACTCAATTCGGTGCATCTTGGGATCTCCTTGTTGCATATTAGCCGTCCACTAGAGATAAAGAAGATTTGCATTGATGATGGTGACTAAATATATCAATTGGGGAGATTCTTACCACATTTGGATTGTCCATTTTGAGAAGTCCTTCATCAATGACCAACATTCAATTTTGAGAAAATCAATTCCCCCCCGCGGTTAACTTTATATGTTGTGGGTGGATAACACATCCTATTATCCCTCCCCACAATCTCTTCTACCATGACACACCACCAGGGCCTATTCTTCAATGCCCAAAAAATCTTGGGCCTTGATTGACATTAAACCATTATAATCCATGCCTCTTTAATTCATATAATGATCAAATTTTAGTGATTTGATCTCTTGTGGTTGTGTGCACTTGTATTGGTCTCATCCTATCACTTTCAATAGTGATTGCACTTCATAATCAGATTTATTTCTGATTCTTTATTTATTATGTACTTTGTAACCTCCACTCCATTGTTGTTGAAGTTTGAACTCAAGGTTGTATCTGGGTTATTCCTATACCCTATAAAGGCAAGTTTTGTTTTTATTCTCGAGATCTCTTTTCCCTGATCTTTTGTAAATTATTTTAATTTTTTTCCCCTCTTTTTCAATAGAAATTACTATTATTCTATTAGTTCTCAGCCAAATAAATTTTTGCAATCTGTTGTGCCTCATTTTCTTGGATGTATTTTAGTGATTGTAGCACCTTATGATTATGTTCATTTTAATTAACTAATTTGTTAAGTGAATTTGTTGTATTTATTACATGGTTATGTTGATTTCTTGGCTTATTATATGGTGTTAAGGTTGAAAGAAAGAAAATAGTGGCATGTCTTGTAGGGTCTATTGGATTTTAGTGCAATTATTGGAAGAAGTAGATCAATCATCTATCTAGTGCATCACTATATTTTTGCCTTCAACATTTTGAATTTAGATTTCCTTCTCCCTTTTCCCTCTAAGTCTTAGTTAGGTGCACCTAGATTGTGAGGAACTCAACCTTCTGTAGAGATTCAATTTTTGATTGCAAAGTCCTACACTTTTGAGATTATTTCCATGTTACATAAGGTCATTTGAGGGTCATACCTTAAGAAGGGGTGCAGAATTTTGTGCCAACAGTAACCTTCCAGTTTTTATCATTAAAAGTAACTATGTAACCCTCATCAATGAGTTTTCCTACTCAAATTAAATTCATATTCATCCTTGGAACATGTCTTACCTCATGTAGTAGCCAATGATTCACATTGTACAACTTAATCTTAACTTTTCCCTTTCCAACAATCTGATAGGGTTCATTATCCCCCAAATAAACAAACCCAAAATCCCCTTGGACATAATCAATAAAATGACCTCTATGGGATGTAGCATGAAATGAAGCCCCATAATCTAAAACCCAAGAATCATCAACATTTTCTAAAGAAAGAAGAAAATAATCCTCTTCAAATTTATTACTTACCACATTTGCCTCCTTATTCACTTCTAGTTTATCTCCTTTATTGTTCTTTTGAGTCCAATAATCTTTCTTCTTATGCCCTGGTTTCCCATAGTGCCAACAATCTCTTAGCCCTCTAGATTGATATCTCTTCCCCTTTTAATTTCCTCTTGGTTTCCCAAAATTTCTAGAATTACTTCCTTTCTTCTAGGTAGTTATTCCTCTTCTTTGTGCGTTCAAAGAACTTCCTAATGTATATCCACCTGAGGTTTTCCTATGAGTTTCCTCACTCATAATAGCACTAACCACATCATCAAATTTTAGGGTATTAGATCCAAAAATAAAATCACTCACAACCATTACCAAGCCATTCCAACTTTCCAACAAAGAATGAAAAATCAAGAGATCCCTAATTTCTTCATCAAAATTGACATTCACAAAAGATAACTAACTATTAACAATATTAAACTCATTTAAATGATCTACAATAGATCCACCTTCTGCCATCTTCATATTAAATAAACACCTCATGAGAAATACCTTATTTGAAGCAGAGGGATTTTCATATAATTTTGCTAGGGTTTGCATCAACTCTTTTGTCATCTTTGATTTTGCAATGTTAAATTCCATTGATGGTGTTAGGCATAATCAGATGCTTCCAAGTTCTTTTATATCTGTAATACCCTACTCAGAGATCCTTGAAACAAGGATTCAATACAAGCCAATATTTTTTTTTACAATTAGGAATGCACATGGCAACATCATACATGGATCACAAAGATCACAATAGAAGACTCCACCTTCATTTCTAGCAAGTGACGGATCTCCAAATGCTACAACCTAACTAACATGACCAAATTGAAGAGCGAAAACCCAAGATGACATTAGAAAACCAAATCTCTAATATGTTAAATCATGGAACTAAAAACATGCCTAAAGGGTACTCAAAAGTCCAAATTGAATTCTCTGAAAAACAATAGAGATGCCCCCCATTTTTTGCATGAGAGAATAACAACTGACAATCTTTCCTAACAAAGTACCTCTTTGCGTGAGAAAGTACCCTGAGCCATGCAAGGAAATACCATCTCATGTGAGGATGTGCTTAGCCTAGTAGCCAAAACACCCAAATTGGTGTAGGGTTTTGTGTGAGGATTCACCACAAACCATGGAGGAAACCTAGTACACCACGTGGACATTTGCATTATTACACGAGAAAGTATAATTTCATGTGAGGATACAAATTAGTAAGCCAAAAAACATAAAGGTAAAAAGATAGGAAATAAATTTTCTCTACACTAGGGAGTGTTGGATCCATATTTCGAGGCATAGACACTAAAAAACAAGAGCTACTAGATAGATCTACATCTAACCATGTAACATAGTAGTGAAGGAAAGTAACTAAAAGCAACATTGCAATGTACATAACCAACATCACAATGTACTAAAATAAAAAACTAAGTATGTGGTTCCTCCCAACCATTAAAAGCATCATGATACCATCATGGGTCCTAGCCATCCCCCATATGTAACATCCCAAACCACTGACTAGATAGTCAAAGCTATCTTATGGGGATGTCACTACAAAAACATGCGACAACATAAGAATAAGAAAATCTAACATGCTAGAAGTAAAGCATAAGATAATCCTACAAATCAAACTCATCATCTATCATATGCTAAACATCATACAAATAGGAAATCTAACATGCTAAATGAATAAGCAATAGATACACCAATGATGTAATTCACATCATCTAGTCATATGCTAAACATCATAATATAGGAATGCATCAAACAAACTAACACCATCTAAACATGATATCCAAGCATTCCAATGAAAGTATAAATCACCAAAAAGCATTATTCAAAACTAGAAGTATCAAGTGAAAACACCCAACAATGGTGCACTAGGATAAAAGATCATCTCTGTACATTTGTGTTGAAGGTAGCTATGCCTCCTAATCACATAGAATCCATAGGTCCACTCCTATCATGTTGATGGAGATAATGATTCAACCATAAACACACACAAGGAAAACATCCATGGCTAAAACTCACACCAGATAATATGATAATTAAAATCAAGAACATAGACAATGCATAACTATAGGTCCTGGTTAGATAATCAATGAGCTACTAAGTAGGGGCTGACATCATGGAGAGTCACTTGGCATTAACAAGCCCAAGTTCATATCTATGGGGACTCAACTTCCCAATGAAAGGCTCACATACTGAAGTATTATTTTACTATCTAAAATTTTATTACCACACACATTTTATTTAGTTATCAATTATGTAAAACTTCCTCTGCCAACCCTATGGCATCATGACATGAGGCTACAAGATAGAATCCTCCTCCATATGCTACCATAACCTACCCATGCTCATCCAATGATGAGTGCTCATAGGCATGAAAATTCCCAACCCAACCCCAATGATCATAACTTCTAGAAGTACCAAGAAAGATCGAGCCTTAGAAGTCACCCAAGAAATGTACATGCATGTACTCGTGTGTGGTGCACCACCATCATGAAGATCATAACACAAGGACTAGATGAGAACACAAGAAAAATATCACTCAACTAAAAAAAAGCTCGGGAGGATGGATCCTACATGAATCCCAATAAATAATAAAACCATACATCATGAACTCACTTAATTGGCCTTAATCTGGGAGTATGGATTTTACACAAATCCTAATGTCTACAAAACAATAACAAGGGTCCAAGAGAAATCGTAATACCAGGTATAAAATCATTCAATCAAATACAAAATTGTGAGTATAGATGTGACATGTATCCCAATGCAACATAAAAGTGCAACAATAGTCTAAATGACATCCAAATCGATGATCTAGGTCCATGACTAAACATATGCCAAGAAAACCCAAGAAAACAAGGTGACACAAAAAATAAGGTAAAAACCCCAAGAATTGGAAAACTTCAAAATTAAAACCCATTTGGTCTTTGGGCACAAAAACCCTAAAAATACAATAAAATTTGGGTTTGGACATCGTATGCAAAAATGACCAGCATAACAGTGCAAAACCCCAAACCCCCATCCTGAAAATAGGAAAAATATTCATACCTGACCAACCAGGTAGAACCAACAAACATAAACAGAGTGGAACACTAATTATCAACTTTGTAACAAAAGGATACCAAAAATAGAGGCTGAAATGAAGTAGAAAGTGTAAAATAGGAGAGCTCTACCTCATAGCCAAAAGGCCGAAATAGGAATCTGAACCATAAAATAAAAATCCCATAGAAGTAGCCAGAAATCATGACAATCCAAGGTCTCCCCAAGTTGGATCTAATGAGACTAACCTTGCAATGATCCCACTCCCATAGCTCCCACAAAAAACAAAATAGGAAATCCTTATGAAGAGGATTTTGGGTTTTATTCTCAAACTTTCTAATTCAAAAGTGAGAAGTGAGGAATTAAATTCCTTTTTGGATACTTATTCACTTTTCAAGTGAATAATTGATCAGGGAAAATAATCAACCAACCTAGTTAAACCTTGAATTAGCCCAAACAAAAATAGACTATTCCTAGTAATACGAATTTGTCTATGGAAAATCTACCAAAAATTAAAATAAATCAATTAAAAGCCTGAAAACTCAAAAATATAGAAATTTCCTTATTAACTTTCACAAAAATGTGAAACTCTAAATACATAGACACAGTTACTAGTTAATCACATAATGCAAATGAGTTCAAATTTAACAATTATAGAAAGGATTAATTAATCAACTAAAATAAGGATATGTCGACCATATAGGGATGACATTGGTAAATATGAACAACTGAATCACTAACTCCATGTGCCATTGCCAAGGATATAAATCATGCACACTAAACACCACGATCAAGTGCAATTGCATATAATAACATAGCTAAAGAAATAAATGTATTAAATTTATCACATAACATAATCAAGAATATATCTGAATACTGAATAACCATATATCATCATAGACCTACTATCATCTCAAAATGGCATCAACATGAAAATATGATAAATTGAACAACAAAGTAGTAAAGCATCTATGGTACTAAAGTCAAAGTATGACATCCGACCCTTAGGTCATCTCAAATGTAAACCATAAAATGAGTAACAAGTATCTCTTGGATCAAGTACCACTAGGTAAATATTTGCAACACATAACTAATGCATCCAACATGGACAATCCATTTCTAATTATTTAAGTATTCAATAATAGTTGTTTAAATAACATGAAAAGGCACTTAAAACACACAAGTGAACATAATCATAAACATGACTAACCACTGCTGCAGGAACCTAGTCCAATGTAGGAGGGTAATAGCACATAGTGAAATCTATGCACACATCTTTGGGTAATCATGGAACAACATTATGATACCACATTGATTCTAGTAACTATTGGCACAAACTTCAGTGAACCATAAATCACATCATAATCTCATAACTCAGTCATAAGCATAATCAAAGCAACTGATACAATAACATAAATCCAATAACCTCAAGGGTGTAGTCCACTCATGGTCCCAATTATGGTCCCTTCTTAAGGAGATATCAACAAGATCACATCCATCAGGATGACTTATAGAATTCAAATGGGAGAGGCACTACACTATCTAAAACTTTCCATTCCTCTTCTATCATAATTCCATATTTCTTGATTTTTTCTTCTAGTGGCTTTTATAATTCCTTCTGATAAAGATAGTCCTCCATTTGCATCTAATTCCATAACTAAAATTTCTACCCATTAGACTTCTCAACCTTCATCTTACCCTTGTCTTCCATTTCTCCCACTCAACCATGAGACTTTCCTATAGAGAATAATTGAAAGGACAACCTTTCTCTCATAGCACTTGTTAGGATTAACCACAAACATAAATAACAATTACATGCAAATAAAACCAACACAAAAAAAATAATAAATTGCACAAAAGAGAATACATGACACCAAGATTTAACATGGTTCACACAATCCCTAGGCTATATCCACCAAACAATGAATCTAATATTATTACTATCCAATGATTATAACTTGATTATAATCCGTAATCCCTTATAGCTCACTATTGCCACAAGAAGTAATTATGGCATTAGACACCATGAAATCCCTAACTCTAAGCCTTTTTAATACAATATTTTTGCCACTTTAGGATTATAATTAATTACAACATGTCGGCCAAAAATTATCGATAAAATATAACCAAAATTTTATGAAAAGTGGATTAAGAATTAATAAGGTAAGAGTACCATCCCCCTTGAGGTTTTCCCTCTCATCAAGGGTTTTCCTAGTAAACATATTTAGAGTTATTGTGTATGAATATCTTGTTATGGTTGCTGACTATATTTGTCGTATGGTTAAGGATTAATAATTTTGATAATTGTTATAATAGTTGGATAACTGATTTACCTTCTCCCACACCTCTTAGTTATATTGGTGGACTTTACATTATAACAATATCTAGTTGGGTAAAGGAAGTCATTATGAGGATATCTTATATAAGAATACAATTTTAGAGCTTATTTATTGCCATTGATTTTATATGAATTAGTAAATTTTAATTTCCCTCTAATACTTATAATCTATATTCTTAAATAGGTTTTTTAAAAATATACTACAACTCTTTTCATGACATTAGTTTATAATCAAATACTATAAGGAATCACCTTGGTGACACAATGTAGTTTCATTTTCTAATCCTAAGTGGTCTTCAACACTTATTTAAACATATACTTCCCCTCAAGGTATGATAGTCTCAAGTAAGGTAGTCATTATTTGTAAGGTAGATTTGATTATTGAGCTATACTATCATGACTATGTTTGACAACTTATCTTTCTCTCAAGATGAAAGAGGTAATTAATTTTTCTATCCAGAAAATTATATGGTAAAATTATATTATAATATTTTGATGTAGGAGCATCCAGAGGTATAAGGGCAATCCAGTGTCACCCAAAAAAATGTACTTAGACTTAGTTTCTGTTTCATGTGTTTTCATTTCTGGATACCCATTTGGGTCAAATAAAGGTTCCAACTCTCATAGTTCCACTATTAGTGTTCTAGGTTAGAGTGTTTGAGCACCTTGGGATACGTGTAAATGTTGGAAAAATAGGACTATGTAATTGAGCCCTAATTATGGTGGATTAGAAGGTGTAAATTGGAGGGAGGATTAAAATTGTAATTTATAATATTCTAGAAAAAGAATCAAGTCAAAAGGCTGCACATTTTGAAAGTTATCACAATTTTTCAATTTTCTGAGACCTCCTAAGAATGCTTCAAAGTCAGGTTCAGGGCATTAAATGACCTTGTATAGGGCCAAAAAATGTGGGATGAGTGGAGCTGGTCCATAGGGCTATAGAGTGTGAGGCCTTAGAGTGTGAGGCCTTGCCCCGACCCATCGTAGCATAGCAATGCATTACTATTATTATTTTTTTGATATTCACGACTCGAGATGTCGAGACATTATCTGATGCTTAGAACATATTTTATTATTTCATGTTGTGTGATGTTATTTTCAGATATATTTGATGATTGTCATTTAATGTTTCATGTATATGTATGTTGATGAACTCGGTAAAAGTAGGATTGAGGCTTTGATTTAAGATATTTTAAATGGTTAAGAATTAAGTAGGATGAAGAAACCCTTATTGATGTATGTTTTAATTTATGTGAATTTTGAATACGTATACATTTATGAACATGTGATTTTACAGGACTACTGATGTGTGTAATGAGTGTGCAGATATTTAGCCGAGAAATCCTACGGAGGAACATAACTGATCTCCATGTGCTAAATTTTGGAAACCTTATTGTTCATAATTCACGTACTTGTATTGTGAGATGTATGTATGCATCTTCCTTGTTTAGTGAATGTTAATGTTCGTAATTATGTTCTTCCAGTGTCGCTTGACACTTGTAAAAATGTTTATGTGCTTCGGTGTGTTGTGTGGGGTTAAATGTTTAACCTTGGGACCAAGTTGGTTTAAGTTAGTGTCAGTTTTCTATTAGGTTCTTAATCAAGGTTAGTCATCCCTTATTTCGGATTAGTGCTTAAATTGCAAGATAGAGTAGTTAGATGGACCTATTTTATTCCTAGATTTTATTTTGTCTCTAAACCTCTTTCCTAAAGCTTTTAACATGTTTTTATTCTAACCAAAGGGTATGGGTATGGGTTAGGGGTCTTTTCCAACCCCTAAGCCCCTAGCTTTGACTTTTGAGGGCACTCAAAAAGTCCCTTTTTGCCTTTGTGCAAAAATTGATCATGAGTATCTTGAGTTACCTCACCTCATCTCCACTTGGGGTTTAACCATAGTGTAGGTTTAGTTGGGAGTTTCTAGGGTGGCTAGTGGGTGAAATAGTTATTGCTCCTTTTGGGTGGTTGAGTTGGAGGCTTATTTGGAGGCCTTCCTTGGACTAGTTTTTTTGGTTACCCAATCTCTACATTTTAGAGAGGATTTCTTGAAGCTTGAAGGAAGGAGGGATACTCTACTCAAACTGGTTCATTGCCATTACCTCTTTGTGAAGGTAGGAAATTCTCATCTCCCTTATTCAGATTTTATGTTTGGTTTCATGTTCATGTTATCTTGTTGTTGCTTCACTATTGTATGGTTGTGGGTATGTGGGAAGATTTGAAAACCATGTCTTTTTGGTTGTTTTCCTTCCTTGTTTATGTTTGCATTTTTTTTGAGTTTTTCTTACATGGGTGTTTTGGTATTACTCACCCTTGGAGAGGGCAGAAGTGACCAATTTTGGGAAAGGTCTGTTTAGTTGGACTCCAACCTGTGTAGAGTCTCTTCTCAGGATGAGAAGAGGGATAAAGGGTAGGGTGTTATGGGCCCTTACCCGTCAGCACAAACCTGGTATGAGTATGGCAAGTTTAAATGGAAGAACGAAAGTTCTTGGTTATTGGCCCCGATTGGGCATTTGAATTGGTGTTGTTCTTGACTTCTCCAGTTGGAAGAATCCACCTTTCCCTAGTCTTGATTCATTGTGAATCCTACTGTGTAAACCATGTATGATTATGCATGTTTGATTTTCTTTTGGTTCTGCTTGGTTGTCACCCGATCAGTTATTGGTTTCCTCCACGGTTCTTGAAATGAGATTCAGAAAACATTACAAACTCCTTGATTTGATCATGAAGAAAATTTGATAAAATTGTTGAAATTTGGGATTGAGATCCTATTGTAAATTTGTATTTTAAACCTTATTGTATATGGCAATGAAGCCGGGTTTTCTTCCTGATTCTTTCCCGGCTGAGCCTTGAATCAGGTTTGCCAATAAAATTGGTGTTTTGAGCATAATTGTTGGTCATGTGATTAAATTTTGTAACACATTATTTTGGATGGATGCACATCAAAAATTAGGATGAAATGATGATGGTTTAGTAAGAAAAATTTTCTAGTTCCTTTTATGTTCAAAATGAAAATTATGATTGAGGAAAGAAAACAATGGCTATGGTGGATTTATTGCAATTCAAGTTATTTAGAAGATCAAACTAATCAAGTATTATTGTGACAAGATTATTAACACCATGTTTAAATCCATTCAATTCTACTCCCTTGTATAAGGGATGGAAGGATATTGATCAAGTATGATCTGTGAATGCTCCTACATAAAATTTGGTGTGAATTGAATGACAAATTTAGTCCTTGGTTAATCTATTTTAGATGTGATAAGAAATTGTATTAAGAATGAAAGTTCAGTTTCTGTGATTATTGGAACTAGATCAATTCTTGCATTGTGGTTTATATGGATAACTAAATCTCTTGGTTTATTAATTTGTAAGTAGTCTTCATAGATTTACCTTCAAAAAAAATATATATAACCCCTCCTAGTTAATAATCAACTTCAAAATGTATACTTAGACAAATAAAGGCAAAAAAAAAAATGTCTCAAGAGAGTAAAAAGACTCTCTAGTTTTTGTATGAAGACCAATTTATTCTTCTTGAGTGACAGAGAATCTTTTAAGATACTTTTATGTTTTGAATAATATAAGAAAATTAAAACCATTCAAAGAAAGAATACATAATATAACCATTATAAAAATCTATATGCTAATATCCTAAATATCTATTATCTACCTAATAAACTTTTTGACATTACTTCTTAAACTCTTACCTAGGCGCAGTAGTTGGGGCAAAGTCAACAATGGACATGGGGAGGGTGACGTCACCCTATCCCCATGTCACATCCCCCCTCTACTTTCTCCTCTCAGAGCGTGCGCTCATTCTTCCTAGGATGGGAAGTTGAGTGATCTATTTTTAAAAAAAATTTCCTTGACTCACGTCAAGCTTAGGGTCCTTTGTGGGGTGGGGAGGATCAAGACACGACTGACGCAGACGTCAGTCACGTGATCATTGCGCAGGGAGGTTTTGGGGGTTGTTTTGGTAGGTGTTTTAGGGGGTAGGTGTGTTAGATGTAGGTTAGTGTTAAGATTTTTTAGTTGATTTTAATTATTTTAATTAAGTTTTATTAGATGTTTTATTATTTTGTTAGAATGTTAAGGGTTAGTTTAGATATTAGTTAGGATAGATTAGTTTTTTAGTAGTTAGTTTGTTAATTTAGTTTGGGTTTTAGTTAAATGTTAAATATGTTAGTGAGTTTATTTGTTAGTATTATAATTATTAAGCTATATTTTAGTAAGTAGAGTTAGCATTTAGTTTTTTTATTTTTTATTAGTTAAAGTGAAATTTGATTTAAGTATATCGTTTAAATTATATATATATACTGCTTTAAGTAATGCTAGTTTAATTACATGTTTTAATTAATAGTCTTTAAATTTTATTTAAATTGAAAGGTTAAGTTCTATTTAATAGATTTGACGTTCTTTTATGAATGATTAGATCAACTATAGGTTTAGTTAGTTAGTTTAAAATAAATTAGATAAAGATGAAATTAATATTGAATTAGTTTAGATCTAATGTATAATCGATTAAATTTTTTGTTGAAAACTAAGTTAAGTTGGAGATTTAAGAAATGTTGGTATTAATTGTATCTTTGAAAATTTATTTTATTAGTATCCTAATAGCTTAAGTTATTCGAATAATCTAAATCCAATCTTCTTTAGATTGTTATTAAAATAATTTTCGCATGAGTGTTTAAGTACAATAATAAAAAATTAGTAAACATTTATATCAACCTATGAACAATGTACTTTAGAATCCTGATGATGCATTCCTCCACAAAAGTTTTTAAACCAAGAATGTTGTAGAGAAACTTTTCTTGAAACTTCTATCTCAATCATATCAGATTTAGAGCATGTTTAATTATTAGTTATTATATTTTTTTTTTGTGTGTTGCCCTCGTAGTTTGGGCATGACATAGAGCACTTCAAGAGCTTTTCAAAAATGTAAACGGTTCGTCAATTAGAGCTACGGTTCAAAAGTTATGCCTCCTAGAAGTTTGGTTACCATTTCTGGATTCTTCTAGTTTTGTGTTGACTTCTAATGCGACTTCTAGAGCCTTCTATTTGGTTGGTGGATGCCAACTAGCACTTTCTAGAATGTATTCCTAATCCTTAACCCTTTGGGGTCTATTTAAGGACATTTCTGGCATTGTAAAAGGCAGTTCAGAGTGGAGTTTGAGAGAAAGTATTGGGAGAAGAAATTATCTCCAGATTTATGCTATTGTAAGCCCATAAGGCATGTTTTGCAGTCTGTTTCTTTGCACTAATTGTAATAGCATATTTTCATAGTTAATACAATTTTCCCTTTCCTGTTGTGTCCATTTTGTGCTTGGGTTGTGTCCCGATGAAGTGGTATTAGAGCATACCTTCATCAAGTGGTATTAGAGCGAGTTTTGTGAGTGTGTAGACAGAGCGCTGATTGTAAGGTAGTTTGCACCAAGATTGCGTGGTTGTGAGTTTGAATTAAGAAGATGCCTCCACGAAGAGAGCATGGTGGAAGGACTAGAGCTATTAATCCCAAGGAGGTTAGAGCCCTCCAAAGGCAAGTTCAAGCGTTGCAAGAGGAGCTCTGTAGAGGAACAAATGTTATTGCAGGTGACGAAAGTGAGGATAACAATAAAGAAGAAGAAATTACACCAGAAGGGGAAGTTGAAGGGGAAGTTCTAAATCAGGTAGAGGAGAGGCTTTTTAGGGCCATTACTAAGTTTGGGAAAAGACCTACAATTGATGTGGGTGTATTTTCAAGAAATTTGAAACCAAATGAGTTGATCGACTAGATTAATGAACTAGAAGAGTACTTTGAGTATGAGGATATCAAGGATCCAGATATGGTTAAGTTTGCAAAGGCCAAACTAAAAGGCCATGCAAAAATTTGGTGGAAAGAGGTTCAATTGGAGAGAAATAGAAGAGGAAAGGAGAAGATCACAAGGTGGGATTGCATGGTGGACAAACTAAAGAAGCAGTTCATTCTTGTTGACTACGAGCTTGATTTGTTTAAGAAGATGCATGGGTTAAAGCAAGCAGGAAAATCAGTCTAGGAATATACGGAGGAGTTTTATCGACTTCTGATTAGAGTAGGGCATACAAAAGAAAATAAGGAGAAGGTTGCTTGTTATATCAGTGGTTTACGACCTAGCATCCAGGAGGAATTAAGTCTAGTAAGAATGACCAGTGTTGAAGAGGCATGCCAGTTTTCCCTATGAGTTGAAAAGAAGCTAAGTAAAAAGTTTGAAGGGAGACAAAGAGGGTGTGGTCAAGGAGGAAGGGGCAGTGGTAGGTCATCTGGAGGTCAAAATGAGAACCAAAGGAAAAATGAAGATGTGGGTACTAGTAGGAACCAAAGGAACGAGGATTTCAACCACTCCCATGATCAAAACTTTGGAGATCAGAGAGGAAGAGGTAGAGGATGTGGAAAAGGTTTAGGAAGAGGAGGTTTTTGTGGTACCTATTTCCATTGCAATGAAATAGGCCATCGTTCCTTTGAATGCCCTCAATGACAAAGAAGAACATATAGGAGAGCTGAGGGCCAAGCTAGGGTTTCTCATATGGATGAGGATGCACAATCATCACATTCAGAAGATGTAGAAAGAGGAGAGACTTTAGTAAATGAAAGGGTTCTTCTAAGTGGAGAGATTGAATCGGGACAAAAGAAGAGTCTATTTCCTACCAAGTGCAAATGTGAGAATAAATGTTGTGATGTGATCATTGATGGTGGTAGCACTAACAACTTGGTGTTAGAAGAGATGGTCTCTAAGTTGAAGCTCAAGAGGAAGAAACACCCCCAACCCTATCAGATCGCTTGGGTGAAGTATGATCATAAGGTCTTGGTAAGTGAACAATGTTTAGTGAAGTTCAAAATTGGGAGTTACGATGATGAAGTTATTTGTGATATTATTCCAATGGATGTCTGCCATCTATTTTTGGGAAGACCATGGTAGTTTGATAGGCATGCAATACATGATGGTCATGCAAACACACACTCTCTAATAAAGGATGTAGTTTGCCACAAATTGAAGCCCATGGTAAAGGAAGGTGAAAAGCTATGCAAGAGTGCTAGGATCTGTCTTGTTGATGGAAGAAATTTTTTAGATGGCATGAAACATCAGCGTATGTGCTATACTTTGATTCCTAGAAAACATAAGGAAGGTAGTAGTGAAATACCACTTGAAGTTTTAGATTTATTAATTGATTTTGGAGATATCATTTCTGATAATGTTCCAAAAGGACTGCCACTAGTAAGGCAAATTAGCCATCAGATAGATTTAATCCCTCAAGCTAGTTTTCCTAATAAGGTAGCTCATAGGATGACTCCTACTGAAATTGAGGAGCTAAACAAACAAGTTCAGGAGCTACTGCAGAAGGATTTGATTCAAGAGAGCCTAAGTCCATGTGCAGTACCTACAGTACTGGCACCAAAGAAGGATGGAGAATGGAGAATTTGTACAAACTCTTGAGCTCTAAATAGAATAACCATCAAGTATCAGTTTCCTTTGCCAAGAATGGATGATCTTATGGACTGCTCGATGTTAGGATAAACCACGGACAGAAATAAAAACTACATGCAAATATAACCAATAACAAAAATAATAGAACACACAGAAATGAGCACAAGGCACCAAGATTTAACATGGTTCACCCAATCCTTGGGCTACGTCCACCAAACAGCAAGTCCGATCTTATTACAATCCAGTGATTACAACCTGATTACAATCTGTAATCCCTTACAGCTCAATACCGCCGCAAGAACCAATTTCATATCACCACACATAAAAATACCCAACCCTAAGCCCTTTTTATACAAGTATTAAACCACTTTAGGGTTATAACATGTCGGCCATATGTCAGCCATAATATGTCAGCTACCATGTCGGCTACTTCCAAAATTTTTTTTTTTCGGGGCGATGCCCCGAACCCCACTATTTATGAAGTATGTACAGTACTTTCCTGATCAGTCACCACAATCTAACAATCTCCCACTTGGGGACTGATTAGGCTCCACACTAAACAACAATCTCCCACTTGGAGACTGATCCTGTAGCAATACAACTACCGCATGGGGCTCCCACTGGATCAAACCACCCTGGACTCTGCTATTCTTTTATTCACATTTAGTCTAAAAGACCAATTGAAGCTGAAGAGGAGTTCAGCTTCTCCCTTGTGACAACCTTTGTCAACATATCTACTGGATTTTCATTGGTATGTATCTTCTCCAGCTTTAACTGTCCATCCTCCAAAATGGACCGAATGAAATGGTACCGCAACTGTATGTGTTTGGTCTTAGAATGCAGAGCTGAATTCTTAGCAAGATGAATGACACTCTGACTATCTGTGAACAAATAATTATCCTTCGGAGGATGTCCCAATTCTTCCAAGAAGAACTGAAGCCATATCATCTCTTTGGCTGCCTCTGTAGCAGCAACATACTCTGCCTCTGTAGTGGAGAGAGCATTAATCTTCTGTAGTCTAGAAACCCAGCTCACGGCTGCCCCACCAACAGTAAAGACATAACTTGTAGTACTCCGCCTGGTATCAATATCCCCAGCCAAATATGAGTCAACATAGCCCTGTAAATAAGTAGTAGAGCCCCCAAAGTGTAAACACTTATTGGATGTTCCTCTCAAATATCTGAGAATCCACTTGACAACATTCCAATGCTCAAAACTTGGATGACTCATATACCTGCTAACGACTCCTACTGCATGTGCAATATCTGGCCTAGTGCATACCATAGCATACATCAAACTTCCTACAGCTGAAGCATAGGGTACCTTGGACATCTTATCCTCCTCTTCCTGTATCTTGGGACACATCTCCTTAGTCAATTTCAAATGACCAGGTAAAGGTGTGCTAACAGCTTTAGCATTCTCCATAGAGAAACGTTGCAACACCTTCT
The DNA here is from genome assembly GCA_028749045.1 of Cupressus sempervirens. Classification (NCBI taxonomy): domain Eukaryota; kingdom Viridiplantae; phylum Streptophyta; class Pinopsida; order Cupressales; family Cupressaceae; genus Cupressus; species Cupressus sempervirens. Next base: position 375,794,930 of record CM053786.1, read on the forward strand.
CAACATAATCAGCTTGAGATAGCGTCAATGTTCTGTTCTTCCTATCTCTGCAAATCTTCATACCAAGGATTTGTTTTGCTGCCCCCAAATCCTTCATAGCAAATGCTTGTGCTAACTGGCATTTTAGCCCCTTAATATGATGCATGTTAGACCCAGCTATAAGCATATCATCAACATATAGACATAAAATAATGTAGCTATCATCATCCAACCTCTTAAAATAAACACAGTAATCTGAATGACACCTGTTATATCCATGCTCATGCATAAAACTGTCAAATTTTAGATACCATTGCCGAGGTGCTTGCTTCAGGCCATATAAACTTTTCTTCAATTTGCACACTAAGTTCTCCTTACCTTTGACCTCAAAACCCTATGGCTGAGCCATATATATTTCTTCATCCAAATCACCATGAAGAAAGGCTGTTTTAACATCCATCTGCTCTAAATGCAAATCTTCAGTGGCCACAAGACTTAAAACAGTACGAATAGAAGTCATTTTAACAACAAGAGAAAATATCTCATCAAAATCAATTCCCTTTTTCTGTGCAAATCCTTTTACAACTAACCTGGCCTTAAATCTTTTCTTACCTCCTTCCTCTTCTTTCAACCTATAAACCCATTTATTTTGTAAAGCCTTTTTACCTGCAGGCAACTTGCACAAATCCCATGTCTTATTTTTTAGCAAAGAGTCCATTTCATCTTTCATTGCAGACTCCCACTGAATCTTAGTATCCACCTGCACAGCTTCATCATAACTTTCAGGTTCACCAGCATCAGTAAGTAAAATAGAATACAAAGAGGGAGAAAACCTTTGTGGAGGTCTAATTGGCCTTGTTGACCGTCTAACATTCACAGGTGTGTGTGGTATTTGTTGTTGCAGTTGTTGCACATCATGAGGAATGGCTGGAACATCAGCTTTTGGAGTATCATCCAGCACTACATAATCATCTTCTTTCTTCTCATGTTGCTGCAACAGATCTTTGTACAACACTTTTTCATTGAATATGACATCCCGACTTCTTATAATTTTATGATTTTCAAAATCCCAAAGCCTATAGCCAAATTCATTAATGCCATATCCAACAAAGACACATTTCTTTGATTTTGCTTCTAGCTTGGTTCTATTTTCAGAGTCTATATGAGCAAAAGCTTCACAATCGAAGGTCTTGAGAAAAGAATAACTCACCTTCTTACCAGTCCATGCTTCCTCTGGAATACCACAGCCCAAAGGAGTAGAGGGACCTCTATTAATCAAATATATTGCAGTATTGACAGCCTCCGCCCACATGTGTAAGGGCAACCCAACATGCAACCTCATGCTCCTTGTGCGCTCCATTATAGTCCTGTTCATGCGTTCAACCACTCCATTTTCCTGTGGAGTCCTTGGAACAATTTTTTGTCTATGAATACCATTAGTGGAGCAATAATATTCAAATTCATGACTGCAATACTCACCACCATTATCAGATCTAAGAAATTTTAATTTCTTACCAGTCTCATTTTCAACCAAGCATTTCCATTTCTTAAAAGTTTGAAATACATCAGATTTCTGTCTAAGGAAATAAACCCATACTTTTCTAGTTGCGTCATCAATAAATGTAACATAATAATGAGAGCCACCAAGGGAAGATACCTGAGCCGGTCCCCATACATCTGTATGCACAAGCTCTAATTTCTCCTTTTTATTTTCTTTCCCTGTCTTTACAAAACTCACTCTCTTTTGTTTTCCATACACACAACTTTCACAGAAATCCATATTCACACATTTTAGACCTGGTAAAACTTTCCTTGAATGAATTACTTTCATACCTTTCTCACTCATGTGCCCAAGTCTATTGTGCCACAGCGCTGTATCAGAATCTATAGCAGCTATTTGTTCTCCCTGCTCAACTGCAGTAATTGTTCCTGAATATTCATTTTTCTCTGAAACAATCAAAGTAGAAGGAACAATATGACCTGTACAAAGATATAAGGTGCCTACTTTCACACCTTTTGCTACTACAAGGGAACCTTTTGAAACCTTCCAATTTTTATCATTAAAAGTAATTACACAACCCTCATCACCGAGTTGCCCTGCTGAAATTAAATTCCTACTCAGCTTTGGAACATGTCTTACCTCATGTAGTAGCCAATGATTCCCATTCTGCAACTTAATCTTAATTTTTCCCTTTCCAACAATCTGACAGGGTTCATTATCCCCCAAATAAACAAGCCCAAAATCCCCTTGGACATAATCAATGAAATAACCTCTATGAGGTGTAGCATGAAAAGAAGCACCAGAATCTAAAACCCATGAATCATCAACACTCTCTAAAGACAGAAGCAAAGCATCCTCTTTGGATTTATTACTTACCACATTTGCCTCTTTGTCTCCATCTGATTTATCTCCTTCATTTTTCTTTTGAGTCCAACAATCTTTCTTTTTGTGCCCTGGTTTCCCACAGTACCAGCAATCATTTGGTCCTCTCGATTGAGACCTCCTCCCCTTTGACTTTCCTCTTGATTTCCCACGATTTCCAGAGTTACTTCCTCTTTCAGTCGTTCTACCCCTGCTTTGTGCATTTAAAGCACTTCCTGATGTTGATCCACCTGAGGATTTTCTACGAGTTTCCTCACTTAAAATAACACCGATCACATCATCATATTTTAGGGTACTTGATCCAGGAACAGAATTACTCACCGCCATTACCAAGCCATTCCAGCTTTCAGGCAAAGAACACAAAATCAAGAGAGCCCTAATTTCTTCATCAAAATTGATACCCACAGAAGATAATTGACTAGTAATAGTATTAAACTCATTTAAATGATCTGCAACAGATCCACCTTCTGCCATTTTCATATTAAATAAATGCTTCATGAGAAATACCTTATTTGAAGCGGAGGGCTTTTCATACAGTGTCGCTAGGGTTTTCATCAAATCTTCTGTCATCTTTTCTTTTGTAATATTAAATGCCACCGATGGTGCCAAGCATAACCGAATTCTTTCGAGTGCCTTTCTGTCCAAAAGATCCCATTCAGCCTCTGACATAGTTCTCTGATTCTTGGCTTTTCCTTCCAACGGCTTCCATAAATCCTTCTGATATAAATAGTCTTCCATTTGCATCTTCCATAACTGGAAGTTCTGCCCATTAAACCTATCAACCCTCAGCTTACCATCATCTGCCATTGCTCCCACTCAACCGTGAGACTCCCACTTAACTGTGAGACTTTCCTGCAGAGGATAACTAAGAAACAACTAGGCTCTGATACCACTTGTTAGGATAAACCACAGACATAAATAAAAACTACATGCAAATATAACCAATAACAAAAATAATAGAACACACAGAAATAAACACAAGGCACCAAGATTTAACGTGGTTCACCCAATCCCTGGGCTACGTCCACCAAACAGCAAGTCCGATCTTATTACAATCCAGTGATTACAACCTGATTACAATCTGTAATCCCTTACAGCTCAATACCGCCGCAAGAACCAATTTCGTATCACCACACATAAAAATACCCAACCCTAAGCCCTTTTTATACAAGTATTAAACCGCTTTAGGGTTATAACATGTCAGCCATATGTCAGCCATAATATGTTGGCTACCATGTCGGCTACTTCCAAAATTTTTTTTTCCTGATCAGTCACCACAATCTAACACTCGAGTGGAGCTCAGTACTTCACAAAGATAGATCTCAAGAGTGGCTATCACCAAATATAGATTCGAGAAGGAGATGAGTGGAAAACTACCTTCAAGACCAAGGAGGGTCTTTATGAGTGGCTAGTCATGCCATTTGGATTGAGAAACGCCCCAAGAACCTTCATGCAGCTTATGAATGAGGTACTTAAGAAGTTCTTAGGAAAATTTGTTATTGTCTATTTGGATGATAGTTTAATTTTCAGCAAGACTTTGGAAGAATATTTATTGCATATTCATAGTGTCCTTGAAAGGTTAAGGGAAGAGAAACTATTAATTAATCTAAAGAAGTGTAGCTTTGCTAAAAAAGAGTTAGTCTACCTGGGGTTTGTTGTATCACTTGAAGGTCTCAAAATGAATCCAAAGAAGGTAAAAGACATCTTGGAATGGCCTACTCCAAGGTTTTCTACTAAGGTGAGATCATTTCATGGTCTGGTTAGTTTTTACAGGAAGTTCATTAAGAATTTTAGTGGCATATGTGCAACCCTAACTGACATAATAAGAGGGGATAGAAAAGAGTTCAAATGGACTGTGGCAGTTGTGAGATGTTTTGAATTGCTCAAGAAGAAGGTGATAGAACAACTTGTGTTGGCACTTCCTAATTTTAGCAAGGTATTCCAAGTGGATTGTGATGCTAGTGGCAGTGCTATTGGTGCTATATTAAGCCTATTGCATATTTTAGTGAAAAATTGAATTATGCAAAAAAGAAGTATTCTATTTATGATCAAGAGTTCTATGCAATAGTTCAGGCCTTAAAGAAATGGAGGCATTATTTATTGCCAAAGAATTTTTTTTTATATACTGATCACCAAGCATTACAGTATCTAAATAGACAAGGTAAATTGAATCAGAGGCATATGAAGTGGGTAGAGTTCTTGCAAAGCTATACATTTGTGTTGAAGCATAGAAGTGGAAAATATAACAGGGTTGCAAATGCATTAAGTAGGAGATAGTTGTTTCTTACAGTAATGCAGGTTGAAGTAGTTGGGTTTGTTGAACTCAAGAATCTATAACCTGAGCATCCTGATTTTTTTGAAGCATGGAAAGCTTGTAAAGAACCTGTTGCTGTAGATAGAACTAAGTGGTTAGACTATCTGATTCAGGATGGTATGTTGTTCAAGGGCAGTCAATTGTGTATTCCAAGGAGTTCCATGAGGGAAAATATGATTAAGGAGAAACATAGAAGAGTGATGGTAGGACATTTTGGTCAAGATAAGAACATTTCCATTCTTAGGGAACATTATTTTTGGCCTCAAATTTCACAGGATGTGAAGAAGTTTGTACAGAGTTGTCATATTTGTTAGGTGGCAAAGGGATTTAGTCATAATACTGGACTTTATCAGCCATTGCCTATTCCATCAAAGCCATGGGAGGACATAAGTATGGATTTTTTTCTTGGATTGCCAAGCACACAAAGGGGTAATGACTCAGTATTTGTGGTGGTTGATAGGTTCTCCAAAATGGCACATTTCATTCCATGCCATAAAACTCATGATGTTGTCCATATTGAAAACTTATTTTTTCAGAGAGGTGGTAAGACTACATGGCCTTCCAAAGAGTATAGTTTCTGATAGAGACACTAAATTTGTGGGGTATTTTTGGAGAATATTGTGAAAGAAGTTGAGAACAGACTTGAAATTCAGTTCCACACATCATCCACAGACTGACAGCCAGACATAAGTGGTTAACAGAAGTTTGGGCAATTTGCTGAGATGTTTAGTTGGGGATAAGCCCAAAGGATGGGATTTGATTCTACCACAAGTAGAATTTGCTTACAATAACTCTATAAATAGGAGTACTGGTAAATCACCATCCCAAATTGTATATGGAAGTAGCCAGAGGATTGCTTCAGAATTGTGGAAGATGGAGCAAGGGGAGAGGACAAGAAGAGTTTTCTAAACATATCAAGCACCAACATGAGGAGGTCCAGGCACACATTATCAAGAAGAATCAACAGTATAAAGCTAGGGCTGATCAAAGGAGAAGACATAAGGAGTTCCAAGTAGGGGATCTAGTCATGGTACACTGAAGAAAGGAGAGATTTCCAATAGGTACTTACAACAAGCTGAAGATGAAGAAATTTGGCCTCGAAAAAATTCTAAAGAAAAATGACTCAAGAAATACATATGAGGTGGAGTTGCTAGATGGAATTCACATTTCTCCTATCTTCAACATTGCAGACTTGACAGAGTATCATGATGGTGGTGCAGATGAGGAGCTAATGTTAGAGCCATGTCCAATTCTTGATTCTAAGAAGGAGGAGATAGAAAACATTCTGGATCATCATGTGGGCAGGAGTACCTAAAACAGGCAGTATGAAGAGTATCTGGTTAAGTGGAAAGGCTGACCGATCGAGGACTCAACTTGGCTATCAGTAGCTGAGGTTTCCTAGTTGGGATTTCCTCTACCATCCATAAAGTGACATGGTCACTTTTCAATCTACCCTAGGTGTCTGATGTAGGAGCATCCAGAGGTATAAGGGCAATCTTGTGTCACCCAAAAAAAGTACTTAGACTTAGTTTCTGTTTCATGTGTTTTCATTTTTGGATACCCATTTGGGTCAAATAAAGGTTCCAACTCTCATAGTTCCACTATCAATGTTCTAGGTTAGAGTGTTTGAGCACCTTGGGATACATGTAAATGCTGGAAAAATAGGACTATGTAATTGAGCCATAATTATGGTGGATTAGAAGGTGTAAATTGGAGGGAGGATTAAAATTATAATTTAGAATATTCCAGAAAAAGAATCAGGTCAAAAGGCTGCACAGTTTAAAAGTTATCGCAATTTTTCAATTTTTGGAGACCTCCTAAGAATGTTTCAAAGTCAAGTTTAGGGCATTAAATGACTTTGTACAGGGCCAACAAATGGGGGATGAGAAAATCTGGTCCATAGGGCTATAGAATGCTTCGAGAGCTTTTTGAAAATGTGAACAGTTTGTCAATCGGAGCTACGGTTCAAAAGTTATGCCTCCCAAAAGTTCGGTTACCATTTCTGGATTTTTCTAGTTTTGTGCCAACTTCTAATGCAACTTCTGGAGCCTTCTATTTGGTCAGTGGATGCCAACTAGAACTTTCTAGAATGTATTCCTAATCCTTAACTCGAAATTTCTGGTATTGTAAAAGGCAGTTTGGAGTGGAGTTTGAGAGAAGGTACTGGGAGAAGAAATTATCTCCAAATTTATGCTATTGTAAGCCCATAGGGCATGTTTTGGAGTCTGTTTCTCTGCACTAAGTGTACTAGCATATTTTCATAGTTAATAAAATTTTCCTTTTCCTATTGTGTCCAATCTGTGCTTGGGTTGTATCCCCATCAAGTGGTATCAGAGCATACCTTCATCATATTTAAATGAATTTTATGTAGAGGGATGTTTCTACAATGTATCTATGTTCTCAAATGAAAGGATTTCTTATTGTTAAGGAGATACACAACTAGCTCCTCGGTTTTTAGGATACCGACCTTTCATGGACAATTTATAATAATCTAACAGAAGGGATCCCCTATGGTAACAAATCTCTAAAGTTAACTTGTATTTATTTTATTAGATTTATTTACAATAATTAAATTCCTACCATTTATATTATCAATTACTCATATTGAGTGAAGTTTCTGATATTAATCTTAGACAAGGTGTAGTTACATGTTCTCTCTATATTTGGATGTGAGGTTATGTGAGTATGAGACATGTTGCCTAAAATATCTTTGCTAAAAATTATATCCACTCCAAGGAAGAATATAAACAGAACCTATAGGTAATGTAATATGAAACTTGTACTATGAAATATGCATGATCGATAGAATAGGATTTACAAGCTTTACAACTTAATCCAAAATAGAACTTTAATCCTTGATCCAAGTAGTAATTATGTGGTATGCATTTTAACCACTGAAAATACAAGAATATTAATGCTTTAAACACTTAACTATGTGTTTAATTGCATAAACAAGAATAATAAAACTAAAAGAATAAGAAATAGATGACAAAGAGACACAAACACTTTGATAACATAATTCATCCTATTGAGAATACACCTCTATGTCCACTTCTCAATATAGGGACCACTTTATTAAAATTTCTAAGAAAAATTTCTTTGTTACAAATTCCAAGCTCCAAGATTTCATAGTCTCTTTTTCCTTTCACAATTTTTGGTTGAAAATAACACCTTGTAAATTCTCACAAAAGAATTCAAAATTTCCCTCTAACAATCTCTTATAATAATTTCTCCTCCAAGGCCAATTATCTTCCAAACAAGAATGAATCCCCTTTTATACAAATTATTTTCCTTACTTTGTATAAACAAATAACAGATTTCCCAACAAAATAACCCACATTTTTGGCTTTTATAATTATAAGCCTTACAAAGCCAAACTAAATTATCTCCCTTATTTTCAAAATATCTTCTACATAACAAGGTTGCTATGTATAAAGTTTAGATATTGTTTGTTTCTTAACAAATGATTATAATTTAGTAGATATTCACTCTAATTTTTAACAAACTTAACAAAAATTGTTTAAACCTTTTCCTAAATTTATGGTTACATATCTATCATGTTTGTTATGTTAAAACAAATAGACTCTTCTTTTAATAGTTCACATATGAGGGGTTGGGTTAGGCCCCACATATCACATGCATTTGTCTTATCCATCAAAAAAAAAATATAAATGTCACCCACCATAGCAAAGGCACAATCCTTTGAATGGTGTGATGGTGAAAGTGCAAAAATCCAAGTTGAGAGGTAGGACGGTTCAACTCCGACAAGCATCAAAATTTGTCCATAAACATTGGCTGACCTACCAAATTCATGACACACCACCTTTCATGTTATGTTGACATCATTAGTAGCTACTTGCTCATCCATTTGATTGGAGAACTTTGTTTGGCTATAACTTTTATATATAGACTTAGATTTTTCTGTTCAAAATATGTTAGAGAGATTTTGATGAGCTCTTTGATTTGAGACCCACTTTTTACCACTTTTGAGATGGTCAAATATTCATCTTTGTTTTATTAAGTCAACCCATGGTTTTCTAGTTTGACCCAAGCTTTGACCAAGCATAATTTTTAATCATGACCTCCTTTTGACATGATTCAAGTTATGTCACAATCATATCAACAAGATCTAGGCAATGGTGTTGATTTTGTGAGATTTTGAGACTATGAATTTTTTACGTTCTTTGGATCCACCTAGATCATTCCTCCTCACTGTGAAACTTTTGGACCTCCAAGAGGTTCTTAATTAGACTCTTAAGTGAGAGAAATACCTTCCCACTTATCCAATATCTATCCACCTCATTTGTACACCTACTTCACCAAAAAGTTGTATAATAATTATAAAAATGGCAATCATACTACTATCCATTTGCATTTTTAAAAATTTTTGTGTATTCATTACCCCATCTACTATCCATGCACAACACATTAGAAACAACAAAAAATACAAAGATAATAATGATAATGATTTAACAATAACTGTAATCCTCTTAATAGGTTTCCATAAAAAATCCTAATGTTGTAGAATTGATGATCCCTGAAGTACATAATAGATAGGCATATAAGAAACTATATTATTTTCATGCTTCAAATCACTAATTTTCCCACAATCACAAACATGAGTGAAGAATTTTTCTCACAAAAATGGGCCTCTTCATTTGCCTAGTTTTAACCAATGGAGAATCAATTTCAATCCTCTTTGTGTCCTTCTTTGGACAAAGCTCTAGATGAAGATTGAAATAATGAACTTCTTGAGGTCCACCTTTCTTGCAATAAGAGAAAGGTTTTATCAACATTTGACTTTCTTGTCCTTCTCTTTCTTTGGATTTGGAGATATGTCTTGATGCATTATCTCTTTACTAGTTGACTTGACATTCCTATACAAAGCCATTCTTTTCCAACACTTGGACATACTATGGTTATGCAAGCCAAAAAATGTGCATGGTTTTCTAAATCATAAACTTTTTACATTTCCAACTTTCTTATGATAAAAGAAACATTGGAATAATTTGGTTTTCTATATCTTTCATAGTTGTTCTTAGTGCATGCATGCCAAGAAGAATTTGTGTTCACTCTTCTCTTAGACATCTTGCATGTATCACCATTTCTTGAAGATGATGTGTCATTTCCTTAGATTTTTCTTGAGATGGTTCTTCTTTTAGAAAATTATTTGCATGCACTTCATGGAGCATTTTCCTTCACCCACCCGCAATCTTTCCTAGAGAGATCTAGCTTTCACCTTCATAGGTTCAGCCATAACTTGTTCACGAAATCCAAGGCCTTTTCCTTTATGTCCCATCTTGGTTAAAAACATTGGTCAAACATATTAAGATTGTTTATGAAAATGACCAAGAGATCTAGGAAGAGAATAAGAAGAATTAGGAGATTCCATCAAGTCTGCATCTTTAGCTTCCTTCAAGAAGACTTCTTTTTTAGACTTCCATTCTTCATACATTTCACCAACCTTAGCTTTCATCTCCATGAAGGCCTCATAAAATTCTTCATCAAAGACAAAAGGAAACCAATTTTCCTTATGTGAATTCATCTTGCCTTACTTTGTTTGGATTTTCTTCAAGTATCTCACAACCTACAACTTGTTAGACTATCTCTAATACCAAACTTGATCTGTAAACTAGGATTTACAAGTTTTATAACTTAATCCAAAATACCATTCCAATCATTGATCCAAGCATTAATTACATGGTATGTATTTTAACCTTTGAAATCACAAGAAGATTTATTCTTTAAACACTTAATTTAACCATGTGTTTAATTGCATAAAAGAGAATAATAAAACTAAAATAATAAGAAAGAGATAACAAAGATACACAAATACTTAGATAACAAAGTTTTCCTTGTTAGGACTGCATCTCCATATCCACTTCTCAACATAGGGAGTGCTTTATTAAATTTGTTAAGAAAAATTACTTTGTTACAAATTCCAAGCTCCAAGTCTTCACATTCTCTCTCCTTTTACAATTTTTGGAGTAAAATAACACCTTGTAAGTCCTAACAAAAGAATTCAAAAATTTCCTCTAAGAATCACTCACAATAATTTATCCTCCAAGACTAATTGTCTTCCAAAGATGAATACCTCCCCTTTTAGACAAATTATTTTCCTTATCTAGGATATAACCAAATAACGAATTTTCCAACAAAATAACCCACATTTTTGGCTTTTATAATGATAACCGTTACAAAGAAAAACTAAGTAATCTCCCTTATTTTCAAAATATCTTCTACATAACAAACTTGTTATGTATAAAATGGAAAAGGTTTGATATTGTTTTTTTGTTAAAAAATTATTATAATTTAGTAGACATTCTATCTAATTTTTAACAAACTTAAAAAAATTTGATTAATCCTTTTCTTAAATTTAAGGACATGTATATATCATGTTTATTACATTAAACTAACAAAATTTTCTTTGAATAGTTCACGTATGAGGTGTTTGATTGGGTCCCAAATGTCACATGCATTTGTCTTATCCACCATGCAACAACAAAAGAAAAATACCACCCAACATAGCAAAGAGAACTTTGAATGGTGTAGTGGTGAAAGTGCAAAAATACATGGAGAGCTCTTTGGTTTGAGACCCATTTTTTTTTATCACTTTTAAGATGGTCAAAATTTCACCTTTTTAAAATTAAGTCAACCACTATTTCGCTAGTTTGACCCAAAATTTGACCAAGCATAAATTTTTACCACAACATCCTTTTGATGCAATTTAAGTTGTGTTAGGTTCATATCAACAAGCTCTAGCCAATGATGTTGATTCTGTGAGATTTTGAGACTGAACTTTTTAGAGCTCTTTGATTTGAGACCCATTTTTTTTTATCACTTTTGAGATGGTCAAAATTTCACCTTTTTAAAATTAAGTCAACCAATAGTTCGCTAGTTTGACCCAAAATTTGACCAAGCATAAATTTTTACCACAACATCCTTTTGACACAATTTAAGTTGTGTTAGGTTCATATCAACAAGCTCTAGCCAATGATGTTGATTCTATGAGATTTTGAGGCTGAACTTTTTAGGTTTGACTCTGGATCCATGTGGATCAATGAAAAAATGCCAAAATAACACAATGGAAAAATACAAATACGTGTGTTATGAATGTAATTGTATGTTGTAAAATGATGGAAACTCTATAAACTATCAAGTGAAGGGGGTATTCCCTTGATCCTTTTTAAAAAGGGGTATGCTCCTATCTTTATCACATTTTTTAAATCTTTATTGAGTGGACCAAGGTCTCTAGGAAAGATTGGAGGTTTTATTTTCTTCGTTCTTTCCTACCAATGCTCATTTTAGTGTGGTCAGTTAGGTGGGGATAATTTTTTTAGCATTATGGGTCTTTAGGACTATTTTTGAATGTTGTAATATCGGTTACTTTGTAATCAATTCTTCATATAATAATAAATATATAGGTTTCTATTTCTTTTGTTTGAAAAATATTTAGGCTTCAACCTATTATTGAGAATATATATTAAATTAGATTTTTTTAATATGTTATTTATTTGTGTTTTATTACTTTTCTTTAGATTTTATGAATTTGGTAATTGGTATTTTTTAAGAAAATCTTGTGTGCATATATTATCACTAGGAAGTGATCGTTCTTATTATAAGCTATATTTTTTATTTGCAATAGGTTTCTTTTTGTAGCTATGTCCATCTCTACTCATCTCATGACTCTTATCCCTTCAATTTCCATATAACCATGATACTTCATAAAGATTACACCCATAGACCAAACTCAACTTCATTATAAATTGTTACTTATCTCTTATTTTTTCCCCAACGTTGGCCTTTCATTTTGGCATCGTTTTCAAGGAAAGGTATCAAAGGCATGTTAGTTTAGTGAGATAAGTTAGAAATAATTTATTAGGATAAAATATTGCATACTTGATGGTCATGCTCATGTGATTACTCCTAGTTTGCATAGCTTAAGTCATAATAAATATATCATTAGATTGTGTAGATAGATCTTAGAATCTAGCATGTGTGTGTGTGTGTGTGTGTGTGTGTGTGTGTGTGTGTGTGTGTGTGTGTGTGTGTATTCCTCTCTCATTGTTGTGAGTCAAATTGGTAATAAATTAGAAAGTTTGAAGAAATATGAAAAAATTAAATAAATGTTGCATTTTTAAAGGAGGTCAAAATTGCCAATTTTGGGATTTTTTTAGGAAATGAAGAAAAAATAGACACACCTGATTCAGAAGTAAATAATACAATTAGTGGGCTGCTCATGTCAAACAAAGATAATAATTCTATACCCCATCATTCCAATTATTGCAATATGGATAATCTTAATCTTTCATCGTTGTTGGCATCTACGATAAAATTATTTGTTTTGATTTTTGCAAGGAGGAAGCTAAGTACACATGCAAATTTGATCATCATAATGAACTAATGATTATCCAAATTATATTTTATCCTCATCATACTAAAGGTGTATGTAAACTAGTATTCTTCATGTTTCAAGGATAAATTCATGTATCAAATTGAGAAGATCAAGGTATGATTAATGATGTAAACATCTTATAATTTTAATAGGTTAGACAAATTACATATTTATTCACAAAATGATTCTTCACCTATTCTCTATGGTGAATCAAAAAATAAATTCTCACAACAACTCCAATATCCATCATACTCATCCTACTTTGTCCTACCCACTTTTTATCTACAACAACTTCTACCATTTTCATTATCACATTCATATCATGTATTCTCCACTTTACCATATCCACCAAAGACAACTATATTTCCTAATAAGACTCTACATATAAAATTAGACATTCAAGGATCCCTTTACCTTCTAATGTAAATGTCTTTGAAATTAGTAAATCGATAGTGGAATATATTGATGCACATAAGGGATGTGATTTTGGTTTGATTGAAAGAAGTAATGAATGAATATGATTCTAACAAGACTACATGTCTAAGATTTGGATTACATCAAGGTATGATTTCTTGTGTTAGTTAGTGTTGACTTATTTTTGCATAAAAATTAAATACAACTTATCCATTCTAATATTTACTATTTTATTACAAATATTTATGATTCATTTTCTAATAGAAAAAGAAATTTTAATGGTACATTTACTGAATGGATCATATTATATTGCTATAATTTATCTTTTTGGTCATGGAAATGTAGTTGTATGTTCTTTTGGTGGTTACATGACACTTTTGTATGAATTTGATTATGTTTGTCTATATACAAATCTGGTGGTAAATCATCTTTCCTTGTGAACTAGATGGTGAATAGAAGGTTTCCTTTGTGTTTTGATCTTGAAGTCCACATGAGGATTATTAGGAAAGTGTTAAATAGATAAGCTCAAAAGCTCTCTTCTACATTATCCTTACTAGACAATGTATAAGTTGGTGTATGCAATCCATGAATCTTCTAGTACTATCTTTTTGGTTGGCCCTTCATTAATTATACATTTAGAAAAAAATTTAAGACATTTGATGGCTCTACAAGGAGCTTGACCATATATATCAACACACTTCATCATGAATGGTTCATTAATCTTCCTAATCTCATTGTAAATAATAATAATTATATTGTAATATATTGGAACCTTAATGTAATATTGCAATGATGCTGAAGAAGATATGTGTTCCTTAGTATGGTCCTATATAATTAGATTCACATTGGAGATGATCTAAAATGATGACCTAATTAATTATTTGTAAGGGTATAAGGGAAAGTTATTTTCTTAGTTGGGGAATCATCATGTATGTAATGCATGTGTCCATTTGATACAAGCTTGAAGGTTGGATGATCAAAGTAGAGAAAAGATTGATTTTGGTTGATTGTATTGGGATTCAAAGGAACTGTTTTGGCAAGCTACAAATCATTTAGTTCACTTAATTTGGATTTTTTTATCATGAATTTTGATCTTCATAGTCACTAGAATAATTTAGATAGTGGGTCTATTTGTTTCCTTATTAACCTTTAATAGGGTTAGAACCTTCTAACAAGGGTTTAAGGTGTCCTAACTAGGTCCTATCCTTTAACAAGAAGTTTTGTACTTAATGCACTATAATTGGCTCTTGAAAGAGTCACATCCTTTCACAAGGAACATATATATTAGTACATTATCTTTTGGGTATGCTCGGCACCAATTTTTTTTGTCTACTCAAGGGTTTCCCTAGTTAACAAATCATTAGGTTATGGTGTATGGTTTTGTTTTTTGGTACATAATTGTTTTAATTGTTGGAGTTGAAGTTTTAGTTTTCACAACTTATTTAACCCCCTCACTCAATTTTGTGCAAACTCTACTTCTTAATAGATAATATGGTGGTAAGCTTCTTCTAGTTCTTCAATGATAATTTTATACCAAACTAATGATGTTTCTCTATATAAGTATCTAAGAACACATTTTTCTTTTCTTTCCAACTAGATGGTAAAAAGAAGATATCATTTGTACTTCGATCTTAAAGTTCACATGAGGATATTTGGAAAGTGTTAAACATATATGCTCACAAGATCTCTTCTAAACCATCCTTACTAGACCATGTGCAACTTGGTGTGTGGAATCCATGAACCTTCTAGTACCATGTTCTTAGTTGATTTTTCATAAGCTATACTATAAGAGATGTGAATGTTCTACAAGGTGTTTAACCATGCATATTGTAAACGGTGTGAACGTGTATTCATGAAAACATAGTGTAGGATACAAATGGACTAATGACGAATTAAACTAAAACCAAGATATCATCATTAGAATGTAACCTCTACGAGCGTCTCATGTTTCCCTAACTATAACTACTAAAATAGCTCTCGGACCAGCATCTTAGTGACAATCTTAGAATGGGAGAATGCTGAAAAAATGAATATGCAATGAACTAACAAGTGATAAATGATGCCAAATAAAAAAAAATAATGCTAAAATGCTATGAAATATGCTACAATAAGAATGCTAAATGATGAATAAAAATGTGCCTATAGTGCAAATGCCTAAGACTTGGGTCCCTTTGCTCTTGAATTCTCCTTCTATTTATATGATTTTAGAAGGGGTTGGGGTAAGAATTTGAGTTTTACCTTTTCACTTGGTGGGTGGAAGTGAAATTGAAAAGGAACTCAAAAGTCTTGATTGGAGGCTCCATGTGATTTTTATGTCAACAAAAACGTCTCATGAGAGACAAGAGAAGGATCTCAAAAGTCATGATTTGTGGCTAGATGAGGCTTTATTTCAACTAGAATGTCTCATGAGAGACAAGAGAAGGAGCCCAAAAGTCATGATTTGTGGCTAAATATGACTTTTATTTTCAACAAAAATGTCTCATGAGAGACAAGAGAAGGAGCCCAAAAGTCATGATTTGTGGCTAAATATGACTTTTATTTTCAACAAAAATGTCTCATGAGAGATAAAAGGAGGAGCCCAAAAAGTCATGATTTATGGCTAAATTTGGATTTCTTTTAATTCTTTATATAAAAGGAGGATTTTTATTTTGTGAGAATAAATGGATTTATTGATTTAATAAAAGTTCCATTTATTCTAAAACATTTTTCTTTTCCCTCTCCTTTTTTTGAATTTTATTTTATGATTTTGAATTGTTTCTCTCCTCTTTTGAAATTGATTTAGGTCTTATTAATTTGATAGATGATTTTTTGTTTAATTTGCACTGATTGATCAGAATTGCACGATTTATGTCTTTGCCAATTTTTGGGTGTCTACAAATGCCACTCTTTGAGCTAATATGCAGAGCATATTTGTTGAAAGACTATCTTGATTTTCTAATTTTAGGTCAAATGCTGATGATTGGATGTCTGTTCATTAATGTTTGAGTGTTGATGATTTGATGATTTGATTGTCGCTGACTTGATGTTTTGATTGCCATTGATTTGGTGATTGGATTGTCGTTGATTTGATGATTTGATTGTCATTGATTTGATGATATGATTGTGATGTTGATTTGGTGTTGCAATAGTTTTGTTTGGATGCCTTGGTTTTGGTAGGCTTGATGTTTGAATTTTTTTGGATAGGGTAGGATGTTTTTGATGTTTCAAAAAATTTTGATGCCCCAGCTTGAATGCCCCTAGTTTGATTTGGATAGACTGCTCCCTTAGAAATGAAATTGGAAAAATGTATGTGCAAAATAGGGACGTTCCAATTTGATTTCTAAAAATGTTGATGAGAACTATTGGTAGGGAAGGTCGCGTCACAAAGTGATGGGTAGAATCAATCAAGTAATGTTGATACATAGAAAAAGTGCCCCCCTTAGGATACAGAGTAGGGAAAACTAACATGTCCATCTCAAGATATAGAGTAGGAAAAATAATTGGTTCAAGATAGAACCATTAGCTAGATAGCTAGATGTTGAGATTTGATTGATGTAGGATGATCACTTGTGATCAAAAATTGATGTCAGTGTTCAATGTTTGATTGGTCGAGATGAGGTGAGTGCCCCGAGTGATAAGGGATCTTCAAATCAGACATGAAAAAATGATGTAGGTGTTGTGACACAAGGTTGATTTGTGGAGCTTCATTTTATTGGCATAGCATGTATGTCATTTATGATGAGGACCCTTGTGTGGTGAGACCTTCTGATGCTAATGATTCAATCTTTTTGATATATGAGACATTTGAGCTTTTTTGATGTTCGGACTTGTGCACTTGAGATATCATGGACTTATGTATGCATGTGATGGTTTGACATGATGATTATGGTAGCAATGGATGCAGATGTGTATATATATGTGAATGATAAATGTAGATGGATCATGAGGTAGAATAGATGGTATGTTACTGATGATGTAATAAAAATGTGAGTTGGTAATATGACATGACATGAAATGTGGTAAGATAGAATGTGAAAATGAAAGGACATGGAGAATGGGAAAAGATGCAGCGAAGTAGAGGAGATGGAATGTGGTGAAACAAGATTATTGGAGATATTTAAGTCATGCAAGACAATAGATGATGTTGGGAAATTTGATAATGACTAGAATTGTTGGAGATGCGAAAGCCATATAATGTAATGAGTGAAATGAGAAGGTGAATGCATGAAGTGTAATGCTAGTGTGGATATTGTGAAGAGACAAAGTCTATGAAAGTGGAGTGCTAGGAGCTTGTCATGATGTGGATGTTGATGTTGTTTTCCACTTTTTGATACCTAGTCATGAAGCTGTGAACTAACATTTGTGAATTGTATCCTGATTTATGTGCCAACTATTTGTGTGCAAAGGAACCCAAGATGAATATGTAGACTAAATGAATGCAACTAACTGTCACCTTTTTATTTAAAGAGATGCAAACTAATTGTCATCATAGAGCATGTAATAAAAAAAAAATGAAAAAGTACAACCACCACTAGCTCAACTATAGTGATATGAATACAATGTCACACTGAGAAGTACCAGCAAAGATGAACAATGATGCAGGAGCATCCAGAGGTATAAGGGCAATCCTGTGTCACCCAAAAAAATGTACTTAGACTTAGTTTCTATTTTATGTCTTTGCATTTTTGGATACCCATTTGGCTCAAATAAAGGTTCCAACTCTCATAGTTCAACTATCAGTGCATTTAAAATTCCCGAAAAAAATAGGAGCATGCAATTTGACCATCATTTTGGTGACCTAGAAGGTGTGACTTGGCCAGATGAATGTAATCAAGATTTAGAGCATTCCAGAAAAAGAATCAGGTCAAAAGGCCCCACGGTTTGAAAGTTATTGCAGTTTTTCGGGTTTTGGAGACCCCCTAAGAATGCTTCAGAGTCAAGTTTGGGGCATTAAATGACCTCAAAAAGGGTTGAAAAATGGGGGATGAGCGAAGCTGGTCCATAGGGCTATAGAGCGCTTCGAGAGCTTTTCGAAAATGTAAACGGTTCGTCAATCGGAGTTACAGTTCAAAAGTTATGCCTCCCGGAAGTTTGGCTACTGTTTCTGGATTCTTCTAGAATTGCACCGACTTCTAACGCAGCTTTCGGAACCTTCTATCTTGTCGGTGGATGCCTACTAGCACTTTCTAGAATGTACTCCTAGTCCTTAACCCTCCGGGGTCTATTTAAGGAGATTTCTGGCATTGTAAAAGGCAGTTCGGATTGGAGCTTGAGAGGAGGTGCTAAAAGGAGAAATATTCTCCAGATTTATGCTATTGTAAGCCCACAGGGCATGTTTTGAGTTTATTTTCTCTTCACTGTTTGTACCAGCTTATTTTCTCAGTTAATATATTTCCCCTTTCTATTGTGTCTATTCTGGTTGTTGGGTTGTGTCCCCATCAAACAATGTACAAAAAAACATGGCAACCATTAAGAACTAGAAGCTATAGCCACAGAATAATAAAAATAGGCACACAAACAATCACATGTTAGTGAAAAGATCTCACCTAAAATATCACACAAAATTGGTCGAGGTACACATGGCACTCCATACGAGAGGAGGCACTTATAAGTGGACACCAAAAGTGTGTGAAACCAAAGGATCACCTAAGCTAAAGAGTGAAAACCAAAAAAAAGATCATGACTTTATCCTGATACCTCTAGTCAACTACATCATTGATGTACTAAAAGCACATGATATCATAAGAAATCATTATTTGCAGACCAGGCGTGCTTCCAGTTGTGTGAAATAATATCAAGTTTGTTCAGTTCTGCCAAGGAGCAACTGATGTTGGTTGTAATGCATTGCCATGTGTATTTTTGGTATTTTTAAAATATATTTGGATGTTTTTGTGGTTTTATCAAATATTTAAATGTTTTTGGGATTTTTCAGATATTTGAATGTTTTTGTGTTTTTATTGAATATTTAAATTTTTTTGGGTTTTTTGGCAAATATTTGAATGTTTTTGTGTTTTTGTGATAAATGTTAGAATGGTTTGACTCTTGTAAAAGTGGGAACAATACAATCCGTAGAGTGAGGATAACCGTGATTGGTAGGCAAGAACGCTTGTGTGTATATTAAGAACCATTATAGATAAGAATAAAGCCAATGTGGGGATGTTTTTCTAGGTGTGTGACAAAACAGACATTCTCGAGGCTTATGAAAAAGGCATTTGGGCTGAAAAAGGCATTTTGGTCCTAAAAAGGTGCTTTGGGGTCCAAAAGGACACTTTGGGCCTTGAAAAAGGCATTTGAGGGGCCTAAAAAGGCATTGTGGGCGTAAAAAGGTGCTAGAGGGGTCCAAAAAGGATGCATGGGCCTTGAAAAAGGCGCTAAAGGGGCCTAAAAAGGTGGTTTGGGCCTAAAAAGGTGCTTTGGGGTCCAAAAGGACACTTTGGGCCTTGGAAAAGGCATTTGAGGGGCCTAAAAAAGGCACTGTGGGCCTAAAAAGGCACTAGAAGGGTCCAAAAAGGATGCATGGGCCTTGAAAAAGGCACTAGAGGGGCCTAAAAAGGGCACTTTAGGGCCCAAAAGGACACTTTGGGCCTTGAAAAAGGCATTTGA
This sequence comes from Cupressus sempervirens, assembly GCA_028749045.1. Lineage (NCBI taxonomy): Eukaryota > Viridiplantae > Streptophyta > Pinopsida > Cupressales > Cupressaceae > Cupressus > Cupressus sempervirens. The sequence continues at coordinate 375,814,997 of CM053786.1, forward strand.
GGGGCCTAAAAAAGTGCTAGAGGGGTCTAAAAGGGACGCATGGGCCGTGAAAGGCACTTTGGGGTCCAAAAGGATGCTTTGGGCCTTGAAAAAGGCGCTATACGGGCCTAAAAAGGCATTTTGTACCTTGAAAAAGGTCTTTGAGGGGCCTAAAAGGGCATTGTGGCCTAAAAAGGCACTTTGGGGTCAAAAAGGACAATTTGGGCCTTGAAAAAGGTGCTATAGGGGCCTAAAAAGGTGCTTGTACCTTGAAAAAGGTATTTGAGGGGCCTAAAAAGGTGCTTTGGCCTAAAAAGGAACTTGAAGGGCCTAAAAAGGACAGTGGGGCCTTAAAAAAGTATTTAAGGCCTAAAAAGCCACTAAAAGGGGAAGCCAAGCTCTCACACTTATGCCTATTTATTCTATACCCCTAGCTGTATGAGGATGAAAGAGTCCGATAGATATCTGGGCTTTCAAGATAGCATTGACATATTTGTTGAAGGGGGGTATAGACTAATCATGGCCATTGCAACTTAAATAAGACTAATTATTTGTGGGGAATTGTTGCTCTTGACAAGAGGAGGGAAACAGAGCACCTCTTGCACTATCCAAGTTGTGCCAGATTTTCCAAAGTCCTATGAAATGTTTCAAGACATTACATGCTTCTTCTTAATATTAATGAGGCGGGTGGGGGGCTGATGTCTTGTTGGATAGCCAAATTGAGAAATTGACAGGAATTTTGGGGTGTTATTGACAGGAATTGCCCTTGTTTTGAATACCTTTGGCACGAGTGGTGAACTTTTTGGCTATTTTTAGATGATTTTTGATTTTTTTTTGATATTTTTGGACAATTTTTGATTTTTTTTGATATTTTTGGACAATTTTTGAATCTTTTTTATATATTTGGGACACTTTTTGAAATTTTTTGATATTTTGGATAATTTTTGAATTTTTTTGATATTTTTGGACAATTTTTGGGTTTTTTTGATATTTTGGACAATTTTTGAATTTTTTTGATATTTGTGGACAATTTTTGAATTTTTTTGATATTTTTGGGCAATTTTTGAATCTTTTTGATATTTTTGGGACAATTTTTGAATTTTTTTGATATTTTTGGACAATTTTTAAATTTTTTTTTGATATTTTTTGGATGAATTTTGGGTTTGGGGGGTGAAATGGAGGATATGAGAGAGATTTGGTGGAATACGGGGGTAACCAGGACCATGTGAGGTACGTAAAGAGGAAATGAAGGAGTTTATGATGCCAGATGGGTTAACTGAGGGCTAAAATAAATATTGGAGATTATTGGGCAAGGTGAATGGCACAGATGTGCATTGATTTTCCTGCAATTCATGTTTGTGGTATCTCAATGCATAATCAGACTCCCTATGTTGCTGAATTTGTTGTGCTCCCTATTGTTGCTACAATGCTAGTTGTTTCCACTGCTATGTACCTTCCATCAGGGAAAAGGGCTTTGATTTGCTCTTGTTATTATTATTATTATTGCTATTACAAGCTTTATTTCCCTTGATTTAATATTGCTTCCATACTAGTTATTTTGTTGCTATGAATCCACATTTGATGCCAAAAGACTCTAGAACTGTAACCCATAAATGTGTCTCAATTGGGTATGTGTGAAATTAATTCTAAATCGAATACCAACCTGATAGACTACACTAGCCTAGGCTATGAGCTTCTCAAACCTAGACAAACAAATAATGTACTTCCAAATACCTCCACATAATTCAACTATAAATGCCATCTCTTTCTTGTATTCCTATCTTTTGTTAATTGCAATGGAAAACCTCAAAGAGCCAAAGTTTTGTCTCAGAGACAGAGAATCAACCATTCAACTGCAACCTCTTTTTTAGTATTGAAGGCTTTGTGTTGTCTAGGGAAATCCAAAAGTGTTATCTCTCACCCCTTTTCAAACTAAAAGTGGCGTTCTCACTTCTTTTGTACCATTTTTTTTTTTTGGCATTTTTGATGTTTTTCTCAAAGCTTTTAGACATAAAACCATTTAAGATGGATGCTATTGATAGGCTCTGCTAATTCTATACCATCAAAATTTGAAAGTCAGTAAGTTCCAATCCCAAAGGATTCTGTGATTAGGTAAGGATCGATCTAGTTGGCCTCCCATTTTCCTTTCTTTTCCCTTGCTACTTGGTTCTTAGGATTTTCTTTGAGCACTAGGTCACGAATCTAAACGACATGAGGTTTGACCTTTTTGTTAAATTCCTTGATAATCTATTCTGATACACTTTAAGATGTTCATGCATTGTATGCTGATGTTCTTCCAACAACTCTAGCTGTTCTAGATGGGCCACTCTATAATCTTCATTTGATAGGATGTCTTGAAGAGTAACTCTCAAGGATGGGATCTCAACCTCCAACGGGAGAATAGTTTCACAACCACAAACCAAAGAGAAGGGTGTTGCACCTATAGGCCTCCTAACACTCATCCTGTAGGCCCAAAGGGTGGGGTTCAACTATAAATGCCAATCCCTACCAGTATCATTGACAGTTCTTTTGAGGATGTTGATGATGGTTTTGTTGGTAGCCTCTGCTTGACCATTGCCTTGGAGATAATAAATTGACGAAGAATGGTGTATAATGTGAATTTTTTCACACAATTCATCAATTATTTAATTTTTGAAATACAAGGCATTATCTATGAGAATTGCATGAGGTATGCCAAACCAACAAATGATATGGTTGAGAATAAAAGAGGAGATCTATTTTCCCATAGAGTTGGCAAGTGGTGCCGCTTTGACCCACTTGGTGAAGTATTCAGTGGTGGTGATAATCCATTTATGCCCACCAGAGGAGGGTGGATGGATGGCTCTAATCAAATCAAAACCCCACTAGTAAAAGGGCCATGGCATGGCCAAAGGATTTAGCTCTTGGGCTGGTGCGTGAACAAGGTTACCATGGATTTGACATTTTTTGTAGGTTTTGACAAAATCAATAGAATCCTTTTCCATGGTTGGCCAAAAATAGCCCATCCTAAGAATCTTCTTTGCTAATGTGAAACCACTAGAGTGTGACTCAAAAATCCCTGCATGGATTTCTTGCAGAGCAAGTCTAGATTCATCCTTTTCAAGACACCTAAATAAAGCACCATCAAGACCTTTCCTATATAGCGTATCAGCCACCAAGGTGTAACGAGAGGCTTGGTGAATGAAATTTTGTTTTTGGTTATGTGAGAGGTTAGATGGAATGATGTTATCATGGAGGTAAGTTATAATGGGACTATACCAAAGGGAATTAGGGGTGTTTAGATGACAAACGATAAGGGAATTAGGTTGAATAAACATAGGTTGAACCACCTCTTCCACTAGGAACTCATACTGCTTGTGCTATTTTGAGAGCTGAAGTAAGGAGGCCAAGGTGGCCATAGCATCTGTTGCTTTGTTCCTTTCTCTGGGAATTTGTTCAAAAGTAATGTGAACAAAACATGCTTTGAGTGTATCGACTATATGTTTATAAGGAAACAATTTTTCATCTTTTATCTGATAAGTATTAGTAACTTGATTGATGATTAACTGGGAGTCTCCATAAACTTCTAGGGCTATCAATTTCCATTCCAAAGCTAGCTTGAGACCCAAGACCAAAGCTTCATATTTGGCCATGTTTTTGGTGCAAGGGAAGAGCGGTTTGTAAGATTTAGGGATGATAACACCAAGTGGTGTGATGAAAAAAATGCCCATGCCTGATCCATGGTGTGTAGGAACCATCAAAATAAAATTTCCATGTTACTAGCTCTATTTGAAGGATGTGCATATCAGGGAAGTCAACTAAGATAGGATTAGAACTTTCTATAGGCACATCTGCCAATTGATCAGCAATGGCCTATCCTTTTATTGCCTTCCTATCTACACAATCAATATCAAATTCACTTAGGATCATCACCCATTTGGCCAGTCTACCTATTAATGTTGTCTTACTGAGAAGGTATTTGAGAGGATCAATGTTGGAGATAAGCTTGACCTTGTGTGTTAGAAGATAATGACATAATTTTTGGGAAGCAAAAACTATGGCTAGGAAAACCTTTTCAATGAAAGAGTAATTAAATTCATAGTTGACCAAGGTGCGACTGATGCAGTAAATGGCTCATTCTTTTCTTTGGTCATTTTCTTGTGCCAAGAGGGCTCCAATTGACTTATCTATTACATAAATGTACAATAGTAATGGTTTGTGTGATACCGAAGGTACCAACATAGGTAGATTCATCAAATAGGTTTTAAGTATGTCAAAAGCCTTCTGACATTGATCATCCCACTTAAAATGTATGTCTTTATGTAGCAAGTGTGTGAAAGGTATACACTTTTCTGCCAACTAAGAAATGAATCGGTGAACTGATTGAAGCCTACCTTGAAGAGAGCATAACTAATTCAGGTTCTTTGGAGGTTGCATAGTAATTATGGCTTGTACCTTCTCGGGGTTGACTTCTATCCCTTTGGACAAGACAATGTATCCTAGAAGCTTGCCTGATTTGATGCCAAAAGCACATTTCTTGGGATTAAGCCTGACCTTGAATGCTTCTAGGTAGGTGAATATTTTGACGAGTATGGGAAGGTGTTCTTCTCGACTATGGGATTTGGCAAGAATGTCATCCACATAATCTTCCATGAAGATATGCATCATATCATGAAAGATAGTGGTCATGACTTGTTGATAGGTAGCCCTAGCGTGCTTTAACCCAAAAGGCATTACATTCCAAAAAAATGTGCCCCACGCACAAGTAAAATCTATTTTCTCTTGATGTTCTGGTGCTATTCTAATTTGATCGTAACCAAAAAACCCATCCATGAGTGAAAACATGGAATGACTTGCAATGAGATCGACAATGGTGTTGATGTTAGGGAGGGGAAAGTCATATTTAGGACATGCTTTGTTTAAATCCTGAAAGTTGATATAGATGAGTATGTTGCCATTCTTCTTTGATATGGGGACAATATTGGAGATCCATGATGCATACACTAGAGGCCGGATGAAATTGGTATTGATTAATTTTTCCAATTCTACTTTTACTAATAGGGCTATATGAGGATGCATCTTTCTGAGTTTTTGTTTCACTGGCTTGACCTCTTGAGAGATGTCAAGATGGTGGAGGATTAAGGTCGGGTCTAAGCCAGAAATGTCTGCATAAGACCATGCAAAGTTTATTTGTCTTTCTTTGAAGAACTCGATAAATGCCTTCCTTTCTTTTGGGCTCAAGGACTGCGCCAAATAAATGACCTTTGGTTCATGTTCTATGCTGAGGTTGACTGGTTCTACTAGTTCAATCAAAATAAAAGATCACTCCTTGGAATGTTCAGGTAAGGTATCAATTACCCCATCCGCGGGTGCCATAGTTGGGTTTTCACCTTGGGATACGTCACTTCTATTTGTTTCCTTTTTTTTTATCAAGATTAGCCACAACTTGGTAGTGGTCAATAAGGTTGTGGGATGTTTGCCTTGCTCTAGTGTGACTGAGGTGATTGATACCTGACCTGACTATATTCTCTTCTTCTATTCTTCATTGACGAGATGGTTCAACTACATTAAGGTAGATGAAAACTTCATGGTCAGTGTCAAAATGAGGGAGGTGATGAGGCTCAGTTGTATCCTAGTTAATGAGTTCAGGATGGACTAGGGAAAGTGATTTGTAGTATGGGAAAGGTTCAACGGGGCTTAAAGACATAACTTCATTAGATGGCTCATACGCTATATCTGTTAGATCTATGACATGGACTTCTTCTAGAGTGTTTGGGAAGGTAGAGCTTGCAAGGGGCTCATAGTAATCATCTTCAACTTCTACTGGGAAGAAGTTAGGGAATAAGGTTTGAAATTGAAACCCTTCAACATGTTCACCTTCTTCTAAGCCACTTTGATGTATTCTATTTCTTGGTGAAGTGGATCTAGAACTATGAGTTGTTCTTTGTATAGCCAAACTATCAGGGGTGGGTATGTGGACAACATCACATTCTTTATCATGGAGAGATTCTTTAGATAGTGACTCAAATTCCCATTTAGTAGAATCATCGTCATCTTCATAATTGGAGGCATTTATGGGTAGTTTCCCCATGGAATGTGAACTTGAGAGGGAAAAATTTGCATTTAGGAGATCAGTTGTTGCTAGGGTATGACTATCCTTTTGTTTGGGTACCCACACCAAGGTAGAAGAGGAAGAATCATTATGCTTTGGGTGAGCTTCAGAAGAGGATTGCACCTTGTCTTGTCCATTATACCCTACCCCTACTTTAGATTTATTTGACCTAAATTGTGCCATCAAAGATTCAATGATTCCTTTCCCTTTCTCTAAGGGACCATATCCTATGTATCCCATCTTTTTCATTAATTCAAGGCCTTTCCCATGTAGCTGGGAGGAGATTTCAATGTTCTGTTGACTAATGTCTTCCACTAGGTCTAGAGGTGTGCCACTTGTTTTGATAAAATGCACATGATATGGTTTGGTGGACATCAATTTTCCATGAGACCTCAGAGAAAGTGGGGGATCAAATAGTGAGACTGAGTACTCACCTACCCCTTTATAGTGCAACTTACACTTTCTATGAAATTCTTTCATTAGTTTATCCATTTCTTCATAGTGTAGTTGTTTATGATCTTTTGATGATGATGGCAGTGGAGGAGCGGAAGGACCCAAAAAAACCACTTTCTCTTTACCCTTATTTGATATTGATATGTGGCTACTTATTTGGTTAGTGGAGTGTGAAGTGTCTGCCACTGTGGATTGTCTGCTAGCATCTGTCGGTGTATTACCCTCTTCTCTGTTATGAGGGACAAGTGAGTTACAATATTGGGCAAAGTGTTGATCTCTAGGTATGGTTGTCTCTTGACCCATGTATAGAAATTTGAGGCACTGATGGTATGTGGGGGGGACGGCTTGCATGTCATGGATCCATGGTCTTCCCAATAGAATGTTGTAAGTTAATTACGGGTCTAAGACCTGACAAACAATTTCTTTCATGACCGGCCCTACTCTAATTGGTAATATGACCATGCCTTTGGAGGATCTTTCTTCATCATCATAAGCCTTGATGGTAATATTTTTCTTGGGTCAACAACATCCTCTTCATACTCAAGGGCTTTCACTAAACTGAGAGTGCAAATATTGAGACCAGCCCCACCATCGACCAATGCTCTCTTAACTCAATTCCTATGGATGAATACTTCTATATGCAAAGGAGAATTTTGTGGCTATATGATAAACAAGTCATCTTGGGTAGAAAAAGACACATAATGAGGAGCAACTAAATTGTTGACCATGTTTTGGAATCTATTCGCATCTAAGTCATTTGGCACTAAAGCTTTGGTGAGTATCTCTTTATGCTCTGGGGAGATTTGCAATAGTTCAAAAATGGAGATGCGGGCCGAAGTCTTGAGTAATTGGTTAACTAGGTTATACTTGGGCATGGAGGAACTTGGAGTTGCTTGTTCAAGATTTTTCACTGGTCTTGGTAGGATAATTTTGGAGGCTTGGCCTCGAGTGATGGCATTTGAGGACTATTTTAAATTTTTATCTTTAATTATGATGACATTTATAGTGTCATCAAATCTAGAAATCATGCCAATGGTATTATCGTAGTGGTGCGCATAATTAACCTTGGTTTGTAGAGGTGTGTTTTGATTGGCCTTGGATGACTCTCCCTTCTCATGACTCATGAAGTGGTTCTTGAAGGTCGTATGGTCTTCATTATTACTGAGACTGTTTACCTCAATGGTTCCATCATTTATCAATTTTTGGATGACCCCCTTAAGGGAAAAACAATTGTTTTTAAAATGCCCCCGATTGCGATGATAGGCACAAATGTGTTTGTCATTCCACCATTTCAGTTTGACTTGAGGTTCATATGGTTTAGCCTCTAGTAATATGATGAGGTCATCGACCAAGAGTGTTTGTAAAGCACTCTCATAGGACACCCCTATGGGTGTATACTCCTTAGGTATATCAAAATATTGATATCTTCATGGTGGAGGAGCTTGATTGTAAGCCACTTGTTGGTTAGACATAGAGGGAGTCTTTGTGTTACGTTGGTAAAATAGGCAGCCATTATTTAGTTGAGGTGTGACACTGAGACTTGGTCGATTTAAAGGGGGTTGAGTTTGAGTTTTGACATGATTGGCTTCAACTACCCCATCATTTGTGATGTTTTTATTATTGTTTCTCCACCACAATTTTTGCTTATCAGTGGACCGATCAGAGGAATTGTGCATTTGTGTGAAATTGTGCGAGAAACCTTTACCATTTTTAGATAATTTAATTATGTCATTGTTTACCAAGGTTTCTTCCACTTTAGCTACATTTTCTAAAGTGGTTTAAAAATCTTTAGGCCGTTGCAGTTGGAGCCAATAATTCATCAATTTTGAGAGACTATTGATGAAGATATCTGTCTTCTCCTTATTTGGTATGTCTCTATGATATTTAGCAAACATGTGCATCCACTGTTGTAAGGTCTTGAATGATTCACCTGGGAATTGTTTTGTATTACATAGATCAATCATTGTAACCTCTCTTTCAATGTTGTAAGAATATTGGGTGATAAAAGTGGAGGCCAATTGATTGAAGCTTTTGATATTGGAGGGTAGTTTGGAGAACCACTCTATGGCTTGTCCTCCAAGGCTCCTAGGAAATAGATGCATTAAGTATGTTGTGTCATGGAAAAACTCCATGCTTAGCATATAGAATTGCCTCAGGTGATCTTGTGGATCCGTCGTGCCAAAATATTTGTCATACTTTGGTATCTGTACATTTGGAGGAAAAGGTGTGAAGGTAATGTTTTTATTGAATGGTAGGGGACACACCTTTTCGAGGCTAAACTCTACGGGTTGTTTTTTTCCTCTTTTCATCTTTTCTATTTCTAATTGTAAGTCTTGTAATTTATGTGTGACCATGTCTAAAGGTGACTCTTCTTCATCTCATTTTAGGTTGGTCACATCAAAATCAGATGGCAATTTTGCACCTTGTTGTGCTAATGTGAGTATGTATCGTTCTTTGTGTTTTTCCAGAATCTTGTCCATGATATTGACAAGTTTGGAATTTTGCTGAAAATTTTCAATTTTAGTTTTGATACTTCTATCATCCCATGCATCAGATGAATCCATTGCGACTGAGGATTCCAAATTTTGATCAAACAAGAGTGACTCGTAGGTAACCGTGTTCGGTGAACAATTTGTTTCTGTAGTAGATTTGAGGAGGTTTAGAGGTTCTATGTGTTTGATGGTTCTACTTGCTATCCTAGCACTCACTCATATGGGTGATCATTTTTGTTTTGTTGGGACACTTGTTTTGCATGGTGGCATGAAAGGTAAATTGGATTTTTTTAGTGTCTAGGCATTCTTCAAAAGGTGAAAGTTTTTGTTGACCATGATTTGTTTGTAGCAACAACAAGGTGCTTGCCAATGTTGATAGAATAAGGTTCACTTTCACGAAGTCAGGTATAGATGTGTGTTTCCAAATGTTCCTAGCTTGATGTACAAAGTGAGGTAATGGTAACTATTGGGTTGATGATGATGTAGCTTTTCTTGTTTTCAAAAGATGGTTTCGATTAGACACATAAATTTTTAGACTTTGTAAAATACCAGCACAGGAAAGGGTATCCAAATTTATTTCACAAGTATCATGTTTACAAATAGCCTTTGTTTCATGTTTTTGCTCAGATGCATCACAAGAATGGTTAGATGCACTATTTCAGTGATCAAATGCGTTATTTCATTACTTAGATGCATCACAGGGATGGTCAGATGCATTGTTTCAAGGCTCAAATGTGTTGTTCTATAGGCATATGCATCATGATAGAGATAAAAAAACATTACAAGAATGTTCAAAAGAACTATTTTAGGTAGTGTATGTTCAGCAATGTCTTGGTTTTGAACTTGATTTCTCGATACTGGTTTGAGGTTTGTCCTTGTCGAAGGTTTATGATCCGCACTAGTGTTTGTTATTAAGTTGTAAAACACTTCCAAGCACAATAGTAGTAGAACCAATGCAAGATATAAAAACAACACACACCTAGAAAATGGAAGAAAATGGCTTCTTGATAAGGTTATCTAAAAGCTGGTGACTACTGGGTCTTAGTATTCCAACTATGTTTGGATTTACCTCTCCTATGATAGAGAGCTTCCCACCAACACCAGGGAGGTTTGATGCAATCCTTTGTGGGACTACTAGAGGAAGGCTATTTTCTAAACATAGGTGGCTTGAATTTGATTAGGAATAAAATATTTGGAGAAATCCCTCTCACTGGCCTTGCTAAGGCAACTCGGGAGGTAGCCCTTCTATGGCTAGATAATCCTACCTAGTAAAAAATAAGAAATGAAAGTCACAAACAAGTCTATGAATCTGATCATTCAAGAAGAGTGAGAGCATATCCCTACTATTTTGGTTCCCCAAGCATGATAGACACAAAGGATTAATTACTAGCCCTTATACTACTGAAGACAAGGGGACTCCTAATTAGACTATGTGTGGGTTCTTTTCCTTGTTCAATTGTAACTGATCTTTACAGAAGATTGGGCATTCTGATCAACTCCAAAGAGTTGAGAGCATAGGCCTACTTATTTATCAAATCAGCAAGATTGAATGTTCTTATTAAACTATTTGAAAATTTGAGAAATTCCACACTTTTAATTGACAAGAGCTGCAGTCCACCTACTTGATTCGAAGCTAGCAAGGGCTAGGCACATTTTTGAGAGTCTTCATTCCTGTCGCACATTTCTAGTAGCCTTGTGGTTGCAATTTTTGATAGGTATAATCTTTGTGAGCTTGTAAATGCCTTTGAAAGTTTTTTGATCTTGGTATAAAACTTCTCACATGCTATAGAACCTGCAAAAGATCAAATTCAAGTACACCACAAAAAAAGAGATTCAATGATCCAATATGCATGCAAATGGAGATGAAAACTAATCTAAATGATAACAATGCAAAATAATGAAAGAAAGGAAATGCAATAACAATGCAATACTAATCTATGAAAACAAATATGGATCTTAGCTAATATGCAAATGCAAGGATGAAAACTCATGATGGAAGCCATGGGTGTATGAGAGAAGAAGACAAGAAGATAGAAGTTCTCCACAAAAAGCTTTAGTATTTAAACTCCTTCAAAAATTACTGTCCAAACATGCAACACAACAATAGCATAATAGTGGATCTAAAATAATAGATCAGCAAGAAAACTTGAAGAATAGAGAAGCTTTAATACAAAGCCCCATGGTGGGCACCAATTTGTACATGGTGTGAACATGTATTCATGAAACCTTAGTGTAGGATGCAAATGGACTAATGACGAATTAAACTAAACCAAAGATATCATCATTAGAATGTAATCTCTATGAGTGTCTCATGTTTCCCTAACTACAACTGCTAAAATAACTCTTAGACTAGCATCTTAGTGATAGTCCTAAAATGGGAGAATGCTAGAAAAATGAATATGCAATGAACTAACAAGTGATAAATGATGCTAAATAACACAAAATAATGCTAAAATGCTATGAAAAATGCTATAATAAGAATGCTAAATGATGAATCAAAATGTGCCTATAGTGCAAATGCCTAAGACTTGGGTCCCTTTGCTCTTGAATTCTCCTTCTATTTATAGGATTTTAGAAGGGGTTGGGGTAAGAATTTGAGTTTTACCTTTTCACTTGGTGGGTGGAAGTGAAATTGATAGAAGGATCTCAAAAGTCATGATTTGTGGCTAGATGAGGCTTTATTTCAACCAGAATGTCTCATGAGAGACAAGAGAAGGAGCCCAAAAGTCATGATTTGTGGCTAAATATGACTTTTATTCTCAACAAAGTATATGAATTTTATTTTCAACAAAAATGTCTCATGAGAGACAAGAGAAGGAGCCCAAAAGTCATGATTTGTGGCTAAATATGAGTTTTATTTTCAACAAAAATTTCTCATGAGAGACAAGAGAAGGAGCCCAAAAGTCATGATTTGTGGCTAAATATGACTTTTATTTTCAACAAAAATGTCTCATGAGAGACAAAAGGAGGAGCCCAAAAAGTCATGATTTATGGCTAAATTTGGATTTCTTTTAATTCTTTATATAAAAGGAGGAATTTTATTTTGTGAGAATAAATGGATTTATTGATTTAATAAAAGTTCCATTTATTATCAAACATTTGTCTTTTCCCTCTCCTTTTTTTGAATTTTGTTTTATGAGTTTGAATTGTTTCTCTCCTCTTTTGAAGTTGATTTAGGTCTTATTAATTTGATAGATGAGGTTTTGTTTAATTTGCACTGATTGATCAGAATTGTGTGATTTATGTATTTGCCAAATTTCAGGTGTGTACACAAATCAATACACTTCATCATGAATAGTTCACTCATCTTCCTATCTCAAGCTATATTTATCACTTAGAGAACTATATTGCTGTTGGATACTAAGTGAAGTTACCTTTGCAAGGTTTATTATATTATATGTACATTTTCCCATGAAGTTACCTCACATGTCTTCCCAAGTTTTATAGATAAATTTATGATATAATGACATGAGATACAAAAAATCAATATTTATCCATGATGATGCATGTAAAGTGATGATAAAAGTACATTTAAAACTTTTGGTGATTATTTCAAGTTTTACATCATGTAACTAGTTTCAATATTGATATTCATTGAAGGGAATTTTACGGAACTCTATGCTTTGGATGACATCATTTTCATCATTTAGATAAGGGTTTCTTTTTCTTTTACTATAATATGTAAATATTCAAAATCTAAAAATAATGAAAAGAAAAAAAGGACAAAACAATAATAAAAGACTTAACAATTAAAACCTTTCGGTATTATTGGAAAAATAGTATCTAAAATCATTTTCTAGTAGATTTTAGTTGCAAAAAAAAAGAGGTGAAAAATAATTTTGTTCACACCTCTAGGGAGTGACAGGTTAAAAATTGGGATACCAACAATATATTGTCATTATCAAAATTTAAAAGGGAAAAAAGAGAAATTTTTACAATAATTCGCATATTTTTAAGCTAATCATTTTTCAGGAATACTTGGATTCTAGTATGGCTCCTTTCCTCTCTCATTTTACTCATTTGTGTGGCCATGCTTTAGTTTCTAGTGATCACCATGTCATTATTACCTATATAAATTTGTACAAATTTAATTGAGGTACCATAAAAAGTGGATTCAACTCCCTTCAATGTGTTGTATAATATTTTTATTAATGTGTTGTATAATATTTTTATTAGATGGTGAACTTTTATAAAGTTTCAATTATAATCATAAGTTTTAGTTCCGTCTCTACTTGGGGTGCATAATTGTTGTGTTCTTTTGTCTTCCATACCTTGGCATACATGTGTTGGTCCCTAAATGGTTTTATGCTCTACAATCTACCAAAAAAATTCAAAATGTTTTCTAAGGAGAAAACTAACTCTAATTATCAAATTTCTTTAAAAGGATGGACCAATTGACATGTATAAAATATCCCCCTATACTTTTGGTTCTACAAGACCAGAGTAGATATGCCTAGATTATAAAAACTAACTCACTCACTCAACATATCCTTGAATCAAAATAAAGAAGTTAATCTCACAAATGCATTAACAACAATAATAAGATATTCAGTAATGGTTGGTTGCTCATTGAACTACCAAATTATGTAAATCATGAGATTAAATAAAAACAATCAATTATGTATGAAACTAAAGATATTCATGATTTATCACCAATTCTTTCTAGGGTTTGCACAAACTACATTTAGTTGACAAATCCCTTATCCATTGGGAATCAACAAGATAATAATCATTCAAAAGAAATGAGCTAAGTGAAAAAAATAGTGATCTAAAACTTCAATGCATTACAGAGATGATATCTTTCATAAAGGCCTTGATAACATACTTATTAAATATCTTGAGAACATAAGACTTTATTCAATGTACAATTGGAATAACTTTAACACATTCCTTGAGTGTGATCAAACAACTGAAATATTCACCACAACAAATAAGAAATAATAATAATTTAAACTATTAATTCTCATGATTAAAATATAGTTGAATACACTCAAGAGACATTACCAAATGTTGTTGAAAATGTCATACAACTAATTTTATTTCATTGACAAAAAAAAGTATTAAAGAAGTTGAAAATCAAACACATAATAGACTGAACTAAAACCTTAAAAATTAAGATTGTAAAATTTATTACATGAATAACTAGAGTAAAATGGAGTTGGTGGTCCTTATATCTTGTTTTAATCAAAGATGAGAACCCTTAAACAAGAAATAACAAGAGTATTATGTAGAGGATAAGAGAAATCTACATCTAAACATCGACGGTCACATATGTCTTCCTCCATTTTCTATTTTGCATCCTCATCATTATCTTTCTAACCAAAAACACATCCTTCAATTTGAGATACATTTGAAACTTTGTTGAAACAAACCAATGACTAGATATTCCTCTTAATCACCTTCTTGCAACTACCTCTAACTCTCATCATTATAATATTGTAACAACCCATATTCTAGCAAAAAAAAGGAGAAAATACTAGTTAAAAATATCTAAAAAGTCACCAAAACACAACTAACAACATCTCTATAGTTTCCATAAATAATAAAAAACAATATTCAAATACCTTTGATAAATCTAGATAAAACTAATAATCAAATTTGGAAAAATGAAAGAAAATCCCTTCAAAATGGCCTTGTGTTTTTCTCTATGTTTCCTTCTTTGTATGCATTTTTACCTTTGATGTTATGCACATATTTCACCAATTTTTCTCCATTTAATATACCTTTACCTCAACATTATAATACCATTTTTTATGACTTTTTGGCTTCACATTTCTTTTTATTATAATATATTCCCCTTCAACGTTTTGTCATACATCTTTGCATTTTCAACATCATGAAAATCCCAATATTTCTTATTGATTTCACCAATTTCCACATGTTACTATGGCCAATTAATATTTTTTTTTAACCCTTTAATTATGTTGGAGATGCATGAACTTTTAATTTTCTATCTATTTGTATCTTAGTCAACCTTATTCAATGTCAATGAACCATCTACACCATTGCCCTCCTAGGCCCCATACTACTACATGTTTCCCTCTTTTAATCTCATGATGACATCACCAATATATCATCCCAGATTATGTGATCACACTATTGTAACACCTATCCCTAGGTCCCCTCAGTATCCTTGATCTATGTTCCACATAGAAAACTCTCACTTGTTCTCTGATATCCTTATCATTTGCATTGTGTGATTATCTCATCTCCAAACCATGGACTATACTACCACTTAGCATATTTTTGTAATACTATAGTTGTTGTCTATCCTACCCTACTTAGATCATAAAATTTTGGGGTGATGCTACATGTCACTCTAGGTCTCCCTTACTGCATTGTCCCTTATTGGAGTATGTAGCATGTGTCAATATGAAACTTGATCTCAAATCACTATGTCATCTTGTTGTTAGCATTTAGTGGGCTTAGTTGGCCAAAATTACCTATTACCTACTAAGTCAACCTCTATCTTGGTCCCATGTGAGTACACCTCCTCTACCAAAAGTGCTTTCTTTTGACACCTTACTATGTAGAAGCTCCATGTAAAAATAAATGATAAGGTACCCACGTACTAAATTTGGACAAATTAAAAAAATCTCATTTCCATGCATTCTACCCATGGCAATAGAATTGGTGCTAACCTTACACAACACATAAACATTTATCTCACCAGTGTGCAATCCTACCTTATTGATCACAAGTTTCTTATTGAAAAGTGTTTCATCTTATGCAATCTCTACTATTTTCTAATTTCAAAACCCAAAAGTAAAACCCAATAGTGTTAATTCCATGTCCACTACCACATTGTAAATTGTAGATCATAACCCACAAAATTTTCATCTCAAGGGCCTTGGGAATTCATTTTACATCAAAGCCTATGTGATACCTACTACCAATTTTCATGCATTATAGACCGTATTCCAAAGAAAAGGAAATTTAAAAAAAAAATAGCAGTGACTTTGTATTAATTTATATTGATTATAGTAGTGTTCTCCCACATTAGCACAAAAAAAAAAACCTCTTTGGAATTCATGGTACAAACACACATTGGTCATGGCCTAAATCATCAATAGTATGCCACCTCTCTTTGTAAAATATAAAACACTAACCCCATCATTCTTGTACTATCTTAAGATGCAACTTGCATTTGCATTCAAATTCTCATTCAAAACCCTTTGTAAAATTGAAAAATCCCCCCTCAATTTTAGTCCATTTGTAGCTCCTTCCAAATGTACAATCATTTAGATCATAAAAAATATAAATTATAAAATGTTAAAGACTAAATTTAAATAATATCCTTAAGTTGAGGTAGGTTGGGCCCCAGGTTAGCTCAACTAAATGTTTTTCAAATCCAATCACCTAACTTGAAAGAAAATCCCCTTGAACAACCCATCTATTGAATTTGATGAAAATTAATTCATACTTGGTCAATTTAAAACTGATTTTTAACTCTTCAACGGGTATTCCAATTTGGTTAAACTAACAACTTGATCAACATTAAAAACTAATTAAATTTGATTACTAGAGTCTGACACCTAGTGGATCTACTCTTTGGTCTATAGAGATTAATCCTAAAAAATAGCAACTCATGAGAATTTTTGGGTCAAGAGACTTTGACCTCTAAGGATGCCCTCTTAATTTTGATCTATAACTTAATACATTAGATATAATTAATTACTTTTGGAACTTGACTTAAAGCTTGGGTAGTTATCACTAATATGGGGATTATAGGGAAACAATTGGGAGGTCATAATAGTCAATTGGTCATATTATACAAACCCTCAAATTTGACCCTTTGAAAATGTTGTATTTGACAATTAGAATAAATTTGATTTGGAAATTGCCTAATAAATAGGGAAAATAGATCCTTCAAGCTTTGAAAATGGATACAAGAGATACTTGTAAAGAGTAAAATATAGTGGAACAATCACTACATCTTGGAAAATATCTTATTACAAATTATAGTACCATAAATAGGGGCACTTAGAATTCTACTAAATTGAACACCTAAATACTATAATAACTTGCCTTTGGATTTGCATTAGGAAACATGACAAATAGATTCATCAGGGAATCCAAACTAGTAATATGTGTGTCTTTGATATACACAACACAATGATGAAATGATCTCATTAGGATATTCAACTAGGAAAAATATATTTATGTCCAAAGTAGGGCACTCAAATTTTTTGAAAAGTGTTATTAGTGGATCTAAATGAAACATCTTGAACTATGTGGACACAAAACCTATCAAACTAGCTATGAGCATCTCAATTTGACACATGAGTTTTTTGATGCATAATGAGAATATCCTCATTTTAGTAGGCCCTAGAACCCATCAAGACTTCAAATATTCACATGAAAAGAGAGTCAATTTTTTTAGTCTGACCTTGGGCAAAACTTTTAGATTTACAACTAGCTCAAAAAGACACTTTACAAAACCGTTCAAAATTGTAAACTAAGGACTAAAGATGCATACATGGACTAAATCATAGGTGAGGGACACATTTCACACTTGATACAACATGAGACTCAAGTGAGGCAATAATGCTCAAAAGAAAAAATGGGGGTTCATTTCATTTCAACATTCAAAGACATGCACATTGGTCACACAATCATATTATTTTGTATTATCTTATCTTTAAATTTATTGATGTTTCTTATTATATTGATCATATTTTCAAAATCTATATCTCTTCTCTTTTGGTTTCCCAAAGATGGTCAACCCAGTTAGCTGGTGGGGAGGTATGCAATCCTTATTACATATATTATTTTTCTCATAATTTCACTTTATTTGTGTCATCCTATCTTTGACCTCATTATTTAGTCCTTCATATTTTTCATTCTATCATTTATGAACCTTACCATAAGACAATTTTTTCATATCCCAATGCGAGGATAAGTTTTTATGGTGCCTATATACAATATTTAAATTTTTTGTTTTTATGAAGAATGAAAAAGAAGAACAAGAATTTACAATAGGAAAAATAATCTAAAAAAAAGAGTCAAAAGAAAAAATGAAGATGCAAATAAATAAATCATTAAAAGGAAAAATATATCAAGGTTTTTTAGGAAGAAATGGTGAAACATAATTGAAAGAAAGGTCATGGGTCTTTCTATGAGGAGATATTGATTGAAAACTTGAAACAAAATTGATAAGAGATATATCACACAAGGGTGAAAAGAAAGGCCAAAGCTATAGACCTCTTGATCATGTTGATTAAATGAGTATACACAATATACTAAGTTTGGGGATGATGAGAGAATGTAATTTTCTATTTTATGTCATATAATATCCTATTTCATAAGCCCTCATAACTATTCCAACAATCTATTTCCATACTATTATTATATTATATTATCTTATCATTTCTTATTGGATATGATTCAATATAAACAAGTGATATTTAATTTAGTGTTTAGATAAATATATGAATAAATAATGTTAGATTATGTTTATTAATATGTCTTTCATTTTGCTAAGAATTTTTTTTTTAACGTGAAACTTTGAGAATATCCTATTTTTGTTGCAATTTGTAGGAAAATAAGGATAAAATTAAAAAATTTGTCATGCCTAATAAATTTAGGATAAAAACACAACTATAATTTTTTTTTGAAAGGTAAAAAGGTAAACCTAGGTTACTTACACATCAACATTAACATATTTTAATTAGGTTATAGGTTAGTTGAGTAGGAAAGATGCATCCCTTAAAATCTTTAGGCAACTATTACATTTGTTAAGTGTAGTACATATTAACACTTCTTAACAAGGGAATTGAGGGTTCACTAACATACCTAATTGCAATATTTAAAGTAATAGGCTAAGGTATAATACTTGTAATGATTGTACTAGTCTCATAATTACATTGTCATGGCATTGACGAACTAATTTCATTGATCTCTACTATCCTATTCATTATTGAGGGGGATACCTTATTTGATTAATTTAGAAATACTTAAAATTCCTATTCCTATTCAATAACATGTTTTACTAGAGAAACATCACTTCTAGGTTTGCAATGATGTATTTAGTTGACCTTGGGCATCATGCATATATTATAATTTAATTACACTCAATGTCTCTACAAGGCATGTTGGCTAAGTTTCAAGGTCAAGAGTGACACTTAGTTCATAATTCTATCACTAGAATTTACACAATGTAGATGGTGACTTTAGGTGATCTATTGGAAAAATAGTTTGCTAATGTTTCACATTCAAGTCCATATGTTGGGTAAAATTCAAGTCATGCAATCATATTTATGACACCATGAATTAAAAGGAGGCATGTAAGATGTTGATGCCTTAGCTATGATGATATTCATAAGGGTCATTTACTATCATGACATATGTGCCTAGAGACCCTTTTGTATCAATGTTAACATATGTAAATATAACCATTATTACAAAGGTCATATAATTGACCACGACCTAACTCCTTTCAAGTCTATATCGCTTTTGCATTTCTAATTACAAGGTAATTAAATTAATTAAATGATTACCCTCTCCTAATTACCCCCTTTATATATATAAAATTTTATGTTATTTTAAATACATGACATTATACATACACACTAATCATAGTGTTGTGTATATATAAATTACTATTAACAACATATATATAACTATGTTAAATTACATAATATTAAACTATCCATACTAATAACTATACTAAAAATACTATTATATATATATATATATATATATATATATATATATATATGTTATTTTAAATACATAACATTATACATACATACCAATCATAGTGTTATGTATATATATATTACTATTAACAACATATATATAACTATGTTAGATTACATAATATTAAACTATCCATACTAATAACTATACTCCAAATACTATTATATTGTAAAACATTTAACAAAATATAATTCCTACACATTACCACTTAATGAAAATACATACTATCTACTAAATAAAATATGCTACTAAAAAAATTATAATAACTTCTAACAATCTTTAATTCCTACTTATTCCTCACTAATCGCTAACTTACTAATTAACAAGTTTATTTATCCTACCAATTAATTAGTCCTAACCACTATCTTTCTTTCCTATTTACTAACATACATCCTAATTCCTTACACAACCCTCTAACCCTTATCTAGTTCTACGTGACCCCTAATCCTCTTACCATTTTTTCCTATCACCCTACCCAATCGCTTGCAAAAAGACAAGGACATCACCATGGAGATGGGAAATGTAAGGGGTGGTGACAGGGAAGCACATGCATCATGCTTGGAGTTTGGGACCACCAAGGTGGAGTGAGGGAGAGTGGGTCACCAACCTAAAGGTGCCCCCTCCCCTCATTAAAATAGTATGTTTATAATTTTTTTAAAGTTTGTTTTTATGTATCATTGTTTTAATGGTGATAGTATAATGTATTTTAATTTTAATTTTTTTTTTAATGAGGAAGACATGTCAACATAACCCATATTCATGTGGCTTCCATGGGTCTCTTCATTTTCTTTTTCCTAGGTGACAATATAATTCCATTATTTGTTATAGGAGGGAATTCAATATTCCTTAGGGATTATTTCAATAGATTGTATTATTTTTGATAGGGGGTAAGTTTTCATCACTCCATACAAAATCCAGAGAGTGAAAATGCACTCTTCTAGCTTATTTTGCTCATGTTGTTGAAAAGAAATTGTTTAAGGTGTGGAACCTATCATCATGGAACAATCATTATTTTGTCAATGATGTCAAACCTGCTACTTGCTAGTAAGACAATTTCTTTTTGGTTTGAATGTTATCATTTGTTTGATTGAAGAAGAGGATTTGAAAAGATAAGATAACAAGAGTACATAAAGAAAGGTTAAGTTATTTGATGTATAAAATGAGCACTAAGACCAAGTAAGACATGAATGATATGATGTATTGTTGATCTACTTAAGGCTAAAGTGAATGGTTACTTTAGCTAAGCCAAGAAGAAGTGTTTTCATAAAAAGTGTCTACCAAGCTTGACAGAGAAAATAGTGTAAGTTAAGCAAAGTCTAGTTCCGACCGAGAAGAATGTTAGTTGTTTCAAGAGTCAGTAAAATTAGTAAGTGTTGAGAATTAGGTAAATAAAAGTGGTGACTGAGCTAAGAAGACATAGTTGATACCAAGAAACCTAGTGTTGGCTAAGCATCAAAAGACTATTACTGTCGAGTGAATAGTGTAGATGTCAAGTGATAACAAAAAGTATTAAATCAAAGTTTTGACAAATCTGGCCAACTAATTTGATTTCTTGCATTCTGTGAAGTGTGTAGAAGATAAATATGATGTGTTGGTGATACAAAATTCAAGATAAAGCATTTAAAGGAAAATTCAAAGAAGATTGTAGAAGAAGTTTCTAGAATCTTGCCTAACCCAAAAATGGACAATTGTGGTTAAATGAAAAAAGACTTAAATTCTCTATTAATAAAGATAGCGAGCTAGAAGAAAAGGTTTTCATATGTGAGAACCTAAGGAAGATAAAAAGTCTAGGGTGATGCTTCATATGGTGGCCAAATAGAAGAGACTGCAATTAACATATAGAGCAAGAAGGCTTAAGAGGATGAATGCTTGAAGGGTGAACAAGCTGTTAGAGATGAAGAGTGTGAATGCCAAGAAGAATGGAGGACTGAACCAAAGATTTGTAATCTACAAGTGAGTTGTATTTTATTATTAGATCAAGTCCCATTGTTACTCTTTAACAAATGTATCAATATGGATAAATCCTTTGGATTAAGGTTGACCTAACAATCATTTGTAAATCTTCTAATCAGGTGAAATTATAATAGAATATTCTAAAGTCCTCTAACAAGGCTCACTCCTAATGGGGTGATTGATATCCTTTAACCATGTCACATTTAACAATGTGTATTGTAACCTTTAATAGGGTATCACTTCAAATGAGTGAAAATGGGTAGCATGCTACTAGTAGTTTTTCCCAAATTGGGTTTCCACATAAAATCCTTGTATCAAATTGTGTGAATGAGTTTGTGGTATTTCATGCATACATTTTTGGAAAGTTATTTTGACCTAGGAAAGTGACCTACTAATTAAGGTATTAGATTTTCTAATGGATGTATGCATGATATGGTTTTATGGATATGAATCTATTAAGTACTAAAAAGCTTTATTTGTACATTTGGACCTTGGATAATTGATTCACCCCCCTCTCAGTTATTCTAAAGAATTCCAACAATTGGTATTAGAGCTTTGGTGCTCGTGAGAAAATAGTTTGAAGGTACCAAAAGCTAAAGATCAAGATGTACATAAAGGATGTGCCCAAATTGAACAAGGAAAACTTTCCTGCATGGAAATTTTTTATGAAGCTACATCTAGGAGGTCTTGGAGATTATGCACAATCTACCATTAACACTGAGCATGTTGATCCTACTGGAGCCCCTACTATTGATGTTCTAAAAAAGAAGAAAGAATACAATTAGACAATGTTAGGGCTTGCATTTTCCCTAAGCTACTCAAAGTTTGATGACATCAAATGATGTAATTCTGCTAAGAAGATGCAGGATACTATAGAGATAATCTATGAAGGAGACAAGAATATTTTGAGAGCCAAAGATGAAATTCTAAGAGGAAATTTTGATGACATGAGAATGCAAGCATTTGAGACTATAATCCACTATTACACAAGAATCAAAGATGTTGTGAATGCTATTAGTGGAGAAAATGGTGTTATTCAAGATGAGACTATGATCAACAAAATAATGAGATCTATGTTTCCAATCTATGCTATTAGAGTCTTTGTCATATAGGAACTAAGGTGTGTTCCTGGTAGTAATCTAACCCTTGAAGGACTGATGGGTAGATTCACTACTTTTGAGCTTTCTAATTTTGATAATTTCAAAACTAAAAATGTTGAAACTACTTTCAAATATAAACTAACATTGAAAGAACCTAAAAGGATGAAGAAAATGGTCAAGCATGTTTCTAGTGATAGTAATACATATGAAGATGATGTGGAAGAGCTTGAAGCATTGCTGGCTAGGAGATTTCATAGAGGCAAAGAGAAATGCAAAGGTAAGTTATCTATCATGTGTTTCAATTGTAATGAGGTTGGTCATATTGATGCAAGGTGTCTAGAGAAGAAGAATAGTAGAAGTGGAGATAGATATAGAGGTAAAAGAGATGAGATCAATAAAAACTATAAAGAAAAAAGAAAAGAAGTCTTACTACATTGCTGAAGAGGAATCAAAAGATGGATTTGATGACCATGATGATGAAGTTGTGTATGTTGCTATGAATGATGATTCTAGATGAGGAAACTACAATAGTATCTTATGTGAACAAAATTTATAGATGGTTCATTAATAGTGAATGTTCACATCAAATGGCTAGAGATAAAAGTAGTTTCATTACTCTTGAGTATTACAATGAAAAAAGTGTTAGATTTGGTAATGATGCACCCTATTTGATAAAAGGTAAATGATCAATAAAATTGATAGTATAGATCATATGTGGAAATGCTTACTATGCAAAAGGACCTAGCTATAAATTTTTAAGTGTGTCACAATTGAATAGTTCAAGTTGCAAAGTTGAATTTGACAACAAGAAAGCTAATATCTATGAAAATGATAGAAAACTAATTGGAAATAGAGATCAGATTAGAGGTAATATGTTTATCTTGACATGAATGATGCTACTTGTCTTGTTGTAGAATTTGATGATGTGTGGCTATGACACAAAAGGTTATGTCATGTTAACTTTGATAAATTAGTCAATATTAGTAACACGAAAAGAGTAAAAGGTTTGCCAAAATTGAAGAAACCTGATAATGTGATTTATAAACAATGTCAGTCAAGAAAGATGACAAAATCTAGTTTTAAAAGTAAGACTCACTCCTCAAAATAAATTATGGAATTAGTTAATACTGATATGTGTGGACCAATTGATGTGCAAAGCTATAAAGGTTACAGGTACATTATCCTATTTGTTGATGATTATTCTAGGATGATGATAGTTATATTTTTGAGACAAAAATGTGATGCATTTCAAATGTTTAAGTGGTACTTGGAAAGAGTTGAAAAGGAGACTGGAAAAAGGTTAAAATTTCTAAGATCTTACAGAGGTGGATAATTTAAGTCAAATGAGTTTGAGTTATTCTATAATGATAAAGGAATTAGGAGACTGACTTTTGCACCTAGGACCCCTCCACAAAATGGGGTTGCTAAAAGGTGGAACAAATCTGTAATGGACTATGCTAGAAGACTAATGATGGAAAAGAATGTTGCTTTGAAATACTGGAGAGAAGTTGTAAGCACAATTGTTTATACCTTGAACTGCGTACAAGTTAAGAAAGGTATATTTTTCACATGTTTTGAACTATGGTATGTATACTCACCCAATGTTAAATATTTTAAGGTATTTGGAAGAAAGTGTTACATTCTTAAGGATAATAGGAATTATAAAATTGATGCTAAAAGTGAAGAAGTTATATTCCTAGGCTATTCCACAAGAAGTAAAGCTTATAAGTATTTAATTACTAACATTAACAAAGTTGTGGAAAGTATAAATGTGAAATTTAATGAATATATAGAGGTGCATGAAGCTGACCCTAAGAAGGAACCTAAAGAGTATAAAACCTTTATATACTAGTATGAAGACATGAATGTTGTTAAAGCTATGAACAAAGGTGTAAATCAACAACAAGTATTAGTGACTCCTGAGTCACATACAGTGGATGTCAAGTTGTATTCAGGAACCAAGTTGCATTCAGGAGTCGAGTTGCAGATAAAATTCAAGGTCCATTCTGATATTAAAATTATTGTACATGAAAGGAATGCTGACTTACCTGATAGGGAAGTGCACAGCGACTCTAAAGTTGATAGACCCATTCAAGAAAGAAGAGAAGAACCAAGATTGTTAAAGTATGTCAGAAGACATCACCCTCCTAGACAAATTATTGGAGATAAAGAAGGCAGACCAATGAAAAGGAATAGGTTGAGAAGTGATACATGTTTTTTAATCATGCATAAGCCTAAGTTAGTGAAGGATTTGTTAGTGAATGAAGATTGAACCAAAGTCATGAAAGAAGAGATTGATTAGATTGAAAAGAAAAAATATGGACTCTATTACCTAGACCAAAGAAAAAGAATATGATTGGAACCAAGTGGGTGTATAGAAACAAATCAGATGAGAATGGTTAAGTCACAAGGAATAAGGAAATATTAGTTTGAAAGGGATATGCACAAGAAGAGGGAATTGATTGTGGAGAGATAGTTCGCATTAAGAACTTTTTTTCCTTACTCTGCATACAAAAGTTTCAAAATTTATCAAATGGATGTGAAGTCAACATTTCTGAATGGTATACTAGAAGAGGAGGTTTACATTGAACAACCAACATGATTTATTGATCCAAACAACAAAAACATGGTATGTAGATTACACAAAGCTTTATATGGTTTAAAGAAAGCTCCAAGAGCATGGTATGAAAGGCTTCACAACTATCTTCTAAAGATTCATTTTGAGAAGACTGGTGATAACACCAATCTATACTTGAAGACAGAAGGAAGTAAAGCAATTTTACTAGCTGAAATATTTATTGATGATATCATCTTTGGAGGACAAAATGCATTGTGTAAGGCATTTGGAAATGAAATAAATAAAGAAATAGGGATATCTATGTTTGGAGAGATAAAATTCTTTGTTGGTTTGCAAGTATATTAGATGAAATATGGTATTTACATCACTTGGTCTAAGTATGTAAAAGAAATATTGAAAACTTTTGATATGCAGGATTCAAAACCTATTAGTATTCCTATGATGATAGGACACAAACTATCAAAAATTGATGATTCTACTAAAGTAAAGAAAACATTGTATAGGTCAATGATTGGAAAATTGCAACATGTAGTTCATAGAAGACTTGACATTGAATTAGTTGTTGGGATTGTTGCAAGGTTTTCTACAAATCCTAAGGAAAATCATTTGATGGTTATTAAATAGATCATGAGATACTTGAAAGGAACATAAGACTATGGTATATACTACAAGAAGAATGATAAGTTTGAACTAAGAGCCTATATAGATGCTGATTGGCCTAGAAATGTCAATGACATAAAGAGTACAAGTAGTGGAGCATTTTTCTTAGGAAAGAGATTGGTCACATGGACTAGCAAAAAATGAAATTGTATATCACAATCTACTATTGAAGCTGAATATATAGCTACTACAGTGAATTGTAAAAATATGGTATGGATCAAATAGCTACTCAAAGGGATGAAGGGAGAAATTACTAAACTAGAGGTACTTTATTTTGACTATACAAGTGATATAAACATATCGAAGAACCTTGTGATGCACACAAAGATAAAGCACATTGAAATAAAGTATCATTACTTGAGAGAGTTGGTTCAAGACAAAGAAGTTAGAATAGAATATGTGAATACAAAAAAATAGATAGCTGATTTATTCAAAAATGATTTATCTAAGGATTCAGATGAGTATCTATGAGGTAAACTAGGGGTGATACCCCTATCCAAAGCTACTTAAGAAGAAAGAGTAGTGGCCTACATCAACTAAGTTGAATGTCATATTTTACAATTTGATGTAGTGGATCTTTAGAAGTTGCTTCAAGTAATGAAGGAGTTGAATTAGAAGATTTACAGTCACATGTAAGGTGACAGAGGGAGAGGGAGATAGAGATAAATACATAGAATGAGGGAGAGATACATTGATAAGGAAGATATTGCTAATAGAAGTTAGACGGAGAAGATACATTGAAGGAGATTGACAAATCTTACATTACCCTATATAGATGAAGGACACATACTAATAGAGGGAGAGATTTTAAATGTATTAATATTTATTTTTGGTATTGTTGTTGGTATTGGTTTGCCATCAATGCCAAAGAGGGAGATTATTGAAAAGAGATTGTTTGAAGTGTGGAATCTATCATCGAATAATCATTACTTTTTCAATAATATCAAACCTACTACTTGCTAGTAAGATAACTTCTTTTTGGTCTAAATGCTATCATTTTTTTGATTGATGAAGAGGATTTGAAAAGATAAGATAATGAGAGTACCTAGAGAAAGGTTGCATTATTTGGTGTATAAAAGGAGCATTAAGGCCAAGTAAGAAATGGATGATATGATGTATTTTTGATCTACTTAAGGCTAAAGTGAATGGTTATTTTAGCTAAGTCAAGAAGAAGTGTTTTCATAAAAAGTGTCAGCCAAGCCTAACTGAGAAAACAATGTAAGTGAACCAAATTCTAATTCAGGTTGAGTAAAAAGTTAGTATGTGTTGAGCATTAGTAAAATTTAGTAAGTTCCAAGAATTAAGGACATAATAGTGGTAACTGAGCTAAGATGTAGTTGATGCTAAGAAACCTAGTGTTGGCCGAGCATCAGAAGATAGTTATTACTAAGTGAACAGTGTAGATTTTGAGTGACAAACAAAAGTGTTAAATCAAAGATTTGACAAATATGAACTGACTAATTTGATTTTTGGAATTGTGTGAAGTGTTTGGAAGATAAGTATGATGAGTTGGTCACACAAAATTTAAAATAAACTATTTTGAAGAAAATTCAAAGAAGATTATAGAAGAAGTTTCTAGAAGGGACTAAAATGGAAAAGTGGGTAGAATCATTGAATCTTACTTAACCCTAAAATGGATGATTGTAGTTAAATGCCAAAAGACATAAATTCTCTATTTATAAAGATAGTAGGCTAGAAGAAAAGGTTGTCATGTGTGAGAACTTAAGGAAGATGAGAAGTCTAAGGTGTTGCTTCATATGTTGTCTGAATAGAAGAGACTACAATTGGCATATAAAGAAAGAAGGCTTAAGATGATGAATGCTTGAAGGGTGAACAAGTTGTTGGAGATAAAGAGTGTGAATGCAGAGAAGAATGGAGGACTGAATTAGAGATCTATAATTTTCAAATGAGTTATTTTTTATTATCAGATCAAGTTCTGTTGTTACTTTCTAACAACTATATCAGTGTAGATAAATCTGTTGGATTAAGGTTGACCTAACAGTCATTTGTAAATCCTTTAACTAGGTGAAATTATAATAGAATGTTCTAAAGTCCTCTAATAAGGCTCACTCTTAATAGGGTGATTGAAATCCTTTTAATAGTGTGTATTGTAACCTTTAATAGGGCATCACTTTAAAAGAGTGAAAATGGGTAGTATGTTACTAGTGGTTTTTTGTAAATTGGGTTTCCACATAAAATCCTTGTGTTGAATTGTGTGAATGAGTTTGTGGTATTTCATTCTTACATTTATGCAAAGTTATGTTGACCTAGGATAGTGACCTACTAAGTTAAGGTATTGGCTATTCTAATGGATGCATGCATGATATGGTTTTATGGATATGAATTTGTTAAGCACTAAAACTATTTATTTTTACATTTGGACTTTGGGTAACTAATTCACCCCCACTCTCAATTATTCTAAAGAATTCCAACACATGTATATTGGCACTCTAACTATACTTAATTGGTTTTCCTTAAAGTATTGTGACATGAAGTTTAAATATCATGTTGAGTTTAATGCAATTACTAACATCCAAATTTATGCATATAATTGAATAGCTTATTGAAGCTTATTGAAATCACTTGAAATTTAAAACTTAAGAAATCATAGATACTATTCACTTGTAAACAATAAATTTGAATCTTATATTATATTTGAACAAGATCAACTTATAAAATCAAACAACTTAATTTCTTCATAGCTAGAATTGCCACTATGTATAAAATTGTACATTAAACCAATTACACTATGAGGATAATTAACAAGATTAAGCATGGTTTGAATATAATTTTCTCATAAAATTTTATAAATCCAAATGGACATAATTCCAAACCTATAGTAATTTATTTCAATGAATATTGAGTACAATATACTATCTACTTGTAGTGATTTCTTGTAACATTTCAACTACACCTGCAATGATATTTTCAACCTTTCAATTTCATTACATACAAATTCATATCAATGAAACAATGATACAATTGCATATGATCATCCCAAAAATTCCTTTCCTAGCATGCAATCATGCATTAAAATAATATGAATAAGATGAAGAGTTCTCTATTTCAAGTGCATTGCACAATGAAAAGTTTCCTCTTCATACTATATCAACATAATGATCAAATAAAAGCTTCTCCTATGAAGTTCCTTGAGCATGAAACTTGCAATCACATTTAAACAAGAACCATGGAGGTTCAATTCCCATCCTAGGCCTCATCGAGGCCAACTATTAAGCTAGGATAAACAAGACTCAAGTAGGTTACAACTAAGAAAGCTCACAAATGTATAGACATCACAAAATACAACATTAAACAATTCTCAGCCATGGCTTCACAATGATTCACCAATGGGATCATAAACATATAGTGAAGGTAGGATCTCTAAGAGGGGAATTTCCATATCAATACAAATCACATAACTTGAAAATTACCATGCCTTTACAAGGATTTCACCATACATTCTTCTCTGTACAACTTCCATTGTCACCCCCAAAACACAATATCAAAAACAATGGCTTCAATGGGTCCCATATTCCATGAAATCTTTCTCTTCTCCAAGAGAAGAGGCTCTCAACTAAATTGTTAATCCCAATCAACCCCTTCACCCAAGGATTATCTTCCCTCCCAAGGGTGAGTGAAGCCCTCACACCCAAAAACAACATTCAAATATGAAAACATAGGGAAACCAAGAAGGAAAAAAATGCAAAAATTATCACACTCACTCAACACAACATTACAAGAATGTACATACAATATGCATTCACATTCCTACATGATCATAATTTCAACACCATATTTTAAAAGAAAAAATTAAAGAGAAAATCCATGGCATGAAGCATCAACCTTGGTCCAAGAAAATGGAAATTAAAGTTGAGTAGAGCTCCCTTTTTCCTTAGCTTCCAATTCTTCAAAAACCCTAGGTGTCTCTAAAATTAGAGACTGGGTGAAAATTCAACTAGTTTGTCCCAATCCCTCTAAAAATGCCTCAAACCTCTAATCCACCAACTATCTCAAAAATGGCAAGGACATAAGCCACACTTTTTCTTATACTATTATCCCTTGCAAAAGTATAATCTTGGCCAAGTATGAGAGTGAGGAAGATGTTATTATAAAACTCCATTTTTGAATTGCATAAAGGATGACATGTTTAGAGGGTCTCCAAAGTTATCTAGACCTTTGAATGGTGAAATTGTGACCCCTAACTTGTAATACTATCATGTGGGTACCTAATTTCAACTAAAATGACACTTTGGGACCTCTTTTATGTCCTCTAAAATCACTAGGAATTTTGAATTCGAAACTCAACATGATGGTGACCTCTTCTAACCATTCTTTCAAGTGGGGTTAACTTGAGTACTTCATTGGGTTCAATTTTAGGTTAAGTGACTTCTTGCCAAAACCCTAGTTTGAAATTTCATCCATACATGGACCTTACACATCACAATGACATGTCTCTAGTTACAATACATAATTAAATCTATCACACACATATAATTCATGTTCACAAAATAAAACACATAACAATGAGGTTCAAAGCTTTCCAATAGATTCAACCTTGGCTTTTTCGAGTTCACAGAAGTTTGGGCCTTGGTTATTTGATTAAATTACATAGGTTAATTCCCTACACACTAAAATTGAACATCCATAGTCCAAGGAAAAGTCATGTAATGATATATATCACTACTACATTTGGGGTCAAACAGTGACGATGGTGTAATTTGTGCTCATTTTCATAATTTTTTTTTGTAATTGTCCCCAATGTTATCATAATACTGACATTGTTGTCATAATTATGACACTTGCATGAACATAGAAAAAACAAGAAAAAAAATGACAAAAATCATTCCCTAGTTGTTTTGATTGTGGAGAGTTGCACACGAAAGAGGTGGAGAGCTCCGAACAAGGGTGGAGAGATGTGAACATTGTCATGCCCTTGTGATAGGTGTATTTCATTGTTGTTCCCTTGTGATCTTTGCATTTCATTGTCATGCCCTTGTATGACATAAATCATTCCTCATTTTTTTTTAATTGTGGAGAGCTATGCATGAAAGTGGTGGAGAGCTCCGCATGAGGTGGAGAGATGTGAACACTTTTATGCCCTTGTGATCGGTGCATTTCATTGTTGTGCTCTTGTGATCTCTACATTTTATGCCATGCCCTTGCAGCTCTGCAATTTCATTTCTATGTTGTACCCTTGTGATCTACATTCCCTTGCTCTATGATTTTCTTCAAGAGTGAGAAGAGGTAACTATGTAAATATTCTTTTATTTACCTTCTAAACATGTATGTATTTATATTTATTTCTAAAAATGTATCTCTATATATATTCAAAGATATATTTTTTAAGGTTCTTATTACATATTAGCTTAAAATAGAAAAATTAATCCAACTACATACATATTCCAGAATCCAAATAATAATAAAAAAAACTCACTCAACCTATGCTAAATTACTTACCTCAAGATCCTACACAAAAATAATGTAGACCACAAAAAATGGATAGTGTCCAAGAAATTTTACAAAATCATATTATAGTAGATATTTTTAGAAAGAAACAAGCCATAACATAGTCTTTATATATACAAAGAGATCATTTTGAAGGTTACTATTACATATTAGCACAATAGAAAAATTGTTCCAATTATATACATATTCCAGAATCCAAAAAATAAAACAATAAAAATCACTCAACCTGTGCTAAGTAGCTTAGCTTAAGATCTTGCAGAAAAGTAATGTAGACCACGAAAAATGGACAATGTTCGCAAGAAATCTTACAAAAACATATCATAGTAGATATTTTTAGAAAGAAACAAGCCATAACCTAGTTAAATGGTCTAGTTTCTAATTAGTTGGGCTGATTACAAATTCTTGTATGACTATCATCATATTAGGTACAATAAAAAAAACAATCAGATGTTCCCAACTAGCACGACCAAATACAAATTTTCAAGGCAATAGAATAGCATATGTAGTTGCATAACTTGCATGCCAAACATGAAGTACATTCCCCAACTTATTAAAAATGGTTGGATATAAAGGTTCCATACAATGACCCAACAATAGAAGCCACGGATGTAACCATGCATGTATTAGCACACTCTCCCTATGAGAATCCCAAGTATCTATTACTGTTGTTAATTTGGGCATCCTATATGATCCAAAATGTTATGAAGTACTGAATTTGATAGTAACTTTTCCCATGTCTCCAAGAAATGTAGCATATGTTCAGGGTCCCTTGACTACCACAAATTTTTTTATAGTTATCCTCATTGATGGAAGAACAACTTTAGTGAAGAGTTGAGTGAAAGGAGTTGAAGAAGCAACTTTTACTTCTGTGTATATGCCATAATCACAAGGCTCATTCCCTTTCAGTGTTGAAAATATTATGATAAGCTATGTTACTATGAGACCTCACCTTGACCCATCATAGCATAGTTGATACATTCTTATTTTGATACTCATGATTCGATATGTCAAGACTTTTTCAGATACACTGGACATTATTATGTTATTTTATGTTGTGTGATGCTTTACTTTCAAATATTTAACTATGCTGTTTAATATTTTATGAATATGTATATTGATGACGTAGTATATAAAATGAATGTAGAATTAGGATTATGATTAACACTTTGATTATGTAATTTCAGTGGTTAAGTATATGAGTAGAAATGAGATAAATAGTTAATTAATTGAAAGATTTATGCTTTGAGTTATGTGATTATCCTGATGAGTTATATATATGCATGTGATTTTCTCAAGATACTGATGTGTGCAATGAGTGTGTAGGATATTTTATTTGAAAAATCTAATGGAGAATTGAAATTGAACCCTATGTACAGTTTATGAAAACACGGGTTGAATCTAATGAAAGGTGCTAACCCTATTATTTCATATTTCTTTTGTATCGTAAATTGAATGTGTATCATTCTATAATCGTTAAGTGCTAATATTTTGTAATAATGATTTTATAGTGTCGCTTGACACATGATTCATATATGCATTTTAGCATGATAGTTAGGATTAACTAAGTAACCTAAAGATCTAAGTTGGACTAGATTAATGAAATTTTTACTAATTAATTAGTAATTGAGATTAATTACCCTAATCAAGATTAGTGATAAATTTGAATTTTGAGGATTGTTAGAATGTCCAAATATTTTAAGCATTTTGGTAGGCCCCTAAATAGTTCTAGAGGCCAAAAATCATGAAAACTAAGTACCTAGGGGTATATGTATGGGTTCGAGGCATTTTCCACCCCTCTAGCCCCTTTTGTTGACTTTTGTGGTCACCCAAATATCGTATTTTTTCTTTATTGCGAAAATTGAAGTTTTACCATGAGTTGGATAAGTCAAACTGCACCTTGAGGTTAGTCTAAATGATGGGATTGAGTTAGAAGACTCTAGAAGCCTTTAGGCAAGTGGGGGAGTTATTGTATTTTGTAAGTAGTTGAGTTGGGATCTTGTTTAGAGGCAAATTTGAGAGAGGAGGATCATTCACCCAAACTCTAGTTTTAGAGAGCAATTTAGGATTGAAGGAGAAGGAAGAGAAGCTCATCTCAAATTTTAGTTTTCATAAATTTTTGTGAAGGTAGGAATCCTTCAAGCTCATTTTGTTCATGCTATGTTTCATTCTTAAGTAGTTTTCTTGCATATGTATATTTGTGTGTTTGATGAACATGTTTGAGAGAGATTGAAATGGGTTTTCCTTAGTATTTTGCATTTGATTTTTGAAGAGATTATATGGGTTGTATTGGCATTACTCACCCTCAGATAAAGTAGAAGTGGCCATGTACGGGAGAAGGTCTTTAGTTGGACTCTAACAGTGTAGAGTCTCTCTTTAGGATGAGGAGAGGGAGAGAGTAGGGTGTTATGGGCCCTACTCGTCATCACAAATCATATTTTGTGTTTTGAAAATTTAGAAATGGAAGAACAAAATTTCTTGTGATTATAGCCCTAAAAGGGCACTTGTGATGGTGTTGTGACTGACGTCTCCTCTCTGAAAATTCTACCTTCTCCCTAGTCTAGTTCAATGACAAACCTATTGTGAAAATCTAGATGGGAGTAAATATTTGATTATGTTTTCATGTTAAATTATTTTTTGCCTGGTCAGTTTTGTCCTCTCCATGATTACTTTGATGTGTTGTAGGCTTTGTAATGGTTTCCTTGTTGTGGAGCCAAACAAAAAATTTAGAGTTATTTTTAAATTCAAATATGTTGGGAGATTTCTCCTCGGGATAGTAATCATATGTAAAAATATTATTATAAACTTATTGTTGAAATGGCCACAATGTTGAGTTTTCTTCTTGGTTCTTTCCCAACGAGGCCTTTGAATTAGGTGCTTCAATAAAATAAATGAGAAGTGGCTGATCCATGTATATTCATAAAAATTGAGTAGTATTCTTTTGTATGATTTTTCTTGTAATTTAGTTTATGCATGTGTTTATAAAAAAAAAAAAATGGATGCAATGATGTTTCATCCTTCTTGTGGCATTCATATATTTTTGATGGGAACACAACCCAAGCACAGAATGGACACAACAGGAAAGGGAAAATTTTATTAACTATAAAAATATGATAGTACACTAAGTGTAGAGAAAAAGACTCCAAAATATGCCCTATGGGCTTACAATAGCATAAATCTAGAGATAAATTCCTCTCCCAGTACCTTCTCTCAAACTCCACTCCAAACTGCCTTTTACAATGCCAAAAATGTTCTTAAATAGACCCTGCAGGGTTAAGGATTAGGAATACATTCTAGACAGTGCTAGTTGGCATACACTGACCAAATAGAAGTCTCCAGAAGCTGCGTTAGAAGTTGGTGCAAAATTAGAAGAATCCAAAAATGGTAATTGAACTTCTAGGAGGTATAACTTTTGAACTGTAGCTCTGATTGATGAACCGTTTACATTTCTGGAAAGCTTTCTAAGTGACACTCTAGAGCCCTATGGACCAGCTTTGCTCATCCTAAATTTTCAGCCTTGTTTGAGGTCATTTAATGCCCCTAACTTGAATTTGAAGCATTCTTAAGAGGTCTCTAGAAATTGAAAAACTACGATAACTTTCAAACCCTGGGGCCTTTTGACTTGATTTTTTTTTGGAATGCTCTAAATTATAATTACATTCATTTGACCAATTTATACCCTCTAATTTACCAAAATTATGGCTCAATTACATACTCCTATTTTTTTGGCATTTACATGTATCCCAAGGTGTTCAAATACTCTAACCTAGAACACTGCTAGTGGAACTGTGAGAGTTGGAACCTTTATTTGACCCAAATGGGTATCCAGAAATGAAAACACATGAAATAGAAACTAAGTCTAAGTACATTTTTTTTTGGGTGACACGGGATTGCCCTTATACCTCTGGATGCTCCTGCATCAGACACCCAGGGTAGATTGAAAAGTGACCTTGTCACTTTATGAATGGTAGAGGAAATCCCAAATGGGAAACCTTAGCTGCTGATATCCAAGTTGAGTCCTCGATTGGTTGGCCTTTCCACTTAACTAGATACTCTTCATATTGGCTATTTTTGGTACTCCTACCCACACAACTATCCAAAATATCCTCTATCTCCTCCTTTTTAGAAGTAGGAATTGGACATGGTTCTAACATCAGCTCCTCATCTGCACAATCATCATGATACTCTGTTAAGTCTACAATGTTGAAAATAGGAGAAATGTGAATTCCATATGGAAACTCTACTTCATATGCATTTCCTGAGTCATGTTTCTTCAAAATTTTGTAGGGGCCAAATTTCTTCATCTTTAGCTTGTTGTAAGTACCGACTGGAAATCTTTCTTTTCTTAAGTGTACCATGACTAGATCCCCTACTTGGAACTCCTTATGTCTTCTCCTTTGATCACCCTAGCTTTATACTATTGGTTCATCTTGGTAATCTGTGCCTGGACCTCCTCATGTAGATGCTTGATATGTTCAACAAATTCTTCAACTTTAGCACTTGTCCTCTCCCCTTGCTTTATCTTCCTCAATTTTTGTGCAGTCCTTAGGCTACTTCCATATACCATTTAGAATGGTGATCTACCAGTACTCCTATTTATAGAGTTATTGTAAGCAAACTCTACTTGTGGTAGAATCAAATCCCACCCCTTGGGCTTATCCCCAACTAAACATCTCAGCAAATTGCCCAGACTTCTGTTTAGCACTTTTGTTTGGCCATCAGTTTGTGGGTGATGTGTGGAACTAAATTTCAAGTCTTTTCTCAACTTCTTCCATAATGTTCTTTAGAAATACCCCAAAAATTTGGTATCTCTATCAAAAACTATACTCCTTGGGAGACCATGTAGTCTTACCACCTCTTTGAAAAACAAGTCTGCAATATGGATAGCATCATGAGTTTTATGGCATGGAATGAAATGTGCCATTTTGGAGAACCTATCAACCACCACAAATACTGAGTCATTATCCCTTTGTGTCCTCGGAAATCCAAGAATAAAATCCATACTTATGTCCTCCCATGGCTTTCATGGAATAGGCAATGGCTGATATAGTCCAGTATTGTGACTAAATCCCTTGGCCACTTGACAAACTTGGCAATTCTGTACAAACTTCTTCACATCCTATGACATTTAAGGCCAAAAATAATGTTCTTTGAGAATAGAAATGGTCTTATCTCGATCAATATGTCCTACCATCCCTCCACTCTATTTCTCCTTAATAAAATTTTCCCTCATGGAACTCCTTGGAATGCACAATTGATTGCCCTTGAAAAACATACCATCCTAAATCAAATAGTCTAGCCACTTGGTTCTATCTACAACAATAGGTTCTTTACAAGCTTTCCATGCTTCAACAAAGTTAGGATCCTTAGGGTACAGATTATTGAGTTCATCAAACCCAACTACTTCAACATGCATGACTATAAGCAACAATTGTCTCCTACTTAATGCATCTACAACCCTGTTAGATTTTCCACTTCTATGCTTCAACACAAATGTATAGCTCTACAAGAACTCTACCCATTTCATATGAATCTGATTCAATTTACCTTGGCTATTTAGGTACTGTAATGCCTGATGATAAGTATACAAAAAAAATTCCTTTGTCAATAAATAATGCCTCCATTTCTTTAAGGCCTGAACTATTGCATAGAACTCTTGATCATAAACAGAATACTTCTTTTTTGCATCATTCAATTTTTCACTAAAATATGAAATAGGCTTACCTTATTGGCTTAATACAGCACCAATAGTGTTGCCAATAGCATCACAATCCACCTGGAAAACCTTTCTAAAATCTGGAAGTGCCAACATAGGTTGTTCTGTCACCTTCTTCTTGAGCACTTCAAAACTTCTCACAGCTGTCGTAGTCCATTTGAACTCTTTTCTATCCCCTCTTATTGTGTCAGTCAAGGGTGCACATATGCCACTGAAATTCTTAATGAACTTCCTATAAAAACTAACCAGACCATGAAATGATCTTACTTTAGTAGCAGACCTTGGAGTAGGCCATTCCAAGATGGCTTTTACCTTCTCTGGATCCATTTTGAGACCTTCAGGTGATATAACAAACCCCAAGTAGACTAACTCCCTTTTTGCAAAGATACACTTCTTCAGATTAATTAACAGTTTCTCTTCCCTTAACCTTTCAAGGACACTATGAATATGCAATAAATGTTCTTCCAAAGTCTTGCTGAAAATTAAAATATCATCCAAATTGACAATAAATTTTTTTTCCAAGAACTTCTTAAGTACCTCATTCATAAGCTGCATGAAGGTGCTTGGTGCATTCATAAATCCAAAGGGCATGACTAACCACTCATAAAGACCCTCGTTAGTCTTGAAGGCTATTTTCCACTCATCTCCTTCTTGACTCTGTATTTGATGATAGCCACTCTTGAGATCTATCTTTGTGAAGTACTGAGCTCCACTCAAGCAATCCATAAGATCATCCACTCTCAGCAAAAGAAACTGATACTTGATGGTTATCCTATTTATAACTCAAGAGTCTATATACATCCTCCACTCTCCATCCTTCTTTGGTGCTAGTACTACAAGTACTGCACATAGACTCAAGCTCTCCCAAATCAAGCCCTTCCTTAATAGCTCCTAAACCTATCTATTTAGCTCCTTAGTTTCAGTAGGAGTCATCTTGTGAGTAGCCTTGTTAGGCAAACTAGCTCTAGGGATTAAATCTATCTGATGACTAATTTTCCTTACTAGTGGTAATCCTTCTAGAAAATTATCATAGATTATATCTCCAAACTCACTTAATAAATCTAAAACTTCAAGTGGTATTTCACTACTACCTTCCTTATCTTTTCTAGGGATCAAATCATAGCACATACACTGATTTTTCATGCCATCTAAAAACTTCCTTCCATCAACAAGACAAATCCTAGCATTGCTATAGACCTTTTCACCTTCCTTTTTCATGGGCTTCAGTTTGTGGCGAACTCCATCCTTTGTTAGAGAGTATGTGTTTTCATGACCATCATGTACTGCATGCCTATCGAACTACCACAGTCTTCCCAATAATAGATGGCAAACATCCATTGGAATAACATCATAGAAAACTTCATCATGGTAATTCCCAATTTTGAACTTCACTAAACATTGTTCACTTACCAAGACCTTATGATCATCCTTCACCCAAGCAATCTGATAGGGCTAGGGGTGTTTCTTCCTCTTGAGCTTCAGCTTAGAGACCATCTCCTCTGATACCAAGTTATCAGTGCTACCACCATCAATGATCACATCACAACATTTATCCTCACACTTGCACCTTGTATGGAATAAACTCCTCCTTTATCTTGGTTCAATCTCACCACTTAGTAGGACATTTTCATTTACTAAATTCTCTCCTCTTTTTGCATCCTTTGAATGTGATGATTGTGCATCCTCATCCACATAAGCAACCTTATCTTGACTCTCAGCTCTCCTATCTGTCCTTCCTTGTCATTGAGGGTATTCAAAGGCACGATGACCTTCTTCATTACAATAGAAATAGGTACCACAGAAGCCTCCTCTTCCTTGTCCATGTCCTCTAGCTCTTCCTCTTTGATTTCCAAAGTCTTGATCATGGGAGCAGTTGAAACCCTCGTTCCTCTAGTTCTTACTAGTACCCACATCTTCATTTTTTTTAATTTTTCATTTTGGTCTCTAGATGACCTACCACTACCCCTTCCTCCTTGACCACACCCTCTTTGTCTCCCTTCAAACATTTTATTTAGCTTCTCTTCAACTCATAGGGAAAACTGGTATGCCTCCTCAATGCTGGTCATTCTTACCAGATTGAATTCCTCCTGGATGCTAGGTCGCAACCCACTGATATAATGAGCAACCTTCTCCTTATTTGCTTTTGCATGCCCTGCTCTAATCAAAAGTTGATAAAAATCCTCTGTATATTCTTGCACTGATTTTATTGCTGGCTTTAGCCCATGCATCTTCTTAAACAAATCAAGCTTGTAGTCAACAGGAATGAACTGCTTCTTCAATTTGTCCACCATGCAATCCCACCTTGTAATCTTATCCTTTCCTCTTCTATTTCTTTCCAATTGAACCTCTTTCCACTAGATTTTGGCATGGCCTTTTAGTTTGGCCTTTGAAAACTTAACCCTATCTAGGTCCTTGATATCCTCATACTCAAAGTATTCTTCTAGTTCATTAATCCAGTCGATCAACTCATCTGGTTTCAGATTTATTGAAAATACACCCACATCAATTGCAAGTCTTTTCTCAAACTTAGTAATGGCCCTAGAAAGGCTTTCCTCTACCTAATTTCTAACTTCCCTATCAAATTCCCATTCTGGTCCAATTTCTTCTTCTTCATTGTCATCCTCACTTTCATCACTTGTAGCAACATTTGTTCCCCTATGGAGCTCCTCTTGCAATGCTTGGACCTGCCTTTGGAGGGCTCTAACCTCCTCAAGATTAATAGCTACAGCCCTTCCGCAACAGTCTTTTCATGGAGGCATCTTCTTAACTCAAACCCACAACCACATAGTCTTGGTGCAAACTGTCTCACAGTCAGCGCTCTATGTACACGCTCAGGAAAACCTGCTTTGATACCACTTGATGGGGACACAACTCAAGCATAGAATGGACACAACAGGAAAGGAAAAATTTTATTAACTGTAAAAATATGCTAGTACACTTAGTGTAGAGAAAAAGACTCCAAAACATGCCCTATGAGCTTACAATAGCATAAATCTGGAGATAAATTCCTCTTCTAGTACCTTCTCTCAAACTCCACTCTGAACTGCCTTTTATAATGCCAAAAATGTTCTTAAATAGACCTTGGAGGGTTAAGGATTAGGAATACATTCTAGAAAGTGCTAGTTGGCATCCACTGACCAAATAGAAGGCTCTAGAAGCTGTGTTAGAAGTCGGCGCAAAATGAGAAGAATCTAGAAACAGTAACCGGACTTCTAGGAGACATAACTTTTGAACCATAGCTTCGATTGACAAGCCGTTTACATTTCTGGAAAGCTCTTGAAGTGCTCTATAGCCCTATGGACAAGCCTCACTCATCATCCATTTTTTAACCCTATTCAAGGTCATTTAATGCCCCTAACTTGACTTTGAAGCATTCTTAGGAGGTCTCCAAAAACTAAAAAATTGTGATAACTTTCAAACTGTGGGGCCTTTTGACCTGATTCTTTTTCTGGAATGCTCTAAATTATAATTACATTCATCTGGCCAATTTATACCCTCTAGTTTACCAAAATTATTCTTCAATTACATACTCCTATTTTTTTGGCATATACACGTATCCCAAGGTGTTCAAATACTCTAACCTAGAACACTGATAGTGGAACTGTGAGAGTTGGAACCTTTATTTGACCCAAATGGGTATCCATAAATGAAAACACATGAAATAGAAACTAAGTCTAAGTACATTTTTTTTGGGTGACACAGGATTGCCCTTATACCTCTAGATGCTCCTGCATCAGTTTTGAAATCATAGTCATTTGATTAAGGTTAATTAGATAAAATGATGATATATAATTATGCAATTTAAGTTCAAAATATGTTAAAGAGAATTTTTTGTTTGATTGGTACTTCATTTTGTAAGTTTCGTGAGTATTAGCAAGTTAAAATATTTCAACTTGAATACTCAAGTATTACATTTAAATCCTATAATCAACTTAGAAAAAAAAATCTCTCTTGACTATTTAATAAATTTGAAAATCTACACTTAGAAAAAAAAATATAAGACTTGAGAAATTTGTTCATCCTTAGAGCAAATTAGTTCTCTAGATTTTGTACAAGAAGGAAATAATTCCTTTTAGGATAGAGAATATTCCCCTAAAGATTCCCTTTCAAATGTATTTTATATATTAAATTAATAAGTTAAAAAATTACATTACATAGACATAAATAAATAAATAAAGAAAATGTATAAAAAAATATATCTTACCTCAACCTATTCTTTTCACCAACAAAACTTTATTACATAACTCTTAAAAAAAATCCTCCACTTGGTGCTGATGTCACCCCATTTTCCTTACTCCTCAAAAGTGGTGCTTAAAATCAATTTTTTCTTAAAGGAGGAGTTTGTGTTTAATAGTTTGTAAGGGGATCTGACATGTATGTTCCCCACCTTCACGTGATTGGAGTAGAACTCTTCAATGCTGGTCAAGCCTACACCAAATTCCTTCTCCCCATGCAAATTAAAACACTGCTACATTCCTTTGGTGGTCATGTCAACCTAGGAGTTTTGAAAGATTAATGAAAGGGGTTGTAAAGTAAAGGTGACATCTATACAACAAAATATATGCACTGGATTTGACATTTTTATTGTTTTTTTAATTGATTTAAAAATCACAGAACAATGGTTCTATGACTTTTAAATTAATTAATAAATTTAAAAAATTTTCAAATCCAGTGCATTCTTTCAGCTATTTAGCCACGGGCTAAAGTAAAAAGTGCCATCATGACATGCTGACACCACCCTCTCTTGCTTTTACATCTTGGTCCACATGGGGAGTAAAGGGAGCTACCCAAAGTCTTTAGGAAAGGGAGTAAGGAAAGGGGTGGGTAAGTTGGGTGGGGGTTAGTTAGGATTAGTATGGTTAGGGGTAGTTAATATTTTTTTAAAAAAATTGGTTTTTTGTTAGTATATTTTGTTACTAGGAAGTTTAATGTTAGAAATTAATATGTTCATTTTTTTCTTGCTTTCCATATTTTTAGTTAGAGATTAGTTAGTTTTAATTTATTTTTATTTTATATTTGTTTATTCAAGTTAGTGTTATTTTAGTTTTTAGTATGTTTAAATTAGTTCATTTAATTTATTAGATTATATTAAAGCTTAGAGTTAGATGTTTTAAATTGTTATGTTATTTTAAGTTATAGAGATAATTTTAGTAATTAGTATTTTAGGATTATAATTTATTTATAATTATTATGAATGTAGTAAATTAAAAGATATTTTTTTGTGTTAAGTTTAAATAGAGTTTAATTATTTGTATGTTAGATGTGATGTTATTAGTTAGTTCTTTTGAGTTCAATGTTTTGAATAGTTAGATTTATCATTATTTAAACTATTATTAGAATAATTTAATTATATTGCTTATTAATATTTTGATTAATTAATGTTATAATGGTTCATGTTAATATTACTTTAAATTAGTTATAAATTATGTTTACTAGTAGGTTTGGTATACTATTGTTTTGCAGGTGTAATAATTTAAAAGTATATAAAAGTAATAATGTGTTAGATCTTTTAATTAATTATATTTGGATTGTTTAATTTAAATAATCGATTTAATAATGAAAGTTTAATTTAATGATCTATTCCGACATGATGGTTATAAACTTAAATGGAATGTCAAGGTATTGTTAGGGGAACATATACATCTGCATTTCAACCTACCACAATTTAACTTGTGAATCAAACATATTGAATTATATCAAAA
Source organism: Cupressus sempervirens (assembly GCA_028749045.1). Classification (NCBI taxonomy): domain Eukaryota; kingdom Viridiplantae; phylum Streptophyta; class Pinopsida; order Cupressales; family Cupressaceae; genus Cupressus; species Cupressus sempervirens. Next base: position 375,857,885 of record CM053786.1, read on the forward strand.
CCTAATGTGACTTATGTATGTCTTTAGTCAACTAGTTTTAATATAGTAGTTTAATTAATCTTACCAAAAAAAACTATGCATGTTTTTGCCTCGTATTTTGGGCCTAATATTTTGGTATTATGGCTCGTGTTTCAACACTAGGAACCTAAAACTATTACACTTCAACTTAATCAAAACTCTAACTTTTGTAAGATGCCTGCCATTACACGAAGCAACTAATGAGGCAGAGGTCCTAGCGTGAGAGGTGGTAGAGTGAAACAAGAGGATGGACCACCACCACCACCACCTCCACCACCACCAAACCCAAACCAAGATATTTTGGATGCCCTCCAAGCACTGATTGGAGTAGTCCAATAGAGGCTACTACCCATAGTTCGACCAGAGTAGTAGATTCCCAAAGAGGAAGCACAGGGACCCAGAGGAGGCAAGGCTGATGGTAGAGAGGAGTAGGAGTCCCCCATCGAGGTAGGTTGAGGGGAAGGGCAAGCTTGAGGGTGAGTAAATAAATTAGAGAGGACCACCACTCGATAGACCTCCTCAACATGTAGGAGATGAGATCATGGAGTTGATACGACTCTAGCCAACATTGTTTATTGACCCCACTAACGAAATAGTAGCAAAGGCCTAGTTACAGAGTTTGTAGTAGTGTTTTCGATTACATTCTTATGGGAGTAATCTAAAGACATGTATAGCAGTACATCAGCTAAGGGGAGATGTCTCCAATTAGTAGCATCAAAAGAAAACTATAAGAGGAGTGAGGATGGGTACCCTCACATGGGAGACATGCTTGGTTAAATTTTGAGGTACCCATTTGAGCACTTTAGATAGAAGTAGATGGAGGAATTTCATTCTCTACATTAGAGGGGCCTCACCATAGTTCAGTATGAGAGCTAGTTTCTTGAGCTCTTTCCATATGTTGAATACATGAAGGACAAGAAACTACGAGTACATCACTTCATCATGTGCCTAAATTTCTCACTCCATGGTGCAGTCTATTTGGCCTTCCCTACCACCTTTAGATAGATAGTTGAGATAGTTTTAGTTTCTGAGGATACTCAGGGTAGATAGGAGTCATAAGACTAGTCTCAAAATTGAAACTCTACCCAGCAAAAACCTCCTTGGAAAGGAAATTAGAACTATACAGTAGGGTCCCTTAAAGGTTAACAGTCTTAGTAAAAAAAACCACATTAGCATAAAACCTTATAGGGTTATCAAGGCTCCAAGCCCAAGCAGTGGTAGTCATAGGATCCCAAATAGGATTAGAAGGTATAGGCCCCACTATCATAGTCAATGAAGACTCAACAATTTTCTAGGAGTGGATATAGTGGATCTAGTAGGTCAAGATGCCCACAACAGTCTAGATCATATGGTGTATAGTCTTATACCTAAGGACCATGCTACACTTGTGGTGGCATGGGTCATATAGCTAAAGAGTGTTTGCAAGGACAATCATCTAGTGGTTAGAAAGGGGCTATTTTAGAGCTAACAGTTGGTGACATGGGTAGATCTCATAGATTTTTTGTAATGGTTGACAACCACTAGGCTGAGCATCATGCCATAGTTATCAAGGCCATAGGTATAATATAGGGTAGTATGGTTGTTGTTTTATTTGATTCTAGAGCTACTGACTCTTTTATATCTCCATATGTAGTGGAGCATTGTGGGCTAGTGGCAGTTAGATAGGATGTCATTTGGAAAGTAGAGTTAGCCTCATGAGCTAGAGTGTCAGTTAGTTTTATGGTGCATAATTGCTAGATTCAGATTAGAGACATGTTCATGATGTCTGATCTACACATTACCCCTCTAGGTTCTTATGATGTTGTCCTTGGCATGGATTGGCTTTATGCCCATAGCACCAAGATGGATTGTTGTCAGAAGAAGGTAGAATGTGTGGATGAATATGGGATCTCTAGAGTGATCTTCAGTGTAAAGAGACCAATATCCCTTCATATGATTTATGCTATGCAACTTAGATGATGTATGCAAAAGGGATGTCAATTTTTCGCTATCATCATTAGTGACAGAGAGGAAGATTCAAAGACAGAGCCATCCCTTGACAATTTTTCAATCCTACAAGAGTTTGTGTATGTGTTTTCTTTAGAGCTCCCTGGTATGCCTCCACCTAGAGTAGTAAATTTTCACATAAATCTTGTGCCAAGAGCTGAGCCAGTATCAAGAGCACCATATAGGATGACTACTCATGAGCTCAGTAAACTAAAGACTTAGTTGAAAGAACTCTTAGAGAAGGGGCATTCAACCCACTATGTTACCTTGGGGTACACTAGTGATCTTTGTAAAGAAGAAAGATGGATCACTTAGGTTGTGTATTGATTATCGACAGTTGAATAAAGTAACCATCAATAACCAATACCCACTTACTAGGATTTATGATGTCTTCGATTAGTTACAAGGTGGTTGAGTATTTTCAAAGATTGATCTAAAGTCAGCTTATCATTAGTTGATAATTGTGGATAGTGATATCCCCAAGATTGCATTTCGTACAAGGTATGGCCACTATGAGTTCACTATGGTACCATTTGGCTTCATGAATTCTCTAGCTATATTCATGAGCCTCATGAATGGAGTATTTTGTACCTTTTTGGATAAGTTTATGGTCATATTCCTTGATGATATTTTGATTTATTCTCATAATGAGAAGGAGCTTGAAGAGCACCTGAGACAAGTGTTACAGAAGTTGAAAAAAAATTAGTTGTATGGTAGCTTGTCAAAGTGCGTTTTCTATAGACTTGAGATACATTACTTGGGTCATATAATATCAGGTGATGAAGTCTTAGTAGACCCATCAAAGATTAGGGCCATCATGGATTGGCCAAAACCCACTAGTGTCACTAAAGTGAGAAGCTTTATGGGACTAGTAGGATATTATTGATGCTTTATTGAAAGATTTTCCAGATTGGCACACCCAATCACATCTCTTCAAAAGAAGAGGAAGAAGTATGAGTGGACAGAGAAGTGTGATAGAGATTTTCAAGTGCTCAAGAGAGCCTTCATGAGTGAGCTGATTCTTGTAGTGCCAGATCCTTTTGTGGATTTTGTGGTGTATAGAAATGAATCTTTAGATGGTATAGGGGCAGTCCTTATGTAGGATAAATGACCTATTTCATTTAAGTCTAAAAAATTGAAGACTCATGAACTCAATCACCCTACTCAAAACCTAGAGCTTGTAGTAGTGGTTCAAGCTTTAGTGAGGTGGCAACATTTCTTTCTAAGTCATAGATTCAAACTTCATTCTGACCACCAGAGCTTGCAGTACATATTCACTCAGTCGAACCTTAATGCTAGGCAAAGAAGGTGGATGGAGTTCCTTTGTGACTGTGATTTTGATGTTCATTACATCAAGGGAAAGAAGAATGTGGCTATAGATTCCTTGAGTAGAAGACACCATGAACTTTCATCTATGACTACTTACATCGACTTGAGAGAGTGGATCTTACAACATTTTCTAGTGGATGAGCTTTATGTAGAAGTTAGTTTGATGGTGCATTCTCAGAGACCCTTGGAAGAGAAATATTTAGAGTATTCTTTAGAGTTTGATGAAATCTTGCATCATTGAGGATGTATGTATGTACCTTCTATTGGGGGCTTGCAAGAGCTCATTGTTCTTGAGGCTCATAGAGTACCTTATGCAGTGCACCTTGGTGTTAAGAAGTTACATACAAATTTAAGGCAGTTATTTCACTAGCCAAGCATGAGAGTGCAGATTGCTAACATAGTTGCAAGATGCCTTGAGTGTCAGAGGGTGAACATAGGACACCATCATCTTGGTGGGCTTCTTCAACTTCATGATATTGTAGAGTGGAAGTGGGATGCTATATCTATAGGTTTGATTATTGTTCTTCTCATGTCTTCTTAATAACATGATGCCATTTTGATGATGGTTGACACATTGACCAAGGTTGCCCACTTCTCACCCATGCGTACCAACATAAAAAACATGAAACATAGTTGAGGTGGTTTTGTGGGACATTTTTAGACTTCATGGCATTCATGATAAGATCATCTTAGATAGGGACTCTCTATTCACTTCATCCTTTTGGAGAGAGTTGCAGGCAACATTGGGCATTAGGCTCAATTTTAGTACATTTGTACCATCCTTAGACCAATGGTTAGACCAAGTAAGTGAATTAGATTTTGGAGGACATGTTATGTATGTATGTGATGGACCATTAGGTCAAACTGGAGGAATACTTTAATCTTGTCAAGTTTGCCTATAACAATGGGCACCATTCCTCTATAGGTATGCCACCTTATGAAGCCTTTTATGGAAGATCTTATAGAATTCCCTTGAGTTGGGATAGGATCAAGGATTGAGTATCTATTGGCTCTTAGTTACTCAAAGAGATGGAATAGTAGGTGACCCTAATTAGACAATGCCTAAAAGAGGCACAAGATAGGTAGAAGTATGTTGATGCGAAGAGGATAGTTTGAGAGTATCAAGTTGGAGATAGAGTCTTCTTGAGGGTGTGACCACACAAGAGTCTGATTCAATTTGGAATGGGCTCTAAGTTCGCACTAGTTCATTGGACCATTCAAGATGCTAGAGAGGATAGGACTAATTGCATACCATCTAGCTTTGCCACCTATCCTATCACATGTCCACGATGTGTTTCACATTTTAGTACTTAGAGGATACATTTATAATGAGTCTCACATTATAGATTTGAATGCCTTGTAGGTGGAGTTGGATGGGTAGTTAGTGCTAGATCCTATTTATATTATTTCCCAACGGACCCTAGCTCTTCGAGGCTAAGAGCTAGGCCAAGTTAGGGTCTAGTGGGATTGTTATGATGAGGTTACAACTTCATAGGAGGATGCAACATAGATGCAATCTCAATACCCATATCTTTTTTATGAGCTCTAGAAGAAAGTTCATGCCTAGTGGGGGAGGATGTGAAGCCTTGCATTGACCCATCATAGCATAGTTGATACATTATTATTTTGATACTCATGACTTGATATGTCGAGACTTTGTTGGATACACTAGACATTACTATGCTATTTTATGTATTGTGATCTTTTACTTTCAAATCTTTAATTATGTTATTTAATATTTTATGAACATGTATAATAATGATGTAGTACAGGAAGTCAATGAAAAATTACAATTATGATTAACACTTTGATTATGCAATTTTAGTTGTTAAGTATATGAGCATAAATAAGAGAAATAGTTAATTAATTGAAAGATTTATGTTTTGAGTTATGTGATTATCTTGATGAGTTATATATATATGCATGTGATTTTCTTGAGCTATTGACCCATGCAATGAGTGTGCAAGATATTTTAGCTAAAAAAATCTAATGGAGAATCAAAATTGAACCCTATGTACAGTTTGTGAAAACTAAGGTTGAATCTAATGAAAAATGCAAACCTCGTTGTTTCGTATTTCTTTTGTATCATAAATTGAATGTGTGTATCATTCTGTAATCATTAAGTGTTACTATTTTGTAATAATGATTTTATAGTATCTCTTGAACACTCATGGTTCATAGATGAATTTCAACATGATAGTTAGGATTAACTGAGTAACCTAAAGATCTAAGTTGCACTAGATTGGTGACCTTTTTACTAATTAAGTAGTAATCAAGATTAATTACCACAATTAGGATTAGTGATAAATTTCCATTTTGAGTGTTGTTAGAATGTCCAAATATTTTAAGAATTTTAATAGGTCCCTAATTAGTCCTAGAGGCCAAAAATCATGAAAATTGGGTATATGTATGGGTTGGGGGCAATTTCCACCTCTCTAGCCCCTTTTGTTGACTTTTGTGGTCACCCAAATATCCTATTTCTGCTTTATTACAAATAATAAAGTTTCACTATGAATTGGATAAGTTAAACTCCACCTTGAGGTTAGTCTAAATGACAAGATTGAGTTAGAAAACTATAGAAGCCTTTAGGCAAGAGGGGGAGTTATTGTATTTTGTGAGTAGTTGAGTTGGGATCCTATTTAGAGGAAAATTTGAGAGAGGAGGAGTGTTCACTCAACCTCTAGTTTTAGAAAGCAATTTAAGATTGAAGGAGAAGGAAGGGAAGCTCATCTCAAATTTTAGTTGCCATAACATTTTGTGAAGGTAGGAATCCTTCAAGCTTATTTTGTTCATGCTATGTTTCATTCTTAAGTAGTTTTCTTGCATATGTATGTTTGTGCATTTGATGAACATGTTTGGGAAGGATTGAAATAGTTTTCCTTAAATTTTTTATTTAGTTTTTTGCATTTAATTTTTGAAGGGATTGTATGGGTTGTATTCACATTACTAATTTTTAGATAGAGTAGAAGTGACCATGTACAGGAGGAGGTATTTAGTTGGACTCTAGTAGTGTAGAGTCTCTCCTCAAGACAAGAAGAGGGAGAGAGGGTGTTATGGGCCCCTACTCATTAGTAGAAACCATATTTTGTGTTTTGGAAATTGAGAAATAGAAGAACGAAAGTTCTTTTGATTATAGCCTTGAAAGAGCACCTGTTATGGTGTTGTGATTGACATCTCCTGTCTAGAAAAATCCACCTTCTCCCTAGTTTGGGTCAATGACACACCTATTGTGCAAACTTGGATGGGAGTAAATGTTTGATTGTGTCTTCATGTTAAATTTTTTGTCCCCTAGTTAGTTTTTTCCTTTCCATGATTACCTTGATGTGTTGCAGACTTCATAATGGTTTCCCTATTGTGGAGCCAAGTAGGAAATTCAGAGTTGTTTTTAAGTTCAAATATGTTGGGAGATTTCTCCTTGAGATAGTAATCCTATGTAAAAATATTATTATTAAACTTGTTGTTGAAATGGCCATGATATTGGGTTTTTTCCCTTGTTCTTTCCCAGTGGAGCCTTTGAATTAGGTACTTCAATAAAATAAATGAGAAGTGGTTGGTCCATGTATATTGATAAAAATTGAGTAGTATTCTTTCATATGATTTTTTTTATAATTCAATTTATGCATGTGTTTATCAAAAAAAATGGATGCAATGATGTTTCATCCTTCTTGCAGCATTGTTATGTTTGGAAATTGTATTTATTTGATTAAGGTTAATTAGATAAAATGATGATATACAATTATGCAATTTAAGTTCAAAATATGTTAAAGAAAATTTGTTGTTTGATTGGTACTTTATTTTATAAATTTTGTGGGTATTAGGAAGTTAAAATATTTCAACTTGAGTACTCAAGTATTACATTTAAATCCTATAATCAACTTAGAAAAAAAATCTCCCTTGACTAATTTAATAAATTTGAAAATCTACACTTAGAAAAAAAATACAAGTCTTGAGAAATTTGTTCATCCTTAGAGCAAATTAGTTCTCTAGATTTTGTATCAGAAGAAAATAATTCCCTTTAGGATAGAGAATATTCCCCTAAAGATTCCCTTCCAAATCTATTTTATGTATTAAATTAATAAGTTAAAAAAATTACCTTGGATAGACATAAATAAATAAAGAAAGAAAATGTGTAAAAAAATAAATATCTTACCTCATCCTATTCTTTTCACCAACAAAACTTTATTACATAACTATTCAAAAACTCCTCCACTTGGTGCTGATGTCACCCCATTTTCCTTACTCCCCAAAAGTGGTGCTTAAAATCAAATTTTGCTTAAAGGAGGAGTTTGTGTTTAATAGTTTGTAAGGAGATCTGACATGTATGTTCCCCACATTCACATGATTAGAGGAGAGCCCTTCAATGTTGGTCAAGCCTGCATCACATTTCTTCTCCCCATGCAAATTAAAACACTCCTACATTCCTATGGTGGTTACATCAACCTATGGGTTTTGAAAGATTAATGAAAGGGGTTGTAAAGTAAAGGCAACGCCTATATAACATAATATATGCATTGGATTTGACATTTTTATTGTTTTATTAATTAATTTGAAAATAAAAAAATAGTGGTTCTATGACTTTTAAATTAAGTAATAAATTTTAAAAAATGTCAAATCCAGTACATTCTTTTGGCTATTTGGCCATGGGCTAAAGTAAAAAGTACCATCATGACATGCTAACACCACCCTCCCTTGCCTCTACATCTTGGTCCACGTGAGGAGTAAAGGGAGCTGCCCAAAGTCTTTAGAAAAGGGAGTAAAGAAAGGGGTAGGTAAGTTGGGTGGGGGTCAGTTAGGATTAGTATGGTTAGGGGTAGTTAATGTTGTTTTTTTTTCAAAATTAGGTTTTTGTTAGTATATTTTGTTACTAGGAAGTTTATTGTTAGAAATTAATATGTTTGTTTCTTTTTTCTTGCTTTCCATATTTTTAGTTAGAGATTAGTTAGTTTTAATTTATTTTTATTTTATATTTGTTTATTCAAGTCTTTGTTATTTTATTTTCTAGTATGTTTAAATTATTTCATTTAATTTATTAGATTATATTAAAGCTTAGAGTTAAATGTTTTAAATTGTTACATTATTTTAATTTATGGAGATAATTTTAGTAATTAGTAATTTAGGATTATAATTTATTTATAATTATTATGAATATAATAAATTAAAAGATGTTTTGTTATGTTAAGTTTAAATAAAGTTTAATCATTTGTATGTTAGATGTGATGTTATTAGTTAGTTAGTCCTTTGAGTTCAATGTTTTGAGTAGTTAGATTTATAATTATTTAAACTATTATTAGAATAATTTAATTATATTGCTTATTAATATTTTGATTAATTAATGTTATAATGGTTCATGTTAATATTACTTTAAATTAGTTATAAATTATGTTTACTAGTAGGTTTGGTATACTATTGTTTTGCGGGTGTAATATTTTAAAAGTAAATAAAAGTAATAATGTGTTAGATCTTTTAATTAATTATATTTGGATTGTTTAATTTGAACAATTGGTTTAATAATGAAAGTTTATTTTAATGATCTATTCCTACACAATGGTTATAAACTTAAATGGAATGTCAAGGTATTATTAGAGGAACATATACATTTGCATTTCAACCTACCACAACTTAACTTGTGAATCAAACATATTGAATTATATCAAAACCTAATGTTATTCATGTATGTCTTTAGTCAACCAATTTTAACATAGTAGTTTAATTAATCTTTAAAAAAAAAATTACATGTGTTTTTGCCCCATATTTTGGGCATGACAATTACTAAGAGGGGAGGCGTGAATCTATAACTTTTATCCCAATTAGCAATTAATCCTTTATATGAATTATGATTTAACTGTATGCATGAGAAACTAAAAAAAATAAAAGCATTCACAACACTTTAACACAAGATTTGGTGACCTAGAAATGTTCCAAGTAGAAAGTAAAACTGGGGTGGGGATGATATGCACAACCTTTAGTACTATAGTATAAAGTTGGCCTATTAAGGCTTACAATGATCACTTCTGATGATCTACCATGTTAGGAGCAATAAGGACTGCTAGCTCCACCTTGTAAAAGGATTTACAAACATACAATGAAGCATGCACTTGGTAAAGAGATTTATATGAGACAGTTAGGTCTACCTTGATTAAAGGAGTTGACTGATCCACCTATTAGGATGAAACAATAGCTAATCTTTTATCTACAACTTGATTTGCTGAGTGAGATTCCTCAGAGTGTATAAATCACCTTGCTATGATAGATGAATCTTTGCTACTCCTTATATTGTTGTAGCCTTTGTAATTCACTCTTCTACTTTTTTTTATGATTACATTACTTCCTCTTCGATGATTTGTATGTGATGCAATACATTACATATATATCAATCCAATTACATAATTACAAAGTCAGCCACAATACAAGTTTACAAAAATATTACAAAGTCAACCCAAGTGTAGAAACTCGAGCTCTAAAGACTGACTCGGTGAGGTTCTGATACTTGACATCCACTATCAATGCTCAACATCATCATGCACTTGGTAGACATAGAAGCTCAGTGTATAGTGATTGCTTTCAAGTAGTCTTGAACGCAGTATGCATTGGTGACTTGGCAAATACTTTGAAACTTGGCATATAAACTGAATCACTTGATTCACACTACATAGCTCGGTAAACATTATCACCTTGAACTTGGTATAAATTGTCTCTTGGTTAAGACTGAGTAGCTTGGTCAACACTAGACTCACATTACATCAACTACGAACTTGATAAACACTACACAACTCAATTTACACTGGTAAACTTGGCATACACTGTAATGCTCAGTTTACACTGCTAATCTTCAACTCTGTAGTAATTTCTTAGTTCAAACTAAAATCTATCCATAGAACTTAGTAGCAAGTATAGGACTCAATAGCAACTGAAATGCTTGGTTAACATTGTTAACTATACAATATGCTTGGTATGATTTCACAATCTGAATAAGTGTATGTCACTAATAACAAACATGACTAGAATGTCAACGATCTCCCCCTTTGGCATTAGTGACAAAAACATTTATCAGTCCAAACTAAATTATCCATCACCCTATATCTCCAACTCAGTAGAGTATACTATTTTTGAGATTTTTCAAAAAAAAATTTGTAAAGGATATATTTCTGTACATGGTCATGCTTCCTCCAAAGTATAATATACATTTGCTTTACACTTTTCTTACAATCTTCTCCCCCTATCTTTTTACATCTTACTCCTTATTACTTCTATAGTTTCTCCTCCTTTATTTCATCTTATATCTTCTCCAATATATTCTCCCCCCCTTTTGGCATTAATGCCAAAGATTTATACTATAGTATTTACATAGTAATGCCAAAATGAGACAAAATGTCTGAATGTACTTTTAGTATGATTTCCAAAGTCTTGTCCCAATTCTCTTGTAAGACCCAACATGTGTGCAATGCCACCTACACTTCTGCTAATAGTTCAATCATATGGTCTACAACAGAAAAATTATTATCATGGATGAGAGTTTTTGAATAAGAAATATGCTTCTATAGTGCATCCATGTTAAGGAGTATCATATTTTGAATATCTACCAAAGTAGATCTGATTCTAGCCTCTTCTCTAAGTAATTATGCTTGCATATATGTAAAAAATCTGATCCTTTTGAAATGTACAGAGCTTGAACTCAGGTCAAGCTACAATTGATGAGCACTCACCTTAAGATCTTCATCAATCTTAGACAATTTATCTTTTATTTCCTTTGTAAAATTTGAAATATCACATAGTTTACCAAAAAATAAAGTTACATTAGTACAAGAAGTTTCAAGAGAACCCAAAATAGTAGATAACTCTACTTGGTAAATGACAATCTTTTGAGCAATAAGTTCTAAGACCTTATTCTCAAACTTCTTCTCTACTTTCTATAATAATTTATCTTGTCCATCTAGATCTTCATTATAATTCTAGACTACTTCTGCCAATTGATACAAAAATGGATGAGAAGAATCAATCTCTATACCTATAGCCTCTACCAAAATATTCTTGGTATCCTCGATGATTTTAATTTTTTTATCTATTTCCTCACTTAGCCTTTGCTGCTTGGATTTCTTCTGGAGTAATTATTTGAAGGTCTATATTTGATTAGGATTGAGTTTTGAAATGTCCTAATTAGGAATCACAATTTCCTCATCAAGATCTACATCCTCCTCCTTTTCTTTATCTTTACCCAAAAAGTTTGTGCACAGTTGAGGCTTGGTCTCAACTATCCTTGCACTTATTTCTTGTGAACTTGGAATGAAAACAATAGTTAAAATAGTGGGGCTTGCTACAAAAATTGATACTGCACTTATTGTAGAAATACCTGATAAAGCCAAAATTGATGTATCCAAAACTATTGAAGAGGGAAGAGTTTGTAGCTTGGTAGATGAAGTAGTTGGCACTTTAGTCAATGGTGTGCTAAGCTACACTTGTGCAAAGATTGATTGGATGCGTGTACTTGTAGTGCTAGTCAAAATTAGTCCTACTGAGGTTGTCTCTGTGTTTGATGTTGTCACTATTTTTCTTGGAGAGTGAGGAAGTGAGGCAATAACTATTGCAACAATCTTAACTGGGTTAGTTTCCTCAACATCTTGAGTTCCTTCCTTGGTAGCCTCTTGCTCTTGTTCCTCATCATCATCAACATTATCAAAATGTGTTGCTTCTTAATCATCTTTATCACTTATACTTACTAGAAAATTACTTGGTTTGTTAAGAAGATATATATTTTTCCATCTATTTTTTGCATTCTTCACAACATGCTCTATTTCTTTTAACAAAATTAGACAAGTATTGAATCTTAAAGTCAAATTTTCTTCATTTTTCTTTAAAGATTGCTTGACTTCCTTGTTAGTTAGATTTGACATAAGTTGCCTTAGGGTTTTCTCATGAATGTTCCTTTCATTTTGCATTGCATGTTCCCATCTTGGCTTGATTTTTTTCATTAGAGCTTTTGGAATTTGTTGAGTGAGCTAGTCAGGAGAGTATTTCCATTTGCCCATTTTAGATATCAAAATATCTTCAATCTATTTTTTCTCATCAGTTTTTCTAGTCTCATATTTTAATTCTTTGAAATTTGTTATCCCAGAACCTAATTCCAATTCCTTCATCCTCTCTTCAAATGTGGGTGGAGACCTCTTGAAATTTATATCTCCCCCTTTTTTGTCTATTTTTTTCCTAGAGGATCTCCTTGCGAACACTGTAGTGGATGTCTTGAAAAGCTTAATAATGATTAACTTGCCCCTTTTCTTCAGTGGTTCCTCTTCCTTTGATTCTATTAGTGTAATTTTTTATTTCCTAGTGTGTTATTTATTTTTTCCTATATTGCTAATTTTTTCTTACACTTTTAATAATCTTGCTTAGGTTAATAAAACATGTCTTATTTAGAAAGTGGTTGTGAGGTGTCACCTTCCTACATGTGAGCATCCATTAGCTATCTTAGGAAGGTACTTTTCTATCTTTAGTTTGATAGATGGTTGCTCCTCATTGGTTGATGTTGCCACCTCCTCCCTCTTCCTAGTCTATATAAGCATGCTTCCTAGCTTGTATTTGTGATCGATTTCTTTTGCATCCTCTTAATGCTATTTTTCTTCTAGTATTTGCATTACTCTCTTGGAGACTAACTCTATATTGCTATTTTGATTTTGTATCATTTGCATTCATAGTTTAAATATCTATTCTTTGCACTAGTTTTTTGGGTTATCAATCTTTTTAGATTTTAACATGGTATCAAAGCTTTTTTATGTGCAAGAGTAGATTTTAGTTTCCTTATTTGAGAGATTTTGGGAGGCTAATAAATTTTATTGTAGTTTTTTTGAAAAACAAAGTATGCTCTTCTCTTGCATCTTTGGATGATCTTGAGAATTAGAAAAGTTTTGACAAAAACATTTTTAATCTCTAGGGTTTCAATCTCAAATTTGACAACCAACGTGCATATTTGAAGTTATCAATTAGTATTGCAAGTTCTAACATGCCATTGATGGACTCAAGAAGCTAATTCAACATTTTCATGTCATCTTTTTGTTGCTGGGGTCATTTCTTGGTTTTTGGAGCCATTTTTTATTGTTAAAGGTGTTTGATTTACACTACAGTTACATCTTTTGTACATCAACAAGAATTTTTTTTTTTGGTTTTGTTTGTAGCATTGAAAAACTATTTGGGGATCTTTTACTTTCTTCATGAAAGTTGTATATTTTGCAAAATCAAGCACAGAAAGCTACAGTTGTACCCCTCTCCATTGGTAGTCGTAGATTTGAACACTATTTTCAAATGCCTCATTCTTGCTCATACGAACTCTAATTTTGACAATTCTTATTATGACCCTGGATATATTTTGTGCTCTATCCACTAGTGGAGTTGTTTTTTGATTTTCATGCATAAATTCTTCAAAAATTGTAGATTCTTGGCCATGACTGTGCATAGTTCTCATTTTAGAAACTTCGGAGGATCATAACTTTCTCATACGACCTCCTATCAAGGTAATTCTTTTTTTGAAAGTGCATGATTTTTTGAGTAGATCACAGTGGTACTATTTTTTCCCTTGATTATCATGCCCAATTTTCACTTTTATTATATGCTCTTCATGAGGATTTTGTAATGCATTGAAATCAAGACCACTTAGTATTTCTTGCTAGTGGTAGTTGTAAATGCACTAAAATATGATGAAAAATAATATTTCTTTGAGGGGGGGTTCTTTGATTGAGTAAAAAGGGGAGGGCATTGTCATGGTTATTTTTTTTGGCATTTCTTCTCTTCATTTCTTCATCATGGATCAAACAAATATGCCCATTCTAACTCCATACAATTACTTTGAGTGGAAATCACGCATGACAATTCACTTAAGGAAAGCTAGATTAAATAGGGTAACTATGGGACTTGAAATTGAACTTGATAAAGATGAAGATAAGCCTAAGTGGTTTAACAAATGTGATGAGGCATATGGAACACTGTGTTTGTCTGTTTCTCTTGATTTTCTATTTCACATTGAATCTTTGAATACACCAAATGAAATATGGTTGAAGCTAGAAACACTATTTGGCACACAAGATTCAATGAGGGGTCATATGTTGGAAAATGAACTAATTAGTTTAAGTCTAGGCAATTTCAATGCAATCCAAGATTTCTTCACTAAATTGAAGTCACTAAGGTTGTAGTTAAAATGATGTGGAATTGAAAAGCAAGATGAACAATTGATTCTTAGTATTCTCTCTAAGCTGAGTTCAAAATATGTTGTGTTTGTCTCTACCTTCTACGCTACTAAGGGTGCACTTGGTACTCAATTCACCATGCCATCTTTAGATGATTTTTTTGTCAATCTCACTCAAGAATAGGACAAGCTAATCTAGATGGGCATTCTTAAGTCCTCTAAGTCACATGCCTTGGCTGCCAACCAAGACACAAAAAAAGAAAAAGGACAAAGTAGTAACAATAATAGTAAGGATAAAAAACAAAAGAATAAAAAGGAGAAGAAGGATCAGATACTAGTTGCATCAAAAGAAACTATTGATACACCATCTTCCAAGGGCAATAGGCCTAAGAAAGAAGAGGTCCACTATGCATATTGTAAAAGACCTAGTCATGATGAACATAAATGCTTGAACAAACAAATTGATCACTTGACACACATTCTTGAGAAGAATAATATCAGTTTTCTTGAGTCTATCAAACAAATTTTGAATGAAGGGTCTAACAAAGCAAAATAAAATAACAAAGGGAAAGGAAAGGGAAAGGCCCTTATTGCAATTGCTTCCTCACCATCCACTTGGGTTCTTGATTTAGGTGCTTTGCACCACATGGCTTCATCTAAGGAAAAACTTGCATCCTTGGAGCCATGTACTATGCCTTCTATTTTGATGGGTGATGACACTCCTATTTCGGTGTGTGGGAAAGGGTTTGTTGATGTGGGGGATGGCACATTTCATGATGTTCTTTATGTACCCTCATTATTACCTAATCTCCTATCGATATACTAGATCACTCACACAAGTTCAAGGAAGCGGGTTGAGTTCACTCCTAATTTAGTGAATATAAGTGAGCTGCACAATGATTCTATAGTTGTAGTTGGTAGAGTAGATCATCAGTCACAAATCTTTGTTTTCTCACTTTTTTCTTGATCCTCCTTTGACTATTTTTCTCACTTACTCGAATGATGTGAGTAAATTATGACATGAGAAATTTGGCCATCTTAACTTCTGCTACTTGTATTAGCTTGACAAGAAGAGCATGGTCACAAGGTTGCCTTTAGTTTAGTTCTCAAGTAGTGTTTGCCAAGGTTGTATTCTTGGTAAACATCCTAAGGAAAATTTTGACAAAAGTAAGGCATGGAGAGCTTCATAGATACTAGAGTTAGTTCACAATGATTTGGCTAGTCCATCTCAACATCCTTCTTTCAGAAAGGCTTGATATATCTTCATATTCATTGATGACTTTTCTTGTTATGCTTGGGTGTACTTTCTTGAACATAATTCAAAGGTATTTGATCATTTTTAAGACTTCAAAACTTTTGTAGAGAAGTAATTCAGGAAAGCCATCAAAGTTTTACATACAGACAACGGTGGTGAGTATGTCAACCATTGGTTTGAAATATTTTTCACTTCAGAGGGGATTCACTTACAACATTTAGTTCCATACAATCCTCAGTAGAACAGTGTTGTAGAATAGAAGAATAGATCCTTGAACGAAATGGTAAACCGTATGATTCACTCTAGATCTCTTGCACCATAGTATTGGGTAGAAGCTATTAATTATGCTTGTTATATCCAAAACCATGTTCCTCAATGATCCTTAAAGGGAGTTACTCCTTTTGAAGATTGGAATGATTGGAAACCATTAGTTAAGCACTTTCAAGTTTTTAGCTCTCCTGCATGGGCCCACATTCCTACAGAGAAATGCAAGGCCTTAGATCTGCAAAGCAAACCTTGCATATTTGTAGGTTATCCTGATGGTGTAAAGGGTTATTAGTTGCTCTGCCATACTACACATGAGTTTTTCATTGAGAGGAGTGTTCAGTTTGAGGAGGGACCTTCAAGGTTCCTTTCTATCACTTCTCCAAATCCTTCTACTTTGACATTAGTGTCACTTGGAATACATGACAAATCTTTTGATGAGTTAGATTCACCTGAGTTGTTTTCTACCTCCACTTCTAATGTAGAGAGTGATTCAGAGGACTCGCCTCCTTCCTCTCCCAGTCATCATTCATAGGTTGGTGATTCTCCTCCAAATTCTCCATCTTTTGGTTCACTTTGGGCTAAACAGATCTTGTAATTATAGGTGATTGGGTTGGGGATCCATCAGACGCCAGGTAGACTCATTCACAATTCCAAGATGCTCCACATATCTTCATTGCTACTACCTCAGATCCATAGTCCTTTCATGAGGCTTCTGGTATTCCTAAGTGGGATATAGCTATGCAAGAAGAGTATAGTTCCTTAATGAGGAACCACACTTGGAATCTTGTCCCTCTTCCTAAGGAAAGAAAACTTGTTTGATGTAAGTAGATCTATTAAACAAAATTTGCAGCAGATGGGTCAGTTGACAAACACAAGGCTCACTTGGTCGCTAATGGATTCTCCTAGGTTCTTGTGATTGACGACTTTGAGACTTTTTCACTAGTTGCTCGAATGAATTCCATTCAACTTGTTCTTGCTATTACTGTAGCTAATCATTTCGAAGTATAGTAGATGGATGTGAAGAGTGCTTTTCTTCATGATGACCTTCATGAGGAGATCTACATGGGGTAGCCACAAGGTTTTGTTTAGGATTATTCACTTGTGTGCCATCTTCAAAAGTCTCTATATGGCCTCAAATAGGCTCCTTGAGCCTATAATGCCAATATTGACTCCTTTCTTCTATTAGTTGGGTTCACTCAGTGCCATTCTAATCCTAATGTCTACATTCCAATCCTAATGTTTACATTCTGCAATGGGGTGACTCACTCCTATTTTTGGTTTTGTATGTTGATGACCTACTAATTACAAGAAGTTCTTCACCCACCATTAAGGCTATCAAAGTTGCCCTTTAGGATAGTTTCTTGATGAATAACTTGGGCTTATTGCATTACTTTCTCAGGGTTGAGATCTTTCAATCTCTTTTTGAGATCACCATCACACAGTCCAAGTATGCTCTAGATTTACTCTCAAGGTTTCATATGGCTAACTGTAAGCCTTCTTTGACTCCCTTCCTTTTTAGAGTGAAACTTGAGGCTTAGTGTTCTTCTCCACTTGTTGATGACACCTTTTATTACCAACTTGTTGGGATTCTCATTTATTTGACTCATATGAGACCTGACATCTCATATGCTATAGGTATGGTCTCTTGATTCATATAGGAGTCTCAAGAGCTACATTGGAAAGTAGCCAAGTAGATCCTTCACTAAATTCAAAGTTCTCACAATCATGGGATTCACTATGTAGTAGGTATTGAGCTTGATTTTGTGGGCTACATAGATTTAGATTGGGTAGGTGATTTTCAAGATTGCAAGTCTACTTCAGGTTACAACTTCTCACTTGGTTCCAATCCTGTTTGTTGGTTGAGCAAGAAGCAGTTTGCTATTGCTCTATCTTCTACTGAGGCTGAGTATTAGGGGGCTATGAATGCCTCCACTAAGGCCATTTAGCTTCAACATCTTCTCACTGAGTTTTTTTATCTAGATCAAATGGCCATCAATCATATTTTATGACAACTAGAGTACCATTTAGATCTCACAGAATTTGGTCCATCATCAACAGACCAAACACATCAAGATCCACATGTAGTACATCCAGGAGCTCACCCATGGTCATGTCATTGACCTTTTCTATTGTCTAACTTCTAAGCAAGTTGCTAATATCTTCACCAAACCCTTCATTGAGAGAAAGTTCTTTCATTTGCTAGCTTTACTAGGGGTGCAGGATGCTTCATCTTTTTGGGGGGCCTCTTCCTCTCACTTGGAGTCTTGATTATTTTTGGAGGTCTCTTCTCTCTCTTTTGGGAGAATTTTATGTACATGGGTACCTAATTGGGCCTAACATGTTAGGACCTATTTCTCCATCCACCTAAGCTTTGCTTATGGGGGGGTGTTAGTGTATTTTTTTTAATTTCCTAGTGGGTTATTTATTTTTTCCTATATTGCTATTTTTTTCCTACACTTTTAATAATCTTGCTTAGGTTAATAAAGCATGCCTTATTTAGAAAGTGGTTAAGAGGTATCACCTTCCTACATGTGAGCATTTATTATCTATCTTAGGAAGATACTTTTCTATCTTTAGTCCAATAGATGGTTGCTTCTCATTGGCTGGTGTTGCCACCTCCTCCCTCTTCCTAGTCTATATAAGCATGCTATATAGCTTGTATTTGTGACCAATTTCTTTTTCATCCTCTTAATGCTGTTTTGCTTCTAGAATTTGCATTATTCTCTTGGAGACTAACTCTATGTTGCTATTTTGATTTTGTATCATTTGCATTCATAGCTTAGATATCTATTCTTTGTACTAGTTTTCTAGGTTATCAATATTTTCAAATTCTAACATATTCTTCATCCTCTATGTCATCTTCACCTTTGCCTTTGGTTAATAGGAGCATAGAGCTTGTTTTGAACTTGGCAATCTTTTTCTTGCCTTTGCTAACTACTTGAGGGAGCTTGATTTCTAGTTCTATCTGAGTCTTGGCCTCATCACATGTCCCAAAATATGTAGCGTTGGAGTAAATTGGTTCATTAATTAGTGTCTTAATTATATCTTTGGTTTCATTGATATTTACCTCATATCTTAGAGGTTTCACTCATGTAACTCTAGGCCCAACTGCCTGAATGTATACCTTATTACTATCCACCATAAAACATACATCATCCTTATAATCCTTAATTAGTTTCTTGGGGATTCAATATTTTTTATTCATTTTCTCCTTGAAAGAATCAAAATAATTATCCATAATACTAGTGTAATTTTCTCCCATTTCAGTAATATATTGATTAATTTGATAGAGTACTGGCACATCTTTCCTCCAAACAATAGTACCCTTTGATGGAAAGAATTTTTGAACATAAAAGAATAAACATATCAATAGAGAGCCAAATTTACATGGATTATTCTTTGATGTCCTAATGCTCTCCATATTCTTGTTGAATTGATTCAATAGTAGCTTAGCAAGGTCAAGAGAAAGGTTGTTCTTGACTACTTTGTATGTCAGGTTAACTACTTTGCAAGACACACTATTCAACCTGCTTAAACTTTAGATCTTGCATGCAATGTCATGAATACCAAACTTTAACTCCATGTTAGTCACACTGTTAGTCTTGATTCCCCTACCATCCCACTTGGCTAGGGTTTTCTTCTCTAGTTTGACTTGACTTAGGGTTTTTGTTATTTTTTCTTTAGCCAACATAGGGAGACTAGTGATCTTATGGATCATCTTCTTGGTAATAAAAATAGGTTGCTCCAGCCAAAACTATCCATTGTGGACATGATTGAGGATATACCTAATCCATTTGACTTGGAAATCATAGGGTATGTGAGGAATATGGTTTAAACATTCATCCATTTCAAGTGTACCAATATCTTGAATCACACATTTAAAATGAGAATGGATGTCATTGATCAATAGTATCTTGGGAGGGATTTGTGATTGTACTCCACTTGAATCTAGGGTTTTAGCAACTGTAGGAGTGAGCTTGAAGTCTGGTGCCTTCCATTCTACACCACAAACTAACATGTCCAATCCCCATTTTACTTTGCTATTGGTAGCTTCCATCTTCACTCAGTAGGGTTTGAGAGAATTTGAAAAATTTGACAACAATTTACTAAAATCACTTGAATTCTCTTGAAGATCACTCTACACAATTTTCTCTTGAAAATTCACAGTAAAAATGACTTCGATTTCATTCCTTTTATCAAACTTTGCCATAAATTCATGGTATGAAATTTAGATGAATTTGACACACTCTTATCCACTTCACTTGCATTGATTACTCAATAGAGTCTTCCATCATTCTATAGCCATATAAGATTTAGTTACTCCCAACCTTGCTCGGTAGAGTCTGTGACCCAACCTCACTCGGTAAGGAAGGTAACTTGGTAGCAACTAGTTTGTTTTACTCAGTAATCCCTTTACATCTTGAATGCTGATATGGATCTGTTGTCCTGTCAATTGGAACTCATTTAGATGTCTTCTCTGGTAGCATAGTTCCAATTCTCCTTTGAGAAATCAAGCTGAAATGATGGAGTCACCCAATTCTTGAGTGACTTGATTATCATTTCTAGGGCTTACATTCTTGGTAGACTTTGGAACCCATTGTTGTCTCATTTTTTTTTGATGTTATCAAATTTTTTCTTCTTTTCATCTTATATTCTTCTAGTATTCATATAGTTCTTGGCAAGATGATCAAGTTCTATACAAATGAAACATCTCTTGGTAGTATCTCTATTCCTCATGTGATGCTTTACACAATTCATTCCAATGTGTCCAAATTATCCACAGTAATGATATCTACACTAGGTGTTATAGTCCCAACCAAATATAACTTTTACAATTTGTTCTACTAAATTTAATATCTTGGTTTTGCATTATGATGACTTATACCCATACTTTTTACATTTGTGATATTTACATTCAAATCTTGGTTTCTCTTTGCATTCATTTTCTCTATGACCATGTTGATTACAATTGTAGCATTTTTGATTGAATTTTGCTTTCCTATTGCTTCAATTTTTGTTTGAAGTATGACCTATCTTACCATAGTGGGTTTTCTTACTTCTTCTTGAAGAGTACTATTCTTTTCAAATAGTTCTTTGATTGCTTCATCAACTTCATCTGAATTGCTTGGAATGATGTCTTCAATTCTTTCATCAATGTATAGTAAATCATTGATCTAGATTGAAAGATCTTTTCTTCTTTTCAGGGATTAGGAGAGTTTCTCTTTTTCTTTCTTGAGTTATCCAATGGCCAATTCCAAATTTAGCTTCTCATTGTCAATAGCTTTGTCAAGTCTGAATACCTCCATTGCCTTTGATCTTTGCTCAAGCTATTAAACTTTTTATTGAGAACCACAAAGATTTGAAACCAAATTTTGGAAATATTATGACAAGCTAAGTTATTGAGAGAAGAGGGGTGAATTAGTAACTTTTATTCCCAATTATCAATTAATCCTTTATATGAATTTTGATTTAACTGCATGCATGAGAAACTGAAAAACATGAAAGCTTTCACAACACTTTAACACAAGATTTGGTGACCCAAAAACCTTCTAAATAGAAAGTAAAACTAGGGTGTGGATGATACCCACAAGCTTTAGTACTATAGTATAAATTTGGCCTGTTAAGGATTATAATGATCACTTTTGATGATCTGCCTTGTTAGGAGCAATAAGGACTGCTAGGTCCACCTTGCAAAAGGATTTACAAACATACAATGAAGTATGCACTTAGTAAAGAGATTTATATGAGACTGCTAGGTCTACTTTGATTAAAGGATTTGACTAATCCACTTGCTAGGATGAAATAGTAGCTGATATTTGATCTGCAACTTGGTTTGCTGAGTGAGATTCCTTTGAGTGTATAAATCACCTTACTGCAATAGATGAATCTTTGCTACTCCTTATACTACTGTAGCCTTTGTAATTTTCTCTTTTGCTCTTTTTTATGATTACATTATTTCCTCTTCAATGATTTGGATGTGATACAATACATTAAATATATATCAATCCAATTACATAATTACAAAGTTGGCCACAATACAAGTTTACACAAATATTACAAAGTTGTCCAAAGTGTAGAAACTTAGGCTCTGAAGATTGAATTAGTGAGATTCTAATACTCGACATCCACTATCAATTCTTGACATCATCATGTGCTCAGTAGATGTAGAAGCTCAGTCCATACTAATCACTTCCAAGTATTCTTGAACTTGGTTTGCACTAGTGACTTGGTGAATACTGTGAAACTTGACATATAAACTAAATCACTTGATTCATATTACATAGCTCAATAAACACTATCACCTCAAGCTTTTTATAAACTAAATATCTTGGTTAACACTGAGTAGCTTTGTCAACACACTATAATTGCATCACATCAACTATGAACTCGATAAACACTACACAACTTGGTTTACATTGGTAAACTTGGCATACACTGGAATGCTTGGTTTATACTACTGATCTTCAATTCTTTAGTAACTACTCGATTCAAACTAAAATCTATCCATAGGGCTCAATAGCAACTGTAGGACTCAGTAGCAACTAAAATGCTTCGTTAACACTATTAACTGTACAATATGCTTGGTATGAACTCACAATTTGAATAAGTGTATGTCACTAATAACAAACATGACTAGAATGTCAATATTTAGAGGCCTCTACCACAATGAAATTGCCTCTAAACCATGGAAATGATGTTGAAGTGGTTCCCAATCTCGAAACACTCTTATAAGGAATGACAAAGCAAATGCAAATGCAATATACATGACAAATTGCACAACTTGTAGTCTTTATATATAGAAAGATCTTTTTGAAGGTTCTTATTACATATTAGTAGAATAGAAAAATTGATCCAACTACATACATATTCCAAAATCTAAATACTAAAACAATAAAACTCACTCAACCTGTGCTAAGTGACTTAGCTCAAGATCTTACACAAAAATAATGCAGACCATGAAGTAGAGTTTGCAATTTTTTTTGCAAAAACATATCATAGAAGATATTTTTAGAAAAAAACAAGATATAACCTAGTTAAATTGGTCTAGTTTTTGATTAGCTAGGTTGATTAAAAATTCTTGTAGAACTATCATCAAATTAGGTATAATAAAAATAAAAATTTGTTGTTCCCAGCTAGCAGGATCAAATACAATTTTTCAAGGTGATAAAATAACATATGTAGATGTATCACTTGCATGCCAAGGATGAAGTCCATTCCCCAACTTATAATGAATGGTTGGATATAAAGGTTCCATATGTTGGCCTAACAATGGAATTCAAGGATGTAACCATGCATGTATTGGCACACTCTCCCTGTAAGGATCCCAAGTATTTATTGTTGCTATTAATTTGGGCATATGATCTAGAATGTTATGAAGTACTAAATCTAGTAGTAACTTCTCCCATGTGTCCAGAACATGTAGCATAGGTTTAGGGTCCCTTGGCTCCCAAGAATATGTAGTAGCTATTCTCATGATGGAAGAATAACCTCAATGAAGAGTTGAGTGAAAGGAGTTGAAGAAGCAAGTTTTTCTTTTGTGTAAATGCCATAATCACAAGACTCATTCCCTTGCAAAAGCCACAAAATAAGCTGCAACACAAATTTGTATGGAGAGATCTTATGGAGTTTTTCAAATAGGCGAAGCTTCATCAGATAGTAGAGAGTTAAAAAGAGAAATAAGAGAAAATTAGATTACAAAATTGCCTAATCTACTTTAGGGATAACTATTATATATTGTTAATATTTGATGGGAAAATTGACAAATGACTAGAGGAAGAGAACTTTGCATCTAATTTAAATATAGTAGCAATAAATATTGTGAAATAGTGATATCATTATTTTTTACCACAGGCTAATGTGTTTATTTTTGTACCTAGCTTCTACATTGATCTATATATATTTATGATCAATAAATATTTTTATTGCATTGGGTGTTCTATTATCAAAATAATCTAGAAATAAAAAATGTTGATTATAAAGAAATAGGAAATAGGAAGGATAAATATTATATTTTGTAAATATTTGATATTGTTATATTAGGCAATTGACAAACTACTAGT
Source organism: Cupressus sempervirens (assembly GCA_028749045.1). NCBI lineage: Eukaryota > Viridiplantae > Streptophyta > Pinopsida > Cupressales > Cupressaceae > Cupressus > Cupressus sempervirens. The sequence goes on from CM053786.1 coordinate 375,881,967, forward strand.
GTGATAATTTTACTTTTTTTTCTTTTTTTACTTTTTTGACTTTGAGTGATGTATTATTAGAATAATAAAGTACTATAAGAAATGAAAAAAAGATTTAGATCATACTAAATAGAGTAATAAAGTGTTGAAGGAAAGAAAAAAGGTTTTGATTCACACTTAATGAGAAAAGAAACATAGATCACTAATGATTATGGGAATCTATCATTACACTTCATTATCAATTATCATGACAATATAGAGCTAAAAGAGATAATAAATAATTTTGAATCATATTTGATAATCCATTATCAGATAATATAAAGTGAAAAAACACCTAATTTTTTTTTGAATAATGAAAGATAAATGCAATCTAAGAATAAGCTGCAACACAAATCATGAGGCTCATTTTCTTATAAAACATTAATTTTTTTGAATAATTGTAAACTCTTAGAAAATACATTCTTGTTTTCTATTACCATTAATGGGCTTCCATTGAATAAAATCAAAATGAAGAGGCATAAATACACCAAATTTTTCTTTCAAAACCATATGTGCAAATATAAACACTAAGTACAACATGTCCAATATTTTTGCAGATATACACATTAATTACACCAAATTTTCTTTCAAAACCATATGTGCAGATACAAACATTAAGTACAACATGTCCAATATTTTTACAAATATACACATTAACTACACCAAATTTTTCTTTCAAAACCATATGTGTAGATATAAACATTAAGTACAACATGTCCAATGTTTTTGCAGATATACACATTAACTATACCAATTTTTTCTTTCAAAAACCATATATGTAGATATAAACATTAAGTACAACATGTCCAATATTTTTACTGATATACACATTAATTACATCAATTTTTTCTTTCAAAACCATATGTGCAGATATAAACATTAAGTACAACATGTCTAATATTTTTGGTAGATATACACATTAAATACACTAATTTTTTTTCTTTCAAAACCATATGTTTAGATATAAACATTAAGTACAATGTGTCCAATATTTTTGTAGATATATACAACCAACTCAATAAGGGTAAAAGAATAAGTTATTCTTGTGAAGAAAGATCATGTCAAATAATACAAGGGAATTTGATCAAAATAGGGAGACAATCACTAGATTGTTGTCTAACTTTCAAAGAGAAGGCAATGAAAAATGTTATTGTCCTTGCAAGAGTTGTAATGAATTAAAGAAAAGAAGAATCAAAATCAAAACAAATAAGAGACATTGTACAAAGAATGGTCACACTGAAGGGGGGTTTGATCATTATCAATTGGTAAGTTGTATGTTATATTGTTTTCACAATTAATATACATATGAACCACAAAATGGGGGTTTGATTATCATCATTTTTCTATAGGTCTATCTCCCTAGGGTAGTATGTGATATGGACCAACACATCTAAGAGTAGCATGGAGGTGTGAGTATTAAAGGAGAAGACCATGATCCCATGGAAGATGAGGATCATGCACTAGAAAATATATTTGAAGATGATGGTACGAATGTATTTATCCATGACACATTTGGTACTTGTTCTGTTGTTGATGATGATGATTATGATGAGGATGAAATTGAGTTCTTCCATGATATAAATCTACTTGAGAAGGAAAATATGACCCTTTACGAAGGATCCCAATCAAATATTTTGTCTATTGTATTGTTGTTAAGGAATTTGAAGGTTATGAATGGTTTATCCAACATAACAATGTCATGTATGTTAAGGTTTGTGATATACAATATTATAGCATATAAAAGGTGAAATATATACAATTAACATTGTTTATAATAACAACTTATATTATTTTTTCTATAGATTGATAGGTGACTATTTGTTACCACCATCAAATGTTCTCCCTCACTCATAGCAAGAATTATGTGCCACTATGAAACATATTGGAATGGAGTATCAATAAATAAATGCTTGTCTTGAAGCTCATATAATTTATCATAAAGAACATGAAAATGTAACATAATGCCCCAAATGCCATATGAGTAAATATCAAGATGATCAAGTGACAAAAAAGGTGCCTTGCAAGGTTCTTCATTACATCCTCATTATTCCACATCTTAAACAATTATTCAAGTTTAGTAGCTTGGCATAATTTATGGATTACCATGCACACAATAGAAGTCAATATGACATTATTCAAATTCCTAAAAATGGTTCAGCATTTATGGACATAGAGGAAAGTGGCCACACTTTAAAGAAGAACCTCAAAATCTCAAGCTTTCTTTGGCAACTAATACTATCAATCCATTTGGAGAGATGAGATTCATTTGCTCAGTGTGGCTTGTTTTTTCTATCATCAATAAATTTCCTCCATGGATGTCAATAAAGAGGGAGCACATTATGTTAACAATGATGGTTCTAGGTATTTTATTATTTCATTGTTACCTACATGTAATTATAAGTCTTGGGGTGATATGACCATAATAATTAACTACTATTGTTCATTCAACTAGGTAAGTACCAAGTGAAAGATATGAATGTATATATTGCACCTCTTATTGATGAGTTACTAGTGTTATAGAATGGTTTCACTATGTATGATATCTCTAGACCAATTGGACAAAAAAAATTTCAATTTCATGCAATGCTTGTGTGAAAAATTCATAATGCCCCAAGGTTGACACATTTCTGTGTTATGTTATGCTGAAATCTAGTTGTACACGATAATGCTATTTCCCAAATGAGTATATTTAATCCAATTGTATCATTATCTTGTAAGTATTCAAATAAAGGAAAAATTTGCATGTCCAATGTGTGGTCCAAATATGAAATCTCATCATTGTAAAAGTTTAAGAAAGTAGGTGTTTGATGAGAATAGGCAGCTTCTCCACATAAATCATAAGTATCAAAGTGTCAAAAAACATATTTTCAATGGGAAAGAAGAGACTACATCAAAGCCATGAAGAATGACACCTCACCTATGACAATTGGAATATAATATAATTTGAGGTCATCAAGGCATCAATACTAACCACCCTCCAAAGGGACTAAAATGTTATCCCAAAGAATTTAGTAGGCTACCCTACTATGAGTAGCTACAAATTGTGTATTTATTTGATACTATGGATATTAGAAAGAATATAATAGATACACTATGGAAAATATTGGATGGAATGTGTGACAAAGAAAAACTTTCCAAAATTTGTAGTGACATTCATGATTCCAATCATACAATGAAAATATCATTGAATTGAATAGCAATGGAGATTGGATTAATGCAAGTGCCCTTCCTTGCTTATTAACAGAGCAAAAACATAATTCTATAAAAGAAGTCATATGAAAAATTTGTTTTCCTGTAAGTTTTTTTGTGAATATAAGAAATCTCATATCAAAGAAAAGTGAATTTGGCCTAAGGTTGAAAATGCATGATTGTCATACCTTCGTCAAGGTAAGTCATGATCTTTTGTATTTACAATATTTTTGTGAAACTGCATTCAATTTTCATTATATTACATTAGAAAAGAATGAAATGATCAGTTGACAATTGTTGTGCTATGTGCTACCACTATCGTTCCCAAAAAAAATTGACAATAATATCAGACAAGTGATATATGATCTTGGAAAATACATGAGGTAAGAAGTGATATTTGTTCAATATATCAAAAAAGTAATATATTGTAAAGTCTCATATTTATATGTTTTTGTGCCTTGAATCCCTTGTAGGTGTTTGTGATCTAAAGAAATCCATAAAGAAGATATAAAACATTGGAAGAAAAGAATTCATCTACTAATGTGTGAAATGAAAAAGTGTTTACCTTCAACTTTTTTCAATGCACAAAAACACTACCCCATACACCTAGTCAAGGAGATTGAATTGTGTGTACCTGTACAACCTAGGTCAATGGATAATTAAGAGACACTTGAAATTTTTGAAGGGTTTGGTTTGAAAAGAGAATGTCTTGAGGGTTCTATGATTTAGGTATATATGGCATACTAGATGATGGTGTACGTTACTCAATATCTTCCTAATCTTGCAACAAAGACCCATATAGATTGCATTTGGGATCTCAACTCTATTAAAAAATTTGAAGGGGAGTACTTGGTAGGGAATGGTCGGTTTAGGAAAGTGAAAGGTAATAAATTATGAGATGTTATTGTAGTTAATTAATTCTTAGTCTTCAAAATTAATTTGTTGTAAGTCATCTATTTACTTTTGTACAACTACTAAAAAGTGGGATGCAATAAATTTGGTTATTGCAAACAATCAAGATTGGATGATGGTATGGATTGAACAATGTCAATATTCTAGTCATAGATTAAAATTGGAATCTTTGTCTTTATTGGTTAAAGAAGCTCATTCTAATGGAGATCCCAATGCTACACAAAAGGAAATAGATTTAGCATATGGTTTAAAAGATGTCTAGGTACTTATCAGTTGGTTAATCAACCATATATTTTTGAACTCATGATGCAATAATTAATACATGCTTGACATTATTGAAGGTGAAGCACCAGAAGTCTATGCTATGTAATGGTTATAAATTTTGCATCAAATATTTAGATGACACAAAGAGGACTTGTGATTCTGGGATAAGTACAATCTTTCAGGTGACCAATATTTCATCTAGAAATGACTTACATCCTTGAGAATATCAAAATTGATATTATGGAATTTTGGTTGATATACTTGACTGTGACTTTAAGTAATTCAAATTAGTTCTCTTAATTGTTAATTGTACAAACTATCAATCAATCAAAATGATCCTAATGGAACTATTATTGAGCATGAGAATGGATTTATAATGATTAATACAAGGTTGTTTGAGCTAGTTGGAGATAAACCTTATGTTCTTCCAAGACAATGTGAGCAAGTGTTTTACTTAGAGGTTTCACATAAACTAGGTTGGTCATTTTTTGTTAGACATGATCCAAGGAGAAGGCCAACAAAGTATAATGTGATGGAAGAAGAAGATACTGAGGAAGAGGAAGAAGTGGATCATGATCAAGAGTTAGTCGATGATGCTCCTAATGCAAATGATGCTAGTAATAATTACAATGATGATGATAAGGATGATGATGATGATGATGATGACGATAATGAGGATGATGAGGATAGTGGTGGTGATGATGTCGACAATAAAGATGATCCTAATGATAAGATGGATGAAGAATAATATCAATGATGGGGAGAGGGGTGTGTGTGTGTTTAGCTAACAAGGTCATGAGTGCTAAAATGTTCTTTAAAATATTTAAATTCTTAACTTTTTAAAATTTAACACTTTTATTTGTTATTGAAAAGGGCTTTCCTTTGCAAAGGACAATGAGTGCACATCCACAAGTGAGAAGAAATACTGATGACAACATGGATATGCCTCTACAACAATATAGGGAAGGACAAAAAAAGGAAAAAAGAAAAAAAAGAAAAAAAAGAAAAAGGAAATGATTCATGTGAACTTATGTAACTTATTTGATAATGACTTATGTTTATGTCTAGATGTTTTATTTATGTTCTAATGAATGTTCATGTGAATGTTCTAATGAATCTTCCATTTTAATGTTAATGTGAATGTTCTGATGAAACTTATGTGTTAATGAATTTTATCTTGTGATAATTCATGAATATTATCAATTTATTAATAGAATGAATGAATTTTAGATGTTAACAAGGAATTTAGATGTTTGGGGGGGGGGAAGTGGGGTTAGCTAAGCTTCCACCTTCACGTGGTTGGACTTAATTAGTAGAGAGTATTATACTATTCTCAAAACCAAGTGAAGCTCAACATTAACCTATGATTGCATGACAATTAATTGCATGAATCTCTTGGTTTTAGGAAATGTAGAAGGATTCCATAGTAAAAATAATTGATTTATGAAATTTAGTTATAGTGTATGAAGTATTTGAAAGAATGGCTCTCTATGGGATTGACTTCAATTATTCCTCTCTAAGATATTCTATTGTTAAGATTATATTTACTAATGAAAATATGGTTTATCATGAGTGCAAGGTTAGATTTTGAATCTAATTTGTGTTGATCATATATTGTGACAAAATTATGATTGATGAGTGAAGGTCTAATTTTGAATCTTTTGAATGTGATTTATGGGGATTATAAATGTATATTTGTGGATGCAGATATGGGAGCATGGATCACAATAAAGAAAGGGCTAGATCAGATGTTACTATTGTGTGGAGGTCTCTCGTGGTTGAGAGATCTCCCACTTAATGTTGGTGGAGTGGAAAAATGCCTCTAGATAAAACAAATTTATGCTTACATTGCTGATTTTCTTTCCCTTAAAAGGTAATCCACAATCTTCTTGTTTTCAAAAGGTTTATGTTCTTGTTTGAAGTATCTTTGGAAAATAGTGTATGACATGCTCCATGAGATGAAACAACAATAAGAATGAAATGTGATCAATGTGAAAAAAGAAACTACTAGTTTTTTAAATTTTTTGTCTAAACTTTGATGTTCAACACATTTTTGTTCATGTAGTTTATGTTTAAGTTTGAATATATTTAAATTAGATTATGTGATATTTTCTTGTATCAACATTTTGTATCATATTTTTAACTATCTATAATTGACTATTGGATAGCTCATTATGGCATTGAATCATAGAATTTGATCCTAAATTCATTTCTTTAATGAATAGCTCATGATGACATCAAATCGTAGAATTTAATTCCATAACTCATGATGACAATGAATTATAGAATTTGATTCAAATCTTGCTAAAAGAAAAAGCTCACATAATATATCTCAAATGCTCAAACAAAATTTTTGAACTATTAACATGAACATTTACAGATAGTCTTATTTTTCTAGTTATATAGAATGTTCTTGTTTACATTCTATATGGCCCTTCTAGTTTAGGATATATTTAATAGATTGAGTTGCTTCAAGATCCATCTAGTTTACATGTAGCTAGAACTAATTTCTCTCACATCGTTGATTTAACTACTATTTACACCAATTTAGTCATGGTTTTCCTTTAATTGATTTATAAAAAATTGTGACTCATTTAGTGACTTGTTTGGTATTCCTAGGGTCCCAGCTTTGGCATTAGATATATAAATTGGTTATTTGGTTAAATTTGAACAAATTGTTGAACTTCTGCTACAATGACGACGAACACAACTTTTACATTGTAAGATTCAAGCAAGATTTAACTACTTTAGTGCTTTTACTATTGCAAATGTATCACACATTATTTATGTCAAACAATCCCTATGCTATTGTTATGTACACAATTTCAAAACAAACAAAAAATTGTTTAAGAAAAAAATCTTTGTGTGGCAATTTGCAATGAATGTATTTCTTTTGAGTTTGTGAACCAATTGTAATTACCATCATCACCAAGTTGTTTTGTATTTTAAATTTTGCACTGAGGTTGTGAACTAATTTTAAATGTCATTTTCATGTAGCAAGCTTCACCTTTTGGGTATACTTATCTAGAGAACTTTTTAACTTGATTGTAACCATATTTTTCTATCTTCTAGTGTACTTTTATTTTAATGCTATTTTAATGAGTGTGACCCAAAATGTTGATTAAAAATATAGATTGTAGAGATCTAAAAGTACATACAAAACATTCTAAATATTTTACGAGTTAAATTTTTTCATCCTAATTTTACTTTTTTGTGCAAAGTTTAAAGATGCTACTGATCTCTTTTTATGATGGAAAATTTGAGGAAAAAGTTTGGGTTGTTTTTCTTTACAAAGAAATTATGACCATGAGCTAGTTCATAATGTTTCTTATCATATTATAAGACCTATTATTAGAATGTAAGAGAGCATAAGGAAGAAAAAATGATTGAAAACATCCTGACAAATATCTTCTTAATCCTCATTGCCTCAAGATCAATTGACAATCTAGAAATTTCATCATACACAACAACAATAATGATGATGATGACAACAACAACTACAATTATATAAGAATAAGTAGTCATAGGATTGGGGATGTCCTACTCAGATCAGTGAATATTAATTTGCTAGTAACTCCCTTAGTGAATAGATGGATGAGAACCTAAAAATGATATAGACATAGTGAATGCATCTAAATTTGTTTGGGTGTGAGTTGTATGAATTGTATGGGATAGTATGAATTAAGGACTAATAACTTCTTCCCCAAGAAGGAGAAGCTAGAGTCACATTTATGGTATGCGAAGCTAGAGTCAGTGACACATTTGGCAAACCTAGAGATAGCTACAATGGCTCCAACTTAGCCTTCTTTTGTCTTTGTTTTTCATTGGATTGTTCTAATCCGCCTTCTAATTTTCAATAGTTTTATATGGGCATTGATGATTGTTAAATGTAATTTTTTTCTTGCAAGTTTTGTGCATAACAATTTTTATGTTGACTGTTAACAAGTTGAATGGTTGTCATTTTAATGTTGATTTGCTATGTTTTAATAGGTTTGCATGTGAGTGTTATGGTTTGAGTAATGAAGAATCACTAAAGAAGTGCTATGTTTCATAGTGAGTGGGATTCAATTATTTTTCAATGTTTCTAGAGTAGTGATATCTAGCTAGACTACCAAAAATGAAGAATGGGAAATTGATTTTGTAGGCAAATTAGATGAGTGTTTCAAGAAAGAGAAGATCTAGGAGCTTCAATCATATTGGAAGGTATGTATCAAATACTTATGACCAATTTGCATTTGTAATGATTAATTTAATTCAAATGTACCCTATTAGGAAGATGGGTTTATAAAAATAAATTCACTACATTAAGGCTTTATTCTTGAAATTGATACCCTATTTGTCTATTGAATTTACTTTAAGATTCTTGATAGGACCATTCAAACATTTAGAACCATCTTAAATTTTATTTTATTTTTCATAATGCAGAAATTCATTTCAATTGTGATGGCTTGTCTGATGGGTAGTCATCAATTAAATGACATTGTTGTTGCATTTTGTCTCAATTATGACAAAAGCTACTAAAAAATGGCCATCACTCCAATGGCATTATTGTCAAACATCATCACCATTGTGACGTCCATTTTGGTAGATGCCCATTGGGCCTATAGGAATGTCGTTGGCACTATGATGACCTTCTAAAAATGTAGGTCATAGTAGTTGTGATGGTAAATCATTGCACACATGACAACATAAAGAGGAACCCTTTGCCCTTCTTTTTTCCAAATTGTGACAACTTTTTCCATCGCAATTGTGATGGACACCCTTTATCTAACGCTTGTCCAACAAGGACCAATTTTTGTTATTGTCACTTGGGCAATGGGTGGCTATCACAACTGTACTGGCCTGCCATCATAATTTGGGCCCAAATGTAGTAGTGTATATATATGCATATGTATATATGTGTTTATATATTTATTAATATAATAAATATACACACACACATATATACATATACATATATGTACATGTATATATATCAATATATATATATGTATATATATATATGTACATATGTGTACATATGAACACATATGTAGATATATAGATGTGTGTGTGTGTGTGTGTGTGTGTGCACAACAAATCAATATTACATAATGGCATTCAACATTAGACATAAATATTAATTCATTCCAATTAACTTTTCCATTCTAAATAATATCATATGAAATACTTTCAATATTAAAATATCATGATCTACTCATCCACATTAATTTCTACTTTAAAATTAACCAATTTAACATTTCAAGTATCACCATGATTTAATTTCTATTATAAGAATGAAACATTGAAAACATACCCATTAAATCCTCAAAGAATATAAGATAGGTCCTAGTACATAAGATAAGTAAAGATCACAAAAATTCAAACATCACAAGTAATGGATAATGTGAGTCACTATCTAACCAAATCAAAAGTGTGTCAAAACATTGAGTCAAATGGTATCAAAATGTGAGTAAATCGTCAATGCTATGAAGGGTCAGGGTGATGCCTCACAAAATCTATGACATGAGTGTTGTACATAACTAGCCTAATTAAGTTTCCTTATGGGAAAATCCTTTCAAAATGAAGTAGAAGAAATGTATGGATGGTTTTCTAAAAGCAACATTCCTTGATTTGCAGTTGACATAAAAAATCTCTTCAATTACAAAACTAAATCCAACCATAAAATTATTTTCCCATGAAATAATATGATTATCTATTTATAACCATTTTTAATTTAATTTTAATTTAATTAAGGATATGCCCTCATGTCAAAAATAATATTTTATTTTATTTTAATCTTTCACAATTTAAGCTCCTACATTTTGGGGTGAGCTATTTAAGCTCGTATATTTTACAGTGAGCTATTAAAGTTTGTATGTTTTAAAATGGGTTGTAAATTAACAAATAAAACAATTTAATTCTTATTTTGAATAAATAAATAAACTAAATGCAAGCCACAAATTAAAAGTAATGAGGCATACAAATAGGAAATTATTTGCACTCATATCTATTATAATTATTAGTTCTAGATAAATACTTGTTTTATTATTCTTATAAATTAAAATTGGTGTAGTGTGAACTATTTAAGTCTTTCTTCAATTGGTTTGTTGGGAGGAAGAATGTCCACTGTACAACTATCTCATGAATGTATATATTTTATTTATTTTGTAAGGTATATAATTAATTCATACAAATAATTTTAAATTATTTTTAACTATTTATCTATTCATATTAAATTAGTTTTCTTTTATAGTTTATTGATTTGAGTTTTATTATTTTTCTTTAACTTTTATAAATTTGGTGATTTGTATTTTATTTTAGAATTTGAGTGTAGATCCTATCACCAAGAACTGATAGTTCCTATTGTAAATTACATTTTAATTTTCAAAAGGATTATTTTCATAGCTACTTTAATCTCTAATCATATTACTATTAGAATATATAGTCCACCAATATAAATTTTTTTTTTTTTGGGAGGGGGGGGGGGGGGTAGGGGTTGTGAATCAACTATACAACTATTATCATAATTATCAACCTTATTAAGTCTTAACCATATGATCAATATAATCAAAAACCACAACAAGATACTCATGCACAATAACACCATATATGTTAACTAGGGAAACCCTTCATCAGAGCAAAAAACCTAGTGGGGATGATACCCACAAGATGATGTACTAATATAAACATTCCTTGTTAGAGGATGGACCTTGTTAGGAGTCTATGAAATACATTCGATACATGTCAATCCCTATTAGGAGAATTGGAATCCCTATTAGGAGTTGTAGAAGGTAGATGGACCCACTATCTAAATAGTTTCAGGGGGAAGACCAATGAACCCACTATCCGAATGATCTTTATATTATTCCTTACAGAATAATATAATTGTACTATATTGTTCCTTTCTCTTTCTTTATCCTGTCAACCATACTTCTTCTCCTTCTAATATTGATACAAGATCACAAACTTTGCATCCAATAATTCCTTAGATCACTTACAAACATCTACCAAATACTTTGCTCTTGCTCGCACTTCCTTGAACACTTTCCATTTTCACACACTTTACAACTAAGAAAAACATCTTTCCTTTATATGCTATCTTCAAAATAATTCCTTGAGTCATCCTTGAGGCTTTCCCAATTAATTATATTGAGATAATTAATTATTTTAAAATTACAATAGTACTATCAACTCACAGTCTATACAACTTATCACATGTGTGACTTTAGGGCTTGCACATTTTTTGACATCATCATCAAATTGTCTTTTATCACTGTCTAACTTCACATCTCTAGGTTATATCAAAATTAGAAGATATAATGCAATCATCAGAAACTACTTATCAGGTACTCTATTTTTGTACTGCTCTATAAATCAAGCATATTTTCTATATGTCTTTATCTTACTTGATGTGTACTTAACCTCATCATTAGGACATAGTGTACATTACGTCCTTAACTACACATCACCTAAACATCAAACCTCTATCCATATGACCTTGATCTTTATCTTCTACTCTACTAGTCTTCACAAAACTCCTACTATATTGACATCAATGACAAACATAGTCATGAATGTAACATGTCAATATTACCACATGCTCTCCAATTCTTGAGATAATACCCTAAAGTAATACCATTATCATTCATGCTAACAATATCCCCCTTTGGAATTGATGACAACATAGATGAAAAATATCTAAGTTCCAACAATACCAAAAAATACTCTACTACTATTGTTTTTGTTCTCATTCTTTTAGATCCTCTTCATCAATCAAATCTAAAATCCATTGGAATGCTTCTCTATTCTGCATCTTCTTAGGATTGACATCAACTATTCACACATTAAACAATTCTTAGCTTCTCCCCCACTCTCTTAGAGGATTTTTTTCATGCACATATCTCCCCCATTCATACTTAGGAGATGTTTTTCATGCATTCTCTCATCCATTGACATTAATGACAAATACCTCATGATGCCAACCAAATGCTTCAAATTTTCAATCAGCTCAAGTATCCAAAGACACTATTCAAGACTAATTTCTAAGACTCCTTATTGACTCTACTAATCTTAGATACTCCCTAATGCAAAGTACGCAATTAGAAATGTAAAAATGGGCTTACCCAATCTATCAACAACTTAGAAAGTTGTGAAAACTCCAACCTTAACACAAGGTTACAAAAAGTCTAGGACCTTCAAATGCTAACAAAAAAAAAGATACAAACTCCTTCATGCATCCATGGTCTTGGGACCAAGTTCATCCAAAATATGGGCTTAGGACCTAATTTCCCCAACTAGGTTGACATGAGAAAATATCAATAATGGGTTACTCCAATGGTTCTAAAGCATGGAATGGACTTATGGTACTTACAAAATACCAAATAGGTCACTGGTTTGATTCCCACAATCCTACAATTCATCAAACCCAACTTAACCTACTAGACCCTATTAGGTCTCCTTAAGAGGATTTTGGGGTCTAACTTTCTAAAGTCTCTAACAAGCCTAACAAAAATTAGGGTTACAAATTTCCTTTTCAAAGTTATGCCCAATCCCAAAGCTATAGGTTTCAACTCGACTCCAACACTCCCTTTCCTTTACAATGCAACTCAGTCCTTATAGGCCTAATTAGACTTGGTTTACAAAGCAACTACAAGGAAATGGGGTCATGGAATCACAATCAATACTCAAGAATGTATCTTCACCTTATTTTAATTCAAAACCAAACACTCATCCCTCCAAAAAATATCCTTCCCTATTACAATAGAATCAACTCATTCACAAGGTCAAATCCTTGTGGTACACCACAACATTTGGGGTCAAACTATGACAACAATCTACAATGATGATGTAATTTGAGTTGATTTTCATATCACATACCATCACACATGTGATGGAGTTAGTCCCATAGTATTTTTGTCATATACATGTCACATGTGTGATGATGTCTTTACTAGATAGTCATCATTATTGTGATGGTGTATTGCCTCATATGGCTTCAATTTACAATAGATATATTCATCTCAATTATGATAGAAGTCCTTACCATTACAATTTATGATGGAAAAAGTATGAAAACCATCCAAAGGGAGCCAATTACTATTGGTGTCACATGGGCGATGGGTGGTTGTCGCAATTGTGACAACTTGCCATTGCAATTTGGGCCTAGATGTAGTAGTGATACTTGACCTAGAGTTGATTAGGAAAAGCAAAAAAACAACTTGTCCAACATCGAACCATGGAATTACTATGAGGATCCATATAACTATTATTCCCTAAGAGGTCATTGAAAACCAACCATGGGAGTCACAGTTAGAGGTCCATCTTTGAAACTTGCTCAAAATTGTTGCACTACCAAACCCTTATGTACAAAAGGTGAGATAACTAGAACAATACTCAAAAAAAAGAGATGAAACCATAAGAAATGGAAAGGTAAAACAAAAATCCTACTCAACCAATCATTTTATCATGCTTCCCAATCTATAGAGTATGGACAAAGTATAGAAAACTAGTAAAATTGGCTTCGAAACTAAAAAATTCTTATTGCAACTTCTCCCAATCCATACAATCTAAACTTTGTAACCTTAAAAATGAGTTATTTATATTTATTATATCCTTCTCAATGGTTATAACCATTATTTTAATAGTTACAACCCCTTTACAAAAAAGTTTCAATATTTGCAATATAGCAATTTTGCACAAAAGTGCAGCTTTTGCAATTTTTTCAATTTTGACTTTTTGGGACTTGGTAAAGGTTCCAAATTATTCAAAAAAAAAAAAAAAAACAACTAAAAACCCCTAATCCTTGGATATATCAAGTGAAAACCCAAAAGGACCCAAAATTTGCCAAAATATCAACTTTGGCTCATAACTGGCCAATAGTGATCCAGGCTTACATGTTGGTGTCTTTTCATTACAAACATTGATGGTTATCCAAGACTAATTTATCCTAGCATGATTAGGTGAGAAAAAAATAAATTATCCAAATACCATAATAGTACCTTGGTGATCTGCACCATACTCCCCAGGTGAAAAGAAACTCAAGTCCCTTGAGTTGGGATATCTTTGAGTCTGCTCCCAAGTTTGATGATTTCTTTCTTTGAGAGCCATCTTGCATCCTTTGGTGGTTTGTTATTCCATTTTACTAGGTAATTGAAATATCCATTTCTCCTTGTCTTATGTTTCTACCTCTTTCCCAAAATGTCTCCAATGGTGGGTTTGGGCACTTATGGTAATTCCTACAACAAGTTAGCTTGTTCTAACTATTGTATTGCTTCAACTTCTTCAGTTTCCATTGGACCTTTAAAAGCATAGATGTCTACAATATTAAAGATAGGAGAAATTTACAAATCACTAGGAAAATCAATGTAGAAATTATTTTTTCCATACTTCTTCAAGATTTTGAATGGGCATCTCTTTTTCATCATCAGTTTGACATATTTCTCCCTAGGCATCCTCTCTTTCTTGAAGTTAATCATGACTAGATCCCCTACTTGAAATTTTAAATATCTTCTCTTTTTATTAGCATATTCCTTATATTTACCTATTGCAAGGTCCAATTTTTCCTTGACCTATTAGTTTAACTCCTTCATCACTTTTGCAAAATCCTCAGCTTGGGCACTCCTCTTATCATTGTCTCTCAAATCTCTCAATTCCAAGACTCCCCTTGGATGATTTCCCTATAGAATTGGAAAAGGTGTCAAATATGTACTCCTATTAACTAAATATTTTTAGCATAATATTACCTATGGAATCATAACATCCCATGCAACTCCATGCTCCTTAGTTATAAATCTTAATAGGTTTCCCAATGATCTATAAATTACCTTAGTCTAACCATCTAATTGGAGATGATATGCTAATGAAAAGGACAATTGTGTACCTAGTCTTTTCCATAAAGTTATCCAACAATTCCCAAGGAATTTGGAGTCCCTAATAGATACAATGTTCAATGGCAATCCATGAAGTCTAACTATTTCTTTGAAAAAAATACTAGCTATATGGGAAGCATCATGAGTTTTTTGCAGGGTAAAAAGTGAGCCATCTTAAAGAACCTCTCAACAATAACAAATATACTATCAAAACCATTCTTAGTTCTAGGTAAACCCATTACAAAATCTTTGTTGATGGAATCCCATGTCTTAGTGGGTGTAGGTAATGGTGTATATAGTTCTACATTGGAGGTATTCCCCTTGGCTTTCTAATAGGCAAGCAACATTCCACAAATATCCTTACATCTGCCCACATCTTTGGCCAATAGTAGAACCTTCTAACCTAATCCAAAGTCTTGTTAATGCCAAAATGACTTGCAAGACTCCCACAATATTTTCTCTTACAAACCCCTTAGGAACACAAAGTTGGTTACCTTTAAACAATATCCCATCTTGTAAAACAATTTTAGAAAAATTAGTCTGATACCTTTCATTCATGGTTTTAGAAACGTCATATGCCTCCTTGAAATATTCATGTTTTGCATACATGTCTTTCATGACATCTACACCTATTGTAGTGCCTCTCATGTTTGCAGTTTGTACCTTGTCTATTTTGATTCGAGAGATACTTGATACTCTTATTTTGTGGAATTTGAGATGACCTAAGGGTTGAATGTTATACTTTGATTTAGTACCATAGATGCTTTACTACTATGTTGTTTAGTTTATCATATTTTCCTATTGATGCCATTTTGAGATGATAGTTGTCTATGAGGATATTTGATTATCTAGTAGTTGGACATATTTTTTGATTATGTTATGTGATGGATTTTATCCTATGGTAATTTACGTCATTCTTGTCTCTTTATGCTTTATGTGAATGTGAGTGATTTAAATGGACTAATTAGGTATTTGATACATTATTTCTTTGGTTATGATATTATATGTAATTGGACTTGATCATGTGTTTTAGCGTGTAGGAATTATATCCTTGGTAGTGGCACATGGAGTTAGTGATTCAACTATTCATATTTTACTAATTTCATCCATGTATGGTTGACCTATCCTTATTTCATTGTTTAAATTAAAACCTTTCATTGATTATTAAATCCAAACTCATCTGCATTATGTGATTAGACCAGTGAGCATGTTTGTGCATTTAGAGGTTTGTATTATCGTTAAAGTTATTTAGTGATTTCTATGATTTTGCATTTTTGGCCTTTAGATCTTCTTAAATTTAATTTTTGGTAGCTTTTCCTTAGGTGAATTCCCTCTTTGAGGAATAACCTATCTTTTTTTGAGTTGATTCGAAGTGTAGCTACTCTAATTGGTTGTTTGCCCTAATCAACTATTCACTCAAAAAGTGAATAAGTATTGAGAAAAGGAATTTTATTATTGACTTCTCACCTTTTGAAAATAGAGCTGTTTTGAAATCCTCTTCCTAATGGATTGGATTTCTACTTGTTCTGGGAGATGTGAGCATGAGATCTTCGCAAGGTTGGTCTTGTTGGATCTAGCTTAGGTAAACCTTGCTTTGCCATGATTTTTGACAGGTTCAGCGGGTGTTTTATTTTATTGTGTAGGTTTCAATTTCTGCCCCTTTTGTTGTTAGGTAGGGCTTTCCTATTTTATTTTTCAAGTCCATTTTAGGTTCTATTTTTGGTAGCCATTTGGATGGAGGTTGCATACTAGTGTTCCCCTCTATTTTTGTTTGTTGGTTCTACCTAGTTGGTTAGGTATGAACCTTTTTCTAATTTTTGGGATGGGGGTTTGGGGTTTCACACCATTATGTTGGCCATTTTTGCATAAGTATCTGAACCCAAATATTATTGGATTTTCAAGGGTTTTGTACCCATAGACCAAATAGGTTTTAATTTTGGAGTTTTCTTATTTTTTGGATTTTTACCTCATTTTGTGTGCTGCCCTATTTTCTTGGGTTTTCCTAGCACAATGTGGGTCGTGGACCTAGATAATCCATTTGGATTTTAGTCTAACCATTATTGCACTTTTACATTGCATTAGGATGTGTGCCACATCTATCCTCTCAATTTTATTTTAGTTGAGTGATATTCTACATTGTGTTCTCATCAAGTGCTTGTGTTATGATCTTCGTGATGGTGGTGCAGTACACATGAGTACATGTGTGTACATTTATTGAGTGACTTTCCAATCTTGATATTCCATGGTACTTCTAAAAATAAGATCATTGGGGTTGGTTTGGAATTTTCATGCCTACGAACATTCATCATTAGATGAGCATGGGTAGAGTATGGTAGCATATGGAGGGGGCTTCTATCTATGAAGTCCAATATCTATTTCTTGAGGGTTGGTGTGCAAAATTTTTGTAAACAAGTGATAATTAAACTTAAACATTGGGTGGTAATAAAACTTAAAGATAATAAAATGATTTGAGATGTGCTCCTTTTATTGGGAAGTGGAGAGCTACTAGTACCAGCTTGGGCTTGTCGATGCCAAGTGAATCTCCATGATGTCAACCCCTACTTAGTAGCCCATTGAGTATTTGAGTAGGACCTATAGTTATGTAGTGTATATGTATTTGTTTCAGTCATCGTACTATCTAGCATGTGTGTTAGCCTTGGATGTTTGCTTGTGTGTTCTTTTAGTTGGATCATTATCTCCATCAACATAGTGGGAGTAGACTTATGGGTGACACATGGTTGGGAGGCATAGCTACCCATACCACTACTAGGGACTGATGTACAAAGATGGTCTATTGTTCTAGCATGACCATTGCTAGATATTTTAACTTGGTACTTTGGGTTCTAGAGTATGTTTTTTTGTGATTTATGCTTTCATTGGGATGCTTGTATATCATATTTAGATGATGTTAGTTACTTTCACATTTCCTTATTATAATTTTTAGCATATGATAGATGATGTTATTTATTTTGTAGGATTTCTTATGGTTTGTGTTTAGCATGTTAGATTTCCTTATGCTTATGTTGTAGCATGTTTTAGTAGTGACATCCCACTTATGATAGTATCGATGATCTATTCAGTAGCTTGGGATGTTACACATGGGTGATGGCTAGGGCCCATGATGGTCTTATGATGCTATTATGGTTGGGAGGAACTACGTACTTAGTTTAGGTTGTATTGTTCATTGCGATGCTATTTCTATTTATTGCAATTTTGTTTCAAGTACACTGCAATGTTACCTTCTTAATTTTCCTTTACTAATTTTTAAATGGTTAGATTGTATTTTTGTTATCTTATATTTCATTTGAGTGTTTGTGCCTTGAATTGTGGATCTAGTACTCCCTGGTGTGGTGGTTCTAAACTCAGTTTTAACTCATTGTTCATCCTTAGGAGTTTTCTTGCTTTTCCTGGGTGACCACCTATTAGCATGGAGTGATACAATTTTATGTTGCACACCCATTAGGATTCTATTGTGCATTCCCTAATTGTGTTGCATGCCTCTTAGAGGAATGTCATGTGGTACTTTCTAGTATCACACCCCCTTTGAAGAAGTGTCATACAATACCTAAAAAGTATCACATACTCTTGAGAGAAGAGTCACCCAATCCTTGAAAGTGTCACCCTACTTCTTTAGTAATGTCATGCAATACTGGAAAGTATCACCCAGTGTTGATTTAAAGTATTACCTAGTATTTGTGAAAACCTATCTAGGTGGACAGTGGGCATTTTTTAGTAAGACCTAGAATTTTTGGGAAGTGTTTTGGCTACTCTTTTAGGTTCTATTCAATCCCTTGGTATCACATTTTGAATCCGGATTATTTTTATTTGATCTCAATTTTGTATCTTCTGTTGTCAGTCATTTTGGTTAGTAGTGGTGTTTGGAGATCCATTGGTGTTAGGATGTTTGGTTAGTCTTCCATTGCAATCGTTGTGATACTAGTATATTGTATGTCATGTGCATTCATACTTGTGTTTTACAAAAAAAAATATCTTGGCTTATAATTATCCTTGTTCCAAGGATCTCTGAGCAAGGCATTACACCTATGCTACTCAACTAGATTTCTTTGACAGTCAAGTTCCTCCTACTAAGGGTGTTTGCATTTTTATTGGCTATAAATTTCTTGTAATTTATTGAGAAAGTATATGCTTTGATGAACTCCATCCACTTCATATTCTTGTGGTTCAACTTTTCCTTTCTGTTCAAGAAGCTAAGAGCTTGATTATTAGTAAAAAAAATGAATTCTTTAGGCAACAAATAGTGCCTCCATTTTCTCAAAGATTGTATCAAAGCATACATCTCCAAATCATACATAGAGTACTTTTTCTTAGCTTCATTTATTTTTTCACTAAAGAAGGCTATAGACCTCCCTTCTTGACTTAACACACCTCCTATAGCCTTGTTGCTAGCATCAAATTCTAGTGTGAAAACCTTGTCAAAATATGGTAATGCTAAGAAAGGATGCTCTGTAACTCTTTTCTTGAGGTATTCAAATGACTTATCTACCTCACTATTCTACATGAAATTATATTTTCTCCTCCATTTTATATTATGAATCATAGGGGCAAAAATGCCACTAAAATTTCTCACAAAATTTCTATATAAAAATGTAAGGCCATGAAAGCTTTTTACCTCTTTGGTAATCCTAGGTGTAGGTCAATTCAAGATTTCTTCCACCTTGGTTGGATCCATCTTTAATTAGTTTTTTAAAATTATGAACCCAAGGAACACCAACTCTTCTTGCAAAAATGAGCACTTCTCCAAATTTATATTTAATTATTCTTCATGTAACCTTTCAAGGACTAAATCCAAGTGCTTTAGGTGCTCTTGAATACTCCTAAAAAAAAGAATTTCATCCAAAAAAAAAAAAAAAAAACTTGTTAATAAATGGATTCAACTTCATTCATGAGTCTCGTGAATGTGATAGGTGTATTAGATAGACCAAATTGTTGGAAATCTAATTGACAAGCTCATTGTTGAAGATCAAAGAGGGAGATTGTTGCAAAGGAGGAAGATTGCTATTTTCAATTATTATTTTGTCATTGATGTCAAACCTTCTATTTTTAGGGATGATATTTGCTTATAAGATCCAAGTATTATCACTTAGTTGATTGATGAAGAGGATTTGATCAACAAGATGTAACAAGAGAACCTAAGGGAAAGGTTGAGTTATGATATTGTAATGAAGTGAAAAGATCAGTTAAGACAATGGTTAAATGATTTATTGATGACATACTCAAGGATACAAAGGTTGGTCACACTTAGAAGCATTGGAGGAAGAAGTTGTAACAAGGTAGAATGCAAAGCTTAAACTAAGATCATTAGTGGGTGCCAAGAAAGTTAGTTGAAGACGAGAAAATTATTAGTAGAAGCCGAGTAACAAAAAATTCTAGTGTGTGCCAAGTAATCCTTAGGTGTCGAGCATCAGGAAAAAATAGTTGATGCTGAGCATTAGGAAAATTCTTAGTTGGTTCTGAGTGATCTTCAGGTGCTGAGCATTAGAAAAAACATAATTGATGCCAAGTAACATAGTATGTGTTGAGCACCAGTATTTCAATAGTGCCAAGCTACTGCATTATTTCAAATGATGAAGATTTTCCAAATCTAAGTTGACATAATGGTTAAATTGAATTTTGTAAATGAGTTGGAAGATAAGGATGATGAGTTGGTGGCACAAAATTCTATGTAAACTACTTTTGAGCGAATTCTAAAGGATTATTCAAGAAGTTTTTAGGGGAAACAAAATATGGGTTAGATGTAATGAATCCTACCTAATCCATGCGAATTAAAATTAAAAAATAGAAGAATTGAGTAGGAAAAGGAACTCCAAGACTTCTATTTAAGGATTCAAAGACCAAAAAGAATAGAGCTACTAATACTATTGTTGCTAAAGAGCCAAATCTGTGAAGTAGTTAGAAGGGTGTCAAGGAGGATACATCTAGGAGAAGGAAGAGCATAGAGGCTCTACTTCTATGAGTGGTCACGAAGAGATGATTGCACTAGTACATTGAGCATGGAGACTCAAGAGGACTAAGCTTGAAAGGAGGGCAAGCTATCAGAGTTGCAGAGATTGAAGGCCAGGCAAGGGTATGAGCTAAGAAGTGATCTGAGATCTGCAAGATAAGTTATATGTTGTAGTCAAGTCAAGATTTTCTAATACTCTCTAGCAATTGTATTAGATCTAAAAATCCTATGGACTTAGGTTGGCCTAATAGCCATTTGTAAATCCTTTAACAGGGTGGCATTCCAAGTGAATGTTCTAAAGTCCTCTAACCAGGCCCACTTCTAATAGGGTGGTTAAATCCTCTAACAAGGTCACATTTGACAATGTGTTGTAAGCCTTTAATAGGGTAGGCCTTTAATAGGGCATCACTTCAAAAGGGTGAGAATTGAGTAGCATGTTACTAGTGGTTATTCCCAAATTGGGTTTCCACATTAATCATTGTGTCATGTGTTGACTTCTTATGTGTTATGCTTGCATGTTGATTTATAGTAACTTGCTAAATAGAAAAGATAAAGCATGGATGAATGAATGATTGAATGGATTCACTACACTTAGTAAAAAGTTTTAATAGGAAATCTAGACCTTGAATAACTAATTCACACCCCCACCCCTCCTAATTTATTCTAAAGAAACTCTAACAATTGGTATTAGAGCCATCTGCTGATTTAGTTTCAAGGTACTAGAAGCAAGAAGATTAGGATGTCTAAGAGAGAAGTTCCCAAGCTCAACAAAGACAACTTTTTTGCATGGAAAATTTTGATGAAATTACACCTTGGATCAATAGGTGACTATGCAAAAACCTTAATTAGAATAGAACATGTAACTCTAGTAGGACCTCTCACTGCAAAGATTTGAACAAAAAGGAGCATAATCAAGCAGTGTTGGAGATTGCCTCTGCACTTAACTATGTAGAATATGATGACATCAAATATTGTGACATTACATTCAAAATGTGGAAAAACTTATAAAAAATATATGGAGGAGATGATAATGTCTAGAGAGAAAAGAGAGGAAGCCTAAGAGGAAAGTTTGATGGCATGAAGAGGGAAGAAGGTGAAAATGCTGCCCAATATGTTACAAGAATGAAAGAAGTGGTAAGTGCAATAAGGAGTCTAGGTGGAAAATTGGAAGAAGAAATAGCCATCAACAAATACTTAAGAAATCTACTTCCCATCAATGCTATTAGAGTTTCAGCCATCCACGAGCTGAGGTGTGTACAAGGGAACACACTAACCTTTGAAGGAATAGTAGGAAGACTTACTGCATTTGAGCTATCCAATTTTGACAATTATAGACCTAAGAAACTTGAATCTACTTTCAAGTCCAAGATAAAAATAAAAGATATGGAGGAGGACACATCAAGCAAGAAAAGAAGAAAATGAAAACATGCATCTAGTGATAGCAACATAGATGAGGATGCGGAATAGTTAGAAGCACTACTAGCTAGGAGATTCCATAGAGGTAAGAGAAAATTCAAAGGTAAGCTCCCTATCATATGTTTCAATTGCAATGAAGTAGGTCATATAGCTACAAGATGTCCATAGAAGAAGAACTACAAAGAAGGAAAGAAGTATAGGAACAAGAGAGAAGATGACAACATAGATTACAAAGAGAAAGGCAAGAGATGCTACATCATTGAAGAAGGCTCTGATGAGAATGATGATGAAGTATTCTATGTAGCCATGAAGGATGAATTAAATAAAGACGAAGATGAATCAACATCATTGGTTACCTATGTGAACAAGAATGACAAGTGGATCATAGATAGTGGATGTTCACATCACATGATAGTAGACAAAAGTAAGTTCATTACCTTTACTCAATATGATGGAAATAGTGTTAGATTTGGTAATGATGCCCCATGTCAAATCAAAGGAAAAGGCTCTATTAAAATTTTAGAGAAAATTTCATGTGATAATGCATATTATGTTGAAGGATTGAACTACAACTTGCTGAGTGTATCATAGTTAGGCAATGTAGGTTACAAAGTTGAATTTGGAAACAAAACTGTCAAGATCTATGACACTGATGGAAAGTTAATAGGAAAAGGTGAACAAACTAGGAGTAATCTATTTTACCTAGATATGGAAAAAGCAAAATGTCTTGTTGTTAGACTTGATAATGTGTGGTTGTGGCATAAAAGCCTATGTCATGTTAACTTTGATAATCTGATTAGCATTAGCAAGAAGAAGAAAGTTAGAGGGTTGCCCAAGTTGAAAAAAACTTGAAAACACAACGTGTAAACAATTTAAATTAGGGAAGATGAATAAGTCTAGTTTCAAAATAAAAACATTCACTTCCAAAGAAGTACTAGAGTTAGTCCATACAGACTTATGTGGCCAAATAAAAGTACAAAGCTACTTAGGAGACAGACACATAATGCTATTTGTAGATGACTATTCTAGGATGATGACTGCTATGTTCTTAAAAAAAAAATCTAATGTATTTCAAATGTTTAAGTGGTATTTGGCCAGAGTTGAGAAGGAAATAGGAAAGAGCTTGAAATGCCTAAGGTTAGATAGAGGAAGTGAGTTCACATCAAGAGCGTTTGAAATATTCTACAATGACAAAGGTATCAAAAGGAAAACATTAGCATCAAGAACTCCACCATAGAATGGTATTACTAAAAGAAGGAATAGGTTAGTAATTGACTATGCTATAACCTTGATGATGGAGAAAAATGTTGCACTAAAGTACTACAAAGAAGCTGTAAGTACTACAGTCTACACACTAAATAGAGTTCAAGTCAAGAAAGGTACAAATGCAACACCTTTTGAATTATGGTATGGTCATTCACCTAATGTTAAACATTTCAAAGTATTTGGTTGTAAATGCTATATTCTAAAAGATACTAGAAATGGAAAATTTGATGCAAAAAGTGATGAAGGTATATTCCTTGGATACTCCACTAGAAGTAAGGCATATAAGTGTTTGAATATTAGCACTAACAAGATTATAAAGAGTGCAAATGTAAATTTTGATGAGCATGCAGAAGTTTAGGTTGATGAGTCAAAGAAAACAAAGGATTATAGATCCTTTGTATACTTCTATGAAGGAATTATAGTTGAAGACAATGTTGCAAATCAAGTTGGAAATTAGTAACAAATTTTAGTATTTGTTGAGTCTCAACCAGTGAATGTTGAGCTGCATTTAGAAGCTGAGCTTCAAAATATAGAAAATGCACATTCTGATTCTAAACATAGTATGCAAGAAAGGAATGATAAAATTCTAGATGAAGAGGAATGAAATGACTTTGAAGCTAAAGGATCAAACATGAAAAGAAGGACTAAACCTAGATTAGTCAAGTATGTGAGAAGACATAACCTTACAAATCAAATCATTGGTGACAAGGATGCCAAACCAATGACAAGGAATAGGATTAGGAATGAATTATGTCTATTAAGCAAGGTTGAACCTAAAATAGTAAAAGATGCACTACAAGATGATGAATAGTATAAAGTCATGGAAGAAGAAATAGATTAGATTGAGAAGAACAAAAAATGGTCTCTAGTTGCTAGATCAACTGATAAGAATGTGATTGGTACCAAATGGGCATTTAGAAACAAACTTGATGAGAATGGTGAGGTAACAAGAAACAAAGCTAGATTAGTTTGCAAAGGCTATGCACAAGAAGAAGGACTAGATTATGGAGAGACATTTTCCCCTATTGCAAGAATGGAAGGAGTAAGAACATTACTTGCATATGCTGCATATAAAGGTTTCAAAGTGTACCAAATGGATGTGAAGTCTACTTTTTTGAATGGTATACTAGAAGAGAAAATCTACATAGAACAACCAGAGGTATTTGTAGATGAGAAGAACAAGGACATGGTTTATAAGCTAAACAAAGCACTTTATGGATTGAAGCAAGCACCTAGAGCATGGTACGAGAGGTTGCACAAATATCTTTTGAAGATAAGATTTGAAAAAATAGATGAGAACAAAAACTTGTACATCAAAGCTAAAGAAGGTAAAGACATTTTGATATCAAAAATATTTGTTGATGATATAATATTTGGAGGGAAAGATGTTCTTTGCAAAGATTTTGCTAATCAAATGAAGCATGAATTTGAGATGTCAATGTTTGGAGAAATCAAATTCTTTGTTGGATTACAAGTACATAAATTAAAGCATGGCATATTTGTAACCCAATCCAAATACATCAAGGAAGTACTCAAAACATTTTGGTTAGAAGTCTCAAAACTAGTTAGCACACTAATGGCAATAGGCCATAAACTGTCCAAGAATGATGAGTTTGTTGAAGTCAATCAAACATTGTATAGGTTAATGATTAGAAAGCTACAATATGTTGTACATAGTAGACCAAACATTACATTAGCTGTTGGAATAGTAGCAATACTTTTTGAAAATCCAAGAGAAAATCACTTAATGGCAGTAAAGAGAATACTAAGATACCTAAAAGGAACTAATGACTTTGGTTTATACTACAAGAGAAATGAGAAGTTTGAGCTGAAAGCCTACACTGATGCAGATTGGGGAGGTAACATTGATGATAGAAAAAGTACCAGTGGAGGAGCACTTTTCTTAGGAAAGACATTGATTACATGGACTAGAAAAAATCAAAGCTACACCTCATAGTCTAGTACTGAAGTTGAATATGTGGCAGCTGCTATAAATTGCACTAATATTGTATGGATCAAACATTTGCTACAAGGTATGAAGGAAGAGGTAACTGAGCCTATGATAATTTATTGTGATAATACAAGTGCTATCAATATATCAAATAATTTAGTAATGCATGCTAAAACTAAGCATATTGCAATCAAGTATCACTATGTAAGAGAGTTGGTGGAAGACAAACAAGTGAATATGGAATATGTTAGCTCAAAAGAATAGATTTCTAATATCTTCACAAAAGCACTACCCAAAGATGCTTTTGAGTATC
Source organism: Cupressus sempervirens (assembly GCA_028749045.1). Lineage (NCBI taxonomy): Eukaryota > Viridiplantae > Streptophyta > Pinopsida > Cupressales > Cupressaceae > Cupressus > Cupressus sempervirens. The sequence continues at coordinate 375,908,108 of CM053786.1, forward strand.
TTAGAGGTAAGTTAGGGGTGATACCCCCAGCCAAGGCTACCTTAAAAAAAAGTAAGAATGCCCTACATCAAATGAGTAGAATGTTGAGGATTTTACACATTGATGTAGAGGATGTTTACTTTGGGATTCGTGCCTAAAGTAGTTGATGAGTTGAAGTTTCAAATTAGTCACAAGCAAGGTGGTAGAGGGAGACATTGAATGAAACTGCAAAAGCTACACTTGTATATTAAGATGCTAATATGTCTTTGGCATTGTTGTCAAAGAGGGAGAAGACGTTTGAAACTGATCAATAGAAGAAGGATCAAGAGAAGGATCAAGAAGGAGAGATAGTAGACAACTAATCAAATGAATATAGAGGGTGAAATTGGCAGAAATAATCAGAAGTTGATCAAGAATAGTAGAAGATGAGTAATATAGAGGGAGAAAGACAAAGAATAGGGAAACAACAAAAAAGAGGGAGAAGCTGAAAATAAGCAATCAGAATAGTAGAAGGAAATGTGAAGTTATAGTTTACTTTTTGGCATTTGACTTACTATTCTAACCTAGTAAGCTTGTGGTTGAATAGTTTAGTTTGATGGTTGATCAGTTTGGTTTACCATCAATGCCAAACAGGGAGATTGTTGGAAATTTGATTTAAAAGCCCATTGTTGAAGATCAAAGAGGGAGATTGTTGCAAAGGAGGAAGATTGTTGTTTTCAATCATTGTTTTGTCATTAATGTCAAACCTTCTATTTTTAGGGATGATATTTTCTTATAAGATCCAAGTACTATCACTTACTTGATTGATTGAAGAGGATTTGATCAACAAGATGTAACAAGAGAACCTAAGGGAAAGGTTAAGTTATGATGTTGTAATGAAGTGCAAGGATCAATTAAGACAATGATTAAATGATTTACTGATGATGTACTCAAGGATACAAAGGTTGGTCACACTTAGAAACATTGAAGGAAGAAGTTGTAACATGATATAATTCAAAGCTTAAACTAAGATCATTAGTGGTTGTCGAGCAAGTTAGTTGAAGATGAGAAAATTCTTAGTAGAAGTTGAGTAACAAAAAATTCTAGTGTGTGCCAAGTAATCTTTAGGTGCCAAGTAAAGATTAGGTTTGAAGCAGCAGAAAAATTCTTAGTTGGTGCCGAGTGATCTTCAGGTGGCGAGCACCAGGAAAAACACAGTTGATGCTAAGTAACGTAGTATGTGCCGAGCACCAGTATTTCAATAGTGCCAAGCTATTGCATTATTTCACATGATGAAGATTCATGAAATATAAGATAACATAGTAATTACATTGAATTTTGTAAAAAAGTTGGAAGATAAGGATGATGAGTTGGTGGCATAGAATCCTATGTAAACCACTTTTGAGTGAATTCTAAAGGATTATTCAAGAAGTTTCTAAAGGAAACAAAATATGGGTTAGATGTAATGAATCCTACCTAATCCATGTGAATTGAAATTAAAGAATGGAAGAATAAAGTAGGAAAAGGAACTTCAAGACTTCTATTTAAGGAGTCAAAGACCAAGAAGCATATAGCTAATAATACTATTGCTGTTGAAGAACCAAATCTACGAAGTAGTTAGAAGGGTGTCAAGGAGAAGACATCTAGGAGAAGGAAGAGCATAGAGGCTCTATTTCTATGAGTGTTCATGAAGAGATGATTGCACTAGTACATTAAGCATGGAGACTCAAGAGAACTAAGCATGAAAGGAGGGCAAGCTGTCAGGGTTGTAGAGATTGAAGGCTAGGCAAGGGTATGAACTGAGAAGTGATTTGAGATCTACAAGATAAGTTTTATGTTGTAGTTAGGTCAAGACTTTCTAATACTCTCTAGCAATTGTACTAGATCTAAAAATCCTATGGACTTAGGTTGGCCTAAAAACCATTTGTAAATCCTTTAATAGGGTGGCATTCCAAGTAAATGTTCTAAAATCCTCTAACCAGGCCCACTTCTAACTGTAGACACCTAAATCTAATTACATCAATAAGTAATCATATTTAGTCATATCCTAGGAAATTATTGATTAAATATTTACTATTTAATTAATTAATCATAATCCCCTAGTTAATTAATTAATTAGATTAACTATAGTCCAATTGATAAAATCAAATGATTACCCAAAATCAATTTATCAATTAAATCCCTCTTCCCCTATTAAATTGAATAAATCATCAAATCTATTCAATTTAATTCCATATTCTCATTTTATTGAATAAATCATTTAATAAAATATCTAAAATCCTAAAAGCCTCCCTAAACCCTATCCTAACCCCTAATCTAACCCATTCACCCATGCTAAACTCATTTAGCCTCCTAACTAACCCATCCCATCAAAGTTAAATCACCTACCCCCTAACCCCCCATCTAAGATAATCTTAATCCTCTTATAATCATGTGTACAATCATAAACATGGGTTAAGACTTGCTAACCCAAGCCAAAGTCAATAAATATCTTCTCCCCTCACCCGCCAACATTTATGACTCTTACAGCTCTCCCATCCTCACTCATGACTCTTACATACTCAACCACCCTCATCAAGCCTTTGACCAACCCTTATCCTATCCTTCAAAACTCAACCTCCTTGTGACAAGTGTCACCTCTCCATTGGTGCTAAACTAGCACAATCCTTGTGCTCCCTTTTGAGTGCATCCTAACCCTCCCTCACCATCTTATCATCTTGACATCTTGGCCCTCCATTCCTCCAACCCTTGGCCTATAAATTGAACCTCCCTCCTTCACTAAAATCACCCATATTTTTATGCAAATTTGTAATGCTATTTTGAGAGCTTAGAAACTACCAAAATACCATTATAATGTTGGAATACCTCCATGACTCCATTGTTAAAATCCTCATCCATATACACGTTTGGTAAAAACCCCCATCCATTAGAAGCTTGAGCACAACATGAGCATAAATCCCCTCTCATGAGGAACAAATCCATTGCATCATATGTTATATCATTAGGAGCCTATCATTCTTAGTGTGCTTCCTTTTGTGGTGATAACAATCAGTCCTATCATAAGTGTTTTCCATGTTTAGTATGGTTAAAGCTTCCATTTAATAGTTAGTTTTCAATTTACACTACTAAACTAGGTGATACACTAACAAGGTGGTTAAATCGTGTAACAAGGTCACATTTGATAGTGTGTTGTAAGCCTTTAATAGGGCTGGCCTTTCATAGAGTATCACTTTAGAAGGGTGAGAATTGAGTAGCATGTTATTGGTGGTTTTTACCAAATTGGGTTTCCACGTAAATCATTGTGTCATGTGTTGACTTCTAACACAAATAGCATTACAAGCCATTATACAATCCATCTTTTGTCTTGAAGGTGGTCCTTTATTCATCACCTTCAATTATCTTGATCTAATGGTAACCACTCTTTAGGTCCATCTTGGAATAATAACTTGCACCTTCTAAGAAATCTAATAGGTCTTTTCTCCTTGGCATAGGAAACTTGTATTTGATAGTTATCTTATTGATGACCTTGGAATCAGTACATAACTTCCACATGCCTTCCTTTTTAGGGGCTAGTATTGTTGGTATAACACAAGGACTAACACTTTTCCTTATGAAGCCTTTGGAAAAAAATTCCTTAACCTACCTAGCTAACTCCTCATTATGTTCAGGGGTGAGCTTGTAGGCTACTTTATTGGGTAATGTAGCATATAGTATTAAGTCTATACAATGGCCTATCTCCCTTTGTGGTGGCATAATTTTTAGTTCACTACCTGTAACAAAACCTTTATACTTCTCTAACAACTCTCTAACCTCTCTAGGCCCTACTCAATGTTCTAATTTCTTAGATTAGGGAATGCTCTTAACCTCTTTCTTTGGTCTAACTATGATGGAAAAACATGGCATTTTCAATTTCTTAATAGTTTGTAAAAGCTCTTTTCCTCCTACCATCAAAACACTGGCCACCCTATGTTTTACATCATCAGGGAGTGGCCTCATTGTAAAAAAAATTCCATTCTTAGTTATATAATATATATTTTGCTTCCTATCATGTGTAGCATCTACATCATACTACCAAGGCCTTCCTAAGAGAAAATGACATGCATCCATCTTGGTCACATCACACAAAAATTTGTCTTTATAATCCCCTATGTTAAACTCTATCCACACTTGCTCACAATTCAAAGCATTCTGCTCCTTATTTAACCAATACACTCTATAGAGGTAAGGGTAAGGAATTGTTTGCAATCCTAATTTATCTACCATCTTGTTGGAGGAAAAATTATTGGTAGACTTAGAATCAATAATAATCCTATAGACTTTACCACTTACCTTGTAGATGGTTATAAATAGTGACCTTCTTTATGATGGATCCTTCTTAGTTGGTACCTTCAAGAGAGTTCTCCTGAGCATGATATACTCTCCTTACTCTAGATCTATAGTTTTGGCATGATATCTAGTGATTTTCACATCTTCATCTTGTAGAAAATTGATCCTTCTTTCACTTGTATGGCTTATAGATCCCTACTTCTCTGGACACATAGAAGATTGGTGACCCACTTGGTTGCAGCTGTAACACATTCCTATGAAGATACCAGGACTTCTACTACTAAACCTTCCTCATCTATTAGGTATTCTTCCTCTAAATCCTTTTTTATTCCCTGCATCAACTTCTTGTTCAAGTCCTCCTATCTCTCCCTAGGGTTTTAATGGAGTACTCCATCCTATGAATCTTTGTTTTCCCCTAAAACTTCCTCCCCTATTCTTACCTTTTTGATCTCCCTTTCTCTTCTATCTTTCCTCCACTTTAAGTGCTAACTAGCAACGCTTATGTACACTATTAGGTTCAAACATGTTCACTTCATCTTGGATGTTGTACCTCATCCCATTGAGATACCTTGCCAATTTTTTAGTCTCACTTTTAGTCACCTTGGATTTTAATGTCAACTTGTGAAATTCCTCTATATAGGTAGCTACATCAAGGTATTTTTTCCTCAAGTACTATAACTTCTTGTATATCATAACCTCATAATTCTTTGGCACAAATGATCTCTTCACCTCTGCAACCATTCTCTTCCAACTTCTTATATGTCTCTTATTGTTCTTTAGCCTCTCATTTTGAAAGTAATTCCACCAACTAACAATAGAACCCTTTCATCTTCAACTTTTTAATTCTCAACCTCTAATCCTTAGGGGTTCCTTCACAATCAAAATAGCTATCTAAGGCCTCTAACCAATCAACAACATCATCAGGATCCATTTTACCTATCAAAATAGGTAAATCTTCCTTGTTATATCTTTTCCCTACCCTCTCAAGGGCTTCTAGGAGTAGTCTCTGATCTATATACATCTCTTGCATTGGGTTTCTTCACCCTCTTCATCTTTAGAGTCTTCAATAACTACCCTCTTACTTACCTTTTTCTTTCAACTTGGCAATCTCTCCTATTTTCTTTATCTTTTCCATGTGGTCCCTTAATATTTTGGATAATTCAACATTGGTGACCCTTGAGGGGACCTATTCCTCCTCTTCTTTTCTTGACATATTATCAAACTCCATATTTTTTGTGCTTTGATACCACTTGATGTAGAGTACACAACCATAAATGTAAAAATGGGCTTAACCGCTCTATCAATAACTTAGCAAGTTTTCAAACCTCCAACCTTAACACAAGGCTACAATAAGTCTAGGTCCTTCAAGTGCTAAAGAAAAAAAGATGCCAACTCCTTCATGCATCCATGGTCTAAGGATCAAGTTCATCCAAAATATGAGCTTAGGACCTAATTCCCTCAACTAGGTCAACATGAGAAAATCTCAATAACGAGTTACTCCAATGGTTCCAAGGCATGAAATGGACTTATGGTAATTACACAATACCAACTAGATCTCTAGTTTGATTCCCACAATCCTACTATGCATCAAAGCTAACTTCACCTTGTAGCCCCTATCAAGTCTCCTTAAGATGTATTTGGGGTCTAACTTTCCAATGTCCCAAACAAGCCTCTAAAAACATTAGGGTTCTAGATACCCTTTTCAAAGTTATGACCAATCCCAAAGCTATAGGTCTCAACTCCACTCTAGCATTCACTTTCCTTTACAATGCAACTTAGTCCTAATAGGCCTAATTATACTTGGTTTTCAAAGAAACTATAGGGAAATGGGGTCATGGAATCAAACCCAATACTTGAGAATATCGCTTCACCTCACTCTAACTCAAATTCAAACACTCAACCCTTCATCAGACCTCCTTCTCCTATTACAATAGAAACAACTTGTTCACAAGGTCAAATCCTCACAAGAACTTGACCTAGGATTGGTTAGAAAAAATAAAATAAAAAATTGTCTAGAATTGAAAACCTAGAATCACTAAGAGGACCCATCTAATTTTCATTCCCTAAGAGGCCATTGAAAACCAACTGTGGGAGTCATAGTTAGAGGTCCATCTTTGAGACTTGCTCAAAATTGTTGCACTATCAAACCCTCATGTACAAAAAGTGAGATAATTGGAACAATAATCAACACAAAGAGATGAAACCAAAAGAAATATAATTTTTAAAAAAAAAATCCTACTCAACCAATCATCTAATCATGCTTTCCAATTCATATAGTATGGACAAAGTATAGAAAACCAGTAAAATTAGCTTCAAAACTGAAAAATTCTTATTGAAACTTCTCCCAATCCATACAATATGCACTTTGTGACCTTAAAATTGAGGTATTTATACTTCTTACATCATTCCCAATGGCTATAACCATTATTTGAATAGTTACAACCCCTTTACAACTAAGTTTCAATTTTTAGCAACTTTTCAATATTTGCAATTTAACAATTTTGCACAAAAAGTGCAACTTTTGAAATTTTCTCAATTTTGAATTTATAGGACTTGAAAAAGGTTAAAAATTATTAAAAAATATTTAAAAAGTAAAAAAACTTAATTCTAGGCTATATTAAGGAAAAATCCAAAAGACCCAAAATTTGCCAAACTATCAACTTTGGCTTATAACTTGGCAATAGTAATTTATGCTTACATGTTGGTGTCTTTTCAAAATAAACATGGATGTTTATCTAAGATTTATTCATCCTATAATGATTAGGTGAGAAAAATAAATATTATCTAAATAACACAATAGTGTCTTGGTGCTCTGCACCACTCCTCCATACAAGAAGCATCAACATTAAGTCCAAGTCAAACAATAGTACTCTATACCACTAGCTTGATGGACTCTCTGCATAATCTACTCTGAAGTAGGCAAGGGCATAACCCAAACCATACCTCTCAAATAATAAAATGTATCTTTAGGTAAGGACTTTGTAAAGATATTTGGAATCAAATCTTTAGTACGAATATACTCCAATTTGATTTCCTTTTCTACTGCATTATCTCTCAAGACATGATAATTAATAGATATATGCTTAGACTTGGAATGCAATACAAGATTCTTGGAAATAATTACTATACTTATGTTATCACAATATATGATAATATGTTCTAAAAATTCTATCCCAATATCCTTCAACATTTTGTTCATCCAGATAACTTGATTGCAATTGTTTTTTGCTGGTACATACTCTGCCTCAAATGTACTTTATGAAACACAATCTTGTTTCTTGCTTAGCCAAGAAACCAATCTTCCTCCAAGAAAGAATGCTCCACCACTGGTGCTTTTTCTATCATCCATACTTCCTACCCAATTTGCATCAATATAAGCACATAGTTTAAAATAACTTGATCTTCATACCATATCCCATAATTAGATGTTCCCTTCAAATAATTGAATATCCTCTTTATTGTTACATAATGATACTCTTTAGGATCATCTTTAAATCTAGCCACAATCCCAACTACATTTTCTATATATGTTTTGGTGTAAGTTAGATATTGAAAACCTCCAATCATGCATGTGTACTTCTTCTACTTAACTATAGGTGTCTCATATCTGGTAGATAACTAATGACCAATTATCATTGGTATACCAACATGCTTACAACTTTTGCATCTTCATATCTATCTTTCAAATTATCTCTATCTTTAGTAAGAAGGTCAATTTTCTCAAGAGCTTCTTCAAGGTTTTTCTTCAACTATTCCATATCTATAGGGATCTTGCTCAAGCTGTTAAACTTCTTCTAAGTAACTATGCTATAATACCAATTGTTAGAAATACATAATACTTTTGGCCACTGGGGGGGGGGGGGGGGGGGGTCATAAATTAGTATTCTACAAGATTTTGCCCACAACTAAAAAATTTTAATCACTTTATAACTTTCATATGAGAGAAAACCAATAATGTTCAAAAGTAAATATAACCATATACATAGAAAACTCATAACACTATTATTTTTTAACTAGGGAAACCCTGGCAAAGGTAAAACCCCGATGGGGATGATACCCACTAGATGATTCACTAAACAATAGGATCATGTTAAGGATATTGACCCTATTAGGAGTCTATGAAATCCATATAGTGTCTTGAGTCCTTGTTAGAAGCCTCAACCTTGTTAGTAGTTCCTTCAACCTTGTTAGGAGTTGGTCAACTAAATACAATGTATGCAAGAAGTGCCCACTACCCTAACATGCAATTATACAATTCAATTCTTCACAAGAATAGATATACACATAATACTTTCTATCTTCCATATTTTACACTTGCTTTTATCATACATCAAATGTAGTTCATATATCATCTCATCAACTTTATATCAATCATACATATCACATAGATCATACATATGTCACACACTTATCTTCATAAGATAAAATATTTACTTACACCTCTCATATTCATAATTCATTTCTTAGTTAGCCTTCATGATTTCACACACTTGGCATAATATAAAATAACTTATGGAATAATATTCACATATTCAACTCATCATGACTCAGTAACTATTTTGTCACCAAAATAATTTCTCAAGTCATACAATCCAATTCTCTGCTATGCTTTGTTCTTCTTTGTTAAATACCCATACTGGTACTTCAATCATTTCTAGTGTCATATTGTCCATACACATATACACACTAATATATGTCATCATGACACTATCATAGAACTTTCCTCAACTATGCATAAGATGACTCTCAATGAGTCATTTGTATGCATCACATTTGTTCTTTGTGTTGTTGCAAACTATCTAACACTTAAATAATTTTCTATCTCTAAACACATAAATGAAATGTTGAATATATATTGTCATAAATGAAAACTACCAAAATATCTATAATGACTATATTGTGAACAATCTCCCCCTTTAGCATTGATGTGTTGAGCTATCATTTTGCACAATGCTTCATGATAGGAATCCTTTCAAATTCCTCACTTGAAAAACTGATCTGAAATCAACTCCAAGGTTCTAGGCAATCTTGTGACCTACAATAATCCACTCAGTTGAAGATAAATGTATTTTTTCACAAAGAGGCCTTTTTTGGTTTGAAACAATTTTGGATAAGATGATCAATCTACTTGTTGTTTCAAAATTAACCACAAAAAGAAATATGTTTTTTTTGGTATTTCCATTTTTTAATGAATGTGATCTGACAATACAATTATATAAATTCCTAATTCAACCAAGGGTTAGAAAAGGAAATAACAAAGATAAGGTAACAAGAGATGAAAGAAAATGGCATAAAATAGAAATTCCTAATGGACATAAATCATGGTAACAACATGTTTGTAAGTTAAACTATTTAAAAGATCAGGTGGGAAACCAATAAAAGTAGGAGCAACGCTTCCTTAAATCCACTAATGCAATCATCGATAGAAACTTAGTAAAATTGAAAGATGTTTCACTTCTTATCAAATGAAAAGGCCACAAAAAGTGCAATCATGTGAGATGAGAAGCTATGTCGGAACAAAAGGGTGATCTCTTCTCCAACTCTATACGTTAGTAGAATTCATCAACGCATGGAAAATTCTAGAACTAAAATGTCACAAAATCAAAATGATACAAAAAAAATATTGGCTCCATTATTATTACTAACAAGAATCCAAAAATAACACACTCCAACAAGAATAACTACACTCAGAATGAGAGCACCAAAAGCAGATATTATTGCATCAAAATATCAGCTTGGAATACATGTTACATTCCTAAATTTATAAGAAATCATCTCCTCAATTTGTGTTGAAAGTGAGAAATATCTTTATGCAAACATATGCTTCTAAACTAATTTAAAAAATCTATTTATTTACAAAAAAATTCTCTAAATGGTGCTAAGTAGGACTCCACCCTTGTTTATATCAATTAATGGGTGCATGAGCTTTTACATGTCTTAAAAAAAAGAAAAAGTAATAGATAAGAAGAAGGAAGTTGTAAGAGGATCTAGGAGTCATTGGAAACTCTAAAAAAGGAAGCTTGATCTTCTCTAAATGTTTCTAGGAGTTAAACTATTGTCAAAATGTATTTCTGGTGCATTGAAAGCTCTAAATTTAGAATTGGTAGTTAACTGTCGGTGCACCTCTAACTTCTTCAAAACTTTCCAGTCCACATTTGGAGAAGCACACCTTGTGTACCTTGTGGAACTTTGGAGAAGCACACCTTATGCACCTTTGGAGAAGTGCATCTTTAGAGCAACACACCTTTGGAGAAGTGCACCTTTGGAGTAGCGCACCTTAAAGGAATTTGTGCAAGGTGCTCAATTCACTAAAAAATCAAAGTTCTCTATTTTGAAAATGGTTTCTAGATTTTTCTTAGACAAGAATTGGGAGCACTCTAGTGTACTTATTCTACCCCTTTTTGATGATTTATACCCTCTTTATAGATATTTTTTTTTATAGATTTAAACTCCTTATGCTTCTTTTATCTAAAATCCCAAAGAACTTATGTTGAATCTTGTCATTAATAGTTGCATACAATGAGGAACTTGTTCTAGTTATCTCTCCAACCTTTTTATCTTTGATCTTCAGTGTAAATTCTTGAATCAAAACTTGCGTGTGACTCCTTTGAAGGTGAAGGTTACTAGCTTAGGTGAGATATCTATTATTGCTAACAATGAAGATGCTATGATAATCTATGTACATGCACATTATGCCCCACACCTTCGTGTTATGTGCACTTGTGCACCTTTGTGTTATGCACATATTTATGCATTTTAAAGTCCATTCCTTGATTTTTTTCTTCTCTTTGACTACTCGATCCTTCTTGGTTAGAGACTAGGTGATCTAGATTATCCAGAATGATCAAACGTTTATAACTTTTTTATATCCTTTTTAACAAGCTTTTCTAAGAATTTTTTTATTGGCATTTTCAAAGGTAGTCTACTCAAAATTTCAATTTGAAACTTTCATCAGTCTCTAAAAATGGACAGCCAAAGACTTGCTATTTTAGGAACTAAAATTATATTTTTAGTTCTTCTTTCCAATGGTGTAAACAATTTTGATTTTGAGCTCTAGGTCAAAAGTGATGATCCTGACAAGTTAAGTATGCCTTTTTATTTACACAAAGAAGCAAACATTAGTCTAGAGAGTTGAAAACCTAACCCAAAACAAACCCTAACTGACAAAAAACCTAGCCCAAATATTTCCAAATAATGAAAAAATAAGTTAATCCCCCCATTTATCCCTGATATGCAAAATAGTGTACCTAGCAGACCTTTAGAGGTGCGCTAGGTGCACCAAACGAGCATTCCAAGAGTCTTTTGGGCACAGTTGTGCACGTGCACACCTAAGTGAGGTGCACACATGCACAAAATATGTGAAGGGGAGAATTCATTTAATTTTTTATGTGTACAAAGGGTGCACACATGTGCACCTTGATGGGGTGCACATGTGTGCACCCTTTTGTATACTTGTGTTGTTTTTTAGAGAACAATTCCTCTAAGTGTTTTTCATTTTTGTATAAATAAAGGTTGGACATGCATACCTTTTGTGTTGTCTAACAAATGCATACTTGTGCACAAAGCACACTTGTGCACCCATAATGGTGTGCATGTGCACTAGGTGTGCTAGTGCATGCTTTATCACTAAAACACCCTTTAACAGTCAAATTCTACAATTCTAACATCTAGGTTTCTTAGTTAGAGGACTAGGGCTTAACCCATACTCTAGGTGGAGTTCCCAAAATTACCTAGGCCTTGGACTAGGGGTCTGGGAGACAAAAAACTTACTAGGGGGGTCCCCATTTCTAGGAGAAATGGGGCATGCATTATGAAACCACAACATGATGGAAACATTTGGGAAAATTGACTAAGTCCCAAAATGATGTCATACATAAAAAAATAAATAAAAGTAACTACACAAAAATTGCCTTCAAAGGTTTCAAGAATTGTATTCTCAAAAACTGGGTAGCTTGCTACTGATCAACTTATTATTCTAGAGAAACAATCTACATAAACAAGTTTTAACCTATTCACTTCTTTCTTCCAATTTTCCTTTACAAAATTAGAAATATAGATTAGTGCACATAGTTCATAGGATGCCACTTCAATTGCACTCATGTCAGTATACACAAACTTGTCATAGGAAGTCTTTCATGTGTAATGAAATAACTTGCATAATAGAAGAAATAATATGAAATATTATATAAATACTTGACAATAGCTGAGAGTAATAGGCCACTTTGAAGGGTTAACCTATAAATATCTCGAATGAGAACACACTTCATAATAGGATCTTGAAATAAGACTCACAACATCCTATATATACCTAATTATGATTAGGTTGAATAGGCACAATCCTACATAACACCAAGGCTGACCTACCTACCTAAATAATAATATAATAATAATAAAATGACATAATTAAGGATTAAGATAGCCACAAGTTGACTATTCATAACCCTATATAGATCAATATTAAGGGTGTAGCATGCCCCCTCTCTTAAAAGAAGCATTGTCCTCAATGCTAACCAAGTGTGGATTCTTTTGAATGAACTCCTCATCCTCCCATGTGGCCTTTTCAATTTGTAAGTTCTTCCACTAGATGAGATACCAAGTCAAGATTCTATTCCTTAGCTTCTTTGTACATGTTTGAAGAATGCACTCTAGTTCCAAAATTATTCTTCCTTCTTCATCAAGTTTTGGTAGTGTCATTTGAGTAGGAATATTCTACTCAATTAGCTTATTCAAACAAGAAACATTAAAGACTAGACATATGTTTGTTGTTGGTGGCAACTCAAGCTTGTATGCAAGACTACCAATATTTTGCATGATTTGGTATGGTCCATAATATCTTGGACACAAGTTATTATTATTATTTTTTTGCTTCATTAAGATTTTTTTATAAGGTTACAATCTCAAGAAGACCCAGTCCCCAAATTCAAAATTTCTTTCACTATGATGTTGGTTTGCTTGTTGTTTCATTTGATTTTGTGCCATAGCTAAATTCTCCTTGAAACCTGAAAGTACTTGTTGTTGATGAAACAAGTGGTCCTATACTGCCTGAACTCTTCATGACACCTTTAATGATGATGTGATGGAAGGAGGATGGTATCCATAAAGTGCCAAAAATGGAGACATTTTTGATGAGCTATAAAAAGAAGTATTGTAGCACCATTTTGCAAGAGGCAACCAATCTACCCATTCAGATTGGTTTTCTAAAGTAAAATAATGTAGATATCCTTCCAAACATTTATTAACAACCTCGGTCTACCTATCTGATTGAGGATGGTATGAAGAACTATGAGTCAATTGAGTACCCAAATATGAAAATAAATCTTTCCAAAAGTGACTGGTAAAGATAGGATCACAATCACTAACAATAACCTTAGGTGTACCATGTAGCTTTTGGATATTCTCCAAGAAAATTTTTGCCACTATAGTTACTATAAAAGGATGTGATAATGCAATGAAATGTGCATATTTAATGAGGTGATCAAATACTACCATGATGACATTATTACCTTTAGATTTGGGAAGCCCTGTGATGAAGTCCATGGATACCTCTTCCCAACATTGGCCAGGAATAGATAAAGGCTACAAGAGACCCAGTGTTTTAGTTATTTTCCCCTTATTTTTTTGACAAACAAAACATCCAGCCACAAGTTTTTGAACATCACCTTTTAGCCCTTCCCAAAAAAAAATCTTCCTTGACCCAATGATATGTCTTCAAAAATCCTGGATGACCAATAATGGGGGGACTCATGTAGTTCTTTGAGAATCTTGTGTTTAAGATTGGAATTCTTATAGAGAAACAAACACTCTTTATACCAAAAAATATCCCCCTTTAAACAAATCTTATCTTAACTACTAGTGTCACTATTTATTTGTTGGATGAGATTACTTGTTGCAACATCATTTTTCCAGTCTTCTTTGGCTTCTACCACCCAATTTTCTTATAATATTGAAAGGGAACACAATAAGGCTTCATCTATTTCATCCTTCTTGGAAAGTGCATCAACAACAATATTTTCCTTCCCTTTCTTGTATACAATTTCAAAGTCATATCCTATCATCTTAGTGACCAAATTTTGCTGTTCTTCTAACTATAGTCTTTCTTCCAAAAAATATTTTAGGCTATCATGATCTGTCTTAACCTTAAAGTGTTGAACCATTAAATAAGGCCTCCATTTTTTAATTGCATGAAGAATTTCTAATATTTCCTTCTCATAAATAGGTTTGAGTTTATTTTTACCTTTTAATTGATGACTCTCAAAAATAATTGGTCAACCTTATTGCATGAGAAATGCTCCTATCCCATTTCCAGAAGAATCACATTCCATAATGAATCCCTTGGTGAAGTCTGGAGTGGCAAGCAATGGAGTTGTATACATATCCTTCTTCAATTTCTCAAATAATACATTAGCAGATTCATTCCAATGAAAAGAATCCTTCGTCAATAGAGTGGTAAGGGGTGCTACTATATGACCATAATTCTTCACAAATCTTCTATAGTATCTTGAAAATCCCAAAAAACCCCTCAGCTTCTTAATAGTTTTTAGAATAGGCCATTCTATGATAGCCTTAATTTTGTTAGGGTCCACCTTTACTCCTTCATGTGAAACTATGTGTCCCAAATACTCCACCTCTATAAGACCAAAAGCACACTTGGATGGCTTAGCAAATGTTCTTCCCAAGTCTTGCTATAAATTAATATATCATTAAAAAAACTAGCATAAAATTTCTCAAGAACTTCTTAAAAATGGAATTCATCAAACTTCTTGTGGTTCCACAATGCACACCCAATTTTTTGTTAACAAAAAATAGGGACCCTGTACTTTATTTTGGGCTTTTTCAAGGCTTTAGTTCAGGGTCTCAAGTTTTTTTTTAGATTCATTTTTGAGGACTTACCTTCCCCCTAGTTTGCATGCATCTAGGTCCTATTAAGGAAGCTCATAAATCAAAAAGTTGGGATGAAACAATTAAAATTTGGAATTGGGCACACTAGGTGCACTTGGTTTGGTGCACTAGTATGCCCAAAATGATAAAGAGTTCTACATTATATGCACATTTGTGGAGTTGTGCTACTATGTAATTTCACTTTTGTGCACCTACACAATTTCATCAAGCCCCAAAGTCTATATAATGCAAAGGGGGTTCCCCTGTACCCCCTTGCCTTGCACTTATCTTCCTCCTCACAATCAATTTTCCTTGCGACCACACCTTTGTGTTTTGCTAGCTCCACTTCACAATCACTTGTGCTGAGTCTTCCAACACATTATCTACACACCTAAGTATGTTTTCCGTCTATCTTTCCCCACCCTTGCACAAAAGGCAACACAAAACCCAAATTGGGTGTGCTAATGCACACCCAAATTCAAAAAAATATGAAAAACTTAAAATAAACATAAAACTAACCCATAACTGTGCATAGTAGCGCACCTAATTTGGTGTGTTACTAGCCAACACAAGCAAAACAATGTCAAACTAAGTTTGTGTGCTAGTGTGTACCATATTAGAACACAAAACACAAGAGAAGAATAAGGTGCACACTAGCACATCTAATCTAATGCGCTAGTGTACACCTTATATTTAAAATGTTTTAAGAAAAAGAGGATAATAGGGTGTTTTTGTGCATTTAACTTCTTAGGTTTTGTTCAGGATGAGACTAACTATTATCATAATCTTGTCATTCTTCATTATCTGAAGCATGTCATCAAAATCAAAATTCCAAGATGACTATTCAAAGATTAAGGATAAAAATTTAGGATGTACTAATTTTGGGGAGTTCTTAAGGATTTGTAATAAACCCACTAAGAGATCAACTATGGTTTTTGCATTAATCTAATCGGGGTTTATAAATGTAGCTTTGCACCTAATGTCAGTGCAATCCTCAAAGCTCATCATGAAACTTGCACAACATTTTGTCCCCAAGGAAAGGGTGGTGAAGAGCATGATAGGAGAAATTATCCTTGATCTTTGACCCAATAATATTGAAAGGGTATTCCATCTTCCAAGGGTAGATCAATTCATTAGACTAACCTATGAGAGGCTATCCAATCCTCTTATCTTATCGAGAAGACTTCTCTAGGGAAGCTAATTGGAAAGGTGGATATGAAAAGGGGGTACATGAAAGAAGATATTGGATACTCCATCATTCTTTTGAGTAGAGTAATGGGTCTTCTAGCGGCTAGAAATCTAAATGTTTTCATGATAAACTTCATAGAGAGTATCAAAATGAAAAAGATGCCACTTGACTAGGTCACCACATTGAGTGAAAATTTGTTTGAACAATTTAAGGCAATTAAGAACAAGAGAAAGTTCTATATGACATCCTACCTAGTGTATTTATTAGCTGCAAGGGCAACAAACTACCTAGGGCTATATAAGAGAGGCAACATGTAGGATCCAAATGCTTGGCCGTATATTGTTTATCCATAATTGGTGAAGAAGAATCTCTCAAGATAGAGTAAGGAATATAGAATTATCAATGATGCCTTCATTTTCTCTATAATTAGATTCATTGAAGGAGACTATGTGAAGAGGTTATTAGATGAGGTAGTTGCACAAGTAATAATTCTTGGTGCCTATAACATTCAATTAAGAATATTCACGTATCTGAGGGTAGCTAGTGCTATTGTCAATCCAATGAAGCTCCTAATATATCCTAGTGATAAGCTTGTTCTTTTGGAGATTACACAACAAATTGAATCTGCATATGATAGAGTGAGGAAATAGCGCAGACCATGTTGGAAATGGCACATGGTCATAGGACCATATCAATTTAAGTGGAAGCAGGATATTCCTTCTTTTGAATGAGAATGGGATCAATATCCCCTAGAGGAGAAAAATTCCCCAAGGCCATGCTTTGATAATATCGAGAAATTCCAAAGTCTGGTGAGTAGGGAATGCTAGCATGAAGAAGCCATTGAAGATCATTGGATGAACACAACAAATGACTATGTTGTTTGTATCAAGGATTATTGTAGGATGACTTTGTATTTAGTAGAAAAGGATTTAAATATAATGATTCCCTTGGAGATACTATAGAAAGACTCAGGAGAGCTGCTCAACCCTTTGTTCAACAAAAATAAAATTAGGGAACAACCCATCATGAATGTAGAAGTTGACAAGGAAGAGAATGATGCCATTAATCATTGGGCAAGGCACATCATCAAGATGATGTAGGATTAGATCAAGAAACTATTTCAACTTGATCCAATGCCTAAGACTATAAATTTTCATGCACAAGCTCGCCCAGCCAAAGGTAGAAGGAAGAAGGTTACCATCCCTACCTTTGTAGCTTAGTCAACAATATGGAAAAAAATAGTATACCAACTTGATTGACCAGTTGGATACTATCATCCTCAAGGGAGAAAAAGTAAAAGAAAGAGGAGTTCTCCTTAGAGAGTCAAACCAAAGGAGGGTGAAATTATGGTTCCTCCACAAAAAAAAGAAAATATGCAAGGACTAGAGGATACTAGGGCACAACATGTTCAAGAAGACCCACTATTACCACTAGCTGGACCCAGCCAAGTAGAAGTAGAGGTTAGAACCCAAGAAGTCTCTCGTCCTTTGTAGGTATAAAAAGCATCCCCTTTAGCCTCTAAGAAAAAAAGAAAGATTAAGAACCCCCTTAGTAAAAGGGAAAGGGTGATAAGAAGGATGGTTCCTTTCCTATCTATCTCAAAACCCATTTCTAAGGAGGGAGAAGAAGAAGAGGAAGATAAGGAGGAGGATATGTCATTATAAAGAACATGACTAGAAAGAGCCACAAAGTAGGAAAGGAGGAGAAGTTCCACTGTAACACTACGATCAATCCCAAAGGAACCTTTGGAAATAACTACTTCATAGAATGAAGAATAATAATGGATTGATGAGCAGGAAGTAGGGTATGATGATGTGTTCAAAATGTTAGATTTTGACTTCATGCCCATAGGAATGAAGCTAATTGGGGACAAGATCAAGGATACCCCAATGAATGAACCACAATAGGAGGATTAGACATAGATGCCACCAAAATAACAAGGTCTTGATTTTGCTCCACCATCCCCTTTACATGTCATAATGGCAGACAAAAGCTTGACTACTCCCTTGCCTCTAACTACTGAAGAAGAATAGGTTCAAAAGGAGCCTTCATAGGAGGAAGAGCCACAAAAAATAGGGACCAATGAAGTGTCAAAAGAGAGACATATGGTTGAATACTCTTAGAAAACCTCCCAAGACACTAAGGTATGAACTACAAGCTCCACTAAGATGAAGACCACCGAAGGAGAGCCTTCACAAAGTGAAAGAACCCTAGAGAGGAGTGATAAGGGGAAAGTATTGGTAGAAAAAACTCCCTCATCCTCAAGAGGTGGTCCCTTAGTGGAATGAGTCTCAAGGTGGTTGTGAAAGGAAATGATGAGAAGTAAGAAGCCACAGTTCATCGACAATGAAGAGGATATGTTTGAGTTAATGGAAGTTCTAACCAAACCCAAGTCCCCTCCAATAGAAGCAAGAGCATTGGCTTTATTCAACAGTGACCAGAATCAATTTATTTGTACAAGTGGTTATCTATCCTCTTGATGTAGATGCAAATGATCTAGGCCCATAGGACTATCAAATCAAAGAGGTTATGCTTAGGAAGCCCACATTGGATACTGCTAGTTTGATGGCTACAATGGGGATATAAGAGCTTTTCAGAACCTTGGAGCAAGAAGAGGCATAACTCACAACACTTCATAGGGAAAATGAAATCCTAAAAGGATGTTTACCTGAATTTGTTGGTCCCTTAGATCCAAAACACCCCGAGTAGACCCTTAATGCTGCATTAGAGAGAAGAGATGGGGGAGGTATGCAACTAAATCCATTTTTGAATGCCTATCAATAGTAGTAGGAAAGTTTTGAGGAAAAGGGAAACTTAATCATCCAAGGAAATTTGAAGCTACTACATGCTAAAAAGGAAAATGTAGACAAAATGGTGGCAATTTTGAAGCACGATTTTAGCATTATAGATGAAGTACATGCTTGGAGTAAGGATTTATAGGTATTACATGATATTAAAGGGTATAGGTACAAAATTTTGGTAGATGTATATATAGTAGATGAATTAGATTTAATTGATGATTGGATTGAGAAAATAGTAGATAGTAATAAAGTAATGAAAACATTACACATAGAGATCCATCGGCTCAAGGACCAAGCCTAAGAGCGAATTTTGGAGGTAGAGAAACATTATAGTGATGCACGTCTAAACATTTTTGAGGATGATGAGTGAGAGAAATTAATGCCCATAGAGTTAGTGGTAGAGAAGTTTTGAATTTTTTTTGAAGAAGCTTCTAATGATGATGACATTTGGTAGACCTTCAGAATAGAAGAAGCCTTGCTAGAGTTGGATACAAAACTCAGGGACTTTTCTAATACCTGTATTGAAGCAGACAACTATAGACAAAAGGTCAAAGATAAGTATAATGCTTTAGATATACTATATGTAGCTAAGATTACTAATATTATAGAGAAATTCAGGGGAAAACATCTAGATATAGCTCTAGTATAAAGGGTGACAAAATCCAGAAGTTGGAATTTTAGTTTTGACACTCAATAAAAATTTGAGATTTTGGACCTTTTGAGGTGCACAGGTGCACAAGTACATAGGTACATAGGTGCATAGGTGAGCTAGTGTACTTTTCCAAAGGTGCACCAAAAATTAATTGCTAGTTCTAAAAATAGAGCTTTCCATGCATCAGAAACACATTTTGATAGCAGTTTAACTTCCAAAAATGCCTATTAAGGGATCAACTTCTATTTTTAACACTTCTAGACATTTCTACTTTGACTGAAGGCTTTCTTATTCTATTTATCTCATAAATTATTTGTTCTATGACATGTAAAAGCTCATGCATCCAATTAATGAATATAAAATGGATGGAGTTCTACTAAGCACCTATTAGATTGTTAGTTTGTATATAGTTAGTTTGTTTTATTAAATTAAAAGCATTTTATTGCATGAATATATCTCTCACTCTCAACACAAATTGAGGAGATGATTTCTTATAAATACTCCATTGTAATATGTAATTGAGGTGGCCATTATTTTGCAATAAAATTATGCTTTTGATGCTTGCATTTGGAGTGTAGTGATTCTTCTCTAAATATGTCATTGTTTTGTGAATTTATGTTCATGGAATTGTGATTGAGCCAAAATTTTATTGCTTTGTTTCTGGTTATGTGATCTCTTTTAGTTCCAATG
Source organism: Cupressus sempervirens (assembly GCA_028749045.1). Lineage (NCBI taxonomy): Eukaryota > Viridiplantae > Streptophyta > Pinopsida > Cupressales > Cupressaceae > Cupressus > Cupressus sempervirens. Next base: position 375,928,602 of record CM053786.1, read on the forward strand.
TTTGCTACAGTTTGACAAATTTTACTAATGTATCTAGCTTGAGAAGAAATCATTGAATTGTGCCTACATAACTCTTTGTCTCATGCGAGTGCACTTTTTGTGGCCTTGCAATTTGATGGAGAGTGAAACATCATGTAATTATTAAAGTTTCCCATTGATAATTGAATTAGTAGAATTGAGGAAGTGTTGCTCTTGTTTTCATTTGGTTACCTACTGATTTCTTTGAAAGCTTAACTTGCAGACATGTTGTTTTCCTAGCTTATGTCCATTAGGATTTTTTACTTTCATGTTATTTGCTTTAGAGTCTTTATTATTTTCTTTACTAATCCCTTGTTATTTTAGGAATTCATATTAGTTTCATTATTAGATTTCATTCATTGGAAAATATAAAAAATATAAAAACATAGTTTTTTTTTTAATGTTTATTTTGAAGTAGTGTGCAGATTCTACATCTCATCCAAAATCAAACAAACCAGCAAAGGCCTCCTCGTAAAATTTTTTTTTATCTTAAATTAAATGGATTCTAGTAGGTCAAAAGATCACTTAGAACCTTGGAGTTGATTCATAGAATTGACTTTTCAAGAGAGGAGTTTGAAAGAGTTATTACCGTTAAGCATCGTACAAAACGACAGCTCAACAGGAGTGGCACTAGAAGGAGGGTTGATATTTTGATTTTTGGAATAGAAGAAAAATCTACAAAATTTTTAAAATTCTATGCTTTTTGTGAGCTCAAAATTTTTTTTGAGTTTTTTAGAAATTCAGGTGTTTAAGTGAGCAAAATTTTGTGGTGTGTTTCATTTTGTGAGAAAGTGTACTTCTGTAGAGGTGCACTTTTTCCAGAGTTGATGCAAATTGGAGGGTTTTGATTTAGAATCCCCATTTTAGTGATCATTAAGATCTTCACCCTTGTTATTTTATGAATTCATATTAGTTGCATTGTTAGATTGCATTCATTGGAAAATATAAAAAATACAAAAACATAGTTTTTTTTGTGTGTGTTTATTTTGAAGTAGTGTGTAGATTCTATGTCTCATCTAAAATCAAACAAACCAGCCAAGGCCTCCTCATAAACAAACACATTTATTTTCAATTGAACAGATTCTAGTAGGTCACAAGATCACCCAAAACCTTGGAGTTGATTCATAGAATCAACTTTTTGAGAGAGGAGTTTGAAAGAGTTCTTGCCATTAAGCATCATGCAAAATGACAGCTCAACAAAAGTGGTTCTAGAAGGAGGGCCAATATTTTGATTTTTGGAATAGAAGAAAAATCTATCAAAGTTTTAAAATTTTGTACTTTTTGTGAGTTCAAATTTTTTTTTTGAGTTTTTCAGAAATTCAGGTGTGTAGGTGCATGAAATTCTATGGTGCATTTCACTTTGTGAGAAAGTGTACTTTTGCAAAGGTGCACTTTTTCCAAAGTTGATGCAAACTGGAGGGTTTTGATTTAGAATCCCCATTTCAGTGAGTGTTAAGATCTTCACCCAATGCACATGAGTTTCTTGAGCTTACCCACTTCTGTAAACCATGTAGTGATAAAGGAATATCTCGAATTCAACCACTTCCATTTGAATTTTCATCATCTTCTTCAACCCCACCTCCACTCTAACCACCTGGTGGACCACCAAATTTTCCAATAATTCTATCTTTGCAACCACCACCCTTAGGTCCACCAAATCCTCCAATGGCCTTTTTTGCAAACACTATAGATTCACAAATAAACTTGAGAGGTGCACTCCATGAACTCCCTAAAAATATCAAGAAGTTTTGACCAAGGTTCATTTATGGAGAAACACAAACTGCCAAAGACCACATTAAATTATTCAAATAAAATTTTAACTAAAAATAGATTACTAATGAGGATGTGGTCATTTTTTTATACCCCTACTATTTGGGGGAGGTTTCCTACAACTGGTATATCAATCTACCACTTGGATGTATTGGAGATCATGATACCTTCAAAAAGTTGTTCTTGGAACAATTTAAAACTTTTATCAACCTAGTAGTGATACATGAACAATTCATATCAATCAAGAGGGATCCAACCAAGATATTTTTTTTTCTTCAATAATCACTTTCATATGGCATATCATAGATTAGAAACACCATATACTCTACTAGTTAAAGTAGCTATTCAGATTTATCTGAATGCTATGGACCCTCTTACTGCTCTCTTTCTAAGAAGGCTTCTTGCAGCAAATATCGATACATTGGAAAAGATCTTTGTAGAAGCGACAACTTTTACTAAGAAAGCCAATCCTAATAGTGGAGGATTGATGATTCCAACCCAAGCTATCACGGAAATGCCAACATACTTTGTCAAAGTACCCACCATGCTTAGTCAATTCATACCTATAAATCTAGTTCCATTACAATAGCCACCTACTTTGTAGAGCCCCCCTCTAACATATCTAGGGTATGAACCTCCGAAGGCCCCCTTCTTTGAAAAAAAGGTAGTAGTACCTTATGAAGCAGAAATGGCTTTATTTCTAAATTTGGTCAGATGAAAAAGACTATGTCACAAATGAACAATGTGCTAACTCATCTAAGGTTTTCATAGGGATAGAATAATAGTTTTCAAAGGAACAATCCTAGTCCCTACAACAACAATTATGTTCAAAATTATAACAGGAATTTTAGTGGGAACCATAATATTGGGAACAACAATATGGCAATGAATAATGGAGGAAATAACTTCAATCCTCCTAATCACTATAATGGCTTCTAGGGGTAGAACCAATAGTGGAATACCTATCTAAATAATACAAGCCTTCATGGATACAATAACAACAATAACATTTAGTAAATAGATATCAATCAATATGATGATGGTCAAAATGCACCTAACAACAATGGTTTGTACTATGATGGAAATCAAGAAATGACTCAAAATTTACAATAAATAAAAATGTTCCTCCTATATAGTTTAATGCTATGTTATTAGAATCCTATGATTTTGCACAAAGTACATAGGTAGAGTAGTCAGCCAATGAAGAATTTTCATTTCCATTTAGCCATGAACCTAACTTTCTACATGAAGAGATGTTTTCTTTTTGCAATGACAATTGGAATATGTACAACTTGAGAAGTAGAAAGGAACCCCTGATAGATGGAATTACCCTAGCACTAAAACCAAATCCTCTCGATCTAAGAGAAAGCAACAATCTGACACCAATTAAACCACCATATGGAGGACAAAAAAATCAAAATCAAGTGAATGTACCAACAATATTGAAAAATATTGCTTGGTCTTTTGAAAAGTATAGTGCTATAGAGGACTTGAAATGAATCAAGAAAAATATGTCCATGTTTGTCATGTTGAAAAATTCTCCACAATAATGAGAAGCCCTCATGAAGACTTTAGATCATACAAAGGTATCCCCTAATATCAATACTATCCCTCAGAAGATAGTATCTCAACAAGTGAATGTTGCAGAAGCGATGCCCACTATGTTTAAAGAAAAGGTTGAGGTACCCCTATTTTTTCTTAGCATTAGGATTTATGGAAATAATCTTCACAATTGCCTTATTGATTTAGAAGCTTCATGCAATGTCATTCCATTATCTATAGTTCAAAAGTTAGGAGTCAGCCCTCAACCTCCCAACTAAATAGTGATATAGTTGGACAAAATAAAGGTGAAAGTCATTAGCATACTAAAGGATGTGTGGATATAGTTAATAGTCAACCCACAAATTCAAGATGTCATTGATATACATGTGGTTGATATCCTAGAGACATATGGATTACTCCTCAATAGAGAATTGATGAAGTGTCTAAGGGGATGGTTTTCCATGGACTTGACCCAACTTTGGTTACCATGGAGAGGTCTTAAAAATCAAATCAAAATAGATGTAGAGCAAAATTTAAAAAAAATGGTCACATAGTAGAATGCTCCTAATGAGGTAGCCTTATTAATAATAGATTTAGGCTTCTACAAGGTGATGGTTTTTTATCCAACTTCAACTAGGAAACTAGATGATCAAGATATGAACCCCATAATTTCAACCCTGAAAGATGAGGTTGTAACACAATTTATAGATCATATGATGGCTAATTTACAGTTTCTAGGAGAAGAAGTTGACCCCAATATCCTCCTCCTTCCAAGATTTTTCTGATTACATAAACTTAGCCATTCAGAGTTTGAATGTTCATCATGCCAAGAAGTAGTTGCTAAGGTATTAACACAAATGGTTGGAGTAAAGAAGTCAATGATCCATAAAATGAACTTTCAAAAAACCAAAGTTTTACAAACACATCCAATGTTGTTGAAGATATTGAAGAAGAAACTAAAGATCTGAATGCATCATATAGCAAGACCTCTTCAAATGGTGGAGGTTTGTCTTCTCTTCTACCCAGAATGATCAAAGTGCAAAGAAAAAGATGGTACATAAAAGGCTAGGGATGGACTTTGGTAGTAGTCCATCCTAAATCCAAAGTGGACAAAATCAAAGAATTGATAGGTGAAATTCAAGACAAACAAGAAAAACATATGCTCCCACTTTCAAAGAAACACAATGGAAAATCAATAAGCCCACCCTGTGAAAGATTATATTGGGTACCCAAGAGACAATCCTTTCAAGCTTAGGTAAAAGAAAAATTGAGGAAAAATAAGCATAAGGTTAGAAAACCCAAGGAAATCTCAATTTGGATGCTTCACTTCGATGGTTCCAAATGCAAATCAAGAGCTAGTATAGGTATTGAATTAATCAGTCCAAAAGGTAAGTCTTTCTACATAGCATATCGATTGCAATTTAGATGTCCTAACAATGTCATAGAATATGAAGCATTGATTTGAGGACTTATTTTTGCACTTGAGAAAGGATTTGTGACTCTCATAGTCAAAGGAGATTCTTAATTGGTTATTTGATAAGTAAAATCACTATATTCCTATAATGATAAGAGGTTGCTTGCCTATAGGAAAAAGGTATGGGATCTACTAGATGATTTCAAAGCTTTGAATATAAAGTCTATTCCAAGAAGGGAAAACATGATAGTAGATGCCCTTGCTATTTTAGCAAGTGCATTATAGCTAGTTGAAGGAACAAAGTCAAAATTATTCTCAATCAAATTGGTTGCTACTGTATCTATCCCTGACAATATCAAAAACTTCCAATTTTTTAGGATAATCGACATATTCTAGAATTTATTATGTGCAGTGGTCACTTTAAGGGACAAGAAATAGATGACACCCCAGATGATGCACTTGAGGATATTGCAACTCAAGATGAAGATGGAATCTTGAATTTGAAAACCAATACTATTCCTAAGGGGATGATTGAGTTGGAGCACATTTTTTATCATGATGAATCTACATTTAATAAAAGAACCATTGAAGAAAAGGGTACCAAGGAATGTGATTCATACAATATAGGAACAAAAGATGATCCCAAGATGGTAAGGATTAGGAAAGCATGTAGTTTATAGGAAAGGGAAGACATGCTCAAATTTCTCACAAAATATAAGGATTTCATTGCCTGTAGCTATGAAGAACTAAAGACATATGATCCTCAAATTATTATGCATGATATTCCACTCAAACCTGATGCCAATCCTTTCCAACAAAGGCAAAGACTTGTTAATCCCATCCTTCAAGCCTTTGATAATGAAGGAGGCCAAGAATTTGCTAGATGAAAAAAATATTTTCCCTGTGCATCACTCTACATGGGTGGCTAATTTAGTTCCTATTCAAAAGAAGACTAGAGAGATTCAACTTTGCATAGATTTTTACAATCTGAACTTGGCATCTTAGAAGGACAATTACCCATTCCCCTTACTAGATGAAGTCTTACAAATTGTGAATGGCTCAAAAATGAAATCTTTCTTGGATGGATATTTAGGCTATAATTAGGTAATGGTAGAAGAGGAAGATAGACTAAAGACTACCTTTAAGACCAAATGGGGAACCTTTTCCCACAAGAGGATTCCAATCGGATTGATTAATGTAGGGGCTACACTTCAGTGGGCCATGGATGAAGCTTTTAAGGGATTGATTAATCAATGTATAGTTATCTATATGGATGATTTTACTATCTTTTCAAAGGATTGAACTACTCGAATTTCCAATCTAAGATAGGTGTTCAATAGGTTTCATAAATATGGCATATCTCTCAATCCCAAGAAGTGTTCATTTGGGGTCACTAAGGGAAAACTCCTTGGTCATGTCATTTCTGAAGCTGGCATCTCCATTGATCCTGATAGAGTTGAAGCCATTTTGAAGTTATCACCCCCCAACAGTTAGAGGGAACTCAAGTCTTTCTTTGGGAAGATAAATTTTGTTTGAAAATTCATAAGCGGATTTGTTGAGATAGTGCATCCCCTTAATGACTTACTCAAAAAGAGAGCTAAAATAGAATGGGTTCCTAAGGTAAAAAAATCATTCAAGGATATTAAGGTAGCCATTTACATGGCTCTAGTATTGGTGAGTCTTGATTACAACCTTCCCTGTAAGATATATTCCTTCACTTTATAACATTTGTGCACAAGGATCTTAGCCAAGAAAAAGGAGAAGGAAGATGAAAGACCCATTTCTTTTATGAGCTACCCACTAAGAAATGCTGAGTTGAATTATTCTAACCTCGATAAACAATCCTTTTCCTTGGTTGAAGTGGTAAAGAAGTTCCACCATTACATACTAAGGAGTAAGGTGTATGCTATGGTACTAGATCCAATAGTAAAGACATTATTGATGCAAAATGAACTTGGTGAAAGATGAGGTAAATGGATGGCGATATTGCAAGAATTTGATCTAGAGTTCCAACCCGTGAGATTAGTTAGGGGTCAAGGATCATCAAGAATGGTAGCTGATAACCAGATTGGTGATGAAAAGAAATTTAAGTTTGAGAAAGAAACAAATATAGAAGATTAGAAGACAATGATAGTGTCTCAAGTTGACATTGGTCAAGGTGTAGTAACAGATGTCTGGTATCAGGATATTGTTTACTATCTCCTATAGAATTGGTGCCCCAATTGGATGACTAGTTCACAACATAGAGGACTAAAAATGAAGTGCAAGTCCTATATGTTGCAAGATAGAAAGTTGTACAAAAGGAACTATGAAGGGATCTACTTGAAATGCTTAGGACATGACGAAATGAAGGAATTCTTAGAATAATTTAATGATAAGTATGGTACAAGACATGGTTTGACAAAAGTGACTGCTCATATGATATTAAGATTGGGTTATTTTTGGCCCACGATATTCAAGGAAACTTTCGAGCACGTACATTCTTGTCATGTTTTCCAAAATAGTGCTAATAGAGAAAGACACCTGGTAATGCCACTACAACCCATATATGAGGTAAGCCCCTTTGTAGAGTGGGGGCTAGATTTCATTGGTCTAGTCAATCCACCATCATCTATTAGAAACACTTACATTCTTACAACCACTAATTATTGTATGAGATGGACAGAAGTAGAAATTTTCTAAAATTGCACTACTAAGGAAGTAACAAACTTCTTGGAGGAACACATTGTCACTAGATTTGGGATGCCATTCAACTTAGTGTACAATAATGGATCAATTGTTACATCAATATTCTTGATGCAATGGGCATTTGAAAATTAGGTTATTATCAAGTTCTCCTCAAATTATTATCTACAAGGGAATGGTGTTGTGGAATCTATGAATAAGAATTTGATCATAGTAATAAGATGTTTGTTAAAGGAGAACCCTAAAAATTGGCATACACAACTCAAATATGCTTTATGGATAGATCGAGTGAGCGTCAAGAACACTTTGGGGACTTCTCCATATTTTGTCATCTACAAACAAGAACTAATATTCCTGCTCAACCTTAAGATTCCTATTTTGAAATTCATGAGTGGATATGCTAAAGATGTTGACAAACTAAAAATTAGATTGATGAATCTCTTAGAGATGGATGAGAAATAGATAGCTACATTGGAGTAGATGGCTAAACATAAGGTAGTCATCAAGAGGTGGTTTGATAAGAGGGCCACAATAAAATCCTTCAAAATTTCTCACCTTGTTCTACTTTGGGACAAGGCAAAAGAAAAGTTGGGCAGAAACACCAAGTTTCAACATGTGTGGATTGCTCCTTATTAGATTGTGGAAATTCTCAGAGAAAATACTTTTAGGATTAATTCCTTACAGGGGGAATTAGTTCCATTGCTAGTTAATGGGCAATTTTTGAAACATTATTTTGAAGCCAAGAACACAAGAGAAAAGAAAATAATTTTAAATAAATAAATAAATAAGTTAGCTTTTATTTATGCAAGTGTCTTTGCTTCAGTTGTGTGTTTTCTTTCAATCACATGTTTGTTTTTAAAGTTGTGTTAGTCTAGGGGGTAAGGTGCACTTAAGATTTTATCTTGACATATCTTACTAACTACTCTTTTGGTCTTGATTTCAGGAAGAGGTATTTCTTTATCAAAACATCTGGACAATTATGTGTCTTATACCAACAGAGGAAAGGATGTTACTTAAAGTAATTAGAGGACTCTTAGTCTTGAATTCAAGATTCTAGACCACTAAGTTCTCAACACTATGCGAACTTAAAAAATTGATTGTCTTAGGTGTTGTCAAATTAAGGTTGAAGTTAGCAAGGGACAATCCAAAACCCAATTATTTCAAATAGAGGGGTCTTCTTGAAGGATTGTTAAGATTTTTGTTTGTTGTAAGAGTTTGTAAAAGTTCTAAATGAGGAATGCAAGGGATGTTCACAAAGGATTGAATCCAAGAAATGACACCAGTGTCCTGGCTACATAGTCTAAGTGTAGTCAAGATATAGAAAAAAATGAAAAGAAAAAAGAAAAGAAAAGAAAAGAAAATATAAAGAAAAACAATGTTAAGACTGAAAGATTCTAAAAGATCTAAAAAGGGCAAGTAGATACACACTCAAAATAAGCTATCTATGTACTAAAGCATTGCTTCATCCAAGAGCCAAAATAGTGATTTTATGAGCTACATGGAGCAATGATTCAAAAGGATTTTCTAAAAGTTTAAAAGAAAAGTGACACCTCATTAAGAGCCCTCGAACTAATTCTCTCATTTGGTTAGACAAACGATCGACAAGCAACCTTCATGGAATTTCCTAATGAATGAGCTAGGAGGGGTGGAGGATTGTTTCCAAGTTGTTGGAAATATTTTATGGACTATGTTTTGAGATGTCAAAGGAAATGAATACACTGAACACACACTAAGCTTGGAGGTTTTGAATCCTAAAGTTTTGACTTTGAAGTCATTCAAAATTTGCTTGGAATGTTCAGGATTTAGTTGGTTTTTGACACATGTTGAAAGAATGTTTGCTGATGAAGAAATGCCTTTTTCATTTCTTCCTTTTTTTGGGGCTATTTTTTGTGGTTCCACAATGCACACCCCATTTCTTGTTAACAAAAAATGGGGACCCCCTACTTTATTTTGGGCTTTTTTGAGGCTCTAGTCTAGGGTCTCGAGTTTTTTTTTCAAGTCATTTTTGAGGACTTTCCTTCCCCCCTAGTTTGCATCTAGGTCCTATTGAGGAAGCTCATAAATTATAAAGTTAGGAAGAAGAAATTAAAATTTAGAATTGGGCACACTAGGTGCACTTGGTTTGGTGTGCTAGTACACCCAAAATATAAAGAGTTTTCATTATATATGCATCTGTGCAGTTGTGTAGCTATGCAATTGTGCACCTACATAGTTCTGCCAAGCCCAAAATTCTATATAATACAAAGTGGGGTCCCCTATACCCCCTTACCTTGCACTTATCTTCCTCCTCATGATCAATTTTCCTTGCAAGTACACCTTTGTGTTTCGCTAGCTCCACTCTACACTCACTTGCGCTAAGTCTTCCAACACCACATCTGCACACCTAAGTAGGTGCACCCTTTGTCTTTCCTCACCCCTATGTAAAAGACAACACAAAACTCAAATTGGGTGCACACTCACACACCTATCTGGGTGCGTGAGTGTGCACTCAAATTCAAAAAACTATGAAAAATTAAAACAGACATAAAAACTAACTCATAAAGGTACATAGTACCACACCTAACTTGGTGCACTATTGTGCACCCATAACACAAGCAAAAAAGAATGCCAAACCAGGTGTGCACTAGTACACCAGACTTTGTGCACTAGTGCATACCCATATCAGAACACAAAACACAACAGAATAATAAGGTGCGCACTAGTGCACCTAATCTGATGTGCTAGTGCACACCTTATATTTACAAATTTTTAAGAAAAAAGAGGATAATAGGGTGTCTTTATGCATTTAACTTTTTAGGTTTTATTCAAGATGAGACTAAGCATTATCATAATCTTGTAAATTCTTGATTTTGAACTAATGGACATCTTTCTTTTGTTGTGCAGATATAGTGGCATATTCATCAAGCAAGAAAATGGCATCAAAACTATTGTGTTCAAGTTCCAAGGTGTGCCATCAAAATAAAGATTCCAAGATGACTATTTTGGATTAAGGATATAGATTTGGGACATGCTAATTTGGGGGAGTTCCTAAGTATTTGCAACAAACCCACTGAGAGATCAACTATGATTTTTGCATTAATTCGATCGGGGTTGGTAAACATAGCTTCACACCTAATGTCAGTGCAATCCTTAGAGCTCGTCTTGTCATGACACTTGCACAACATTTTTTCCTTGAGGAAAGGTTGCTGAAGAGTGTGATAGGAGAAATTTTCCTTGATCTTTGATCCAATAACATTAAAAGGGTATTCCATCTTCCAAGGGTGGATCAATTCATTAGACTAACCTATGAGGCAACAGAAAGGTGGTACAGAGAACACCTAAAAGAGGCTACTAAGATTATCTAGTCATCTTATCTTATTGAGAAGGTGCCTCTAGGGAAGTTAACCAAAAAGGTGGATATGACAAGGGGGTACATGAGAGAAGATATTGGATACTCCATCATTCTTATGAGTAGAGTAATGGGTCTACCAACGGCTAGAAACCTAAATGTTTTCATGATAAACTTCATCAAGACTATCAAAATGATAAAGATTCCACTTGACTAGGCCACATGTTGAGTGAAAACTTGTGTGAACAATTGGAGGTAGTTAAGGGCAAGAGAAAGTTCTATATGACATCCTAGCTAGTGTATTTATTAGCTACAAGGCAAATAGACTACCTAGGGCTATACAAAAGAGGCAGCATGTAGGATCCAAATGCTTGGTTGTATATTTTTTATTCACAATTGGTGAAGAAGAAGCTCTTAAGATAGAGAAAGGAATATATAATTGTCAATGATGCCTTCATTTTCTTTGTAATCATATTCATTGAAGGAGACTATGTGAAGAGGTTATCAGATGAGGCAGTGGCACAGGTAACAGTGCATGGTGCCTATTACATTCAATTTAGAACATTCATGTATCTAAGGGTAGCTGGTGCCACTGTCAATCCAATGAAGCTCCCAAGATATCCTAGTGATAAGCTTGTTCTTTTGGAGATTGCACAACAAATTGAATCCACATATGACAGAGTTAGGAAACAATGCAGACCATGTTGGACATGGCCCCTAGTCATAAGACCATATCAAGTTAAGTGGAAGTAGGAAATTCATTCTTTTGAATGGGTATGGGATCAATATCCCCTAGAGGAGTACAATTCTTCTAGGCCATGCTTTGATAATTTTGGGAAAGTCCAAAGTCTAGCAAGTAGGGAATTCCAACATGAAGAAGCCATTAAAGATTATTGGATGAATGTAACAAATGATTATGATATCTATATTAGGGATTATTGTAGGATGATTTTGTATTTAGTAGAAAAGGCTTTAAATATAAAGATTCGATTGGAGATACTATAGTAAGACTCAGGAGAGTTGCTAGACCCTTTTTTCGATGAAGATAAAATTGGGGAAAAACCCATCATGAATGAAGAAGTTGATAGGAAAGAGAATGATGGAATTAATCATCAAGCAAGGCACATCATCAAGATGATGTAGGATTCGATAAAGAAACCATTTTAACATGATCCAATACCTAAGACTATAATTTTTCATGCACAAGCTCACCAAACCAAAGGTAGAGGGAAGAAAGTTAACATCCCTACCTTTGCAGCTCAATCACCAATGAGGCTAGAAAAAGTATACTAACTTGATTGACCAGTTGTATATTATCATCCTTAGGAGAGAAAGGGTAAAAGAAAGAGGAGTTCTCCTCAAAGAGCTGAACTAGAGGAGGGTGAAATTCTAGTGCCTCTATAGCAACAAGAAAATGTGCAAGGACTGAAGGATACTAGGGCACAACAGGTTCAAGAAGACCCACTATTGTCACCAGCTACACCTAGCCAAGCAAAAGCAGAGGTTGGAACCTATGAAGTCTCTCCTCCTTTATAGGCATAACAAGCATCCCCTTCAGCCTCTAAGAAATGAAGAAATATTAAGACCTCCATTAAGAAAAGGCAAAGGGTGATTATAAGGATAGTTCCTTTCCCATCTATCTCAGAACCCATTCTTGAAGAGGAGAATAAGAAGAGGAATATGAGGAGGAGGATGTGCCATTACAAAGAAGAACATGACTAGCAAGAGCCATAAAGCAAGAAAGGAGGAGAAGTTCCATTGTGACACTGCCATCAGCCCTGGAAGAACCTTTGGAAATAACTACTTTAGAGGAATAAGTACAACAATGGGTTGATGAGCAAGAAGTAGGGGGTGATGATGTGTTCAAAATGTTAGATTTCAACTTCATGGTCATAGGAATAGAGCTGATTGGGGACAAGATTATGGATACCCCAATGAATGAGCCTCAATAAGAGGAATGGATACAGATTCCACTAGAATCACAGGGTCCCTATATTGCTCCACCATCCCCTTTACAAGTCATAGTGGCAGACAAAGGCTTGGCTATTCACTTACCTTTGAGTACTGAAGAAGAATAGGTTCAAAAGAAGCCTTCACAAGAGGAAGATATATAACAAACAATGACCAATGAAGTTTCTAAAGAGAGACATATGTTTGAATACTCTTAGCAAACCTCCCAAGACACTAAGGTACAAACTATAAGCTCCATTGAGATGGAGACCATAGAAGGAGAGACTTTACAAAGGGAAAGAACCCTAGAGAGGAGTGATAAGGGTAAAGTAGTGGTAGAATAAACTCCTTTATCCTTGAGAGGTGGGCCCTTGGTCGAATGAGTCTCAAGGTGGTTGCAAAAGGAAATGATGAGAAGTAAAAAACCACAATTCACTACCAATAAAGAGGATATGTTTGAGTTAATGGAATTTCTAGCTGAACTTGAGTCTCCTCCAAAAGAAGTAAGAGTGTTAGCTTTTATCAACAATGACTAGAATTAAGATTTATTCACACAAGTGGCTATCCCTCCTCTTGATGTAGATGTAGAAGATCAAGGCCCACTGGACTATCAGATCAAAGAGGTTATGCTCATGAAGCCTAGATTGGATACCACTAGGTTGATGGTCACAATGGGGATAAAAGAGGTTTTTAGAACCCTGGAGTAAGAAGGGGCAAAACTCACAACACTTTGTAGGAAAAATGAAATCCTAAAAGGATATTTAGCTGAATTTGTTAGTCCCTTAGATCTAGAACATCTTGAGGAGACTCTTAATGCTACATTGGAGAGAAGACATGGGGAGGTGTGCAGTTGAATCCATTTTTGAATGCTTGTTAGTAGTGGGGGGGAAGTTTTGAGGAAAAGGGAATCTTAATAATTTGAGGAAATTTGAAGCTACTACATGCTACACAGGAAAATGTAAACAAAATGGTGGCAATTTTGAAGCAAGATTTCAGCATTATGGATGATGTACATGCTTGGAGTAAGGATTTATAGGTCTTACAAGCTATTAAAAGGTAGAGGTACAAAATTTTTGTAGATGTATATACATCAAAGGAATTAGATTTAATTGATGATTGGATTGAGAAAATAGTAGATAGTAATAAAGTAATGGAAAGATTAGATGCAGAGATCCATCGACTCAAGGACCAAGCCTGAGAGTGAATTTTGGAGTTAGAGAAACACTATAGAAATGCATGTCTAGAAATTTTTGAGGATGATGAGCAAGAGAAATTAATGCCCATAGAGGTAGTGGTAGAGAAGTTCTAATTATTTTTAAAGAAGCTTCTAATGATGATGACATTCGAGAGGCCTTCAAAACAGAAGAAGCCTTGCTAGAGTTGGATACAAAACTTAGGGATTTTGCTGATACCCATATTGAAATAAAAAACTATAGACAAAAGGTCAAAAATAAGTATGATGCTTTAGATCTACTAGATGCAGCTAAGATTACTGAGATTATAGAGAAATTCAAGGGCAAACATCTAGATATAGCTCAAGTATGAAGTGTGACAAAACCTAGAAGCCAAAATTTTAGTTTTGACATTGTAAAATTTTGAGATTTTGGACCTTTTGATGTGTGCAAATGCACAAGTATGCAGGTACACAGGTGTGCAGGTGTACAGGTGAGCTAGTGTGCTTTTCTAGAGGTGCACCAACAATTATTGCTAGTTCAAAAAATAAAGCTTTCCATGCATCATAAATGCATTTTGATAGTATTTTAACTCCAACAAACACCTAGTGAAGGATCAACTTCTATTTTTCACACTTCTAGACACTTCTACTTTTACTAAAGGCTTTCTTATTCTTTTTCTCTCATAAATTCTTTGTTCTATGACATGTAAAGGCTCATGCATTCAATTAATGAATATAAAATGAATGGATTCCTACTAAGCACCTATTAGATTGTTAGTTTATATGTAATTAGTTTATTTTATTAAATTAAAATCATTTTATTGCATGAAGATATCTCTCACTCTCAACACAAATTAAGGAGATGATTTCTTATAAATACTCCATTGTAATATGTAATTGGGGTAGTCATTATTTTGCAATAAAATTATGCTTTTGGTGCTTACATTTGGAGTGTAATAATTCTTTCCTAAATGTGTCGTTGTTTTTTGAATTTATGTTCATGGAATTGTGATTGAGCCAAAAGTTTATTGCTTTGTTTCTGGTTGTGTGATCTCTTTTAATTCCGATGTTTGCTATAGTTTGACAAATTATACTATTGTATCTAGCTCAAGAAGAAATCATTAAATTGTGCCTACATAACTCTTTGTCTTGCATGAGTGCACCTTTTGTGGCCTTGTGATTTGATGGAGAGTGAAACATCATATGATTATTAAAGTTTCCTATTGACGATTGCATCAATGGAATTGAGGAAGTACTGCTCCTATTTTCATTGGTTACCTACCAATTCTTTGAAAGCTTAACTCACAAATGTGTTGTTTTTGTAGCTTATGTCCATTAAAATTTTGATTTTCATGTTATTTACTTTACTAATCCCTTGTTAGTTTAAGAATTCATATTAGTCGCATTGTTAGATTGCGTTCATTGGAAAATATAAAAAATACAAAAACATAGTTTTTTTTGTGTGTGTGTTTGTTTTGAAGTAGTGTATAGATTCTATGTCTCATCTAAAATCAAATGAACGGGCAAAGGCCTCCTCATGAGTACCCTGAACCTTAGATTTGATTCACAAAATCAACTTTTCAAGAGAGGAGTTTGAAAGAATTCATGCCGTTAAGCATCATGCAAAATGAAAGCTCAAGAAAACTTGGGAATGTAGAAGGTGCATTGGTAAGACCAAATGACATCACCAAAAATTCATAATGTCCCTCATGAGTTCAAAATGTTGTCTTACAAATATCTTCCTCCTTAATCTGATTTTGGTGATAAACCTAATCTAAGATCTAACTTGGTAAAATACATGGCTCCATTTAATTCATCTAGAAGGTCATCGATGATTAAAATGGGAAAATTATTTTTAATGGTTTACTTGTTGAGAACTCTATAATTTGAACACATGCACCAAGTTTCATCCTTCTTATGCACCATCAAAACAAATGAGGAGTAAGCACTTTGGCTATGCCTAATAATTCCTACCTCTAGCATTTCCTCAATAATTTTTTCTATCTCAGTTTTTTGTATCTGTGGTTACCTATAAGGCCTGATGTTTGGTGGCTAGCTCCCTAGAACTAGTTGTATGGCATTGTCATGATTGCTCTTAGGAGGAAGTCCTTTAGGCATATCTCCAAGAATCAATGAGTGATGATCAATTATTTCTTGTAAATATAGATGAGTAAGAGCATTAGATTGAGAGACTTCTAATGAACATAGCTAGGCCACAAATCCATCCACACCTTTGTTAAGAAGATTTTGCATTTGATGAGATCTTGCCATTTGTGGGGATTTTTCCTTCAATCCCCTTAGCTCTACTACCTTTCCTTTTGATTTAAATTCCATGAATAGTTCTTAGAGGTTCATCTCAATTGTTCCCAATGTAGTAAGCCATTGTACTACCAAAACAATATCTATTGCACCCATGGATATTGCATACATTGGTGTATCAAGTTGATAATCTCCCATAGATAATTTGATGCTATGACACTTCCCTGATCAACTAATTGTGCCCCCATCTGTAATCAAAACTTGAAACTCTAGGGCTGGGTATATAAAATAATTTAGTAGAGTTGCCAACTTTTTGTTGATGAAATAATGAGTACTACCTGAGATGATCAACACTATTACTTTCTGCGTCTTTAAGAAACCCAATACCTTAAGAGTTTGTGGTGCATTGAAACTTGGAAGTGCATGAAAAGAAATGATTGGTTGAGAATCATGTGATTCCTCACTTGACTCCCTATCCTCCTCTAATATGGTATCATCCTCTTCTTCCTCACTTGGACCTTCAATATAGAACAATTTATTTTCACTACATTCATGTCCTCAACTATATTTTCTATCACAACTGAAAAAAAGCCCTTTTTCTTTTCTCTCCTCAATTTGTTGTGGAGTCAATCTTGTAGGTTGAGGAAGAGAAGGTTTTGAAAATTTTGTTTCTCTTATCACATTAGCCCCTTTCTTTCTAGGAATCAAGAACTTCTCCTCTACCCTTCATGCGAATATAAAAGACTCATTTATTGAGATGGGAAAAAGCATGCTTACCTCATGTTGAATGTGATCCTTGAGACCACCAAATAATAAATCATTCAATTTCTCCTCTATAAATGTATCAACTCTTAAGGATAGATTTTGGAATTTTTGAATATAATCCTTAACTGATCTTGTTTGTTGAAGCTTAGCAAGTTGGCTAAAGAAGTTTTTGTAACACTATTGTTATATTGTGCTTGGAATTCTTTAGTACAAATTAACCATGATACGGTGAGACCATTTTTCCTCCTATGAGTACAAAGCCAATGATACCAAATGAATTGATCTAGTTTTAGATATAAGGAAACCATTGTGACCTTTTATCCATATCGGATTTGATGTACTTCAAAAAAATTCTCCATTTGATTTATTCATGTTAGAGGATCCTTGCCATCAAATTTGTGCATATCCACCTTTGCAAAAAAACCTTAGATCCCATAAGATTAACAAATTTTTGGTCATTATTAGTCAACTTGAAGGTTGCACCTTGATTACTTGAGAGCTCCTTCCTTGTTTCATTCATATAGGTGCTTAAAATGCTTTGTATATCTAACATATCTCCTTGTAGTTTACACATATCCCTCTTAACCTCTTCCTTGAACTTTCTAAGTTCCTCATTGGAATTACTATCCTCTACTGCTTCCCAATCTTGATCAGAGGATTTCCCTGGTGTGGTAGCATTCTTTTTGCCTCTTGTTGAAGGCCCTGTCATGGTGGAAACCAATATTTTTGAAATAAATCACACAAATGAAATGTAAATTCTCTAATTTATTTGTTTTCTAGAACTTACTAGTGCCAAGCTATCCTTACTCGAAAAAAAATCCCAAAAACAAATTAGGAAATATGCTGCCTTGAGAGAGAATTTTCCTAATTTTGCAATATCTTTCTTTAAAAAAAAAAAATTCTCCATGCTTTGAAATTTAGGCTCCTCTACTATGTATTCAAAAACCCAATACAAGTTAGAATCCAATTTGGTAGGACGTGAGAGATATGAAGATCTTAATAAATTGTGTAGAAATAGTAATTTTGCAATAATTTCTTCAAATTTGCTCCAATTCCTCTAAATTTTGGATTATATCTTATTTAATATGGTATTCAAAAACCCTTTAAAAATCTTTGAAATTTTTTCTAAAATCTAAAATTTAGGCTCTTCCCAAAATTGCCCCAATGTTGAGAAAAAATCTTGCCTCTGTGGTGTCAAGATCATGCTCTAACACCACTTGTAATGAAATAACTTGTACAATAGAAGAAATAATATGAAATATTATATAAATAATTGATAATAGTTGAGAGCAATAGGCCACTTTGAGGAAGCCACCTCCAAATATCTCCAATGAGAACACACTTCACAATATGATCTTGAAATAAGACTCACAACCTCCTATATATACCTATTTATGATTAGGCTGAATAAACACAACCCTAGATAACACCTAGGCTGGCCTACCTACCTAATAAATAATATAATAATGATAACATGACTTAATTAAGGATTAATAACAATGCAAGTTGACTATTCATAACATTCTTTATCATTCCTTTACATTGATACATAAGTACATACGTGTACTCCCCCTTACATATATAATAAATAAAATTTACCTTCTACATATTACTCCCCCTTTGACATCAATGGAAAAGGTTTCAAAAATTTTATTCTCAAAAATTGGGTAGCCTTCTATAGATCAACTTGTCATTGTAGAGAAATAATCTGCATAAACAAGTTTTAGCCTATTCACTTATTTCTTCCAATTTTCCTTTACAAAATTAGAATTATTGATTAGTGTGCATAGTGCATAGGATGCCACTTCAACTATGCTCATGTCAATATATGAAAAATTTTCATAGGAAGTCTTTTCTACAAGACATTCCTCCATGTGCCTCTACAAAGTACTTATCTTAGGTGACAAAATTTATCTAAGACTAGAGAATCTCTTTCCTACATTCTCCTTGTCAGATTCCAAGCCTCTGATCACACTGTGGATCTTCTCCACTTCTATTCCCCATGTTGGAGTTCATTCTTGTAAGGAACATATCAAGTGGATTTAAACTAGATACCAAGAAACAAAGATAGGGACAAGCCTAAGGATGAGCTAAATCCTATATTCAACAAAGATGAAACTTAGTCTTGGACCAACATTAACAGAGTCATCAGGACTCACTTCACTTTAGGTTTGCCTAAGCCAAGGTGAGAAAACCTAAGGGATTTATCTTATTAACTTGAGATTTTTCTATGTAAGACTATCCCCTATAGCAGAAATGGTCAATATTCTTCTATAATTTGCTGACAAACTTCCTAATTATAGTAGCTAATTACAACCAAAAATTAATAATAGATAAGCAATGGCCGACACTTCTATCTCTTCAATGCATGAAAGTAAATTGATATTCAATTAAAGTTTGGATCTTAGCATAACCCAGGTATGCAACAACAAAGAACATGCAATCTCTAAGCTAACCAATCCCTTATACATTGGGCATCAACTAAACCTTAACATACACATGGAAATCTAAAGTATACTCGTATATCTAGAAATCTGATCTATCTATTTGACTTGCAAATAGACATCAATCTTCATAACAACGCTCATACTTGTGGTGAAATCCTTCTAGTGTAACCTATAACCCTATTAATGTAAACAAGCATTTACATGGATCTTTGTTCCAACAACAAATTCATCCTAACATACAACCTTAAGGGATTGCAACTGAGTTCAAGCTCTTCGTTCTCAAACACAAAACATTACAAATAATAGAAGAAGGAGATCATAATCAAAATGAAACTAAGAAGGTCAAGCTCTTGCATTAATTTCATTGAAATTAATACATCATTTGTATGCTAAAATTTAGCAGATACAAAATGAATGACTATATAATATGAATGCTTCCAAAAGAAATACACTACTACTGTTCATAACAAAAGAACACTAAGAAGCATGGTATCACAACTATGAGAAAAATATCAAAGAATTAGAACTTGACTAGTCTCACAATCTTTAGAAAATCTCCAAAAAATTGGAAACATTACAAAGAGAAAAAAAAGATATATAGGAGAGAATATATTTCAGAATTTTCCCTCGAAAACTAACATGTGTCCCCCTAAAATGTCTTCAATCTAAGGTTCTTGAAACTAAACTTCCTACAATTGCATGTAATCAAAAACCATAAATGATGGAACAAATATTTGATATATCTCACTTAAAAACAATTAGAAAAATATCTTCTTAAGGACACATCAGGTACAAATCAAATCTAAGCTAGAGGCTCAAAATTTGATTCAGCTAGTCACATCTGCCTTTGTCGTGAAATTCAACTTGTGCTGTTGGAAAAAAACATAAATACTTCCAACTGCCTTTAAAAACATCAAATCTCCTTTATAACTGATGATCTAATCAAATCTTGTATAAATCTAACCATTTCTGATCCTAATTTCATCCTAAAACAAAAATCTGCACTTTTCACTCAGAAGTCCCCAAAATTAAAAATCTGCCTATAGCCACTTCTAGCAAAAACCTGCACAAAATCTAATTGCAAAAATGGAAAATTCATCTTTTTCTAGTTCCAACGATATATTATACTACCTATTTTGGAAAAAAATGGTGCCCTTGAGACCAATCTAAAAATTTGGTTCCCGTGCCATGAATTGAGCTTTAAATTTTGAAAAATTTAAAAGTTATATAGTTAAAACTATATAGAAACTCAAAAATATTCAAATCTTTAAAACATTTGAAAATATTAGCATTGGAGGACCTTGGGTTTTGGTTTTATTACTTTTTCATTCTTCCCCTTATCCCTCCAATTTGTCAATGCCACTTGGCAAATTCCTATTGGGTCATCATCATTTGAAATGCTTTTAATTAATTAATTTTTTAATTCATGCAGTACTTTATTTCTTAACATTTCCTCATATGACATATAGCCCATTGTAGCATCTTAAACATTTTAAATGAATCTTATGATCTTACAAATTTTTTGTAATATCGTACCCCTTATAATTCCATTTCCCGACCATATGAAAACCATCAAATTTCATAGCATCATGAAACTTTAAAAATCATTCCACAATCTCATAGCAAAGGGGGTGGCTATCACAATATCTTACACCTTGGGCCCGGGCCATCCTAATAATACATTACATCATGGCATCGTAGCCCCTTGGGTTGGCTTTCCTAATCATATGATGGGTCACACAAGGTGTGGGAAATTAAAATTCACTAACTTCACCATGCCAAGTAGCTAGGTGGCCCCTCCATGGACAAGCAATGACATCCATATGCAACATGTCTTTAAGACACTTATGCCTTGTCCAACCATATATTTATGTATCAAAAAATCTTTGAACCCCATGAATATTGAATAAAAAAAAAATTGCTACTAGGAAGTGCTCTTCTCTACATGGATGATTTTCATGTATGGCAGCCTCTTTAGCATGAGCTGCTTAGTAACCTCATGCTATCATGAAGTTCCCTATCTATGCCATCTTCCTACCTCCTCCCACTTGGCGTGAGGTGGTCCAGCTCCCCCCTTTT
This sequence comes from Cupressus sempervirens, assembly GCA_028749045.1. Classification (NCBI taxonomy): domain Eukaryota; kingdom Viridiplantae; phylum Streptophyta; class Pinopsida; order Cupressales; family Cupressaceae; genus Cupressus; species Cupressus sempervirens. The sequence continues at coordinate 375,950,033 of CM053786.1, forward strand.
GGCATGGGAACTCTTTGATGTGGCTTTTTTTGCATGTGTGAACTTGTCTTTTATGTCTCTATATTTCACATTCAAGTGAATACTCTTCCTTGCCCATGTCATGGGCCTATCTTCTTTTTTCTCTGCCTTTCGTAATTTACTCTTCTTCACATGGGGCTCCTTTTTTTGCAACTTCATGTGTGTGGGCTGTTGTTGCTCTTTTGTAGATGGTAGGGTGGGATAATATCTTTTATGTGAGCTCAGTTTTTCCTAAGAATGTGTATTATGTTCAAATTGAAATGGCATACTAGATCCATTCCTTGGATTATTTATATTTTCCTTTGACAAATTATTTGTGTTAGACTTGTGATCATCCAATGATAAATGCTCATCATCCTTTACCCTCAAAGAATCATACCATTGTTTGAAGGTAGCATCATCACTAGACCCCTGCCAAATCTATGGTATAGGAGCAAGTCTTTGTGGAATCCAATCATCTTTTTCTACTTGCATCCATGGAATACATATATTTTCATAGTTTGGAAGTAATAAAGTTTCATAGATAGCTACCTTAATTTGAGTTGCTATTAAAGCTACCACTATTCCACTGGTAATTTTATGGTCTTCAATTGATGGCTCAAATCCCCATTCTATATCAAGAACTATTTTAAATGCAAACCATATGCAATCTAAAGGAGGTGGTTTGATACTTACTCTTATTTTCCTCTTTCAAAGACAAAACTTGAATTAACAACACTAGAGGCACCTGTGAAACTTGATCTACAAGATGGGAAAGAAATCCTTTCATGATCTTTGACTACCACCACTTGATTTCTTTATCCCATTTGATGTTAATGTCTTGGTATGAGAAAACAAAAACTTCTCTTATATTTCAAATCTTCAAGATATAATCAAGGCAAGAAAAAGTCGATCCTCATGCCATTACATGAATTTGATGTAATCAGTCAAATCCCAAAAGTTGGTCCAGCTAATTTTGTTTTTGTTTTTGATCAACTGATCTAGTAAAGTGATTCATTGATCATTTCAAACTATCTGAAATCAAATTTGAACACAAATTCACCACTGAATACTTATTTTAAAATATTTCCACACCACTACGAAATTTGTGTCAGGAGGCCTGTTGCCTAGCTTTAAAAACTAATGAAAACACCTAGTCAGGCACTAAAACTTTGGATATCTTATCTCTCTAACACATTCAATAGGCCTACCAAAATATTGTCACATAATTACATTAGGGTCAAAATATATTGACCCCCAAAGTTGTATACTTAAAATTACCTATAAATAAACATGTCAAAAAATTGGAAAATATGTTTGGTTTTGGCTTTGAAAACTAGGGAAACAGGCACTTCAAGATCTAGAAAAATGGGGCAACAGTATACATTGACATAAAGAGTATGAATCTTCAATTTGGGCTCATTATGAATGATTGAGCAAATTTGGCGAAGATCTAAAGTTGGCTACTTGGATTTGCAGGATAGTGAACATCAGTAGAAAAGTATTTTTTACAAATGGAATGACCCTAGGAAAGTGTGCAGACAGATTTGTCAAGACTTGAAAACTGGCACACTTGTAGCATTTTTGGAGTAGAATACAAGGGTATAAAACATTTGATCTAGAAAATCATAGGCTCAAAGATATGACATCTCGAACAGGGCTATGAATAAATCTACATTTCATGACACCAATGAAACTTTATAAATTGCAAATAAAATCACATTTGAAAACTAATCAAACAGATTCATCATAAGCTCAAATGAGGAATGTATCAAGTCTCTGAACCCTAGAATATGATGTAAAAATAAATTTCTTATTTGGGTCAACTGGTCAAAAGTTATAACTTGTCAAATAGGGCTACCTAAAATTATGAACAATATGCAGATTTACAATAGAGGCAACTAACCAACTTTGAGACATTCAAAACCTAGTCAAAACAAGTCAAAATGACTTGAAAATTGGAACATAGCTTCTTTGATATGAATAATAAACATCCTCAAAGTTTCAAGTCATGAATCTTAACTAGTAAAAGGTATTCAAAGGAAAATTGGACCCTCTGTCACTATTTGACACTTGGGCAGAAAATGCAAAACTAAAGACTACTCAAAAATGGAACTTCGCGAAATGGCTTAGAATGTTAGTTTATCATCATAGAACACATGGAGAGGATAAATGAAAGGTGTTAGAAAAATAAAACATCTTATAGGCCTTAAGACAATAGCCATGACACAAGCATGAAAATGTATTCGTAGGGGCTTAAAATGACTCAAAATTTGGAATGGGCACTCAAAATAGGAATACAATTTTGAGTGCCAACACCCCACTCTCCAATGCTAGTCTCTAGGAGCATTAATTTCATAGTGAGTGCTTAAAGTACACTCATCTTACCCATAATTTGACTCTCAAAGTGAGTCAAGTATTTGTATGATAGTGCGTACTATCCATACAACTTCTTCCCTTCATCAATGTGTTTTTCAAGTTCCTCGATGCCTCCATCAAGTGCTTTCAAGTCATTTCTCACATTAGTGCATATTTTATCAAATATTTATGCATCATGCTTCACTAGTGCTTGTGCTAAAACTACTTCTACTAGAGTTGTGAAATCATCATCAAATATCTTCACCAACTCCTTGGCCTTTACCTATAAGTCCATATTAGCTACAATTTTGTTGAATGTCTTCTACATTCTATTTAAGACTTTAGTAATAGTCTTCTCCAAATACTTTACTGATAACTTGCCCAATGAGCTCATTAATTCTTTTTGATCATCATCATCATCATTTGATGACACTGATACTATTGCTGCTACAATTGGAGTTACTATAGGAATAGGTGTAATTGATTTTAGTTCTACCTTCTTTTCTTCCTCAACTTTCTTCTTCTCTTCCACCAATATTTCTACTTCTTTCTTTGCATTTTTTTCATCTTTCTTCCTTTCCTCTTCTTCTTTCTTTTTCTTTTCTTCCTCTTCTTTCTTCCTCTTCTTCTCTTCTTTCTTTGTCTTCTCCTCTTCTTCTAGCCTCTTTACTTCTTCTACCCTATTTGTTTCTTTCTTCTTTTTTTCTTCTTCATCTTCATCATAGCTATAGTATGATGTTATATTTCTGCTATTACCATTAATATTTTCTCCATATCCTACAAAAGGATTCTCCTTTGCATCTATAGTTATGTGTGTACTATCCATTTGCATGGATTCAATACCCATAACAATATATGGTGGTGAGAGTGTTTTTTGTTTCTCTTTTGCTTCTTCCTCATCACTGGATGGTGTGTGTGCTTCCACATACATTGGGCTATCAGGATTTGACTATGCACTTACCTTAGGCACTAAGGTCATGAATTGTATGATTTCCTCCTCTCTCTACTTCCCAACATCTTCACAATAGCCTCCCATTAGAAGAATTCTCTTCTTTTGTTCCTCAGCAAGGGATCAATACCCTTCAAAATTATGCTTGAGTCCTTATTAGAGTCAACTTCACATAGTTTATTTATCATTGTGATCCTCAAATTTAGATCTTCTTCTAGTACTCTCTTCTTCCTATTAAATAGCTTGTTATATAGGTCTTCAAATATCTTATTCTGAATATTCTCAAACTTCTTATTTCTCAAAATCATGTTTCTTACAATGGAATTTTCTAATTGTCTCCTATCCATATTTATATATAGATTATAATACTTGTTTAACTATACACAATTGTCATAATTAATTATTTGCATGTTTAGGTTCTCTACCTTTGGTTTCCATGCTCTCTTTCTAGCTACATTTTTTCCTTCCTACACATCTTGCACTACTGGTCTATCTCTAGCTTCATCCTTAGAACTTTCAAATTCAATTCCTTGCATCATTTTCCTTCTCTTGCCTAGTCCACTAGTGGTCTACTTGACCCTTTTCTTGGGTGATGGTGTAGTTTCTTTCTTACCTTTACTAATCTCTCAAATTTCCTTTGTATTGTAGGTGATTCCACCTCTTTCTACTTCCTTGGCTAATCACTTCTTGTCCTCATAGGTTGCACTTGTGCAAATGTTACATATGGTGCAATAGGGGCCTATACACATGGTCGTGCTATTCTAACACCTTTTGAAGGTTTTACAACAATAATAGGAGTTGTTGCTATCACTTCATATTGTTTGCTAGCTTTCATTTCCAACACAATGCCTTTGACTTCATTGAATCCCTCTCTAGTCATGCTTTATTCCTTAAGGATGGAATCTATCACCTTTTTCCACTTTCTTCTTGCTTTCTTGACTGTTTAGTTCTAATTAAAATAATCTAATTTTCTCCTCATAGTTTCGCCATCTAGGGCACTTTTTGTCCTTCTTTGATTGGAGTATGATCAATGCATACCCTTATATGAGCTCTGTGCTCATCTCATATCCCATGGTTTCTATGAACTTAACCATTAGTACCACATCTTCCATACAAGTGTTGTATATTTCCACTATGAAACATATCTCTTCCTTGTATTTTTCTACCATTGAGGGAGATATTCTATACCTCTATTTCATTTTTGACTAATTTTTTTCATCATTTTGTCAATGTCATCATCTCTAACACTCCCCAACTTAGATCTATAGCATTGAGTCACCATCTTCATTGTAAACTCATTGCTATCCCAATTTGTTACTCCATGAAACTTCCTTGTAGCATAGAAAAATAAGTGAGTTAGTAGGGACTCAAATCTTAAAAATGTGCTCTTTGTTTTCTTCACTTTGGAAATGTTATCCAACAATTGTAGTATGATAATCTTACATAGATTAACTTTTCTCCCTTGAAATTCCATAACATAGGCCACATGTAAAAATCCAGCTAGTACAGAGTTAACCCTTGATCCATTGTTGAACTTGTACCCTAATATCTTGCTTAATTAGTTTATTCCTTTGTCTTGAATGGAGTCTACCTTCATGTTTTTTCCATCAAACCTAGTATTCAGGTTTGTCTCAGCCATTTTTCTTACATTCTTCTCATTTACAAGATTGCATCCCTCATTGCTTAAACCTATGACCTTATGAATTAGGTCATTGTCAATAACTATTTGCACATTACCTAGCCATAAAAAATCATTGTGTACCCTACTCAAAATAATTTAGGTCCAATTTTGATTATCAAACTCTATATAAAACATATACTTTACTAAATTCAACTTGCTTAGGTGTGCATCTCAAATTTTAGGGATAAATCACTATTACACATGGTTCCCAAATCTTTATGAATATCTTCATTTCCTATGCTTTCAATATTACAGTGGCTATAACTTATAATATCCTCAACATGAAGCACATTTTCCAAAACTTGTGGAAATGCACCCAATAGCTCATCCAAAAGTGAAATAAATGGATGTTTCTTGAATGCATACCATGGTCTATCACTCACATCATAGACGGTCTAACTAGCCATTACAATTCTACTGTATTCACTAGAAAACTTAGCTTTAGCTTTGTAAAATACCTTAAAATCATGTTTTAGGGCTTCTACAACTTTGTGCTTCACAAACTTCTCTTTGTAATTTTCTTCATTATTGAATCGCCCTTCAATTTGCTCAAGATGCTTCACATAAGCACATGGTACACACAATCTTGTTTGTGATCCTTAAATCATTGCAAATTATACTACACATTAAATGCATATCTACCAAAAATTCAAATACTATCTATCTTTACCAGTAATCGTGTTTTCTAAATTCCTACTCATTGAGATCATATCTAGACTTGTGCACTTGACCATAGCTTACTCTCTATTTCCTTTAGCTTTTGTTAACTACAAAACTTCCAACTCTCTCTAACATTAGTTTTGACTAACTAATGCACTGCCTCTTCTAAAATAACTTAATTCAGCTAGGATGTGTCATAAACAATATATGAATTTAATTTCTCATCAGGTGCATTGAAATATTGTCCCTCCAAAATTATGTAAGAGCTTTCTGGATCCTTAGTTGTCACAAATACTTATTTGAATTCATCAACATGTTCCTTAATTGCTTCCTTCTGACTGATGTCACTGCCATTATCATTTCTTCTATCATTTCTATTATTGTTCCTTTTGTAATTAGGATTCTTGTTAAATTTCCTTGTGTCCATTATGCAATATCTTACTTTGTGTCTGAAGTTATTATATAGCTGACATACAAGTTCATTTCTTCTTTGATTTGTTCCATTCTAATTTTCAAGTGCTCTATAATTTCTTGTAATGTGTCTAGGATTGTTACACTTGTATCACACAAATTGGTTCTTTTCTCCATTGGATTTCTCACCATCATTGGATCTACTATGTGATCTATCTCTTCCATTACCTATAGGGTTAGTATTCCTAAACATTCTACTATTTTCATTATTATCATCAAACTTACATTTCTTACATTTTACTGTGTTATGTCCATAACCATGAAAATTATAATGATATAAATTAGTAATAGGTTTAAAATACTTACATATGCAATCTCTTTTCATATGTACAACTTCATTACATATGAAGAATCTACCTCCAAACTAATGTCTTACTTCCTTGGGTGGTTCATCTTGCTTAGATTTATCAACTTGCTCTATTTTCTTAGGTTCATCATGTTTTGCTGAAAAATCATTTAATTCAACTTCCTTTGACACTTTAGTAGATGTGATTGTTTCTACCTTAGTTAGATCATATTTCTTAGGGGATTCAATAATTGGATCTGGTTCTCTTCTAATTTTAAATTTCTTGGCTAATTCCTCTCAAGTAAGATATCCTCATCTATCTTCTCACTATTGGAATAACGTTTCTCTAACTATTGCTTAGCTTGTGTCAATTCTCCTTTCACGATGATATTATACTTTTCTAATTTTGCATGCTCAATCATGATAGTATCTAGTTCAAATGTAACTTGACTTAATTGGGATCTAAGTTCTGCATTCTTAGTTTTTAGTTTTGGTTCATTCTTGTCACCATTTTTCTTTAGACTCAACTTAAGTTCAAATTTTTTTTAGTTCATGTTTCAAAATCTCATTTTCTTTCTATAGATTTCCTACTTCATCATTGTCACTAGTTTGTGCAATTGAGTCCTTACCATATTTTAGATCATCAATCTTGTCTTTCAGTTTACCAATGAAAACTCTTGCATCTTCATATCTATCTTTTAGGTTATCTCTTTCTTCAAGAAGAAGGTCAATCTTCTCAAGAGCTTCTTCAAGGTTTTTCTTCAATTTTTTCATATCTATAGGGATCTTACTCAAGCTATTAAACTTCTTTTAAGTAACTATGCTTTGATACCAATTGTTAGAAATAGACAATACTGGGGGGGGGGGGGGGGGGGGGGTGTGAATCAATATTCTACAAACTTTTGCCCACAACTGAATATTGTCAATTACTTTATAAATTGCATATGAAAGTAAACTAAAAATGTTGAATAATAAATATAACCATACACATAGAGAACTCATAATACCATTATTTTTTAATTAGGGAAACCCTAGCCAAGGGAAAACCCTAGTGGGGATGATACCCACTAGATGATTCACTAAACAATAGGATCATGTTAAGGATATTGACCCTCTTAGGAGTCTATGATATATATATATATATATATAGTGTCTCAAGTCCTTATTAGAAGACTCAACCCTATTAGGCATTGCTTCAACCCTATTAGGAGTTGCTTCAAACCTATTAAGAGTTGATGAATTAAATACAATGTATTCAAGAAGAGCTCACTACCCTAACATGCAATTATACAATTCAATTCTTCACAAGAATAGATATACATAGAATACTTTATATCTATTGTAATTTTACACTTGCTTTGATCATACAATGGATGTAGTTCATATATCATCTCATTGACTTCATATCAATCATACATATCGCATAGATCATACATATATCACACACTTATCTTCGTAAGATAAGATCTTTACTTATAACTCTCATATTCATGATTCATTTCTTAGTTCTCCTTCATGCTTTCACATGCTTGGCATAATATAAAATAACTTATGGAATAATATCCACATAGTCAGATCATCATGACTTAGTAAATATTTTGTCACTAAAATAATTCCTCAATTCATATAATCCAATTCTCTACTATGCTTTGTTCTTCTCTATTAAATACTCATACTAATATTTCAATAATATCTCATGTTGTACTATTTGTACACAATTGTGCACTAGTATGTGTCATCATGAAAGTATCATAGAACTTTCCTCAATTGTGCATAAGCTAACTCTCAATGAATCATTTGTACAGATAACATCTATTCTTTGTGCTACTGCAAACTATTTAACAATTAGACAATTTTCTCTCTAAATACATAAATGAAAATTTGAAGACATGTTGCCATAAATGACAACTATCAAAACATCTATATGACCATATTGACAACACTTTTGACTAGCTATCATTGGTGTACCAATAGGCTTAAATTTTTTGAAGCCAAATCCCTTTAAAAAGTCTTAAAATACCTCACTTGTGAAAGGAAAATGACATCATTGTTCTGCACAATCTGCAAACCTAGGAAAAAATTAATTCTCCTATCATACTCATTTCAAACTCATTCTTCATTCCTTTAGAAAACTTATCAATTACTTCATCATTACCTCCAAATATTATTTAATGAACAAATATTACTACTATCAAAAAATAATTCTCAATTTATTTCAAATACAAGTTACTATCTAACATACCTTTATCAAATCCAAGTTTTTTTAAATACTTGTCCAACCTTGCATACTAGGTTCTAGGTGCTTGTTTTAGGCCATATAGAGATTTATGCATGATGTAGGAGCATCTTGGGTGTAAGAGAAATATTGCATCACCCAAAAATATTTGTCTTTTCTATTTTAATAAAGACTAGTAGACAGGGTGGTTAATATTTATGGGAACTTGCTATTTTTAGTAAGTTTCTCATGCAAGCTCAAAATATCCTCATTTTCTACATAAAGGTTCATGTTAGAGTTATAAGCCTACCATAAAAATCTCATTGCTCCATCTTATGTATCAAAGAAGTTATTGTAGATTTTTAGTGGAAAAATATGTAGAAAAATCTTCAGGCTCACTATTGGAGGCCCTAGATTGCTCGGATGAGGTCCAAAAAATTGATGGATGGGCACTTGTGCAATTTTGAGCCTATAGATCATGAGTTGGAATTTTTGAAAAGTGGTTATATTGGAGGAACAGTTCAAGAGTTATGGCCTTCCAAAGTTGGGCTATCAAAATTTGTAAAGTAATTTGCCAAAGATTTATTTAGCTAGCTCTATATGTATTGTTAGGGTTTGTCAGCCCTCGGTATTAAGTTTTAATATTTACAACCTTCTCGGGTGATATAAAATTACATATTTAAGAAATGCCTAGATATTTTCTAGAACAACTTTGGGTGGTAGTTTGAAACTTCGTCTTATAGATTACTGTAATAAAGATGCCCATGTGGGTTAGAATATTGTACTTGGAAATTCTACAATTTTGTATTTATGGCACAAATAAGATGTCCACATTTTTTTTCTCGCATTTGTTTTTGTTTCTTTGTTTCTATAATGAACTTATGATTTTATGGTTTTAAGGGGATCACCTTTCATCAATTCAACCTACATACCATATCTTTCTCTTCTATTAGAGAGAAACCTTTAGGATACTCAATGTATACCTCTTTTTCATGCTCTCCATTCAAGAAGGCTACTTTGACATCCATCTAATACACTTTGAACTTCTTACTTGCTGCATAGGAAAAGAATATTTTCACTACTTCCATTCTAGATATAGGGGTATATGTCTCTTCAAAATCTATTCCTTCTTACTGTAATGTCCTTTACATACAAGTCTATCCTTGTTTCTTACAACTTTTCCATATTCATTCATCTTATTTCTGAATACCCATTTGGTTCCAATAACATTCTTGTCTTTAGATCTTGGAACTAATTCCCATGTTTCATTCTTTACAATCTAATCTTATTCTTCCTTCATTTCTTGAATCTAATGATCATCTTTACACATTTCATCTACACTCTTAGGTTCAACTTGAGAAATCAAACATATTTCTTCATTAACTATTTTTCTCATCATCACTCCTTTATCTTTACTTCTAATTATTTTCTCTGGAGGGTGATTCCTTGTCAAATTTCTATTAGAGGTAGGAGTTTCTTATTCAAATATTACTTCTCTTAGTTTAGATCTTTCTCCTCTTTGCTCAACAATTCACACATATTATGTACATCACTTTTAGTCTCAATGATAACTTCTACATCTTCATGGTTAGCCTTTGGATCAACAATAGTTACCAAAAAGATCTCTTCTACTAGTTCTTATTTGTTAACTAATTTAGGATCATTATTTTTATCATCACATTCATTCAAGAAACTTTCTATACTTTTCTTTAGATTCTTCATCTTCATCAAAAATTGAACTCTTTCTATATTTTCTCTCTCTTAGGAAATCTAGACAAAAAATTACCAAAGTCTTTACATGTATAACAAAAAAAAATTGTCATACATTTTGGCTCTCTTTTCATAAGTAGATCAATATGTTCTTTCATCTTCATGAATTCTTTGGATTTGGGTCTATCTTTCCTTGTGTTTCTATTTTTTTGTATGCAACAAAAGGATTCTAGATCTAGAAACTCGATGTTCTCTTCTTTACACAAATTTGATAACTCACCAAGAATATCCATCTTCTAGGTATTTAAATTTCCTCTATTTGACTTAGGACTATCTTTTATAAATTGACTTGTCATTGATCTCCCATAGTTTTTAAGATTTTCCTTAAAGAACCTGAAGCTCTGATACCAATTGTTAGAATATATAATCCACCAATATAACTAGGGGGGTGTGAATTCGTTATCCAACTATTATCACAATTATCAACCTTATTAAATCTTAACCATATGATCAATATAATTAGAAACCACAAAAAGATACTCATGCACAATAGAACCATATATGTTAACTAGGGAAACCCTTGATCAGAGGGAAAACCCCAATGGGGATAATACAAAAAATATGATGTACTAATATAAATATTACTTATTAGAGGATGGACTCTATTAGGAGCCTATGAAATACATTCAACACCTATCAATCCCTATTAAGAGACTTTGAATCTATTAGGAGATTCCAACCCTATTAGGAGTTGTAGTAGGTAGATGGACCCAATGTCCAAATAGCTTTAGGGGCAAGACTAGTGAACCCACTTTCCAAATGATCTCTATATTATTTTTTGCTGAATAATAGAAATGTACTATATTGTTCCTTCCTCTTTCGTTATCCTTTCAACTAGACTTGTACTCCTTTTGATCTTGATACTAGATCATAAACTTCACATCCAATAATCCCTTAGATTTCTTAAAGACATTTACCAAATAATCTATTCTTTCTCACACTTCCTTGAACACTTCACACTTTCACACACTTTACAAACAAGGAAAACATCTTTCTTTTATATCCTTTCTTCAAAATAATACCTTGATTTGGCCTTGAGGCTTTCCCAATTAATTATATTGAGATAAATAATTATATTGTAATTACAATAGCACTATCGGCTCACAGTCTATAAAAATTCTCACACATGTGACTTTAGGACTTCCACATTCATTGACATCATCATCAAACTATCTTCTATCACTATCTAACTCTACATCTCTAGATTATATCTCTATTAGAAGATATAAAGTAATCATCTAAAACTTCTTAATAGGTTCTTTGTTTCTGTACTACTCTTTGTAAATCGAACATATTTTATGTACATATTTTTCTCACTTGATGTGTACTTAACCTCTTCATTGGGACATAACATATAACATATCCTTAACTACAGTGTATCTCACCTATACATCAAACCTATGTTTGTACAACCTTGATCTTTGTCTGCTACTTTGCTAGTCTTTACAAAATTACTACTATGTTGACATTAGTAACAAACACAATCATGAATGTAATATGTCAATATTACCACATGCTTTCCAATTCTTAGAATACTCCCCCAAAGGAATACCATCAACATTTTTACTAACACTTAAAACTCTCATCCCTTCAAGTGTCATATCGACATGACACTTATCATAAGCTTACACCCCTAGATTGACACATGACCAAATTTAACTTCATTTTTGTCAAAGTTGTCAAGGATTTTGTCAAATGTAACTTAGTTTAGTGAGATGAGTTAGGAAAAATGCATTAGGATGAAAGCTTGTGGACTTGTTAGTCATGCTCATGTGATTACTCCTAGTTTTTATTTCTTCTATCATAATAGATGCATTTTTGGATTATGTACATAGATCTTATAACATAGTTTATTTCTATATATTATCTCAATATTGTGAGTCAATCAATAATAAAGTAAAAAGTTTCAAGACATAACACAAAATAAAATGTTAAAAAATTTCCATTTTCATGGGAGTTCAAATTGGGAGAATTATGTTTTAAGAACTGAAGAACCAAAAGAAAAAAAAACCTTAGATCCTAATTTCCAAATTAGAATTAAGAAATAAAATTAGTGGGTAAGTCATGCCAATCCAAGGTAATAACTTTCTATTGCATCTATCTAATGATTGTAAAATGGATTATCTTGATCTTTTGTTGTCACTAGTATCTATAAATGTTATTCCCATGTTTCAACAAGAACAAATAGTTGATTAATCTTTAGTACAAGATAATTTTGATAATGAAGATTTAACCATTTTTTCTTGTTTTTGCAAGGAGAAATCCAAGTACATCTACAACATTGATCGAGAGAATGAGCTCATGAGTATCCATATTATCTCTAAGCCTCAATATACTAAAGGTGAATGTGAACTAGTATCTTCATGTCTCAATGATAACTTCATGTATTAGACTAGAAAGATAAAGATATAATTAATAATATGAACATATATTATAATTTTATTGGGTTAGACATGTTGGAAATGTGGTAAGTAATATTTTTTGAGTATTGTCATTTATAGCAACATTTATTTAGCATTTCATTTATGTATTTAGAGTTATAAAATTGTGCAAGTGTTAGACAATTTGTAGTAGCATAGAGACAAATATGATGTGTATGGGCAACACACTTAAAATTAGTTTATGTGCAGTTGTGGATGTCTTTATGACAATGTCATGATGACATGGTTAAGTGTGTAGAGGTGTATAGATAGTATGGCACAAGTTACAATTGAAATACCAGTATGGGTATTTGACATAGAAGAACAAAGCATAGTAAAGAATTGAGTTGGATGACTTAAGGAATTATTTTGGTAACAAAATAATTACTAAATCATGATGAGCTAAATTTTTGGATATCATTCCATAAGTTATTTTATATTATATCAAGCATGTGAACAGATGAAGGCTGACTAAGAAAATAATTATTAATTTGTCAAGTATATGTATATATCTTATCTTGCATAAAGGTGGTGAATGATGATGCAATGATATATGATATGAAAACAATTGTATGGAAAAATTGAAAGTTATATAAGCATTATGTGATATGAGATCTAATGTATGATTAGAGTAACTGTAAATTACAATAGTGAGAAAGTATTGTATGAATACCTATTTTTGTGAAGAAATTTATTTTATAAATGCATGTTAGACTAGTGGCCTCTTCTTGCATATATTGTATTTGATCTACAACTCCTAATAGGGTTGAGGGTTCTAACAAGGCCTAGTCCTCTAACAAGGACTCAAGACACTATATATACATCATAGACTCCTAATAGGGTCAATATCCTTAACATGGTTTTTTTTAGTGAATCATCTCGTGGGTATCATCCCCATAGGGGATTTCCCTTTCCCAGGGTTTCCCTAGTTAACAAATAATGGTGTTACAAGTTCTCTATTTGTATGGTTATATTTATTGTTCAAAATTATTGGTTTACTTTCATATGAAATTTATAAAGTCATTGACAATATTAATTTGTGGGCAAAAGATTATAGAATACTGATTCACCCTCCCCCCTCAGTATTATCTATTTCTAACAATTGGTATCAAAGTACAATTACTCTAAAGAAGCTTAACAACTTGAGTAAGATCCCTATGGATGTGGAATAGTTAAAGAGAAACCTTGAAGAATCTCTTGAATAGATTGACCTTCTTATAGAAGAAAGAGATAACTTGAAAGATAGGTATAAAGATGTAAAAGTTTACATTGGTAGACTAAAAGACAAGATTGATGATCTGAAATTTGGCAAGGAATCAATTGTGTAGACTAATGACAATGATGAAGTATGAAACCTCAAGAAATAAAATGAGATCTTGAAACATAAGCTGAAAATTGTTGAACTTAAGTTGAGTCTTAAGAAAGATGGTAGTAAGAGTGAACCTGATCTAAAATCTAAGAATGCACAACTAAGATCCTAGTTGAGTCAAGTAACATCTAAATTAGATTCTATTAAGATTGGGAATGTAAAACTAGAAAAGTACAATATCATTATGAAAGGAGAATTGACACAAGATGAGCAACAATTAGAGAAACTTTATTTCACTAGTGAGAAGATTAATGAACAAATATTTCACCAAAGACCTTCTTATGATAAGATAGGACTTGGATATCTTATTGGTGCGAAATCAGCCAAGAAAGTTAAAATTAGAAGAGAATTAGTTGATTTATTAGTGAAACATGATGAACCTAAGAAAATAGTGTTGTGATATGGAGCCTAATCAGACTTACAGGTTTATTTGGCATGATTTCTATCCAAATTATTTTCGCAGGTTCCTGGGGTAGCATACTAGTTGTGTTCCCTATCACAGTACAGGGTGGGGTTGAGGGGAAATGCCCCCACTAGGGTTTTTAGGGGTAGCACCCCCAAATCCAAAAATTCCCTTATATTGTAAAAGGTGTTAGCTACTATTTTTCTATTATTCTAGCCCTAATTTTGTAAGTGACAAAAAGCTTGTATAAAAAGTCTTAGGGTTACAGATTTTCATAATAACTGATATGAAAATTGGTTCTTATGGTGGTATTGAGCAATAAGGGATTATATATTGTAATCAGGTTGTAATCACTAGATAATAATAATATTGGACTTGCTATTGGTGGACATAGCCTAGCTATTGGATGAACCACATTAAATCTTGGTGTCTTGTGTTCTCTTTTATCTAGTCTACTATTTTCTAGTATTGGTTATATTTGCATGTAACTATTATTTCTATCTGAGGTCAATCCTAAAAAATAGAGCAAGTTGATAAACCTAAAAAAGATGAACCACCCAAGGAAATGAGACATGAGTTTTGAGGTAGATGTTTCATATGTAATGAAGTTGTTCATATGAAAAGAGATTGCATAGGTAAGTCTTTTAAACCCATTACTAATTTATATTATTATAATTGTCATGGTTATGGACATAAAGTAGTATATTGTGAGAAACCTAAGTTTGATGGCAATAATGAAAATAGTAGAATGTTTAGGAATACTAACCCTGCAAGTAATGAAAGAGGGAGATCTAATGATGGAGGAAGATCTAATGGAGAAAAGAAATAGTTTGTGTGCTAGAAGTGTAACATACTTGGACACATTGCAAACAATTATAGAGCACTTGATAGTTAGAATGGAACCAATCAAAGAAGGAATGCACCTTTATGTGAGTTATGTAATAACTTTAATTACACAATGAGATATTGCAGAATGGACAAAAGAAACTTCACTAGGAATCCTAATAATAGAAGGGAAAATAATAGAAATGACTGAATTAATGGAAATGACACTAATAATAAGTAATCAAGCAACATGTTGATGAATTCAAGGAAACATTTGAGAAAGCTAAGGATCTAGAAAGTTCTTATATAGTTTTGGAGGAATAGTATTTTGATGCATCAGATGAGACATTGAAGTCAACAATTATTTGTGACTCATCCTATTTGAATTGAGTAATTGTAGCAGAGACAAAGCATCAGTTGATAAGAGTTGATGATAGAGAAATGATTATAATTTTCTTAGTTAAAAAAAGATGAAAGACATAGAAAGGAGGCTATGGTTGAGTACATAGGCAAAGATATACTCTTAGGAAGATTCAAGAAAGAAAACAAAGTTATTGGTAAACAAAGACAATTTGTGAATCTATAATAGATACACATTTAATGTGTAGTGCGATTTGAAATGATTTAAGGATCACAAACAAGATTGTGAGTACCATTTGATCATGTGAAGTGTTTATAGTGAATTGAAGAGAAATTTGAAAGAAATTTGGAGCAGGAAAATAAGTTCTTGAAGCACAAAGTTGTAGAAGCCCTAAACATGATTTTAATTTATTTTATGGAGCTCAAATTAAGCTTTTAGTGCATACAATTAAGATACAATGTTTTTATAGTTAGTTTATGATGTTAGTAATAGACTGAGATATGTATTCAAGGAACAACCATTTGTTTCTCTTTTGGATGATCCATTAGGAACATTTTTGCAAATCTCATAGAACGTGCTTCACATTGAAGACATTAGAAGTTATATTCATTTCAAGATTGAGAGTATACAAGATGAAGATATACAGAAGGACTTAGGAGTCATGTGTAATAATGAGCTAACTTTGACTTCTAAGTATACACACATGAGTGAGTTAATCCTAGTAAATTATATGTTTTACATAGAGTTTGATAATCATGAATGGACCCAAATCATTTTGAGTAGGTACATGATCAAATATTTTGGTTAGGAGATGTGCATGTCATAGTTGATAATGACCTAATTCACAAGGTCGCTAGACTAAGTAATAAGAGATGCAATCCCATAAATGAAAAGAATGTAAGGAAGACAATTGAAACAAACCTAAATACAAGATTTGATAGAAGGAACATGAAATTTGATACTATTCAAGACAAAGAAGTAAAGCTATTAAGTAAGGATTTAGGATACAAGTTTAACCATGGGTTAACTCAGTACCAATCAAATTCTTGCACACAACATACAGAATGGTAGTTCAAAGAAGGAAAGTAAATCTTTATGAGATAATTAGATTATAGTTGCTAGATAACATTGTTAAATTGAAGAAGACCAAGAATGCAATATTCATATTTGTGTCCTTATTGAATCATTTGTTCTTCTATGCAACAAAGAAGTTCCTAGGGGTGATTAATTGGGAGAGAAATGATTGCACAATGAATTTGGTTACTCAATGTTATAGATCAACACTAGAGAATGTAAAAGATAATGACATTGACACAATGGTGAAGGTTTTCTAGACCAAAATTAAATAGAGGTACAAAATTGTTGAAATAATTAATTAATTATATATTTTCTTTAATGTTACACAAAATTTCATATCATTACCAGTTAGTGTATGTTGAGCTTACTTAGGCATTGAAGACAATTTTCTATGGCTACTATTAGAATTCTTTAGAATAACCTAGATGGGGGTGAATCAGTTATCCAAGGTCCAATTATGTCCAATTCAAACTTTCTGATTAAATAGGAGTGAATCAGAAGTGTTGTGCTTCTTCTTACTTATTATGCATGAAATTAAACATTAAATAATCATGAAAAGTAAACATGCATCACACCATAACACAAATGATATTGATGACCCAAAAACTCTCCAAGAATAAGAAGGTGAAATTGGGGTGGGGATGATACCCACTGAATAATTGCACAATTGATTTCAACCACTTCTGATGGTCTACCCTATTAAAGGCTACAACACATTGTTAAATGTGACCCTATTAAAGGATTTCTATACCCTGTTAGGAGTGTGCCTTGTTAGAGGACTTAAGAACATTCAACTTGGAATGTCACCCTGTTAAAGGATTTACATAGAGCTGTTAGGCTCACCCAAGTCCATGGGATTTTCAGTTGCCTTCTCAAAAGAATCTTTCATCCCTCTCTAAGGATCTCCTATCCTCCTCCTAAGGATACCTTATCCTTCTCCTAAGGATCTCTTTATCCTATCCTTCTCCTGAGGATCTCTTTGTCCTTCTCCTAGGGATCTCTTTATCCTTTTTCTAAGGCTTATCCAGCTAACTGTTAAGCTAACCTAGTAATGTAAGATTTCAATATCTAATACAATGGTAAGAGAGTATTAGAAGGGTTTTTACCTAATAAAGATTGCAACCCTAACTATGCAAATCTCAGATCACTCTTTAGTCCCTTTCTTTGCTTGGATTCTCTCCCTTGTAGTGTTGATAGCTTGTTCACCCTTCAAGATCTGTCTCCTTGAGTTCTTCCACTCGTTATGCCAATGCATTCTATGGTCACTTGATCAACTCCAAGTCTTGATGCTCTATTCTTACTCCTCTTGGCTTCTTCACATGATCACACTTATGACCAACTCCCTCTCATGCATGTGCATTTGATCTCTAACTTGCAACTCCTTATAAAGAAGTTATGTTCTTCATTTCTTGCTCAAATCTTTTTAGAAAATAGTATTATTTTCCCTCCAAATTGTTTCTTCTAGAAACTTTATGATAAATCCATTAGTATTCACCTTGAATTGGTTTGCATGTAATCCTTATCATCCAACTAATTCACAAAATTTGATGTAACAACCTTATCATTGCTGATCTGGCAAATCTTTGACTTAATGAATAATGCAGCAACTCAACATCATTGGTTTATTGATGCTCGGCTCCTTCTATGTTACTCAGCTTCTATTGTTATTTTACTAGTGCTCAGCACCTATGGTATTTTTTCTTTTCTCAGCACTTGAAGACTTACTCAGCATCCATTATCTTTTTTTGCTACTTGGCACCTGAAGGATTCTGTATTACTCGACATCTAAATAATCACTTGGCTTACACTAAAGTTGAACTTGCTCAGCTTCAACTAGGAATCTGCTTGGTTCTAACTAGCTTGCTTGGCTCTCTCCAATGAACTTAGTTAATCCTTACATCTTTGATGTGTCTTAGTGTGTCCATCCCATCCTCTATGTCTTAGAGTATGTTATCAATACATTATTTTATCAATGACTTAGCTGATCCTTACACTTCATTACAACATCATAACTTCAACCTTTCTCTAGGTATTCTAGTTACATCTTATTGATTGCCACCTCCTTGTCAATCAACCAAATGATAGTATTTGGATCACTTAAGAAATTTTCATTCTTGCAAGTAGCAAGTTTGACATCAATGATAAAACAATGATTGAAACATTCTTTACCAGTTCCATTTCTCTTCATTTATGTTCTTTTCAATCATTTCCAACAATCTCCCTCTTTGGCATTGATGGCAAACCAAACTGACCAAATGATTAAGTTGATCAACTTAGTTACCACCAAAATTACATAAATTTTTACATTTTCTACTTGGTATATAACTAATACAAACTAAATCCTTTGTTCTACTTCTCCCTCTGGACTACTGCATCTGTACTTTGTATTCTTGATCCTTCATGGTTGCTTGCTAATTCTTATTTCCTCTAAATTTCCCTCTTTCTTATACATATTTCATATATATCTCACTCTTACTTTGTATTGATCCCTCTTACTTTGTATTGATCAGTTTCTCATATATCTCCCTCTTTGACATAAATTCCAAAGATGTAGCATCTTCAACATGCTAAGTATAAGTTTTTCATCTTATGTTTTCTCCCTTTGTCACCATGCATGTGACTGATCTAAAATTTCTGTTCCTATTGTCATCCTCTACATCATTCTTCTGATATTTTCAATGATCTACTCCTACTGATGTAGGGAAGCTTCTATGCTACTTTAGACTACTTAAGTTAGGGGAATTACCCCCAACTTGCCTCTAAGATATTCATAAGGATCCTTGGGCAATGATTTGGTGAAGATATCTGCAGTTTGTTCCTTTGTGTGAATGTACTCCATCTTCACTTGTTTGTCTTCCACCAATTCTCTAACACAGTGATACTTGATTGCAATATTCTTGGTTTTTGCATGTATTACTGGATTCTTGGATATGTTTATAGCACTTGTATTATCACAATACAATATCATAGGTTTGGTTACCTCTTCTTTCATTCCTTTCAATAGATGTTTGAGCCACACAATGTTTGTGCAATTGACTGCTGCTGCCACATATTCTACTTCTACAGTGGACTAAGATGTGCATGTTTGTTTCTTGCTAGTCCAAGTAACTAGCCTTTTACCTAAAAATAGTGCTTGTCCACTTGTGCTTTTCCTGTCATCAATGTTGCCTCCAAAATTTGCATCTGTGTATGCATTGAGCTCAAACTTCTCATTCTTTTTGTAATATAGGCCAAAATCATCAGTTCCTTTGAGATACCTCATTATCCTCTTTACTGCCATGAGATGATTTTCTCTAAGATTAGCAAAGAATCTAGCCACTATTCCAACTGCTAATGCTATGTCTGGTCTTCTATGTACAACATATTGTAGTTTTCCAATCATGGATTTGTACATTGTTTGATTGACTTCAATTGATTCATCATTTTTAGATAGCTTATGTCCTATTGCCATTGGTGTGCTTATAGGTTTGGAGTCTTTCAATCCAAATTTCTTGAGTATCTTCTTGATGTATTTTGATTGTGTCATGAATATGCCATGTTTTAGTTGATGTACTTGCAATCATACAAAGGACTTGATTTCTCCAAACATAGACATTTCAAACTCATGTTTCATTTATCAACAGAACTTTTGTAAAGTACTTCCTTTTTTCCAAATACTATGTCATCCACAAATATTTCAGATAGAAGAATATCCTTACCTTTTTCTTATTTGATGTACATGTTGTTGTTGTCATCAGTTCTTTCAAATCTTATTTGCACTAGATACTTGTGAAGTCTCTCATACCATGCTCTAGGTGCTTGCTTCAATCCATATAGAGCCTTGTGTAATTTGCATACCTTGTTTTTGTTATTTTTATCAACAAAACCTTTTGGTTGCTCTATGTAGACTTCCTCTTCAAGTATACCATTCAGGAATGTTGACTTAACATCCATTTGATAGATTTTAAATTCTTTGAAGGTTGTGTATGCTAGTAAGGTCCTTACACCTTCCATTCTAGCAACTAGAGCAAAAGTTTCTCCATAGTCTAGTCCTTCTTCTTGTGTGTATCCTTTGCAAACTAGTCTTGCCTTATTTTTTGTGATTTCACCATTCTCATCTAACTTGTTTCTAAACACCCACTTGGTTCTAATTACATTCTTGTCAGTTGATCTTGAGACTAAGGTCCATGTCTTCTTCTGCTCAATTTGTTCTATTTCTTCTTTCATAGCATTGTACCAGTCATCATCTATTATGGCTTCACTTACTATTTTTGGTTCCATTTTGCTGAGTAGGCATATCTCACTTTTGAGTCTATTCCTTGTCATTGGTCCTACCTCTTTGTTTCCAATAATTTGATTTGCAAGATGATTACTTTTTACATACTTTCCTAATACTGGTTCTTTCCTTGTTTGCATGTTGTCTCTTTCAAAATCTGAATCATCATGCATATTTTCATCAAGTATTTGTTCATTTTCTTCTTGTTGGCTATTCTCAGAATTTGAATGAACATTCTCTGCATTCTGAAGCTCGGCTTCTGTATGTGTCTGTTGTTCGACATTCACTATCTGTGATTTGACAGATACTGAATTTTGTTGCTGATTGTCATTCTAAGTTGCAACTTCACCATTATTAGGTATACCTTCATAAAAGTATACAAAGTTCTTGTATTCTTCTACTTTTTTGGTGTCCTCAACACTTTGAACTTTTGCAAGCTCATCAAACTTCATATTTGTGCTTTCTACTACTTTGTTAGTGTTAACATTCAAGCACTTATAAGCTTTGCTTCTAGTAGAATAACCAAGAAATGTGCCTTCCTCACTTTTTGCATCAAATTTTCCATTTCTAGACTCTTTATATATATAGCATTTGCATCCAAATGTTTTGAAATATTTTACATTAGGAGAATGCCCATACCATAATTCAAAAGGTGTTGCATTTGTACTTTTCTTGACTTTAACTCTATTGAGTGTGTAGACTGCAATACTTACAGCTTCTCTCCAGTACTTGAGTGCAACATTTTTCTCCATCATTAAGGTATTGGCATAGTCAATAACTAATCTATTCCTTATCTCTACTATACCATTCTGAGGTGGAGTCCTAGGTGCTAATGTTTGCCTTTTGATTCCTCTTTCATTGTAGAACTCTTCAAATTCCCTTGATGTGAATTCACCTCCTCTATCAGATCTGAGACATTTTAGGCTCTTTCTAGTCTCTTTCTCTACTCTAGCAAAGTACCATTTGAACATTTGAAATGCATCTAAATTTAGTTTTAGGAACATGACTATCATCATCCTTGAATAGTCATCTACAAATAGCATTATGTATCTGTCACCTTTGTAGCTTTGTACTTCAATAGGACCACACAAGTTAGTATGAACATGCTCTAATAATTCATTATAAGTATTGATTTTGAAAGTTGACTTGGTCATCTTCCCTAGTTGGCATTTTTTTCACATGGTGTTATTAGGTTTCTTCAAATTTGGTAGATCTCTGACTTTCTTCAATTTGCTAATGTTTATTAGATTGTCAAAATCTACATGACATAGCCTCTTGTGCCATAACCATACATCATTAGTTTGAACAGTGAGACAGGAAGCATCTTCCATGTTCAGATAAAAAAAATTACTCCTATTTTGATCACCTTTTCCGATTAGACTTCCTTGAGAATCATAGATTTTGGCAATTCCATTTCCAAATTCAACCTTGTATCCTATGTTGCTTAGCTGTGAGACACTTAACAAGTTATAATTTAGGCCTTCAACATAGTATGCATTATCACATGATATCCTTTTAATAAGCTTGATACTACCTTTCCCTTTGATCTGACATGGTGCATTATTACCAAATCTAACACTATTTCCTTCATATTGAGTAAAGGTAATGAACTTACTTTTGTCTCCAGTCATGTGATGAGAGCATCTGCTATCTATGATCCATCTATCATTCTTGTTCATGCAGGTTACTAGGGTAGTTGCTTCATCTTCATCTGATTCATCTTTCATAGCCACATAGACTACTTCATCATCATTCTCGTTGGAGTCTTCTTCAACAATTTAGCATCTTTTGCCTTTACCTCTGTAGTCCTTGTTGTAAATTGCCTCCATCCTTGTAGTTTTTCTTTTGTGTGCATCTGGCTGCAATGTGACCAACTTCATTACAATTTAAAAAAATGATTGGTAGCTTACGTTTGAATTTTCCTCTTCCTCTATGAAATCTTCTTGCTAGTAATGCCTCTAATTGGTGTACATCATCTTCATCAGTGCTACTGTCACTGGATACATATTTTCCTTTTCCACTATTTTTCTTTGTTTGCACCTCCTTGTTGTCTTTTAATGTCATCTTGGCTTTGAATGTAGATTCAAATTTTTTTGGCTTGTAGTTATCAAAGTTGGATAGCTCAAAAGCAGCGAGTCTTCCAATTATTCCTTCAAATGACAATGTGTTGCCTAGTACACACCTTAGCTCTTGGATGGATGATACTCTTATAGCATAGATAGGAAGCAAAGTTCTCAAGTATTTTCTACATAATGTTTCTTCTACTAACTATCCTCCTAGGCTTCTTATGGCACTGACTACTTCCTTCATCCTTGCACTGTATTGAGCGGCATTCTCTCCTTCTTCCATTTTCATATCATCAAACTTTCCTCTTAGGCTTTCTCTTTTAACTCTCTTGACATTATCATCTCCTCCATAGATTCTTGACAATGTTTCCCACATTTGATGTGAAGTATCACATTCTTTGATGTCATCATACTCGGCATAGCTTAGTGCTGAATCAATATGTAACATTGCTTGATTGTGCTCCTTCTTCTTGCTCATGTCATCTGCAGTGAGGGGTCCTGCAGGGTCTACATGATCAACTGTGATTAAGGTCTGTGCATACTCACCTATTGATCTAAGGTGTAGCTTCATCAAACTTTGCCATGCAACAAAGTTGTCTTTTTTTAGCTTGGGAACTTCTCTCTTGGACATCTTGATCTTTCTGTTGCTAGTACCTTGAAACAAATTAGTAGTGTGTGCTCTAATAGTAATTGTTAGAATTCTTTCGAATAACAAAGAGGGGGGGGGGGGGGGGTGTGGGGGTGAATCAGTTATCCAAGGTCCAATTATGTCCAATTCAAGCTTTCTAATTAAACAAGAGTGAATCAGAAGTGTTGTGCTTCTTCTTACTTATTATGCATGCAATTAAACATTAAACAATCATGAAAATTAAACATGCATCACACCATAAAACAAATGATTTTGATGACCCAGAAACCCTCTAGGAATAAGAAGGTAAAACTAGGGTGGGGATGATACCCACTAAATAACTGTACAATTGATTTCATCCACTTTTGATGGTCTGCCCTGTTAAAGGCCCACCCTATTAAAGGCTACAACATATTGTTAAATGTGACCCTATTAAAGTATTTCTATACCCTGTTAGGAGTGTGCCATATTAGAGGACTTAAGAACATTCAACTTGGAATTTCACCCTGTTAAAGGATTTACATAGTGCTATTAGGCTCACCCAAGTCCATGGGATTTTCAGTCGCCTTCTCAAAAGAATCTTTCATCCCTCTCTAAGGATCTCCTATCCTCCTCCTAAGGATCTCTTATCCTTCTCCTAAGGATCTCTTTATCCTTCTCCTGAGGATCTCTTTGTCCTTCTCCTGGGGATCTCTTTATCCTTTTTCTGAGGCTTATCCACCTAGTTGTTAAGCTAACCTAGTAATGTAGGATTTCAATATCTAATACAATGGTAAGAGAGTATTAGAAGGGTTTTGACTTGATAAAGATTGCAACCCAAACTGTGCAGATTTCATATCACTCTTCAGTCCCTTTCTTTGCTTGGCTTTTCTCCCTTGTAGTGCTGATAGCTTGTTCACCCTTCAAAATCTTTCTCCTTGAGCTCTTCCACTCATTATGCCAATGCATTCTATGGTCACTTGATCAACTCAGAGTCTTGATGCTTTGTTCTTACTCCTCTTGGCTTCATTTCTCACTCAAATCTTTTGAGAAAATGGTATTGTTTTCCCTCTTAATTGTTTCTTCTAGAAACTTCATGATAAATTCATTTGAATTCACCTTGAATTGGTTTTCATGGATTATATAGAATTTTGTGACATCTACTCATCATCCTTATCATCCAACTAATTCACAAAATTTGATGTAACAACCTTATCATTGCTAATCTGGCGAATCTTTGACTTAACAAATAATGCAACAACTCGGCATCATTGGTTTATTGATGCTTGACTCCTTTTGTGTTACTCAACTTCTATTGTTATTTTACTAGTGCTCAGCACCTATGGCATTTTTGCTTTCCTTGATACTTGAAGAATTACTTGGCATCCATTATCTTTTTTTGCTACTCGGCACCTGAAGGATTCTATGTTACTCGGCATCTAAATAATCACTCATCTTACACTAGAATTGAACTTGCTCAACTTCAACTAGGAATTTTCTCAGCTCTAACTATCTTGCTCAGCTCTCTCCAATGAACTTAGTTAATCCTTACATCTTTGATGTGTCTCAGTGTGTCCATCCTCTGTGTCTTAGAGTATGTTATCAATACATTATTTCATCAATGGCTTAGTTGATCCTTACACTTCATTACAACATCATAACTTCAACCTTTCTCTAGGTACTCTTGTTATATCTTATTGATTGCCACCTCCTTGTCAATCAACCAATTGATAGTATTTGGATCACTTAAGCAATTGTCATTCTTGCAAGTAGCAAGTTTGACATCAATGAAAAAAAAAATGATTGAAACAATCTTTACCAGTTCCATTTCTCTTCATTCATGATCTTTTCAATAATTTCCAATAGCTACTAAGCAATCCAAAGCTTTTCTAGTTCATAAGACAATGTCTACTGAGTTCACTTGGGCACCAAAAGAAAGTTTGTGAAAGATGAGTGTTAACAAAGCTCACTTGGTTAATGAAGAAAGTGTTGGGTGGAACCAGTGTTAATTGAGCTCAATAGATTACTAAAGAAACATTGCTAGTATGTAGTGTTGACCAAGTTTCACTTGGTTAACATAGGAAATCTATTTATGAGTTAGTGTCTACCAAGTAGGGTAGGCTAACAAAGGATTTTCTTGTTTTGGCATATTGAGTTCAATTGTTTTATTTGTTGGTTATAGACATATGAGAAGATGAATATTAATTATTCTAAGTTGTATTTGAGTTAACTTGACAATATGAAAGATATAAATAAAAGGTCAAGTTGAGGATTAGAATCTGTGAAAGAGTGAAGAATGTGAATGAATGGAAGATTTTGAAGATCTAATGATGCAAAGAGCAAGTGAATTATAAGGATAAGAAAAATATCTTTGTGAAGCTGAAAAGTTATATTCAATCAAAAAGGATCAAGTATACAAGCTAGAATTGAGATCTATAATTAGTAATTCAATTGTATCCAAATCAAGTCATGTCATTTTTACTCTCTAACCATTATAGAAGTGATCTAAATCTCTTAATAGAGTTGGCTTAACAACTATTTGTAAATCTTCTAACAAGGTGGTAGTTCTATTGAATTGTCTAAAGACCTCTAACAAGACCACTCCTAATAGGATGATTAAATCTTCTAATAGGGTCACACCTAACAGTGTATTTGTAATCTTTAATAGGGTGGGCTCCTAATAGGGCTCACTTCAAAAGAGTGAAAATTAGTAACTAGTTGCAATTGGTAGTTTTTCCCAAATTAGGTTTCTATGTTAAATCTTAGTGTCAAATGTGTTCATGTTATTTCTTTTATGTGCTTGCAACTAAGTTAAAGTAATAAGTAATCATAGATAACATCTAAAGATTTTCATATTAAGTGTTTGCCAAATAGTTACCGTGTTTATCAAGTTACAACATTTCTTTGTTTGTCGAGCATCAACAAAATTAAGTTTTCATAGAATTATTTTGTACTAACTATTGGATACAATTATCTAATTGTGTGTTGTCTGTGATGTTACAAAAATGTCATATCAATTTTTAGCCAGTGCTTACCAAGCTTACTTGGTTAGCAAGACAAATTTTCTTGTCTACTCAGTATTTCTAGAAATTACTCTATGAAGACAAGTGTTTACCAAGACGGGTCGACTATCAAAGGATTTGGTTGATTTGGATATGAAGTTTAATTATTTTGAGTATTGATTCTAGCCAACTATGATGATGTTATTGGTCATTATAATTTGTAATTAAGACGACTTAATAATTTGGATGGTATAAATGAAAGGTCAGTTGAGATTCTTGTGTGTGTATGAAAGTGTATTGATTGATTGAGAAGGAAAGTGTGAGCAAAATTGAAGGATGGTCAGATATCCTTGTGGAGCAGAAAATTAATATTCAATCAAGAAAGATCTAGTATGAAGTAGAATAGAGATTTGTAATGAGAAATTTAGTTGCATCACAATTAGGTCATTTCATTGTTATTTTCTTACCATTGTAGCAGTGATTCAAAATTTCTTAACAGAGTTGGTTTAACAACTAATTGTAAATCCTCTAACCAGGTGATAGTTCTTTTGAATTGTTTTAAAGACCTCTTGCAATGCCACTCCTAATAGGGTGATTAAATCCTTTAATAAGGTCACACCTAGTAATGTGTTTTGTAACCTTTAACCGGGTTGGCTCCTAATAGGGCTCACTTCAGAAGAGTGAAAAATAGTAACTAGTTACATTGATAGTTTTTTCCATATTGGGTTTCCACATTAAATCTTGGTGTCTCATGTGTTTATGTTATTTATTTTATGCTTAATTACTATGAATGTTTAAGATTAGCTAAAAGGAAATCACACTACTTTTATTGAGTTACAACATTTTATGTGTGTTTACCAAATAACAACAACAATTAGTTTTATTGTTAACATCCAAGGGATCTAAAATATTTTTGTGGTAAATAATTCACCCCCCTCTCAGTTACTCCATCTATATTTCCAAAGATTGGTATCAGAGCTTTTGGTGCTTGCGGGAAAGGTTTCAAGGACCTAAGCTAAAGACTAAGATGTCTTACAAAAGAGAAATTCCAAAGCTTAACAGATACAACTTTTTAGCATGGCAGGGACTCATGAGACTTCATCTAGCTTCCATTGGTGATTCAAGATTGAAATACCTTGACGAAGAATATACAACTCCTACTGGTACATTATCTATTAGAGATATTGCTAAGAAAAAGAAGCATAACACCATGATGATAGATATTTCATTTGCTCTTAGCTATGAGGAATTTGATGATATCAAATACTGCAAAACTATTGTTGAAATGTGGAACAAGCTAAAAGACATCTATGGTGGTGATTAAAATGTGAGGAGAGCCAAAGTAGAAAGCCTTAGAGGAAAATTTGATCAAATGAGAATGAGAGAAGATGAAAATATTATCAAATATGTGAAAAAAATCAAAGCTAGTGTCAATGAAATTAAAGCTTTTGGAGGAGATATCAAGGAAAAAAATGTTGTAAGTAAAGTTCTCAAAACATTTCTTCCTATCTATCCAATTAGAGTATCTACTATTGAAGAAAGAAGGTGTGAAACAAATCATAAGATAACTTTGGATACCTTAGTAAGAAGATTGATAGCTTTTGAGCTAGATAACTTTAACAATTATGTTCTAGTTTCCAAGAATATTGAATCTGCATTTGAGGCCAAGCTTTCACTTAAGGAAAAAGGTAAGAAAATAAAGGGAATTCAGTCAAAAAGTGAAGAAGAATTAGAAGAAATTTTTGATAGTGATCTTGGAGTTGTTGAAACTTTACTTTCAAGGAAATATTCTAGAGGCAGAGGTAAATACAAAGGTAAAGTTTCCCTAATCTATTTTTCATGTGAAGAAATTGGTCATATTGCTGCCAGGCACCCAAACAAAGAAAGTAAGGATGAGAAGAAAAGTCAGAAGTGCAATGGAAAGAAGGATTTCAAAAATCACAAATCATTCAAGAGAAAAAAATAAGAAGACTAGTTTTATGGCTAAAGATTCTAATAACAGGGAAGATGAAATAGTTTACATTGCTATAAGAGATGAATTTGATGATGAAGAAGAAGATAAGATGACACTTATCTCTCATGTGAGAAAAAATGATACATGGATCATAGATAGTGGATGTTCACATCATATGACTGGTGATAAAACAAAGTTTGAACACTTTGAAGACTATGATGGTGGTAGTGTAATGTTTGGAAATAATGAACCTTGTTGCATAAAATGGAAAGGCTAAATCTCATTAACCAAAGAACTTGTATGTGACAATGCCTACTAGGTTGAAGGACTAAAACATAATTTGCTAAGTGTGGCATAGCTAATCAGCATTGGATTCAAGGTAGAATTCATGCATGACAAGGAAAGACTGCTGGATGACAAAGGAAAATTGATTGGATCAGGCAAACAAACAAAAGATAACTTGTTTTATCTTGATCTTGGTGATTGCTCATTCTTTATTGCTCAAGTTGATGAAAGCTTTCTATGACATAGAAGGCTATGTCATGTAAATTTTGATAACATGGTGAAAATAAGAAAATTCATAAAAGTAAGAGGCAAATATGCAAGAATTGTTAGATTGGCAAAATGGGAAAGACTAGTTTTAAAAGCAAAAACTATCAATCTAAAGATATCTTGGAAATTGTGCACATTGATTTGTGTAAAGCTATTGGAATAGAAAGCTATAGTGGGAAAAAAATTATTCTTTTTGTTGATGACTACTCTAGAATGATGACTATTATGTATATAAGAGAGAAGTTAGAAGTATTTGAAAAATTCAAATGGTATTTGGCAAGAATAGTGAAATAGACAAGGAAAAGACTGCAATACTTAAGATTAGAAAAATGTGGTGAATTCACTCCAATGAATTCAATAAATTTTGCATTGAAAGAGGAATCAAAAGATAGGTATCAACCCCTAGAACTCCTAAGCAGAATGGAATAGTTGAAAGGAGAAACATATCTATCATGGATTATGCAAGGACTTTGATGATTGAAAAGAATGTTGCTATCAAATACTGGAATGAAGCTATCAACACTGTAGTTCATGCCTTAAACCAAGTACAGTTGAAGGACTCATATAAAACTCCCTATGAGTTATGGTATGGCTATAAACCCAATGTAAGCTACCTAAAAGTATTTGGAAGTAAATGTTATATCTTGAAGGAAACTAGAAAAGGTAAGTTTGATGTGAAAGGTGATGAAGGTATATTCTTAGGATATTCTTTCAAAAGTAAGGCATATAGGTGTTTAAATTTTTCTACTCATAAAATCATAGAAAGTGCACATGTGAGAATTGATGAGTTTGCATAAAGGACTGAAGAAGGAATCAAGAAGAAATTAGAAGATTACAACATATTTTTTTACATCAAACTTGATACATTGCCAAACAAATCTATCAATAAGTAGATTCCTACTCTTGAGTCTTCCTCAGTTACTGAGCTGCAAGAAGTTCAAACTAAGTCACAAGGACCTGAGTTACATTTTGAAGCTACCAAGCCAATGCCTACCAAGTCTGAGAAAGCATAGCTAGAAGTTGAAATTCAAAATGAAGATAGTGCAATTCATTCAAAAGGAAATGAACCTATATTAGCAAGTATGTCATAAGGTATCATGCATGAGAACAAATTATTGGAGATAAATTAGAAGGTACTATGACAAGAAGTAAGCTAAAAGGTACATGTTTACTTGCTGATTTTGAACCTAGAAATGTTTAAAAAATGAAAGTTGGATTAAGGCTATGAATGAAGAAATAAAGAAAATAGAGAAGAAAAAAACTTGGACCCTTATTCCTAGGCCTAAAAATAAAAATGTGATTGGAACAAAATGGGTATTTAGGAATAAGTTGAATGAAGATGGTAAGGTATCAAGAAACAAAGCTAGACTAGTATGTAAAGGCTACTCTCAAGAAAAAAAACATTGATTATGGTGAGACTTTTCTCTTGTTGCAAGATTAGAAGGTGTTAGGACTCTACTTGCATATGTAGCACATAAAGGATTAATGTATATCAAATGGATGTTAAATATACATTTCTCAATGGTATCCTTGATGGAGAAGTCTACATTGAACAACCAGAAGGTTTTTTTGATCCAGACAAAAGGGACATGGTTTGTAAGCTACACAAAGCTTTATATGGTCTATAACAAGCTCCTACAACATGGTATGAGAGGTTGCACAACTACCTTATACAAATTGGTTTCCAACTTGAACTAGTGATAATAGTAGTTTATATATCAAGGAAGGACCAAATAACAAGATTGTATTGGCAGAAATATTTGTGGATGATACTTTATTTATAGGGAATAATGATCTATGCAAAGAATTTTTAGATC
Organism: Cupressus sempervirens; assembly: GCA_028749045.1. NCBI lineage: Eukaryota > Viridiplantae > Streptophyta > Pinopsida > Cupressales > Cupressaceae > Cupressus > Cupressus sempervirens. Next base: position 375,981,128 of record CM053786.1, read on the forward strand.
AAATGAACAAAAAATTTGAAATGTCTATGTTTGGTGAGATTAAGTTCTTTGTTGGACTTTAGATATAGCAGATCATGAATGGTATCTACATCATTCAATCTAAGTATATCAAGGAGATACTCAAGAAGTTTGGAATGGAAGATTCAAAACAAATTGGAACCCCCATGTGTACTAGACTAAAGCTTACCAAAGATGATGATTCAAAAGAGGTAGATTAGACCTTATATATATTAATGATTGAAAAATTATAGTATGTAGTTCATACAAGACCTAATATTGCTCTTGTAGTTGGTATAGTGGCAAGATTCTTGGCAAAATCTAAAGAAAATCATATGATGGCAATCAAAAGTATCTTGAGATACTTGAAAGGCTCTGAAGACTATGGTTTATGGTATAAACTTGGAGGAAATATAGATCTAAAAGTGTTTACTAATGCTAATTAGGCAGGAAATATTGATGACAGAAAAAGCACAAGTGTTGGAGCATTCTTTGTTAGTAAAAAGTTGGTATCTTGGACAAGTAAGAAGAAAAATTGCATATGTCAATCCACAGTAGAAGTAGAATATGTTGCAACAATAATGAATTGTTCTAATATTTTTTTCTTTAAATAGTTGTTGGAATGCATGAAGGTTGAGATTAGAGAACCAATTGCCATGTTTTATGATAATACAAGTGCAATCAACATATCAAAGAATCTAGTGATGCATTCCAAAACCAAGCATATTGCTATAAAATATCATTTTGGTAGAGAATTGGTGTAGGACAAAAAAAAAAAATTGGAATATGTCCATACAAAAGAATAGATTATAGATATATTTACCAAGCCATTACCTAAGGATTCATTCTTGTATCTAAGAGGTAAGCTAGGGGTCATTCCCCTATCTGAAGCTCACTAAATAAAGTTTTAGTGATGCATCAATAGGAATTAAGTTGAAGATCTATTAGTTGATATTGCATATGAATTAGTACTCAAGGTACATTGATACTTATTTGGTATGTGTTGTCTTTGGCATGTGTTTTCAAAGAGGGAGAGTTTAGTGTCATATCTTTCTAAAAAAAATTTAAGAAAAGAAGCTATATAATTCCTTCACAGAGGGAGATTACTACATTAGTGAAGCTTGTGGTATAAAATCTAAGAGGGAAAAATTTTCTATTAGAGCAAGTCTTGTTTTCAAATTTTATTGTGCTATGACATGTTGTGTTGCCATCAATGTCAAAGAGGGAGATTGTTGGATACAATTGTCTAATTGTGTGTTCTCTTTGATGTTACACAAATGTCATATCAGATGTCAGTCAATGCTTATTGAGCTTACCTGGTCAATAAGATAGTTTTTCTTGTCTACCAAGCATTCTTAGAGATTACTCTGTGAAGAAAAGTGTTTACCAAGTTGGGTTGGCTATCAAAGGATTTGGTTGATTTGGATATGAAGTTTAATTATTTCAACTATTGATTCAAGCTGAGTATGGTGATGTTTATTGGTCATTGTTATTTGTAATTGAGCCAACTTGATAATTTGGATGGTATAAATGAAAGGTCAAGTTGAGGTTCTTGTGTGAGCGTATGCAAGTATATTGATTGATTGAGAAGGAAAGTGTGAGTGAACTTGAAAGATGGTCAAATATCTTTTTGGATTAGCAAAGTAATATTCGATCAAGAAGGATCTAGTATGAAGTAGAACATAGATCTATAACCAGCAAGTTAGTTGCATCACAATTAGGTCATTTCATTGTTATTTTCTTACCATTGTAGCAGTGATTCAAAATCTCTTAATAGAGTTGGTTTAACAACCAGTTGTAAATCCTCTAACTAGGTGATAGTTCCTTTGAATTATTTTAAAGAATTCTTGCAAGGCTACTCCCAACAGGGTGATTAAATCCTTTATCAAGGTCACACCTAGCAGTGTGTTTTGTAACCTTTAACTAGGTCGGCTCCTAATAGGGCTCACTTTAGAAGAGTGAAAAATAGTAACTAGTTAAATTGGTAGTTTTTCTCATATTGGGTTTCCATGTTAAATCCTGGTGTCTCATGTATTCATGCTATTTATTTTATGCTTAATCACTGTGAATGTTTAAGATTAGTTAAAAGTAAATCACACTACTTTTACCAAGTTACAACATTTTCTATGTGTTTACTGAATAACAAAAATAATAAGTTTTATTGTTAACATCCAAGGGATCTAAAATATTTTTGTGGTAACTGATTCACCCCCCCTTAGTTACTCCATCTATATTTTCAGCACTGACATCAAAGGGATCTAGGATTTATTTTTTTAGTAATTGATTTACCCCTCCCCTCTTAGTTAATCCTCTTATATTTCTATCAATTAGTATCAAATATTTTGGTGCTTGCAAAGAAGGTTTCAAGGACCTAAGCTAAAGATCAAGATGTCTTACAAAAGAGAGATTCCCAAGCTGAACTAAGAAAACTTTGCAGCATGACAAGGACTTATGAGGTTACATCTAGAAACCATTAGTAATTTAGGTTGTAAGTATCTTGATGCTAAATTAGGACTTATACTGGAACATTATTAGTTGAAGATATTGTTGAAAAGAAAAATCATAACATCATGATGATTGATATTGCACTTGCTCTTAGTTATGCTGAATTTGATGAAGTAAAAGACTACAAAATAGCTCATGCAATGTGGAACAAAATGAAATACATTAATGGAGGAGATGACAATGTAAGAAGAGCCAAAGAATAAAGTCTTAAAGGTCAATTTGGTTAGATGAAAACATTGCAAAATATATGGAAAGAATCAAAGCAAGTGTGAGTGCAATCAAAGCATCTAGAGGAGACATTGATGACAAAATAGTTGTAAGCAAGGTACTCATAACTCTTCTTCCTATTTATGCAATTAGAGTGTTAGCTATTTAAAAAATGAGGTGTGATCCAAATAACAAAATAACTTTGGATGCTCTAGTTGGAAGATTAACAGCTTTTGAGTTGGATAACTATGATAACTATGTTCCTAGTTCCAAAAATATTGAGTCTGCATTTGAAGCCAAACTCTCAGTCAAGGAAAAGAGCAAGAAATAAAAGGCCAATCAATTCGGAAGTGAATAAGAAATAGAATAAATTTTTGACAATGATCTTAAATTTTTTGAAGCACCACTTGCAAAGAAATACTTCAAAAGAAGAGAAAAGTACAAAGGCAAGATTCCCCTAATCTATTTTTCATATGAAGAAGTTGGTCATATTTTTGCAAGGTGTCCAAATAGAGAAAACAAGAATGAAATGAAAAAAAATAAGTATAAGGGAAAGAAGGAATTCAAGAGATATGGAGACAAAGGTAAGAAATCTTGTTTTATGGCTAAATATTCTGATAACAGTGAAGATGAAATTTTATATATTATTGTAAAAGATGAATCTAATCATGAAGGAGATAAGATGGCACTTATCTCTCATGTTAGAAAAAATTATACATGGATTATTGATAGTGGTTGCTCACATTATATGATTGGAGATAAAACAAAATTTGAACACATGGAAAATTATGATGCGTGTAGTGTAAGATTTGAAAATAATGAACTTTGGTGCATAAAAGAAAAAGGTCATATCTCATTAACGGATGAACTTTCATGTGATAATGTTTATTGGGTTGAAGGACTAAAGCATATTTCTACTAAGTGTGGCATAGTTAAATAACATTGGATTCAAGGTAGAATTTATGAATGGGAAGGCCAAACTATTGGATGGAAAAGAAAATCTGGTTGGATTTGGCAAACAAACAGAAAGTAATCTATTTTATTTTTATCTCATTGAAAGCTCATGTTTTATTGCTCAAGTAGAGGAAAGTTGGTTATGGCACAAAAGACTATGTCATGTAAACTTTGATAATCTAGTTAAGAAAATGTAGAAGAGTAAGAGGTATTCCTAGCTTGAAGAAACCTAATATAGGTCTATGAAAAAATTGCAAAATTGGTAAAATGGGAAAGACTAGTTTTAAAAAAAAGAACTATCATTCTAAAGAAGTCTTAGAGCTTGTGCATACAAACTTATGTGGACCTATTGGAATAGAAAGTTACAGTGGAGAATAGTTTTTAATTATTTTTGTTGATGATTATTCTAGAATGATGACTATAATGTATCTAAAGAAAAAATTAGAAGCTTTTCAAAAATTCAAGTGGTATCTAGCAAGAGTAGAAAAAAAAACTAGAAATAAGTTAAAATGTTTGAGATTAGATAAAGGTGATGAATTCATATCCAATGAATTCTACATTGAAAAAGGAATTATAAGACAAGTATCAGCCCCTAGTACACTAGAGCAGAATGGTGTAATTGAAAGAAGGAACAAATCCATAATGGATTGTGCAAGAACATTGATGATAAAAAAGAATGTTACAATCAAATACTAGAAGGATGCTATTAGCACTACAATTCATACCTTGAATAGAGTAAAACTAAAGAAAGACTCAAATAAACTCCTTATGAATTGTGGTATGGGTACAAACCCAATATAAGTTAATTGAAAGTATTTGGTAGCAAATGTTAATCTTGAATGGATCTAAAAAAGAAAAATTTGATGTCAAAGGTAATGAAGGCATATTTTTATGATACTCTAAAGTATACAAATGTTTAAATTTTTCTACTCATAAAATCATAGAAAGTGGACATGTGAGAATTGATGAGTTTGTAGAAAAGAGTGAAGAAGAAAGCCAAAAAGTGCTTGAGGATTACAAAAGATTTGTCTATTATGAACCTGATACCCTACCAAATCTATCTAAAAGAAAGGAAGCTTCACCTCCCAAGTCCCCAAAATCTCCAACAACTACTGAGTTTTAGACAGTGTAACTTGAGTCATAGTTTGAAGGACCTGAGTCATAGTTAGAGGCTACCGAGCTAGAGAAAACCAAGTCTGATGGAACTAAGTCACATACAATGGGACCCGAGCTTGATACTAAAGTTTATAATGAAATCAATAAATCCAAAGAACCCATGTTATCAAGATATGTCAAAAGGAATCATGCACCTGATCACACATGGAAAATGACAAGAAGAAAATTGAAAGGTACATGTTTACTTGCTAAATTTGAACCTAGAAATGTTAAAGATGCTTTGGATAATAAAAGTTGGATAGAAAAAATGAATGAAGAATTAGAATAGATAGAAAAGAATAAAACTTGGACTCTTTTTCCTGGACCCAAGGATAAAAAAGTAATTGGTACAAAGTGGGTATTCAGAAATAACTAAATGAAGATGTAAAAGTTTCTAGAAACAAAGCAAGGTTGGTATGTAAAGGCTATTCTCAAGAAGAAGGTATTGACTATGGTGAAAATTTTCCTCATGTTGCAAGATTAGAAGGTGTTAGAACTTTACTAGCATATGCAACTTATAGAGTATTTAAATTTTATCAAATGGATGTAAAATATACATTCTTGAATGCAATTCTTGATGAGGAAGTCTACATTGAGCAACCAAAAGTTTTTGTAGATCATAGAAAAAAAGACATGGTCTATAAATTACACAAGACATTATATGGTGTTAAGAAAGATCCTAGAGCTTGGTATGAAAGACTTCAAAAATACCTAATATAGATTAGTTTTCAAAGAACAAATGATAACAATAGCCTATACATCAAAGAAGGACTAGACAAGAAGATTGTGTTAGTAGAAATATTTGTTGATGCTACTTTATTCATAGGAAATGATGACTTATGCAAGGCATTTTCAGAAGAAATGAGTAAATAATTTGAGATGTCTATGTTTAGAGAGATAAAATTATTTTTTGGATTACAAATTCAATAGAATAAAGATGGTATCTACATTACTCAATCTAAATATATCAAGGAGATACTAAAGAAATTTGGAATGGAATACTCAAGACTAGTTGGAACCCCTATGTCTACTGGACATAAGCTTTTCAAAATTGATGATTCTAAAGAGGTAGATCAAACCACATGTAGACCAATGATTGGAAAATTGCAGTATGTAGTGCATAAAAGGCTTGATATTGCATTAGCAGTCAATATAGTGGCAAGATTCTCAACAAATCCTAAAGAAAATCAAATGATGGTAGTTAAAATAATGATGAGATGTCTTAAAGGTACTAAATTATATGGTCTATGGTACAAAATAGAGGGTAATTTGGACTTAAATGTATTTACATATGCTGATTGGGTAGGAAGAATTGATGATAGGAAAAGCACTAGTGATGGAGCATTCTTTCTTGGTAAAAGATTAGTATTTTGGACAAGTTAGAAATAGAATTATATCTCTCAATCCACAACAGAGGAAAATATGTGGCAACAACCATAAATTTCTCTAATATTGTTTGGTTCAAACAACTATTGATAGGTACGAAGTAGAGATCAATGATCTAGAAGTCATATACTATGATAACACCAGTGCAATCAACATATCAAAGAATTCAGTGATGCATACGAAAACAAAGCACATTGCTATAAAATATCATTTTTTGAGATAATTGGTGCAAGATAAAGAAGTTAGATTGGAATATCTAAATATAAAAGAACAAATTGTATACATATTCACCAAGACATTACCTAAGGATGCATTTCTATATCTAAGAGGTAAACTAGGTGTCATTCCCCTATCTTAAGCTCACTAAATGAAGTTTAGTGATGCATCGACCAAAGCATATTGAAGATCAATTAGTTGATGTAAAATTGGCAAAGACATATTGTTGGAATACTTTTAGAATAACTAAGATGGGAGTGAATTAGTTATTCAAGGTCCAGCTATATAAATAAAACTTTTCATAGCTTAGTGAACCCATAAAATATTTATCTTCATGCATGCATCCACAAGATTATGCAATCACTTAAAACTTGTAGGTTACTATTAAATCAACTTGTAGAAATGTAAACATAAAACATAATAGATTCATCAACACACTTGACACAATGATTTACATAGAAACTCAATTTGGAAAAAACCACTAGTAACATGCTACTCTTTTTCACTCTTCTAAAATGATGCCTTGTGAAAGGCCAACCCTATTAAAGGTTGCAATAGACACTATTAACTGTGACCCTATTAAAATATTTCAATCACTTTGTTAGGAGTAAATCTTGTTAGAGGAATTTAGACCATTCACTTGGAATGTCACTTGGTTAAAGGATTTACAAATGACTGTTAGGTCAACCTTAATCCAAAGCATTTACCCTATACTGATACAATTATTAATGAGTAACTGTAAGGCTTGATCTAATAACAACTTACAACTCTATTTGTAGATTACAAATCTCTATTTTAGTCCTCCATTCCACTTGGCCTTCACTCATTGCAACTTTTATAGCTTGTTCACCCTTCAAGCATTCATACCCTTAAGCATTCTTTGTTAACATGCCATTGTAGACTCTTCTCTTAGGTCACTTGATGAAGCAAAAACCTTGACTCCTTGCATTCCTTAGGTTCTCACACATGAAAAACTTTGCTTCTAACTAGCCATTCTTATAAATAGGAAATTAAGATATTTTTTCATTCATTATCTATTGTCCAATATATGGTTAAGATAGATTAGGTAGGATATAGTGAATTTATCCCACATTCCATATCTCTTTTATAAACTTCTCCTTGAATACTCTTTGAATTCTACTAAAAATAGTTTACCTTAAATTTTATGCCTCCAGCTTATCAATCTTATCTTTAATATAATTCACATAATCCAAGAAAACAAACTTATTGACTCAAATCCATTGAATTCATGATCTTTTAAATAATGTAGCCACTTAGCATTATCTTGCTTCTAATTCTCAACACATATTGTGTTACTCAACATCTCCGTAAAATCACTCGACATGAACTAAAGTTTACTACTGCTCAACATCAACTGAACTTAACTCAGCATCCACTATTCTAATTATAATATACTAGAATAACCATTTACTTGGCTCCAATTTATTTTTTTCTTGACTTGCATTAACTTTTCTCAACTTCTAGTATCCACTCAGTCAAGCTTGGTAGACAAACTTTGTGTAACTTGTTCTTCTAAACTTTCTTAGTGTAAACAACCTTTGTAACCTTAAGCATATTATTAATACATCATGTTATCAATATCTTAATTGATTCTTAAATACTTATTTAAATAAGCATAACTCAACCTTTCCTCTTGTGCTATTGTTACATCTTTTGATCAAATCCTCTTCATCAATTAAATAAGTGATAATACTTAAATCATATAAGAAATTGTCTTACAAAAAAATAGTAGGTTTGACATCAGTTACAAAATAATGATTGAAACATATTTATCATACTTCTTCAACATACTTGGTTCTCAAAAATCTCCCTCTTTGTACTATTTTTCAGTCTATTCTCAACAATTTCCCTCTTTGGCATTTATGACAAACCAAACTGATCAACCAAATTAACTAGGTTAAAATAGTAAGACAATACCAAAAAGAAAATGATTCCTTATATTGAAATCTCTCCCTCTATTAGTAGCTTCCATCTTCTGAATAGGTTACATATTTCTTCCTTATAACTTCCTCAAAATTTCTTCTTGTATCTCCCTCTTACTAGGTAGATGTTAGGATTTCTCTATCTTTGTTCTCGTAATCAACAACTATCTCCCTCTAAGATCTATTTTAATTCATCTTGTATTTCTCCTTCTGGCCAGTGAATCTCTTCCTCTGATTAGTAAATCTTTCCCTCTTTGAAAAAAATGCCAAAGACTTGTCATCTTAACATGTAGATATAAGCTTCTTCAATTCCTTCAGTTTCTCCCTCTATCGCTTTACTTGTGACTAATTTGTAGTTTTAGCTCTTTGATTACTTTAGGTAGCTCCTAAAGTAAGATCCTCTGCATTAATGTGTAACATATGAACATCATCTTGTTTGATGCAAGGAACTCCTCTTTATATGTAGATAGTCTTTGATAGGGGTATCACCCCTAGTTTACCTCTTAAATACTCATGAGCATCCTTAGGTAATGCTTTTGTGAAGATATCAACAATTTTCTCTTTAGTGTTAACATATTCCATCTTCACCTCTTTATCTTGAAATAGTTCTCTCAAGTAATGATACTTGATTGCAATGTGCTTAGTTTTTGCATGTATCATAGGATTCTTTGAAATGTTTATGGCACTTGTATTATCAAAATAAAGTATCAATGGTTCTATGATCTCTTCGTTCATTCCTTTGAGTAACTATTTGATCCATACAATGTTTGTACAATTTATAGTAGCAACAACATATTCAGCTTCAGCAATATATTGTGAAGTGTAGTTTTATTTTTTTCTAGTCCATGTAACCAAACTCTTGCCTAAGAAAAATGCTCCTCCACTAGTGGTCTTTTTGTCATCAATTTTTTTAGCCTAATCAACATCAGTGTATGCTCTTAATTTAAATTTCTCATTTTTGTTATAGTATAGACCATACTTCTTTGTTCCTTTCAAATATCTCATTATTCTCTTTACAACCATCACATGATTCTCCCTAGGATTAGTAGAGAATCTTGTAACTATTCCTACAAATAATGTAATGTTAGGTCTGCTATGTACTACATATTTTAACTTTCCAATCATAGACCTATATGATATTTGATTTACCTCAACTAAATCACCATTTTTTGACAACTTGTGTCCTATCACCATAGGTGTACTTACTAGTTTGGAATCCTCCAATCCAAAAGTTTTCAGTATTTCTATGACATACTTTTATCGAGTGATGTATATAACATATTTCATCTAATATACTTGCAAACCCACAAAGAATTTGATCTCCCCAAAAATAGACATTTTAAATTCTTGCTTCATTTGATTTGAAAAATCTTTACATAAAGCATCTTGACCTCCAAATATGATATTGTCAACAAAAAATTTAGATAACAAAATACCTTTGCCTTTGTCTATCTTTATGTATAGAATGTTGTTATCGTCAGTACTCTCAAATCCAATCTTCACAAGATAATTATGAAGTCTCTCATACCATGCTTTTGGTGCTTATTTCAAACTATATAGAGCTTTGTGTAATCTACATAACATATTCTTATTGTTAACATAAAAAAAATCCTTCTGGTTGCTCTATGTAAACTTCTTCCTCTAATATGTCATTCAGTAATGCAAATTTAACATCCATTTGATAAACTTTGAAGCCTTTGTATGTAGAATAAGTAAGAAAAGTTTTTACTCCTTCCAAATTGGTAACAAGGGAAAATGTCTCTTCATAGTAAATTCCTTCCTCTTATGCATATCTCTTACAAAATAATCTTGCCTTATTCCTTGTGACTTTACCATTTTCATCTAACTTATTTCTAAATATCCATTTGGTTTCAATCAGATTTTTGTCTTCTAGTCTAGGAATCATAGTCCATGGTTTTTTTTTCTCAATTTGTTCAATCTCTTCTTCTATGACTTTACTCTAGTCTACATCTTCTAAAGTATCTCTCACTAATTTGAGTTCTCTCATGCTTAGTAAACATGTATCATTTCTTAATATATTTCTTTTCATTGGTCTAGCATCTTTATCTCCAATAATTTGTGTAGCAGGATGATGTCTTTTGACATATTTGGAAAATCTTGGTTTAGCTCTAGTTTCCTCATTTTTTCTTTCATCTTCAAAGTCATTTTGTGCACCTCTTTTAGGTATTTCATCATCTCTTTCATGTACACTAATATCAAAATTAGAATGTGCATCAACTTCATTCTATAACTTGACACCTGAATGTAGCTTGGTTCTTGAATGCAACTCGACATTCATATTATGTGACTCAATAGTCACTAAAAGTTGATGTTGGTTTGTAGCTTGATTTGCAACATCTTCTTTAGTAGGAATACCTTTATAAAAGTATACAAATGATTTGTATTCTTCTAGTTCTTTCATGGGTTCAACCTCATGTACTTTTCTATATTTATCAAAATTTACATTTGCACTTTCCACAACTTTATTAATGTTAGTATTTAAAAATTGATAAGCTTTACTTCTTATGGATCATTCTAAGAATATAAATTCTTCACTTTTTGCATCTATTTTACCATATCCTAAAGTCTTTAAGAATGAAACATTTTCTTCTAAATACCTTAAAGTATTTTGCATTGGGTATCTATACCATAGTTTAAAAGGTGTTGAATAAGTACCTTTATTGACTTGTACATGGTTCAAGATATATATAGATGTACTTATAACTTCTCTCTAGTATTTCAAAGCAATATTTTTTCCCATCATGAGTGTTCTAGCATAGTCTATTATAGATTTGTTCCTCCTTTTAACTATTTCATTTTGTGGAGGGGTTCTAGGTGTAGATGTCTATCTTTTGATTCCTCTATCATTATAGAACATCTCAAACACATTTGATGTGAATTCTCCTCTTCTATCAGATCTCAAACACTTTAGAATTTTAACCATTTCCTTCTCAACTCTTGTTAAGTACCACTTAAACATTTGGAAAGCATCATTTTTAAAAAATATATATATAATTGTCATCATTCTAAAATAGTCATCAACAAACAACATAATGTACTTATCTCCTTTGTGGCATTGCACATCAATTGGTCCACACAAGTCAGTATGAAAAATCTCTAGTATCCCTTTAGAGGTATAAGTTTTACTCTTAAAAATTGACTTTCTCATTTTACCTAACTGACATTGTTTGCATATTATATTAGTAGGCTTCTTTAACTTAGACAAACCTCTAACTTTTTTCATATTACTGATATTGACCAGTTTATCAAAATTGACATGACATAGCCTTTTGTGCCACAACCACACATCATCAAATTTTACAAGACAAGTAGCATCCTCTATGTCAAGATAGAATATATTACTTCTAGTTTGATCACCCTTTGAAATCAATTTTCTATTTGTGTCATATATCTTAGCAACCTTGTTTTCAAACTCAACCTTACATCTCAAATTATTTAGTTGTGATAGACTTAACAAATTATAGTTAATTCATTCAACATAGTAATCATTGTCACATAAAATCTTATCTATGATTTTGATAGAACCTTTTCCTTTTATTAAACATGGTGCATCATTAATTACCAAATCTTACACTATTTCCATCATAAAAATTCAAGGTAATGAACTTACTTTTGTCTCCAGTCATGTAATGTGAATATCCAATATCAATGATCCATCTATAATTCTTGTTCACACAAGTCACAAGTGTAGTTGCCTCATCTTCATCATATTCATTTGTCATTGCAACATACACCACTTCATCATCATTTTCATCAAATTTATCTTTTGTTTCCTCTTTAGCAATATAGCATGACTTTTTGCCTTTGTCTTTGTAGTCCTTGCTATCTTCATCTCTTCTACTTTTGCACTTGTCACAACCTCTGTAGTTCTTCTTCTCTAGACATCTGGCAACAATATGACCAACCCCATTGCAATTGAAACAAATGATAGGTAATTTACCTTTGAACTTGCATTTACCTTTGTGGAATCTTCTTGCTAGTGGTGCTTCAAGTTGTTCTACACCTTAGCTTTGAAAGCAGATTCAATAGTTTCAAGTGATTCTACCTACCAAACCTTCAAGTGATAGTTTATTCCCTAGTATGCATCTCAATTCTTGAATTGTAGAAAATCTAAGAGCATATATAGGAAACATTGTCTTTAAAACTTTTCTTAGTATAATATCATCATCTTATATATTACCAATATGATGGAGACACAACCCAAGCACAGAATGGACAAAACATGAAAGGGAAAATTTTATTAACTATAAAATATGCTAGTACACTTAGTGCAGAGAAACAGACTCCAAAACATGCCCTATGGGCTTACAATACCATAAATTTGGAGATAAATTCTTCTCCTAGTACCTTCTCTAAAACTCCACTCTGAACTGCCTTTTACAATGCCAGAAATGTTTTTAAATAGACCTCAAAGGGTTAAGGATTAGGAATACATTCTAGAAAGTGCTAGTTGGCATCCACCGACCAAATAGAAGGCTCCAGAAGTCACATTAGAAGTCAGCACAAAATTAAAAGAATCCAAAAATGGTAACCAAACTTCCAGGAGGCATAACTTTTGAATCGTAGCTTCGATTGACAAACTGTTTACATTTCTAGAAAAATTTCGAAGCACTCTATAGCCCTATGGACCAGCTTTGCTCATCCCCCATTTTTTGGTCCTATTCGAGATCATTTAATGCCCCTAACCTAACTTTTGAAGCATTCTTAGGAGGTCTCCAAAAATTGAAAAACTGCAATAAATTTCAAACCGTGGGGCCTTTTGACCTTATTCTTTTTTTGGAATGCTCTAAATTACAATTACATTCATTAGGCCAATTTATACCCTCTAATTTATCAAAATTATGGCTCAATTACATACTCCTATTTTTATGGCATTTATACATATCCCAAGGTGTTAAAATGCTCTAACCTAGAACACTGATAGTGGAACTGTGAGAGTTGGAACCTTTATTTGACCCAAATGGATATCCAAAAATGAAAACACATGAAACAGAAACTAAGTCTGAGTACATTTTTTTTGGGTGACATAGGATTGCCCTTATACCTCTGGATGCTCCTGCATCAGACACCCAGGGTAGATTAAAAAGTGACCCTATCACTTTATGAATGGTAGAGGAAATCCCAAATGGGAAACCTCAGCTACTGATATCCAAGTTGAGTCCTTGATCGGTTGGCCTTTCCACTTAACCAGATACTCTTCATACTACCTATTTCTGGTACTCCTACCCACACAATGATCTAGAATGTCTTCTATCTCCTCCTTCTTAGAAGTAGGAATTAGACATGGCTCTAACATCAGCTCCTCATCTGCACCATCATCATGATACTTTGTTAAGTCTGCAATGTTGAAAATAGGAGAAATGTGAATTCCATCTAGCAACTCTACTTCATATGCATTTCCTGAGTCATGTTTCTTCAAAATTTTGCAGGGGCCAAATTTCTTCATCTTTAGCTTGTTGTAAGTACCGGTTGGAAATCTTTCTTTTCTTAAGTGTACCATGACTAGATCCCCTACTTTGAACTCCTTATGTCTTCTCCTTTGATCAGCCTAGCTTTATACTATTGGTTCATCTTGGTAATGTGTGCCTGGACCTCCTCATGTAGGCACTTGATATGTTCAATAAATTCTTTAGCTTCAATACTTTTCCTCTCCCCTTGCTCTTTCTTCCTCAATTCAAGTGCAATCCTTGGGCTACTTCCATATACAATTTGGAATGGTGATCTACTAGTACTCCTATTTATAGAGTTATTGTAAGCAAACTCTACTTGTGGTAGAATAAAATTCCACCCCATGGGCTTAACCCCAACTAAACATCTCAGAAAATTGCTCAGACTTCTATTTACCACTTCTATTTGGTCGTCAGTCTGTGGGTGATATGTGGAACTAAATTTCAATTCTGTTCTCAACTTCTTCCACAATGTTCTCCAAAAATAACCCGCAAATTTAGTGTCTCTGTTAGAAACTATACTCTTTGGGAGGCCATGTAGTCTTACTACCTCTCTAAAAAATAAGTCTGCAATATGGACAACATCATGAGTTTTATGGCATGGAATGAAATGTGCCATTTTGGAGAACCTATCAACCACCACAAATATTGAGTCATTACCCCTTTGTGTCTTCGGCAATCCAAGAAAAAAATCCATACTTATGTCCTCCCATGGCTTTGATGGAATAGGCAATGGCTGATAAAGTCTAGTATTGTGACTAAATCCCTTGGAAACTTGACAAATCTGACAACCCTGTACAAACTTCTTCACATCTTGTGAAATCTGAGGCCAAAAATAATGTTCTCTAAGAATGGCAATGGCCTTATCTCGACCAAAATGTCTTGCCATCCCTCCACTGTGTTTCTCCTTAATTAGATTTTCCCTCATGGAACTCCTTGGAATGCATAATTAACTATCCTTGAATAACATACCATCCTAAATCAGATAGTCTAACCACTTAGTTCTGTCTACAGCAATAGGTTCTTTACAAGCTTTCCATGCTTCAGCAAAATCAAGATCCTCAAGGTATAGATTCTTGAGTTCAAAAAACCCAACTACTTCAACCTACATTACTATAAGAAACAACTGTCTCCTACTTAGTGCATCCACAACCATGTTAGATTTTCCACTTCTATGCTTCAACACAAATGTATAGCTCTACAAGAACTCTACCCACTTCATATGCCTCTAATTCAATTTACCTTGGCTATTTATGTACTGTAATGCCTGGTGATCAGTATATAAAAAAAATTCCTTTGGCAATAAATAATGCCTCCATTTCTTTAAGGCCCGAACTATTGAATAGAACTCTTGATCATAAGCAGAATACTTCTTTTTTGCATCATTCAATTTTTCACTAAAATATGCAATAGGCTTACCTTCTTGGCTTAATATAGCCCCAATAGCACTACCACTAGCATCACAATCCACCTGGAACACCTTTCTAAAATTTGGAAGTGCCAACACAGGTTGTTATGTCACCTTCTTCTTTAGCACTTCAAAACTTCTTGCAGCCGTCGTACTCCATTTGAACTCTTTTCTATCCCCTCTTATTGTGTCAATCAAGGGTGCACATATGCCACTGAAATTCTTAATGAACTTCTTGTAAAAACTAACCAGACCATGAAATGATCTTACCTCAGTAGCAGACCTTGGAGTAGGCCATTCCAAGATGGCTTTTACCTTCTCTGGATCCATTTTGAGACCTTCAGGTGATATAAAAAACCCCAAGTAGACTAACTCCCTTTTTGCAAAGATACACTTCTTCAGATTAATTAACAATTTCTCTTCCCTTAACCTTTCAAGGACACTATGAATATGCAATAAATGTTCTTCCAAAGTCTTGCTAAAAATTAAAATTTCATCCAAATAGACAATAACAAATTTTTCCAAGAACCTCTTAAGTACCTCATTCATAAGCCGCATGAAGGTGCTTAGGGCATTCGTCAATCCAAAGGGCATGACTAACCACTCATAAAGACCCTCCTTGGTCTTGAAGGTTGTTTTCCACTCATCTCCTTCTCATATCCATATCTGATGATAGCCACTCTTGAGATCTATCTTTGTGAAGTACTGAGCTCCACTCAAGAAATCCATAAGATCATCCATTCTTGGCAAAGGAAACTGATACTTGATGGTTATCCTATTTATAGCTTGAGAGTCTATACACATCCTCCACTCTCCATCCTTCTTTGGTTCCAATACTACAAGTAATGCACATGGACTTAGGCTCTCCCGAATCAAGCTCTTCCTCAATAGCTCCTAAACCTATCTATTTAGCTCCTCAGTTTCAGTAGGAGTCATCCTATGAGTAGCCTTGTTAGGCAAACTAGCTCCTAGGATTAAATCTATTTGATGACTTATTTGCCTTACTTGTGGCAATCCTTTTGGAACATTATCAGAGATGATATCTCCAAACTCACCTAGTAAATCTAAAACTTCAAGTGGTATTTCAATACTACCTTCTTTATCTTTCCTAGGGATCAAAGAATAGCACATATGCTGACATTTCATGCCATCTAAAAACTTTCTTCCATCAACAAGACAAATCCTAGCACTACTACATACCTTTTCACCTTCCTTTTTCATGGGCTTTAGCTTGTGGTGAACTCCATCCTTTGTTAGAGAGTATGTGTTTGCATGACCATCATGTAGTGCATGCCTATAAAATTGCCATGGTCTACCCAACAGTAGATGGCAAACATCCATTGGAATAACATCACAGAGAACTTCATCATGGTAACTCCCAATTTTGAACTTCACTAAACATTGCTCACTTACCAAGACCTTATGATCATCTTTCACTCAAGAAAACTGATAGGGCTGGGGGTGTTTCTCACTCTTGAGCTTCAACTTAGAGACCATCTTCTCTGATACCAAGTTATCAGTGCTACCATCATCAATGATCACATCATAACATTTATTCTCACACTTGCACCTGGTATGGAATAAAATTCTCCTTTTTCTTGGTTCAATCTCACCACTTAGTAGGACCTTTTTATTTACTAAAGTCTCTCCTTTTTTTGCATCCTCTAAATGTGATGATTGTGCATCCTCATCCACATGAGCAACCCTAGCTTGACCCTTAGCTCTCCTATTTGTCCTTCCTTGTCGTTGAGGGTATTCAAAGGCATGATGACCTTCTTCATTATAATGGAAACAAGTACCACAAAAGCCTCCTCTTCCTTGTCCATGTCCTCTACCTCTTCCTCTCTAATTTCCAAAGTCTTGATCATGGGAGTGGTTGAAACCCTTGTTCCTCTGGTTCTTGCTAGTACCCACATCTTCATTTTTCTTTTGGGTTTCATTTTAGCCTCTAGATGACCTACCACTACCTCTTCCTCCTTGACCATGCCTAATTTGTCTCCCTTCAAACCTTTTATTTAGCTTCTTTTCAACTCATAGGGAAAATTGGTATGCCTCCTCAATGTTGGTCATTCTTACTAGACTTAATTCCTCCTGGATGCTAGGTCGCAATCCACTGATATAATGAGAAACCTTCTCCTTATTTTCTTTTGCATGCCTCGCTCTAATTAGAAGTTGATAAAACTCCTCTGTATATTCTTCAACTGATTTTCCTACTTGTTTTAACCCATGCATCTTCTTAAACAAATCAAGCTCGTAGTCAACACGAATGAACTGTTTATTTAGTTTGTCCACTATGCGATCCCATCTTGTGATCTTATCATTTCCTCTTCTATTTCTTTCCAATTGAACCTCTTGCCACTAGATTTGGCATGTCCTTTCAGTCTATCCTTTGCAAATTTAACCCTATTTGGGTCCCTGATATCCTCATACTCAAAGTATTCTTCCAGTTCATTAATCTAGTCGATCAACTAATTTGGTTTCAAATTTCTTGAAAATACACCCACATCAATTGTAGGTCTTTTCCCAAACTTAGTAATGGCCCTAAAAAGTCTTTCCTCTTCCTAATTTAGAACTTCCTTGTCAAATTCCCCTTTTCGTCCCATTTCTTCTTCTTCATTATCATCCTCACTTTCGTCACCTACACCAACATTTTTTCCCCTACGGAGCTCCTCTTGCAATTCTTGGACCTAACTTTGGAGGGATCTAACCTCCTAAAGATTAATAGCTTTGGCCCTTTTGCCATGCTCTCTTCATGGAGGAATCTTCTTAACTCAAACCCACAACCACACAGTCTTGGTGCAAACTACCTCACAGTCAGCGCTCTGTCTACACACTCAAGAAAACCTGCTCTGATACCGCTTGATGGAGACACAACCCAAGCACAGAATGGACACAACAGGAAAGGGAAAATTTTATTAACTTTAAAATATGCTAGTACACTTAGTGTAGAGATATAGACTCCAAAACATGCCCTATGGGCTTACAATAGCATAAATCTAGAGATAAATTCTTCTCCCATTACCTTCTCTCAAACTCCACTTCGAACTACCTTTTACAATGCCAAAAATGTTCTTAATAGACCTCAGGGGGTTAAGGATTAGGAATAAATTCTAGAAAGTGGTAGTTGGCATCCACCAACCAGATAGAAGGCTCCAGAAGTCACATTAGAAGTCAGCACAAAATTAGAAGAATCTAGAAATGGTAACCGAACTTCCAAGAGGCATAAGTTTTGAACCGTAGCTCCAATTGATGATCTGTTTACACTTCTTAAAATCTCTCAAAGTACTCTATAGCCCCATGGACTAGCTTTTCTCATCCCCCAATTTTAAGCCCTATTTGAGGTCATTTAATTACCCTAACCTGACTTTGAAGCATTCTTAGGAGGTCTCCAAAAACTAAAAAATTGCAATAAATTTCAAACCGTAGGGCCTTTTGACCTGATTCTTTTTCTAAAATGCTCTAAATTACAATTACATTCATCTAAAAAATTTATACCCTCTAATTTACCAAAATTATGGCTCAATTACATACTCCTATTTTTATGGCATTTATACATATCCCAAGGTGTTCAAATACTCTAACCTAGAACACTGATAGTGGAACTGTGAGAGTTGGAACCTTTATTTGACCCAAATGGATATCCAGAAATGAAAACAAATGAAATAGAAACTAAGTCTAAGTATATTTTTTTTGGGTGACATAGGATTGCCCTTATACCTCTGGATACTCCTGCATCACAATAGCTCCTCTTATTGCATTGACAACTTCTTTTATCTATGCAACATATTGAGAAATATTTTCACCTTCTTCCAATTCTCATATCATCAAACTCACCTCTGAGAATTTCATCTTTGGCTCTTAGAACATTTGCATCTCCTCCATAGATAGTGGTTAGGGCATCGCATATTTTTTTTGATTTGTTAAGACCTTTGATATCATCAAATTTGACTAAGCTTAGGGGAGAGGCAATCTCCAACATTGCCTAGTTATGTTCTTTCTTCTTTTTCATATCCTTACCAGTTGGGGCACTAGCAGGATCAACATGCTAAGTGGAAATGGTAGATTGTGCATGATCTCCAAGTCCTCCAAGATGTAGCTTCATTAAATTTTTCCATGTAGAAAAGTTCTCTCTATTAAGCATGGGTACTTCTCTTTTTGACATCTTGATCTTCGTGCTTCTAGTACCTTCAAACTAGTTCTCTTAAGTAGATGGCTCTAATACCAATTGTTAGAATACTTTTAGAATAACTGGGGGGGGGGGTTAATTAGTTATTCAAGGTCCAAATGTATATATAAAAAATTTCATAGTATAGTGTACTTGTAAAACATTTATCTTCATGCATGCATCCATAAGATTATGCAATCACTTAAAACTTGTAGGTTACTATTAAATAAACTTACAAAAATGTAAACATGAAACATAATAGATTCATCAACACACTTGACACAATGATTTATGTGGAAACTCAATTTGGAAAAAACCACCAGTAACATGCTACTCTTTTTCAGTCTTTTAAAGTGATGTCCTATGAAAGGCCAACCCTGTTAAAGGTTACAATACACATTGTTAAATGATTTCAATCACCTTGTTAGGAGTGAGCATTCTTAGAGGAATTTAGATCATTCACTTGGAATTTCACCTGATTAAAGGATTTACAAATGACTATTAGGTCAAAATTAATCCAAAGGATTTACCCTAGACTAATATAATTATTAGAGAGTAACAGTAAGGCTTGATCTAATAACAACTTACAAATCCATTTGTAGATTACAGATCTCTATTTTAGTCATCCATTTATCTTGGTCTTCAGTCATTGTAGCTCTGATAGCTTGTTCACCTTCAAGAATTAATACCCTTAAGCCTTCTTGCTTAACATGCCATTGTATACTCTTCTCTTAGGTCACTTGATGAAGCAAAACCTTTGACTCCTTGTCTTCCTTAGGTTCTCACACATGACAAACTTTTCTTCTAACTAGCCATTCCTATAAATAAGAAATTAAGATCTTTTTCCGCTCATTCTTCATCATGCAATTTAGGGTTGGGAAAGATTAGGTAGAATACAATGAATCTATCCCACATTCCATATCTCTTCTATAAACTTCTCCTTGATTCCTCTTTGAATTCCCCTAAAAATAGTTTACCTTGAATTCTGTACCTCCAGCTTATCAATCTTATCTTCCACCTAGTTCACACAATCCAAGAAAACAAACTTGTCAACTCACATCCATCAAATTCATGATCTTTTAAATAATGCAACCACTCAATATTATCTTGCTTTTGATGCTTGGCACATACTGCATTTCTCAATATCCTCTATGAAATCACTCAACACAAACTAAAGTTTACTAGTGCTCGACATCAACTAAACTTTACTCAGCATCCACTATTCTACTCGGCATACACTAGACAAAACATTTAGTCAACTTCAACTAATTTTCCACTTAGTCAAGCTTGGTAGACAAACTTTGTGTAACTTGTTCTTCTAAACTTTCTTAGTGTAACTAGCCTTTGTAACCTTAAGTAGATTATCAATACATCATGTTATCATTGTCTTAATTGTTCTTGTACTTCTTTACATAAGTATAACTCAACCTCTCCTCTAGGTTCTATTGTTACCTCTTTTGATCAAATCCTCTTCATCAATCAAATAAGTTATAGTACTTAAATCATATAATCAATTGTCTTACTAAAAAATAGTAGGTTTGACATTAGTGATAAAATAATGATTGAAACATATTTATCATACTTCTTCAACATACTTTATTCTCAAAAATCTCTCTCTTTGTACTATTTTCAATCTATTCTCAACACATATTGAAAATGAATTTATAGTTTAGGTGCTTTAATGTTCACTTAAAATTTTATTTGGTGTGAGATGTCAAAGAGGGAGAAATTTAATATCATATCTCATAGAAATTTTTGTTGAAAAGAGGGAGAAGTTTGTTGTCATAGAAAGAATTGTCAAAGAGGGGGAATGAAAATGACCAAAGTTCTAGTAAAAAAAAATTTTCTGACAGAAGGAGAAACTAAAGGCAGAATGAATTCACACTAATAGAGGGAGTTCTCACAAACAAGAATCAAAATGAAACTAAGGATATGTTCCTTACTTTAGTCTTGCTTCAAAATTTTATTATACTATGACATGTTGTATTGCCATCAATGCTAATGACGGAGATTGTTGAAACAATTAATTAATTGTGTATTATTTTTGATGTTACATAAAATGTCATATCATTATCAGTTAGTGTATGTCAAGCTCACTTGGGCATTGAAAACAATTTTTTGTGGCTATTAAGCAATCTAGAGTTTGCCTAGTTAAGAAGACAATGTCTATTGAGTTACTCAGGCACCAAAGGAAATTTTGTGGAAGTCGAGTGAAGAAGTAAGCATAAAAGATCTTGAGGATTATAGAAGATTTGTCTACTATGAACCTGACACCCTACCAAATCTCTTTGAAAGAAAGAAAACAATTTTGAAAAGTCTCAAAAATAAAATACTTTACTGAGTTGAAGACAAGAATGGAGAATAAATATTGTATTGAACTTTTTGAGAATTATGTTTTGATTCATAAGTTTTTTTGTCACTAATGCCAAAGGGGGAGATTGTTGACATTTTAGTCAAGTTTTTTATTAGTGACACACATTTATTCAGATAGTAAGTATCTACCAAGTGTATTGTGCAATTAACACTATTAACCAAGCATTTTAGACTCTACCAAGTTCTATAGCTGCTACCAAGTTCAAGGAACAATATTCAATTTGCACTAAGTAATTTATACCAAGTTGGTGATTATTAGTGTAAATCAAGCTTCATAAGGTATATTGAGTTACTCAATACAAATTGAGTTGTGCAATGGTTATTGAGTTAACAGTTTCAACAGTGTGAATCCATTGTTGGTATCAACCAAGTGATTCAATTTATACTGAGCTCATAGTGATAGTATTGACTAAGCTATGTAGTGTGAATCGAGTCATTCTATTTATATGCCAAGTTTTGCAATATTCATTGAGTCACCAATGTAGACCAAGTTCAAACTATAGAACAAAGATTTAGTGTGCAAAGAACATTAACATTAAAGAAAGCATTCACAAACTAAAACTATATTCACATATGAGATTAGACAAAGGAAACAATTAAGGAATGCAAACCCAAAAAAGGAAACACTCCATGCTTCCTTGATTGTGTAGATGGGTCCTTTGATGTGGATGTATGCTCAAGATGCTCAAAGCTACTTCAATGGTGGAGATGGATAATAGAAAATTGGTAGCTTTGTGAGCTCTCAATTTGGCATCATAAGGGTATGGTTGATGGCTTTTGGCTCTCAAAAGGGCATTATAACTTTAGCTCCAAGATTGTTATTGAAATGGCTTGGGATGGGATTCAATTTATAGGCTAAGGGCTTGAGGGATGGAGGGCTTGGATGCAAGGATGGGGAGATGGTTAAGGAGGGCTAAGATGCACTCAAAGGGGAGCACATAGATTGTGCTTGTTTAGCACCAATGGGAAGGTGACACTTGTCACAAGGAGGATAAGTGTGAGAGGGTAGGGTAAAGGGTTGGTTAAAGGCATGATGAGTGGGGCTGAGTATGTAAGAGGGATGTAAGAGGAATGAGTGTGGAAGAGGGAAGAGTGTGGAAGATGGATGTAAGAGTCATGAGTGGGCTTGTAAGAGTCTTTTATGGTTTGTAAGAGCACTCATGACTTGGTGGTTGGGATTTTTGAGGGGAGACTTTGATTTGGTTTAGGAAAGTCTTAAACTTGTTTAGGGAATGTGACAACATTAGGGAGTGGATTAGGCTTGGGTTTAGGATTAGATTAGGAATGTTAGAGATGTGCAAGTGGATGGCATTAATGAGGTTGGGTGAGTTAGTGGCTAAGCTAGGTTAGTATGGGTGGATGGGGTGGATTAGGCTAAATGGAGGATTAGGGATAGGTTAGGGGTTTTTGGATTTGAGGATTTTATTTATCAAATAGATTTATTTAATAAATGGGAATTTTTAGAATTAGATAGAAGAATAAGATTTAATTGATAAATAATAGGTTATTTGATTTATCAATTAGGACTATCGATGATTAATTAAATTAATCAACTAGGGATGGCAAAGGATTAATTAAATAAGAATTTAATTAATGATGCCTTTACAGATAACTAAATAGGATTACTAAAATAGTGTAATCAAATTTAGGTGTCTACACAAACTACTTGAAATTGATCAGTATGGACCAAGCTTCTATGTCTACCAAGTGCATGATGATGTTGAATATTGATAGTGGATGTCTAGTATTAGAAGATCACTAAGTTAGTCTTCAGAATCTAAGTTCCTACAATTGAGACAACTTTGTGTATTTTGTGTAAAATTGTATTATAGCCAACTTTTTTGAATTGTAATTTGGATTGTTATATATGTAATATATTGTATCACATTTAAAATAAGTATGAAGGTAATGTAACAAGTAGAGAAGAGAAAAAGTGTGAAGTACAAAGGCCACAATAGTGCAAGGAGCAATAAAGTTTTATCTATCACAACAAGGTGACCATTACACACAAAAAAATATCATTAAACAAACCAAGTTGTAGATTAGAGATCAACCACTATTTTTGTTGTAATCTGATTGAAATAGATCATTGTATGAAAGATATTGTTGCTATAGAATGTGTTTAATCATTATTTTGTCACTGATGTCAAACCTCCTATTTGCTAGAATGGAAATTGCTTATAAGATCCAAGCACTATCACTTAGTTGATTGATGAGGAATCAATAAAATGTAACAAAAGAACCTAAGGGAAAGGTTGAGTTATGGTTTTGGAATGAAGTGCAAAGATTAGTTAAGACAATGATAAAGTGATGCATTGATAATATACGGGAAAAATCAAGTGCTGAGTAAAAATCAAGTGCTGAGCAAAAATCAAGTGCCGATTAAAGATCAAGTGCCGAGTAAAAATCAAGTGTCGAGTAAAGATCAAGTGCTGAGTAAAAATCAAGTGCCGAGTAAAGATCAAGTTCTGAGTGAAGATCAAGTGCCGAGTTGTGTTCATGTGTCGAGCATCAGAAAGTCAAAAGTGTCAAGTTGCTGCATTATTTTGAAAAGTCAAAGATTCGCTAGATCTAAACCGACATGGTTTTTATCTAGAATTTTGTGAACCAGATAGAAGATAAGAATGATGAGCTGGTGGCATAGAACACTATGTAAAAAAATTTTGGAAAATACAACTGGATTCTAGATGAAGTTTCTAGATAAAAATGAGATATGGGATAGATACATTGCATCCTACCTAATCTATGGAAACCCTAAAGTTGGAGAGGGAGAATCGAGCAGGAAAAGTATTCTAGATTTCTATTTAAGGAGTCATAAGGTCACAAAGAAAAAGGGAGTTGGTCAAGCATGAAAGCATGAAGTGCTGAAGAAGGTGCTAGGGAGGAAGAGAGGACATAAACTTTGTTTTGATAGATGACCACAGAAGATGATTGCGTTGATATGATGAGCAAGAAGACTCAAGGAGACAAAGCTTGAAAGTAAGACAAGGTGTTAGAGCCATAGTGATTGAACTGAAGTGTGATTTGAAATCTACAAGATATGTTGTGAGTTGTGTTAGATCAAAAGCTCTTATTGTTACTCTCTAGCAATTGTAATAGTTAGTATAAATCCTATGGACTTAGGTTGGTTTAATAGCCATGTTATAAATCCTTTAACAATTTGACATTCCAAGTGAATGTTCCAAAGTCCTTTGACCAAGCCCATTCCTAATAGTATAGTGAAATCCTCTAACAAGGTCACATTTAATAGTGTGCTGTAAGCCTTTAACAGGGCATCACTTTAGAAGAGTGAAAATTGAGTAGCATATTACTAGTGGTTTTTCCCAAATTGGGTTTCCATGTAAATCAATGTGTCATGTGTTGATCTTGCATGTTTTATTCATGCATGTTGATTTGTTGTAACTTGCTAAGATGATTGTTTTAAGCTTGGATGGATGAGTAGTTTAATGGGCTCACTTTAATAAGTGAAAAGGTATTATTAGGGCATTTAGACCTTGGATAACTGATTCACCCCCCCTCTCAGTTATTCTAAAATATTTCCAACATATTTCATCCTAATAGGTGGATTACTTAATTCCTTTCACAAGGTAGACTTAATATTCTTTTGTAAATCTCTTTACTGAGTGGATACTTTATTGTATATTTGTAAATCCATTTGCAAGGTGGACCTAGCAGTCCTTATTGCTCCTAATAGGGTAGATCATTAGAAGTAATCATTGTAAGCCTTAACAAGCCAAATTTATACTACAATACTAAAGCCTGTGGGTATCATCCCCACCCTAGTTTTACTTTCTACTTGGAAGGTTTCTAGGTTACCATATTGTGTGTCAAAGTGTTATGAATGTTTTAATGCTTTTAGTTTCTTATGCATGCAAGTAGATCAGAATTCACATGAAGGATTAATTGGTAAATAAAGATTAAGTTTTATTAGTTACTAATACACCCCTCCCCTCTTAGTAACTTAGCTAGTGGAGAAGTACAAGAGTGATAGATGCTTCATGGTCGAAACTAATAACATGTACATGAAATCTATGCTACCAAGGGAAAAGTTCATAGAGCCCATGGGGTATGAGATGAGTGCAAATATTATTGAAGGATATGTGCAAATCATACTTCAATCTAAGAAGAACATTGAGTTCCCTAGATGGGGAACCTATGAAGAGAAGATGCGAGAAGTTTATTTTGAGCTTCACAGTAAAGAGATAAATAAGGGTGTGGAAAAGAAGATTGATTCCATCCTTAAGGAATTAGGTATGACTTATTAGGAGTTTAATGAAATTAAAAGAATTGCACTAGAGATGAAGGTAAGTAGACAATTAGAGCTGATAAAAACAACACCTATTGCTGTTACAAAACCTTTAGTAGGTATAACTATAAATGATCCTAGTGCACACAAACCTTATGCAAAAGTTTCACAAGTGCAACCAGTAAGATCAAGAAGTGATCAACCAATGAGGTAGTCAAAATTGGATATAATGGTAGTTAGAAAGATTGGTAAAGAGTAAGCAAGAATCATCACCATCCACCAAGAAAAGGTTCAAGTAGACCATAAGTGGACCAAGAAAGAGAAGGAAGACACTACAAGTCAATGATTCTAAATATTCTAAGGATGAAGTAGAGGATAGATCAATAGAGAAAGTCACGTAGGAAGGCAGAATGCTAGTAGGAAAGAAAACATGGAAGCCCAAGATAGAAAACCTTAACATGAAAATAATTAATGATGCAAATTTTATTCAGTTGAATAAATACTATAGTTTGTACAATAATATGGATAGAGGAAATTAGAGGATGCAATAGTCAAAAATATGATTTTGCAGAATAAGAAGTTTGATAAGATTCAGAATAAGATACTAGAAGATTTATTTAATAGGTTTTTAAATAGAAAGAAAAGAGTTACAAAAGAAGATACAAAGTTAAGAGAGACACTAGTTAATAAGATATATAACTCTAAGGAGGATAGACAAAATTTTGAAGAATATTAAGCCCTTGCTAAGGAACAAAAGAAGAGTAATTCTTGGGAGGAACCTATGATGATGTAAAAAAAGAAATAGAGGAGGCCATTGTGAAATACATGACCTCGGTACCTATAGTGGCAGAGGTGAGTGTGTAGCCCAAGCTTGAGAGCCTTATTTTTGTACATGAAAGAACACCTTCTAGTGATGAGGAAGAAGCATGAGAGACATAGCAAGCACTATCACCAATACATATTATTATGGGTACTAAATCCATGTAAGTGGATAGTACACACATAAATATGGATGCAAAGGAGAATCCTTTTGTAGCATTTGGCCAATCTATTGTTGGCAATATCATAGCTTATTCAAGCTCTAATGATGATGAGGAAGAGGAAAAGAAGAAATAGGTTGATGAGAATAGAAAAGAAGAGGTAAAGAGGAGAGAAGAAAGGAGAAAGGTAGAGAAGAAGCAAGAAGAAGAGAAGAAGAAAGAAATAGAGAGGTTAGCAGAAGCAAAGAGGATAGAAGAGGGGGGGGAAAAGAAGAAGAGGAAAGGAAGAAGAATCAAGAGGAGAGAAAAGGAAGATACTTGAAGAGAAGTCAAAGAGAGAATCTAAGAAACTAAAAGAAGAGAGGAAGAAGTCTAAGGAAGAGAAGAAGAATGTTGAACTAAAAGAAATTACACTTATCCCAGTAGTAACTCCAATAGTAGCAACAACAGTAGTAGTAGCACTTCCATCTAATGATGATGATGATTAGAAAGGACCAATGAGTTCTTTGAGCAAGTTGCTCCAAAAGAACAAATTTGTAAAGCCTTTGGAGAAGACACTAACTAAAATCTTGGACAAAATGAAAAAGAGAGTTACCACAACTATAGCTAATCCATACTTACAGTCAAAGGATAAGGAATTGGTGAAGACCTTTGATGAGGAATTCACAACTCTATCTATGCTAGCTTTAGTGCAAGCATAGGCCAAACATAATGCAATACTATTCAATATAGTGTGCACAAATGTGAGAAACAACTTAAAGGAACTTGATGTAAGCATCAAGGAGTTAAGGAAAAATATTGATGAAGGTAAGAACTTGTATAGACAGTGCACATTGTCATATATAGGGTAAGTTGAGTGATCTTGATACACTCACTGTAAAATTACAACTCCTTGAGACTATTATTGTAGAATGTGGAATAGAAGTCGAGAAGATCCAAAATGTGATTAGAGGTTTGGAGTCTAATAAGGAAAAAGAAGCTAAAAGATTGTCTACTCTTAGAGAAATCATGTTACCAAAGATCAACATTTTTGTAGAGGCGATTGGAGAAATGTATTGCGACTAAGACTTCCTATGATAAGTTTTCATATACTGGCTTGAGCACAATTGAAGTGGCATCTTACGTGCTATGAAAACTAATCAATATCTTTGATACAATAAAGGAGAATTGGATGAAGCAATTGGAAGGTCTAAAAATTATATATGAAAATTATTTTTCCAAGATATCAAGTTGATCAACAACAGGCCACAAGTTTTTTTGTACAATTTTTAACACCTTTTCCATTGATGTCAAAGGGGGAGTAATATATAGAAATTGTATGTATAGAAAGAAGTAGTAATATGTAAAGGGGGAGTACACTTTTGTATCAATGTAAGGAGTGACAAGGAATTTAATGATCCATCAAAACATGAATAAAATTGTTATTTTTTAAGGCAATTTTGTATAGTTACTTTTATTTCTTTATTATGCATGAAATCATTTTGAGACTTAGTTCCTAAATGTTTCCATCAATGCCAAAGGGAGAGATTGTTAGTATTATGGTTAGTAAGATGTTTTGAGTGTTTTCATTTATGACAATATTTATTCAACATTTAATTTATGTATTTAGAGTTAGCAAATTGTCTAAGTGTTAGATAGTTTGCAGTAGCACAAAGACATATATTATGTGTACAGATGACACAGTTCAAAATAGCTTATGCACAATTGAGTATGTCTTTATGAAAATATCATGATGATGTGGTTAAGTGAAAAAAGATGTATAGATAGTACAATTCAAGTTATAGTGGAAATACTAATATGGGTATTTGATAGAGCATAACATAACATAGAAGAGAATTGAGTTGTACAACTTAAGGAATTATTTTGGTAACAAAATAGTTACTAAGTCATGATGAGATGACTCTGTGGATATTATTCCATAAGTTATTTTATATTATATCAAGTGTGTGAATACATGAAGGTTGACTAAGCAAAGAATTATTAATTTGTGAAGTATAAGTACAGATCTTATCTTGCACAAAGGTGGTGAATGATGATGCAATGATATATGATATGAAAACTATTGTACAGATAAATTGAAAGTTATATGATCCTTATGTGATGTGAGATATGATGTATGATCAAAGCAAGTGTAAATTACAGTAGTGAGAAAGTATTGTATGTATATATATTCTTTTGAAGAACTTTATTCTATAAATACATGTTAGGCCAGTGGTCTCTTCTTCCATACATTGTATTTGATCTACCAATTCCTAACAGGGTTGAAGCAACTCCTAATAGGGTTGAGGCTTCCAATAAGGCCTACTCCTCCAACAAGGACTCAAGATACTATATATACTTCATAGACTCCTAAAAAGGTCAATGTCCTTAATAGGGTCCTTTTGTTTAGTGAATCATCTCATGGGTATCACCCCCACAAGGTTTTTTCCCTTAGCAAGGGTTTCTCTGGTTAAAAAATAATGGTTTTATGAGTTCTCGATGTGTATTGCTATATTTATTGTTCAATATTATTGGTTTACTTTCATATGCAAGTTATAAAGTAATTAACAACATTCATTTGTGGGAAAAAGATTGTAGAATATTGATTCCTCTCCCCCCCCACCCCAATATTATATATTTCTAACAAGAAATACAACATTTTTATTCACAAAATAATTCTTCACCTATTCTATGTGGTGGTTCAAAAAATGAATTCTCACAACAACCCCAATATCTATCATATCCATCCTATGTCATCTTGCCCATTTTTAATCTACAAACACTTTTCTCATTTTTATTATCATATTCATATTAAATATTCTCCACTTCACCATATTGAACAAAAAAAACTATGACCTAATAAAAGTTCACATAATAAGGTGGTTTAATCTATATATATCATCAGGCATTCGAGTATACATTTACTTTCTAATGATGTTCTTGAAATTGATAAATCAACATTGGAATATACTAATGCACATAAGGGATGTGATTTTGGTTCGATTGAATTAGAAGAATACTTGAAGGACAATTGACTTAGTTCTTCTTCTCTAAATATAAAGTTAAGACTTGGGGCATTCACATTTTGAGGGAAATATTCCAATATGAGTTTAATTTTCTTATGGATCTCATAAATGTGTGCATTGAAATTAATCATGCAATAATAAATGTTGAAATATAACAAATAAAATCATAAATGATATATATTTTAATATTCTTATACTATCATATATATAATTTTGGAGGTCTATGGTCAAAATATGTATTCCTTACACATTAATTAATTTAGGCTTGTTAATGCTTGATTTTATGATTATATGGGTTTGAATTCATTAATGACCCTACATGCTCCACATTTATGATTGACCATTAACAAGAAATAATGTATTAATACAAGTATTTCTTTGTTATTCCTATTACTTTGAATTATGTTTGGATACCCATTCAATGAAAATGGTTCCAAGTTTTGTTATATCCTTATATTTCATGATTCCTTGAATTAAGCTAACACCCTCATGCTTTTGTAGTCTAAAATTAAGTTGGAGGAAAGTAAATTGAATTTCATAAATCACAGGATGATAACATCTCTATTAATTATTCCATTAGTACTTCTAATAATTCTACACGTGTGAGCTTTAGATTACATCAATTATAAATTAGTGTTACTACATTTTTCTTAAAGATTAATTAAAAATTATCCATTATACTTGGTTGGCCAAATTATAATATTAGAAACCTGCAAAATGGACTATCTATTTAGGATTCAACACCCTAATTGGTTTCTAAATGAATTACTCAGTCTCATTTAATTATCGACTAGGGATGTAAACTTGGAATGACATTCACAAAGTATATGCTTTAAAATCTCTCAATCTAAGATTAATCCATAGAATTGAAATTATTGAGCTTCTAAAAAACTAAACTAGAGCCAATAAATTAAATTACTCTAAAAAAACATACAATCATGGACGCAAGCTACTCTAACCAACGATGTTGTAGGAACAGTCCACCGATTCTGTTATCAATGGCTACAGGAGAAACATAGTTCTACCTTACTTAGAAACAACAAGGAAATGAAATCTATTCTAATAGAAGAGTTCACTCACCAAGTGGGCCCCCTTGGATGAGTGAATAGAAAATACAATCAAGATAAGAGATTAAAACTTTAATGATACATTTTATTCATTCATGGTGAAATATTACACTTGATTGAAAAATAATATCATATTTTTCTTCTATGAAAATCAAATTATTCTATTTCTTCTCGATTGACTTCAAATTAAAATAGTCATTATTTTAAAGGAAACTACAATGATTTCCTAAATATAACATCACTCCATTAATGTGGATCAATTATAGACTCATAAATTTTGAAATAGAAACAAAATTAACCATGAATTAATCCTCCAAGAATATAGCAAGTTATGGAATCTACATCTATGCACTACAACAAGAGAAAGAAATCAATGATTTTTCCCACTTGTGAAGGTCTAGCAATCTAGTTGACTTTGACTACTCTAGTGCTGAAATGATGATTCTTGAAAACTTGTCAAAAATACCTACAAAATAATCAATGTGCACACAACCTCTATACACATATATATCTTCATCATCAAAGAAAAGGTGTAAAGTTCTTGTTGTCACAAAAGTTTGCACCCTTAACTCATGGCTCCAGCACTAACCCCTACAAACAAAAGAATTCACTAATTCACCATCCAAATGTTGGTTAATACTTAACCTACCTTGACTATGTGACCAAGGGGTAATCGCACGACCACAACTTAAAGCTTGAAGGCATAATATGAAAATAAGGGCTACGAGACTAAGGATAAAACCCTGGGTGACCATTGAGCGACTTATTATTTGATTTGATTTTTTGGTGTGAGGGAATTTTGGCTAACATTTTTGGTGACTTAGATGGGATGCAAGCCTACATGCCAAATGACCAGTGACTTCTAAAAATCCATTGGGATATGGAGTCTCTAAACTCTAAAAACTTATCCATTTCATCATCTTTGGTGCATTTTGAGCCATAAAAATGCCCTTCTACCTCTACATCTCTAAGAAACTTTTCAAAATTGTTGCTCCATAGGAACATCACCACATGCACCTTACACTTCTTTGAAAATAGGAAAGGATAGAAAGAAATCTACTCTAATTATGTACATGGAATAAAAATCATCAAAAATAGGGCTTAACATATATTCCATTGAATGGAATAGGCAAGATCTCACCATTAAGCCTCCTTAACTAGAAAAAATTAGCCTCCTTACAATTGATAATCACATAGGGACCACTCCATATTGCATCAAAATTTGAATGTCTCCCTAGTTTTTCTCTGTCTACATCCCACTTTAGCACAAGATCTCCCTCTTTTAAAATTCTAGCTTTAGCCTTTCTATCAAAAATCCTCTTGACCTACTATTGGTGTGCTTCCATGGTTTGCATTGCTTGATTTCTCTTCTCCTCTAGCTCCATAATTTTTTAATCCTTACTATCATAACATCATCTTTAGCTAACTCAAGTTGATGAGCCAATTCAAGAGAAAGAAACTCTAATGAAATAGGAAGCCTAGCTTCTCTGCCATATACTAGAATGAATGGATAATTTCCTATGGCCCTCTTAGGTGTTATCCTATTAGACCATAGAGCTATTTTAAATTTATGATAAAAGCACCTTTGATTATCCTCAATAGTCTTTTTCATTATCCTAATTAGATTATTATTAGATGATTTAGCTAATCCATTACCTTGAGGATAGTAGTTGGAAGATGTGTTGAGGTATATACAATGATCAATTTTCCATGAACAAATATGAGCTCCTAAAAAAGATCTAGCATTATCTAAAATAATAGGAGTACCAAAACTTGTGATATTACTATCTAAGAAATCAAAAAATGAATTCTTAGTAGCATCTTTTAATGCAATTGCTTCAATCCACCTAGAAAAGTAATCTATAGCAGCTAGAATCCATTTATGACTAGAGCTAGAAAGAGGATTAATAGGACCAATAAATTCTAATCCCCATTGGTAAAAAGGTTGATAAAATTGAAAAAAATGAAGGGGGGGAGCTGCAAGTCTCTATTACCTAAAAAGAAAGCACATTTTTCATACTTTCTCACATACCTATGGCAGTCATGGAATAATGATGGCTAGTAGTTACCAGCTCTCATTATTTTCATGGCAGTGGTTCTTTCTAAAAAGTGGCCACCATTGGGACCATCATGAAGCTCTTTAATCATCCTTTTAGCTTGATTTGCATCTATACATCTTAGCAATGTTCCATTGAAGTCCCTCTTAAAAAAGATACCATTAGCTATGGTATAAGGGATTGATTACAATCTAAAATATCATCTTTTAGCTCTATCTAATCCTTGGGGATATCCATTCCTTGATAAGAAGGTCATCATGTCATCTATCCAACTCCTTGGACTCTCATCTCTTTCTTCTTGCTGATTTATCAATAACAAGGAAACTTCTTTATCTGATTCTTGAGATGAGATCATTCACTTGCACAAACCTTTCCCTCTTACCAATATAGTGACTTGGATGTCCACATCATATTCCATCACTTTAATAATCCAAGCCACTCTCTTTTCATTTATTTCTTTTCCCAAAAGGAAATCTTTGATATGAGCATGAGGCACTAACAAATGGATCTTATTTTGGGATAGAAGATGTATGAATTTCTTCAAAGATCTTATGATTGCAAGGGCTTGTTTCTCCATATAACTAGACTTATCCTCATATCCTTTAAGCCCTTCACTAAAGAAGGAAATGGATTATTCTTCATTCTTATCATTAAATTGAGTCAAAATAGTAGAAATACTTGACTCATCTCCTAAGGTGGAAAGGATGAAATCTCTCTCAAAATTTGGATTGATGAGAATAGGAGCTGAGGCTATGGCTGCTTTGATTTCTTCAAAAACTACTTTCCCTTCCTTGGTCCATGAAAAAACCATGTTCTTCTTGAGCATAGCTATAAGAGGTCTCACCATGGTAGCTAAATTAGGAATGAATCTCCTTAGAAAATTTATCCTACCAAGGAAAATTTGCATCCCTTTCTTGTGGCTAAGGAGGGAGAGAGAAAGAATGGCCTTAGTTATTTTAGGATCAATAGTTAGACCATCCCTTGATATAATGTGTCCTAATAACTTCCCTTGGTTAGTGGAAAAGACACACTTACTTAGATTTAAGGACACACCAAACTCTCTACATCTTAACCAAACTTGTCTAAGATGGCCAAAGAGATCTATCACACTCTTATAATATATTGTAATGTCATTAAGATAGACCAATACAAATTTTTCTATCATATCCTTGAATGAAATCTCCATTTCCTTTTGGAAAGTGGCACCTACATTTGTTAGACCAAATGTCATTTTACTGTAAGCATAGGTGCCCCACTTTGTGATAAACATAGTCATGTATCTATTATCTTCTTTAGCTAACACTTGATTGTAGCTTGAAATTCCATCTAGGAATAAGAACCTTTCTGAACCATTGACCCTAAAAAGGATTTGTTCCATGGAAGAAAGGGGATGATGATCCTTAAGGGAGGCTTGGTTAAGGTCCCAAAAGTCTACACATAATCTGATTTCTCCACTCTTCTTCCTAAGAGGGACAAGATTAGCTACCCGTGATGAGTGCTTAATAGGGAAAATGATGTTAGCCTTAATCAACTTAGATAAATCCTTCCTCATTAAGGGTTGAATTTTAGGATTTACTAGCCTTTTCTTTTGTCTTCCTAGTTTGGTACATTCTTATAAATATATGGCATATTGAAATAGGTTGGGGTCAAAACCTTTTAGATCATCATATGCCCATGCAAACACATCATTGAATTCTTGACATAGATGAATGAAATTTTCTTACTCAACTTTAGTACATACCTTTCCCATGTTTAAGGAATTTCCATCAACAATCAGGACTAGCATATGATCATCCTTGCTTGTAGAAAGGTTCATGCATCTATCTCTCACTTGATCATCAAGAGTCAAAGAACTTTCTAAGGTAATTAGACCCTTAGACAACTTGTGGGAACTGATATTAATGATTTGATCCCCATACTGATCATGTAACCTTGATTAATTTCCATCTAAAAACTTTACTTCATTCTATAAGAAACTCAAAATTTGTGCATCAGATTCAAACACTTTCCAATTGACATTATTATCAAGGATAGTAGGCCTAACCACCAATCTAATCTATTGCTTCTTCTCCTCTTCAACATTGCTTGGCATGTCATAAAATGCACCAATTTCTGCAGGTCTATCAACAAGTCTATTTTCTTTCCTAGGAATTCTTTGAATATCAAATGCATTCAGGAAAATCCCATACTCTATGTTTATAATACTTTAGTGAACCATTCTTAGTGACATTTTGACTTCTCACATGATGAAAAATCAGCTCACTATACAATATACAATTAAGGCTTGAATTCCTCTTTTTTGAGAAATTAGAAGACCTTGAATTAATGTTTCATACTCTTTTATGTTATTGGTGCAACTAAATTGAAGCCTAAATGAGAATTAGTACCTTTCTAGTGTAGGAGAAACCAAAATCACACCAGCCCTTGATCCACTTTTATTCCTTGACCCATCAAAATACATACTCCATATCGTACTTGTATCCTCTTTGTTCTTCATAAGGTTAGGAACAAGAGCATACTTCTCTGATATATAGTAAGTACCAAGGCCTATCTCAAAAATTTCTTATACTGGACCAAACTAATATGCATTAGTCTATTCATCAAAGAGAAAATCAAGTATCTCTACTAGGGAAGTGGTAGGCTTATTTACTATGTCATTTTCATCTATCTCTAGGATAGTGTAATTCATGTTGATGAGATTAGGGGTTTATGGCTCAACATGGTTGAGGGCTAAGGGCTCTACTCTGATTGAAACTTTAGTTCCATACCTTGTTCTAAAAAACATATATGACCAATCAGAGGATATGTAGCCACCTATTTGGGTAGTGAAATATCTTGAAAGACATATGAGAAAGTGTGGCTTAACTTCAACAACTAATATATATTGAACTATAGTACAACTAGGGCATGCATGTATGGCCATTTCAACATTCCTAAGGATTCCTATAGTCTTGACAGTACTACCATCCAACTATAATACATCCCTAACAATGGGCTCATATTTCATTTCTAAGATATCAACAACACACTTAGGCTTCACTAAATAGCTCCTGAATTAGTCATGCAATTATGGACTAACTTATCTCCTATAAATAGATAAACATAAAAGGGGAGGTTTAATCTTATTACTTGTTCCTCCTTCCTTTTTGGTTGTACAAGACTTGTGGCATTCTCTATGCTAGATGTTTGTTCCTTTGGTTCAATGCTCTCTAATTCTTGCTGCAACAACCTCTTTTGCATAGGTATAGTAGAAACAACATCCCAAATGGAGATATTCACATTTTTTTCTTCATTTGTTCCACTACACCAAATGATGCACTAGATGCTTTGGTAGAAGCCTTGGGAGATTCATGTGTAGGAAGTTGAGATGGAACAACTTGAGGGTCATTCACATCTCTTCTGCTACTATTTTTCCTTTTCCATTGAGGAGCATTTGATTGGTCATTCACTACTTATACATGAGGTATAGCACTTGATATTGAAGCCTAATTAGGAGGAGGAGGGGTAACATCTTCAATGGTCCTTCTCTTACTCCTAGTGTTGTGAGAAATAGGATCTTGATTCACATGGGAATGATCTTCTACTTGATGATTTATGAAGGAGTAATCACCTTGCCATTGTAGATGAGAAGCATCAAAAGGTTGATTAGCATTTTTCCTCTAATCTATTGCTTGTTCTTGTATTGTTAATGCCAAATAAGACTCTTCCTCCTAACACATAAAATATGCATAGGAGTAATTGTAGGAGGGGAAAAAATCTTGGTCTTGAAACATATTATTTTGAGGGACTAAGGCCCTACTTTCATTTTCATTTGAAGTAGAGGTATGACCACTAGATCTATTTTGATTGAAAGAAGTATTTCCTTTATTCTGATATGGAGGCCTACCATTCAAAGGAATATGATATTGTAGTTGAGGAGCTTTGTTACCCTGAGCTTGCCACCTCTCCAAATTCACCACCTTATTGTTGACCTTTTGAACCACAAAGAAGCTATCCTCCAACCTCTTATCTTGAATTTGAAACTTTTGTCCAACATCTTGCATTAAAGCCTTCAACTCTCCTACCTCACTTGATGATGTGGAATATTGAGGGGCTAGAGAAAGGGGTTATGATGTAGAATTTGTGGGAATATGGGCTACTTCTAGTTGGTGATTTGTTATATTAGGGAAGAAAGGCATAGGAGGCCTTGGAGCTAACTTACCTCCTTGTATCAAGATGTTTTCTACCTTGATTTCTATCTCATAAGCATCAAGTAATGTATCCCCTCCCACGGTTTGGATTATAGTGGCAATATCACTATTTAGGGCTCTTAGATAATGTAAGAAGGCATTACCCAAGAAAGGATTCAATAGAGTGGGTATTTTATCCCATGTCTTTTGGAATCTATAGTTAAAGTCGGTCATGAATTCATGGGGTTCCCTCTTCATAGTAGTCAACTTCTTTAGGAGTGATAGGTAATCACTTTTATCTTCAAAATGTTTGGAAAGGGTTGCTCCTAAGCCATCCCAATCTATTATAAAGTTATGAGCTAAACTTCTATATTGTTGAAGTGCTTTTCCTTTCAAGGATGAGCTAGAAGCCTAACTATTACATCATCTTGAGTTATTCCATGGATATTATAGACATTAGATATTTCTTGAATATTCTCAATAGGGGAAATGGAAGTCTCACAAGTAAAATCAGGTATATGATACTGGTATTTTTATGCCTTTGAACCAAAAGGAGAAGACTTCCACCATTAAATGTGGCTTTTCCATATGGAAAAATGGCCTATTCAAATGAGATGATGGATTTCTAGGTTGAGATCTTTCAACATGAGGGGTAGAGATGGATCTTGTAGGTGTATGGATTTCTTATATACTCCTAATAGGTGATAGAGACAATCTAGTCTTTTTCCTTCTAGGATTTGAAAATGAAAGTTCATAATACTAAAAGTTACCTCTAGAAGATGCCCTTGTTTCAGCTTTGGGCATGAATCACAACAACTTTAGTCTAGAACCAGATGTAAAAATGGAG
Organism: Cupressus sempervirens; assembly: GCA_028749045.1. Taxonomy (NCBI): domain Eukaryota; kingdom Viridiplantae; phylum Streptophyta; class Pinopsida; order Cupressales; family Cupressaceae; genus Cupressus; species Cupressus sempervirens. The sequence continues at coordinate 376,019,276 of CM053786.1, forward strand.
TAGATTCAACAAGTACTTTAAAATTAGCCTCTTGTAGGCCTAAAACACTGAGAGCAACACTATCTTCTTAGCAAAAATTTGAAATTCTTCTTTTCCACCAATGAACTTGAAATCTTCTGATATAAATGTCCCATTAGGCATGCCAAAAACTATTGTCACAAAATCTTTCACCCTTAACTCTTGGCTCCAACATTAGCCCCTATGACTAAGCGATCATAAAGAAATTTCCTCATCATTGTCTTAACCATGATTAGAGCCTAAGCATCAGTGAACTTTTAAATAAAATAATTCACTACTTCACCATCCAAATGCTACTTTATGCTTAACCCACCATGATTGTGTGGCCAAGGAGTGATCGCACGACCGCAACTTAAAGCTTGAAGGCATAATATGAAAATAAGGGCTGCAAGAATTAGAATAAAATGATATGGCCAAAGTTAAATCATTTCATGAAAACATTTCAAATATCAAAAATTTGAAACCCTAGGCTACCATTGAGTGACTTATTATTTGAATTTGATTTTTTGGTGGGAGGGCATTTTGGCTAACAATTATAATTACCACTCTTGCAAATCCAATGGCTATATGAGGAAAACTACCTAAAACATAGCATAGATGGGGAAACATTTATTAGCATGTATAATTACTTCATTATACCATTTCTATCCATAAAATCAAGAAAATATAGCATCTTTAAATTATCCATACTTCTACTTCATGTTTTCACACATATTTAACATATATATAAAAGACCATAAGTTCATATGCTTGAAACCATAAAGTCATGACTATTTTACAAGATAACTATTTGAAAATAAGATAAAAAGAACTTAGAAAGATGGCTTTTTGGAGGCCCATCATTCCCCCCAATTGAGCTATTGGTGGTCTCCAGTAACCATATAATTCCTGATTTTGGCTTGAAATCTCCAATCACTAGCTATCCTCTCCCTTGGCTCATTGTTAACATAATCAAAGTATCCATAATTTTTCTTGAACCTTCTCCATCATTGAAATTCTATAGACATATCATGATCATCTATGTTATTGTTCACTGCTAGTAATATCTATAGGAGAATGGGAGGTTGAAACCATAATGGAAGCTAGTATTGGCACAAATTCCCAAATTGATATACCATGGAATTCTAATACTCGAAAGAGTTAAATTTTGAGGAGAGTGGGGTTCTCTTATCTTTACATCATGTGGCATCTATGTTCATCTTTTTCTTGAAGCAACAATTTTTGTTCCAACATCACAAGATGAATATTGCTCCCAATTCGCAAAGGCTTGCTCTCTTACCACATATACTTTATTAGCTCCACTAGGGTTTCCTAGGATAGAAATCCAATCCAAAAATATCCTCTAATAATTTTGAACTTCTAGTCTCATGAGTAAATGATTTGTCATTGCATTGTCCTTGTGTGGTGCAAATTGGTCTTCCTTGTTTATCTCATTCTACATCCAAGACATAACTACCCTCAATTGTACATCTCGTACATAAAGGAGTGAGTTCCACACTGTATCATTGGGCACTGCCAAGTTATGTAGATATTATTCACACATCAAATTCTTCAAAGGCATTGGAATATACTAGAATGCATCAAAAAATTCATGAGGAGTTGAAATAGAGGGATTAAACCCTTCCACAATTATTGTCAATTTGAAATTTACAAGTTGTTCTTTGAAGAATAATGTATACATTAGTGATGGTGATCTATATTCCATAATTTTAGGAATCAACCCTATGATTTGTTCAATCCTCCTCTTTAAAATTTCATTTTGATCTAAATTTTTCTTTAATTGACAGCCCTACTCATCAATGACATGTTTCAATTTTTCTCTTTCTAACTTCCATTATGCTCTTTCCTACAATAATTGTTGATATAAGTTGATCCTTGCAGATAGGGGTGTAGAAAAATTAGGTGGTGGTAATGGCTCTTGGCTGAGAATATCTATCCAATTAGGTGTTGGGTTTTGTTGTGGTGTCCACAACACACACCCCATTCCTTGCTAGGAATGGGGACCCCTACTTTTTTTTGACTCCTGGACTCATAGTTCGAGAGTCAAGAGAAGAAATTTTATTAGAGCTAGACTTTTAGAGTAAAAAATTCAAAAAAAAAATAGAAAATCAAAAAATACAAAAACATTAAAATTTTTGAAAAACACAAAAGATTAGAAAATTAGAAAAAATGCAAAAAATTAAAAAATTTGAAAAGAAAAAAGAAAAAAGAAAAATAATAAAAATATTTTTAAAAATTATTATCATGCATTGGAGCGCACGCGTGTGTGGGTGGATTACATGCCATGCATCGACGTGCATGTCAAGGCACACATGTACCCCTACCTAGCGGAGGGTTATAAAACCCCCACGTTGCCTAAACAAAAAATTTTTTTTTTTCAAAGTTTGGTTAAAGGTTTTTTTTTATTACGCACACAAGGTGATATTTGTGTGGTGGTGCTTTGTGCCCACACCATACACAAACTCTTGCATGGAGGTGTTGTGCGCCTGTGCCATACACAACTCCCACCTAGAGGCATTTTGCACCCGTGCTAAATAAAAACTCTTGCACAATGACACCTTGTGCCTGCACCATACACAAAATCCCATACAAAGGTGTCTTGCTCCCATGCCATACACAAACCCTCACACGGTGGAAACTATGCCCATGCTCTCAAAACACTCATGTAGAGGTGGTTGTGCTCTTGCCATATACAAACCCTTGCATGGTGGTGGCTATGCCTACACTCTCAAAACACTTGCATAGAGGCATTTGCACCTGTGCTCTCAAAATCCTTGCATGGCGGTGCTTTGTGTCTACACTCTCAAAATCCTTACATGGTGGTGCTCCTTGCCAGTGCTCCTAAAACCTTACACATTGAAAACAAGTTTGTTGGCACTTTGTGCTCACGCACCACTAGCTCAGCCATGCTTGCACCTGTGAATATTGTGTTGTTTGGCACCTTGTGCCCATGTGCCACTTGTTTGGTCATGTTCCTTAAAACCCTAGGCATGTGCAAGTCTTGCCCCTCCCCGCACTTTTAAAAAATTATTATAAATTTCTTTTCTTCTTCTTTTCTAAATCAAAAAAATCAAAAAAATGATTTAAAATTCCAAAAAAAGTTCAAAATGATAAAAAAAATTAAAAATGATAAAAAAAAATTTAAAAATTAAAAAAAAGGAAATAAAAAGGGATAGAAAAGAAAATAATAAAAATAAATGAAAATAAATAAAATGTCCAAATGGGGGCATTTTTTTTCTTTTCTTTATTTTTATTTTAATTCATAGTTTTTACATTTTTGGACTAAAAACACTTTTTCTCATAATGTGTAGATATTTAAATGGTATCCACATCTAGAGTAGCACCCAAACTTGTCATGTTCAAGTTCCAAGGTGTAGCTTCAAAGTCAAGATTCCATGACGATTATGCTGAGATCCAAGATACGGACCTGGGATACAAAAACTTAGGAGAATTCCTAAAAATTTGCAACAAGCTAATAGAGAGATCAACTTTGGTATCCGCATTGATTTGCTTTGAGTTGGTGAATGCAGCATCATATCCTGTGTCAGTACAATCGATAGAAGTAATTATGACCCCATCATAACACTTCATGCCTAATGAGAGGGTGGTCAAAAGCATCACCAGAGAAGTGGTGTTGGATCTTTGACTTGACAACATTGAGGTCTTTTGCCTTCTTAGAGCCAACTAGTTTATCAGACTATCATATGAAATGGCTGAGAGATGGTACAAGGAGCACTAGCAGGAGGCAATTGACATCATATAGTCTTTATACCTTATTGAAAAGCCTCTAAGGGGAAATATAATAGGTAAAGTGGATATGACCAGAGGATACATGAAGGAGGATATTGGGTACTCTATTATTCTCTTGAGCAGAGTCATGGGCTTACCTGAAATAGGTCACCTTAGCACCTTCATGGTTAACTTCATTGAGACAATTAGATAGGCAAAGATACCATTGGATTGGGCCACCACACTAAGTGAAAACTTGTGTGAGCAGTTGAGGACAATGAAGGATAAGAAAAAGTTTTATATGACTTCTTACATGGTGTACCTACTGGCAGTAAGGGCAATAAACTATCCTAGTTTGTACAAAAAAGGTAGTATGCAAGACCCTAATGCCTGACCATACATAGTCTATCCTCATCTAGTGAAGAAGAAGCTACCAAGGTAGAGCAAAGAATACAAAATTGTGAATGATGCATTCATCTTTGTGATCATTCAATTCATCAAGGGTGATTATGGAAAGAGGTTATCCAACAAAACCAAAGCACAACTTGAGCAGAGTCATGGGTTTACCTGAAATAGGTCACCTTAGCACCTTCATGATTAACTTCATTGAGACAATTAGATAGGCAAAGATACCATTGGATTGGGCCACCACACTAAGTGAAAACTTGTGTGAGCAGTTGAGGACAATGAAGGATAAGAAAAAGTTTTATATGACTTCTTAAATGGTGTACCTACTGGTAGTGAGGGCAATAAACTATCCTAGTTTGTACAAAAAAGGTAGTATGCAAGACCCTAATGCTTGACCATACATAGTCTATCCTCATCTAGTGAAGAAGAAGCTACCAAGGTAGAGCAAAGAATACAAAATTGTGAATGATGCATTCATCTTTGTGATCATTCAATTCATCAAGGGTGATTATGGAAAGAGGTTATCCAAAAAAACCAAAGCACAAGTCATAGCTCTTGGAGCCTACTTTATCTAGTTCAAAATGTTCACATATCTATGGGTAGCCGATGCATCCATCAATCCTAAGAAGCTCCTAAGATATCCTAATAACAAGTTGGTACTATTAGAGATTTTCTAACAAATTGAGTCAGCCTATAAGAAGATAAAGAGGCAATAGAGACCTTGTTGGGCATGGCCATTGGTCATTGGACCATATTAGGTGAAGCAGAAGCAAGACATTCCATCTTTTCAAAGGGAGTGGGAGAACAATCCCCTTGAAGAATACAACTCTTCCCGACCATACTTTGACAATGTTGGGAAAGTGGAAAGCCTGGTAGGAAAAGACTTCCATCATGAGGATGCTATTAAAGATCAATGGATGAATGCCACAAATGACTATGATGTCTACATTAGGGACTATTGTAGGATGACTTTGTATCTAGTAGAAAAGGCTCTCCAGTTGAACATCCTAGAGGAGATAAAGAAATAGGATTCTAAGAAGTTACTGGACCCCTTGTTCAATATGAATAAAATTGGGGAAAGACCTATTTTGAATGCAGAAGTTGATAGGGAAGAAGGAGATGATATTAATCATCGAGCGAAGCATGTCATTAGAATGACAAAGGATTGGATCAAGAAACCTTTTCCACTCGATCAAATTCCTAACATAGTGATCTTTCATGCACATGCTCACCTAGAAAGAGGTAGAGGAAGGAAAGTAACAATTCCTACCTTCGTAGCTCAGTCTCCTATTAGGCTAGAAATAGTGTACCATCTTGATTGCCCAGTTGGATATTATCACCCTCCTAAAAGGAAAGGAAAGAAAAAAAGAAAAAGGACCTCTCCTTAGAGAATTCAAATAGAATAGGTGCCTCCCCAGTAGCAGGAATAAAGTCCACAAGGGTCTCAAGATATTGGAGCTACCCAAGTCTACAATGAACTACAGTTGCCTCCCATACTATTTAGCCAACCGGAAGAGGGAGAGTTTCCAATAGTCTCCATTCTTCCTATGCAAGATGACCTAGCTTCTCCTTCTACCTCCAAGAAATAGAAGAAAAGATTAACATTCAGATGAAGAAAAGGCAAAGGATTAGTAGAAGATTTGTGCCTAATCCATCTATCCCTAAAACTATTTTGGAGGAAGATGAAGAAGAAGAAACAAAATCAGAGGAGGAAGAGGAGGAACAAGTGCCCCTACAATTAAGAACTCGGCTAGCAAGAGCCACATAATTACAAAGAAGAAAGAGTGCCATGGGTACCCCACCATCCACTCAAGTAGAACCTTTAGAGATTTCCTCTTCAGAAGATGGAGTACAACAATGGGTGGATGAGAAAAACAAAGAAAGTGATGATGTTTTCTCAATGTCAAATTTTGATTTCCTACCCATAGGTACAAAGTTGATCAAGGATAAGACTAGGGACACCCCTATAGGTCAACTTCAATAAGAAGACTGAACACAGATGGTGCCAAATACACAAGGTCCTGATCTTACTCCTCCATCTCCACCATGAGTTACAATGGTAGAACAAGGTTCAGTGACTCCCCCACCTTAGAGTATAGATGAAGACCATGTTTAAAAGGAACCAGTATCAGAGGAGAGACCAGAAAAAATGGTGACTGATGAAGTGTCAAAGGAAGGAGAAATGGTAGAATATTCAAAAAAACCTTCCCAAGACACTAAGGTATAAGCTACAGGATCCATGAAGACTGAGGCTATAGAACTAGAGTCCACACAATAGGAGACAACTCCCAACATGAGCAAAAAAGGGAAGGAAGTAGTTGAACATACTCCTTCATCATCAAGATTGAGGTCCTCAATAGGACACATCCCTAGATGGATTTGAAAGGAGATAATGAGGAGTACTAAGCCTCAATTCTTTTCTTTAGAGGAAGACATTTGTGATATTGCAAAGATTTTGAATAAAGCTGAGTCTCCATCACATGAGGCAGCACCATTGGCATTTGTCACCACCATATGGAGCTAGGATGTATTTGCACAAGTGGCTCTCCCTCTTGAAGCCATAGATGCGGAAGGCCTTAGCCTTGAAGATTATGAATTAAAGGATGTTATGTTGGGAAGGCCTACATAAAATTTATCCTAAAAAATGATGACTACGGGAGTGAAAGAGGTCCTTAAGTATATGGAACAAGAGGAGATTCAACTTCATGTACTTTAAAGGCAAGTTGAGATCCTAAAGGAATATCTACCTAAGATCATTGGTCCTTTTGATCCTAAACACCTGGAGCATACTTTGAACACTATACTTAGAGAAGGGGGAGGTGTACAATTAGACCCATTTTTGAGAGCTTTTTAGGAGTGGAAAATTTTTTTTGAGGAGAAAGGTATCTAGATTATCACAAGAAATTTGAAGTTATTGCATGCTACATAGGAGAATGTGAATAAAATTGTAGCAATTTTGAAGCAGGACTTCAGTATCATGGATGAGGTATGCACCTACAGTAAGGGTTTGCAGACTCTATAAGCCACAAAGGGCCAAAGATATTAGGTTTTGATCAATGTATATACTAGAGAATAATTAGACATGATTGATGATTGGATAGAGAAAATAGTAGATAGCAATAAAGTAATGGAGACATTACACGAGGAGATCTATCAGCTCAAGGACCAAGCCCGAGAGTAGATTTTGGAAGCAAAAAGACAATACAGTGATGCATGCTTGGATATTTTTGAAGATGAGGAATGAGAGAGGTTATTACCTATAGAGATGGTAGTGGAGAATTTTTGGAAAATTTTTCTGGAGGTTTCTGATGATGAAGACATCGAACAAGCCTTTAGGATAGAAGAAGCCTTGTTAGAGTTGGACACCAAACTTAGAGATTTTGTTGATAGTCAGATTGAGGTAGACAATTATAGACAAAAGGTAAAAGATAAGTATGAGGCTTTAGATCTTTTGGATGTAGCTAAGATTGCTAAGGTGATAGATAAATTCAAGGGAAAACATCCAAACATAGCTTTGGGATGAAGAAGAACAAAACCCAAATGCCAAAATTTCAATTTTGACACTTAGTAAAATTTTGAGATTTTTGACCTTGTCAAGGTTCGTAGCTATGCAACTCTGTAGGTGTGTACATCTGCAAGTATGCAGGTCCGCAACTCCACAATTCAAAGGTGCATCGATAGTTAACTAATTATTCCAAAAATTGCAGTTTCTATGCATTGAAAATGCATTCTAACGGTAGTTTAACTTCGACACATGCCTAGTGAAGGACTAGCTTCTATTTTTGGCACCCCCAAATGCTCCTACTTCAACTGAAGGCTTCCTCCTACTTTCTCTCTCATGCTTTCTCTATTTTTGACATGTAAAGGGCTCATGCATCCAATTAATGAATAAAATATGGATGAAGTCCCTCTTAGCACTAGAGTAATGGTTAGTTTGTATATATTTAGTTTGTTTTAATGTTTTAAAACCATTTTATTGCATGAAGATATCTCTCACTCTCAACACAAATTGAGGAGACAATTTCTTATAAATACCACACTATAATATGTAACAAGGGCCATCATTATTATGCCATAAAATTATGTTTTTGTTGCTCACATTTGGAGTGTAGTGATTCTTGCTTGAATGTGTCATTGTGTTTTGTGAATTTTCTTCATGAGATTTTGATTGAGCCAAAGGTTTATTATGTTGTTTCTGGTTGTGTGATCTTTTAGTTCTAGTGTTTGCTATAGATTTATGAATTTTGTTGATGTAACAAGATTGAGAAGAGATCATCAAATTTTGTCTACATAGCCTTTTTCTCGCATGAGTGCACTTTTCGTGGCCTTGCGATTTGATGAAAGGTGAAATATCATACGATTGTTAGAATTTTTCACCAACAATTGCATTAGTGGATTCTACGAAGCACTACTCCTATTTTCTTTTGTTTCCTATCCATTTCTTCAAAAGTTTAACTCATAGGTTGTTGTTTTCCATAGCTTATGTCCGTTTAGGATTTCAATTTCATGTTATTTTCTTTCAGTTTTATTATTTTCTTTACTAACCCCTTGTTAGAATAGGAACTCATTTTAGTTGCACTATTTGATTGCATTCATTGAAAAACCAAAAAATACAAAAAATATTGTTCTTTTGTGTGTTATTTTCAGACAACAAATAGAATTACTTCATTTCGAGATCATAGTAGAACCAGCAAAGGCCTCCTCATGAACAGTCACATTTATCTTCAATTGAGTGGATTTTGGTACATCGCAAGAAAAATACTAACCTTGGAGTTGATCAAGAGAGGAATTGCACAATGGATTCCTGCCATTGCCTCGTGCATAATGATCGCCCAATAGAAGTGGTGCTAGAAGTAGGGCTTAAAACTCTAGAAAGGAAGAGAATTTGTCCAAGTTTTAGAATTTTTCACTTCTACAATAATCTACAATTCACAAAAGTTCAAAAAAAATCCTGAGTTTTTGAAAAATTTAGGTCCACAGATCTGCAACTTTGTAGGCGCACAAAACTCTGTGTTGCACAAAATTTAGAGAGCTGAGAAAGTGTACTTTTGTAGAGGTGTACTTTTTTTGAGAGTTGATGCAAGCTAGAGGATATTGATCCAAAATCCCCATTTCAACAAGAATTAAGGTCTATACCATGTGCACATGAGTTTCTCGAACTTACCCACTTCCACAAACCACATAGTGACAACAGAACATCCTGAGTTCAACCACTTCCATTTGAACTTTCATTATCTTCTTCAACTCCACCTCCACTCCAATCACTTGGTGGACCACCACACATTTTGATAGCTACTCCTCAACAACCACCATTAGGTCTGCCAAACCCTCTAATGGCCTTTTTCACAAGTACCGTAGACTCACCAATAAACTTGAGAGGTACACTCCATGACTTCTCTAAGAATGTTGAGAAGATTTTCCCCATATTTATCTATGGTGAGACTCGAACTATTGAAGATCATGTCAAGGTATTCAAGGAAATTTACAATTGCAAGCAAGTTGCTAATGAGGATGTAGTTCATCATTTATTCCCCTACTCTTTGGAGGAAATTTCCTTCAATTGGTATGTCAATTTGCAACCCAGATGCATTAGAGATTGGGATACATTCAAAAAAATTGTTCTTGGAACAATTCAAAAAATTCATCAACCTAGCTGTGATATATCAAAAATTCATATCAATCAAAAGGGACCCACTGAGACTGTTTCCCACTTCAACCATCACTTTCATATGGCCTACCACAATTTGGAAATGCCAAACACCATACCAGTTTAAGCCACTATTTATATTTATCTGAATGCTATGGACTATCTTATTGTGATCTTTCTGAGAAGATTTCCTACAAAAAATATTGACACATTAGATAATGTCTTTGCAGAAGTGATCACATTCATGAAGCAAGCCAATCCTAATGGAGGAGGGATGATGCCTCCAATGCAAGTAGTCACTACCATACCAACATACCCCATGGGAGCACCTATTGTGCCTAGCTAGATCATACCTATGAATCTAGTTCGATTATAGAAAGCACCCACTCTAAAAAATCAAGCAATAACATATCTAGGGTATGAGCCTCCAAAAATAGTTTTCTTTGAATAGAAGGCCATAGTTCTTGTGGAAATAGACAATAACCTCATTTCAGAAGTTGGTCAAATGAAGAAGACTATGTTACAGATGATCAATGAATTGACACATCTTAGATTGTCACAAGGACAAAATAAAAACTTTCAAAGAAACAATGTTGGCCCCTACTATATATGAGCAATGTTAGTATGCTAATAGAAACCAAATTTAAATAGAGCTTCTACAAACTAAAAAAAATTCATAAACTTCAAGATAGACTAAGATGAGCTCTCAATTGAGAATATGAGTCATTAATGGGCTCTCTCAATGAGAAGCTCTCTTGTTGAGTAGCTTTGTCTAAATAGATAGGATGTATGCTCAGGCTTTATGCTTCAAAAAGGTCTTCAAATGGAGTTGGAATTTGGGTGTGAGTGTATGGTTTTGATGTAAAATGGCTTCTTAAAATGGCATTATGACTTTACTTCATGGATTGTGTTATTTTTCAAAGCGGAAGGATCCAATTTATAGGCAAGAGGCTTGAGGGATTGAGGGCTAAGATTCAAGTATGGAAAAAAGCTCATGGAGGGCTCAGATTGCATGAGAGGAGATCACATGGATTGTGCTTTCTTACAGCCAATCAGGGAGTGACACATGTTACAAGGTGAGAGGATGGAGGAAAGGGGAAGGATGAGTCAACAAAGGAGGCTCAAGGGATAAAATCTTCATAAAGACCCTCATAATGGCTTGTAAGAACAATAAAAGGGCTTTGGAAGAGTCATTTATGGCCTAGTGGGATTCATAAAGTTTTATGGTTGAGATATTTTGAGGGAGATGAGAGCAATTTCGACTTGGGCTTGATTAGGAGGGTTTTAAGCTTGCTTAGGATTGCGCAAATGATTAGAGGATGGATTAGGATGGTTTAGGATTAGCTTAGGGATAGGCAAGTGGGTGGCATTTAATGAGGGTGGGTGAAGGAGGAGATATTTTTTAACTTTGGCTTGGGTTAGTAAGTCTTAACCCATGTTTAGGGAATGTGACAAGGTTAGGAGGGGATTAGAATTAGGTTTAAAGAAATCTTCTAGAAGAGTCTAGACTTTGGATGAGGATAAAGACTTTCTAGAATAGTCTAGAATTTCCTAGGATGAGGATGAAGACTTTCTAGAAGAGTCTAGAACTTCTTAGGATGAGGATAAATTAGATTTTTAGGAAATAAATAAAGTTTTATTTATTTCAAGGGTTTGGGTTGAGGAGATATTTGTTAAAACTTTTTTAATAAACATGAGGATTAATATTTAATCTTAATTAAATATTTTGAGTTGGGATTAGGGGTAGGAAATGATGGGATTAGCCTTTAATCAAAATTAAAGAAGGATTAGAAGATTTTGGAAGAGGTTAGTGGTCTTAAGGAAATTGGCCAAGTTTTGGGCAAAAAATAAATTTTTTTATTTATTTTGGGTTTTTTGGTCAATTTATTAATTAAATAATTAATAAGGAAATAATGTTTAAATAAGATTTAAACATTTTTGGAAGGGATTCCTTAATTAAATATTTTTAATTAAGATAAAGGGATTTAATGGTATAAAAATAAATTAATTAATTAATGATGATGTCATCAGGAATTTTTCAAAAAATAAAAATACTTTATTTTCTAAAGGTTTTTAGGTGTCTACATTTTGCCCCTCTTTGATGTGAAGCCGCAAGTAGCATGGCATCAAAGATAAGAAAATAAGATGCCCAAGGCTAGAGTAGAAGAGGAGAGAATGGACTGCAAGATGCCCCCTCAAGAAGGCGGCGGGGAGAGAAAGCAAGGCTCGACGACTTCTTGAAAAGTAAAAGAATCCGAGATGAGCAAGAAGACTCAGATGGGCAAAGAGAAGGGGCTGAATTAGCTCAAACTCTCACTATGGGAGAATGATAAAGGAGAATTAGAGGCACAAGAGGAAACAAGCTTAAGTTCTCAGGGATTGCAGAGGATGAAGGAGCGGAGTGCTATAAAAGGAATCTAGGATGGGGAGATGGATGAGGGGATTAAAAAGCTGATGCAACAGGATTTCAAAGAGTCAGATTGGCGGAAGATGGGTTTCAGACATCCCTAGGACTAGGATTGTGGATCTCGAAAGATGAGGCTTGGTGGATTGATTTGGATTGGTGGATCCCAAAGACTAGGATTGTGGATCCCTAAAGCTAAAGGTGAGGAGTGATTCAAAGAGATACTGATGCATAAGCTGAGGTAGGAGAGACAGATGTTGGATATGGATGGGGGATAATGGAGATGAAGGAAAACCATTAAAGCTTTTTGAGCGGGGGAATACTTCAAAGAGAAGTACCACCATGTAGTTGAGCACTAGATTTCCTATAGGGCTGTTGGTTAATTGCCAAGGTCACCAAGACCATCAAGGCTGTGTCACCAACCATCCAGAGGACTGATGAACTGACTCAAACATGCAAGGATATCCCCAGTATCACACATGAATGCTAGAGGAAGCAGTGTGGAAACAACACTGGGTAACCCACAAGCAGAAAAGAAAACAAGCAAAAGACATGATCAAGACCTTATGCCTAGATTGCCCCATTCGTAGTATACCATGATATGGAAGATCATGGCAACTTTGAGGAGGGAACAAAAAGATTGTTTGGAAAAGATACTTCAAGACCCAAAAGGGAAGATTCCAAATCAAAAGAAAGTGAAAATCCAAAAGAGAAACATTTGCCAACAAGATGGGTAGGACAAGGTACTAACGGACCAAGATCAGACATGAGGAAAGCTATATCCTACAAGGATCTATCGGAGAGCACCTAAGCTGGTCAATCTAGATGAGTGATGTGTCTAGCAAGCTGAACTAAGAAGGATAACACTTTGGTGACAGGAGATCTAGTTAAAGGATGCATTGGAATAGCTAACCAAGGGTTGTGCGAAGTGTGCAAGATGCTGATCAAGGAGGAACTGACACAAAAGCTGGATAGATACAATGGTACTAAGCTAAAGAGGATGTATAAGCTAACAAACCAAGATATTTACAAGCTGAAGTTGACCAAGATAGTTACAAGCAGGCAAAAGCTCAAGATGATAGGATAGCGGGATGGTTCGATGTTGTGCAAGATGCGAAAGCTAAGGGTGGGGTGATAGCGAAAGATATGGATTTGGCAAGATGCATCTAATGATGATGAGAGATTTTGTGACCAAGGATAGCTAGAGGAGCAGGATGAGATGGCTGGATAGGATGGTAGATAGCTAGGATTATGATGGATATAAAGAGATGACATTGGGTTTGCATGAGGATAGCCGAGAGCTAGATGCCAATGACAAGGGAGGATTGACAAGACAAGATCTCCAAGGAATATAGTGCCCCCGATCAGAAGATAACATGTGGAAGGAGGTCTTATGATGGATGTGATAGGATTGAAGCTAGGATGGAAAAAGTTGAAGGGGCTAGGGAGATGGATGATAGCTAGGATGGTTGGCTGAAGCTACAGGAGATAAGTGGATGGCGTGAGATGGAAGATGGAGGGTGGAGGATAGGTGGATAGATTGGAAGATGGAGTTGGATGTGAAGAGATGACCAAAAGCATGAGGGTGATAGGCTAAGCTGGGGATGGCGGGATTATGCATGATGCTTGTTTGCCAAGTTTTCATCATGGTACTTGTCCAAGGTGCTTGAATTGCCAAGTTTTCACCAGTGGACGCTTTATTTTTCTTTATTATTTTTTTGACTTTTTGACTTTTGACTTAGCTAGAATGATTTTGGCTTTCTTCAACTATTTTTGGCTCATAGATGTTGGTAGGATGGATGAAAAAGGATTGGATTGAACAAGTAGAATGGTGGGTGGGAGTTTGACAGATAATGGATGCAAAGACATAAGGCTTGTGGGTAAATGGATGAGAAAAATGGAAAGATCATCATTGGCACACACCTTGAGAGGTGATAAAGTAGTGGGAAAGATGGTTTTGAGCGAGGTTGAGGAGAAAATGGAGGAAGAGAAAGATAAGGACTAAAAGTAGAGTTGGAAGATGGAGGATGGGAAATTTAGGATAAGAAGCATATGGACTAAAAGTGGATTGGGGGGATGAAGGATGCTTATATGGGGATTTGGATGAAGGATGGATGGATGGATGGATGAGGCTTTTTGAGTAGCATGAATGGATGCCAATTGAGATTTTTCTTTGAGATGCATTTCTTTTATGAGCATCTTGGGTATCCACATGATTTTTGACTTTTTTAGCTTGGGCTTTTGTGGCCTCTTGACTTTTTCTTTGATTGGGATTAAATGTTTCTTGTTTTGAACATGTATTTTAGAAGGGACATGTTGAGACTTGGATTTTTGTGGATTTTTGGATTTATGCTTTTGTATTTTGGCATCCAATATGCTTCTATTAGCCATGGGATGGGAACAAGAGCATGGAGGAGATGGAGGGATAATTGATGGAGTGATAGGGTTTAAAGGTTGGAAGGGATTCAAGGGTGAATGCCTTTGATGATCTAGCTGGTGGATTTGAGGGGATGGAAGGATAGATTGGAACATAGGATATGGATGGATATAATTGCCCAAAATTGATGGAGGGAAGGAAGGATATGGGCCCAAAATAGATGGAAATGGTGAAGGTGTAGGTCCCAAAATAGATGGAGGGGATAAAGGATTCATATTAGGTATGTAAGCACCCAAAATGGATGGAAAGGGTGTGGGATTTAGATAAGGGATATATGGACCCAAAATGGAGGGTTGGAGATAAGGAGTAGGATGAGGGACCAAAATAGATGCAGAATAATATGGATGGGAACTTTGGGGTGGAGATGGAAGGACTTGGGACCATGCAGGAATAGCGGGGATACCAACATCTAGAAATACATTTTCATTTCTTTTTTCAATATGATGTTCATTATTTGGAACACAAGATGTGAGTCCATTACTAGCTAAAGGAGTTGGAGCTTTGGATATGATAATTAGTTCTTTTTCGATGGATCTATCATCATGGATTACGGGAGATGTATGATCATGAAGCAGAGGAGATGGGAGGATAGGATCTTGAGTTGGGTGGGTTGAGGGAAAGGGATCTTGAGATGGAGTAAGTAAGATGGTAGGATTTAGATATGGAGGGGATGGTAAAAGTGGATTATGTAGGGGAATAAGTGAGATGGTGGGATCTGTTGTTCTATCAGAGGATATTTTAACATGCTTTTGGACAAGATCTTGACAGGAATGGATGGGAGTGGATGCATGAGGTTCATTATATGGGATTTGGATAATGCTTGGAGGAGGAGATGTGGATGGGATTTGGAGCGATTCGATGGGTGGTATGGGGATGATAGCTATGGGAGATGAAGGTGATATTATAGATGGGGAAGCTTCATTACTGACTACTTCACATGGTTGGATTAGATGACATGGCTTATCGATTGTTGGAGGTGACTTTTCTTGTATTTCCTCTAGGAGATTCCTTGGAGACTTGTGTTTCGGAGGTGGAGGTGAATTGACAGGAATAGCTAGTGTGATGGGGGTGGAGGATTGGAAGCTTGGTTGATTGGGTGATGGAGGAGAAGCTGGGATATTAGATGGCATGACTAGATAGTTTGGAATAACTCTTGGATTTTGGGGGATGGTTGGTGGAATGTTTCTAAGGCTCTCAAGATACCCTTCATAGTCAACAAGATTTTTATCATCATTGGAATAGGAGGTGGCAAGAGCAAGGACAATACGACCGAACACATCATGATAGGATTGGTATTTCATGCTTTGACGATGAGTTTGATGGGGATGGGGTCTTGCATATGGATGAACACAGAAGCTCATGGTCAAATTTGGATTAAGCTCAGATTTTGGATTGGCTAATGAAAGATTTTCTAGGGAGAGTCAAAGTTGTATGACAGACCTAAGGAGGATTGGCTAGAGATTTTTTGCTTTCCTGTGGATGGAAGACTTCAAGGGAATACTATCAAAAAGTGAGATTTTTGCTTTCCTATGTGCTGGATTGGTGGAGATTGTGTCAAATTAAGGATAGACTAATGATCCTATGGGCATGACACGAGATTGACCACTTGTGGA
Source organism: Cupressus sempervirens (assembly GCA_028749045.1). Taxonomy (NCBI): domain Eukaryota; kingdom Viridiplantae; phylum Streptophyta; class Pinopsida; order Cupressales; family Cupressaceae; genus Cupressus; species Cupressus sempervirens. Next base: position 376,035,532 of record CM053786.1, read on the forward strand.
TCCCAACCTTTAGCTCAAGGTGATGAGGGATAACAAGTGACAAAGCTAGATTACCCTAGAAAAAGCTATGTCAAAGGGATAACCTTGGTGAGGTTGGTGGATTGGTTGGATTGATTGGATAGAAAATTCTAGCAGAATGACAACAACTCTTTAAAGGCTTGGGTGTGATTTTGGATTGGGTTGCTAGCTAGCTGGGGGGGATGATTTGGAGAGACTTTGGATTTGGGATTGTTCTAAAGCAAGGAACTAGATAGATTTGGTTGTAGTGGGGGAGCTTGGATGATTTTCTGATGAGGCAGTGACTATGCTAAGTATGCCTTGAGCTGGGAGATTTCTGCCTTTTTGGGATTTTGACCAAAGTTGGCAAACATTCATTCAAAAGCTATGAACAAACAAGCAAAAAAATTTTTGGAGTAAGCACATCAAACACACCAACATCCTAGGAAGTTTTCTACAAGGATGAAATTTGTTATAGCTAGGGAGTCCTTGATATATGCAAGGTACATGAGGCCCAAATCCATAGATGAAACCAAAAAGATGTCACACAGCCGAGAGGAGCGGTAACCCACTTCTCCTCTTTCACTTCTCAAGGGTATAAAGTTCCTTGAGGCTTAGCCTGAGTGACAAAATCTTGATTCCAAGAGAGGTGTCTTTGGATTCACCTCCCAATTTTTATACTCCGCCGAAACATTGGAGTTGAGGTCATCCCAAGGGGTGATGAAATCCCCAAGCAGGCCTCCTAAAAAGTGTAAAACAAGACCACATACATGATCTTGGGCTTTAAAAGGCACGCATTTATTCCAATTGATGATTTAGATTTTGTAAGCTACGACTGAAGACACTTGTGATTATGGCATACAATGTTCATTCAATTTGACAGCATCATCAACATAATGAAAGTCGAGAGATTGTCAACATAAGAAATGCGAGCGTCATTAAAAATGCATCCAAACCATGCAATGTTCATTGATTATTAGGCATTCAAGATTGAGTGTGAGTTTGTTTTAAGCCCAAAACAAAGATGTGTGAAACTCGATTGCCAAGCGCATGCCCGGAGGCCCTCCACGTCAAGATTTGTTCAATTTTTATGCCCAAATGAAGTGTGAGCGAGATTAATGCGCATTCAAAGAATTTTTTAACTTAGAAAAACCACTAAAGACCCAAGTGAGTGGAGTTTGATCTTTGTGGAGCACTTAACACCCTCTTAGGTAGACCCATCCCCATAGATGGCGTTGAGATTGCAGCCAATGGTTAAATTGATGGGTGATTAAAGAGGGTGAGTCCAACTAAAAACTTACTCAAAGCGTGTTTATTAGTTTTTATAACTTAGAAGATTTCAAAAATGTGGATTATTTTTATGCCCCAAAAGATAATTATTTGATCTATAGCATTCAAGATTGGATTTTTTGTTTTAATCATGCATTCATAAAAAAAAAAAACTTGATTTTAATCCATGGCACTCAAGAGTGATTTTAGCAACATGCATTCAAAGACAAGTGATTAAACATTCAAGTTTTTTCCTTTGAGCATTCAAGATTGAGATTTTGTGTGTTGTTTTAAGAACTTTGAAGTGCTTTGTTTTAACCTTAGATCATTCAAGATTGTTTTGGACCAGATTTTGTGTTCTAGTTTGCATATTTTAAGCCCAAAAATGATATTCCTAGATTGTTTTGATGCATAAAAAACCTAAGAAACATTCAAGATTTTGCAACAAGACATTTGTTTGGAACAAATAACAAAGCTTTTAGGACAGTTTTTGGCAACCATTTAGGACTCTTAGTTTTCATGAGATTTTTAAAAGAACTTTAAAATATTTTTAAATGAGGTTCATTTTATCCTTGATTGATGCTTTGAGTTTTATTTAGATTTTAGTGTGCACTTAGTGTTGATTTTGAACCTTTTGAAATGGAAACTTGAAGTTCTTTTTAAATTCTCAAAAATGAAGTTTTCCTAACTTTTCATGAATGCATCTAAAACCTTGATGTTGCAAGGATGCAAATGATTGGATTGGTTTAGTTTCACTTGTTAAAAGATTTTTTCTTTTCTGCAAATTTTTAATTTTTGAATGGATTTAAGTATGATTTGGGGGTTCATTTTAAGCACTAAAAAGAAGTGTGTATGATTTTGCTTCCTTAAAAAAAAAATGGCCAAGATCTCCCACAAGAAGAAGAAGAAGAAGTAGATGGAATAAGAAGAATATAGACAAGAAGAGGAAGAAGAATTCCAAGTGCTTTGTCCACCTATAAGCTTGAAAAATCTGCAAACACTATGAGATAGATTATGAGTTCCTTTGTCTTTTTCATGCTCATGTGGACCTACAAAACCAATTTATACAATCCTACCAATCACAAAAACAAGCAAAATTAGCCAAAATTAGCAAATGACATACAAAACTTGACTAAAAAAGCTAATGAAGATGACCCATGCGGGGTCCCACCAGGCGTGCCAAAATGTATATGAGCAATATTAGTATGCTAATAGAAACCAAATTTAAATAAAGCTTCTACAAACTAAACAAAATTCATAAACTTCAAGATAGACTAAGGTGAGCTCTCAATTGAGAATATGAGCCATTAATGGGCTCTCTCAATGAGAAGCTCTCTTGTTGAGTAGCTTTTTCTAAATAGATAGGATGTATGCTCAAGCTTTATGCTTCAAAAAGGGCTTCAAATGGAGTTGGAATTTGGGTGTGAGTGTATGGTTTTGATGTAAAATGGCTTCTTAAAATGGCATTATGACTTTACTTCATGGATTGTGTTATTTTGCAAAGGGGAAGGATCCAATTTATAGGCAAGAGGCTTGAGGGATTGAGGGCTAAGATGCAAGGATGGGAAAAAGCTCATGGAGGGCTCAGATTGCATGAGAGGAGATCACATGGATTGTGCTTCCTTACAACCAATCAAAGAGTGTCACATGTCACAGGGTGAGAGGATGGAGGAAAGGGGAAGGATGAGTCAACAAAGGAGGCTCAAGGGATTAAATCTTCATAAAGACCCTCATAATGGCTTGTAAGAGCAATAAAAGGGCTTGGAAGAGTCATTTATGGCCTAGTGGGATTCATAAAGTTTTATGGTTGAGATATTTTGAGGGAGATGAGAGCAATTTCTACTTGGGCTTGATTAGGAGGGTTTTAAGCTTGCTTAGGATTGTGCAAATGATTAGAGGATGGATTAGGATGATTTAGGATTAGCTTAGGGATAGACAAGTGAATGGCATTTAATGAGGGTGGGTGAAGGAGGAGATATTTGTTAACTTTGGCTTGGGTTAGTAAGTCTTAACCCATGTTTAGGGAATGTGACAAGGTTAGGAGGGGATTAGGATAAGGTTTAAAGACATCTTCTAGAAGAGTCTAGACTTTGGATGAGGATAAAGACTTTCTAGAATAGTCTAGAGTTTCCTAGGATGAGGATGAAGACTTTCTAGAAGAGTCTAGAACTTCTTAGGATGAGGATAAATTAGATTTTTAGGAAATAAATAAATTTTTATTTATTTCAAGGGTTTGGGTTGAGGAGATATTTATTAAAACTTTTTTAATAAACATGAGGATTAATATTTAATCTTAATTAAATATTTTGAGTTGGGATTAGGGGTAGCAAATGATGGGATTAGCCTTTAATCAAAATTAAAGAAGGATTAGAAGATTTTGGAAGAGGTTAGTGGTCTTAAGGAAATTGGCCAAGTTTTGGGCAAAAAATTAAAAAAATTATTTATTTTGGGTTTTTTTGGTCAATTTATTAATTAAATAATTAATAAGTAAGGAAATAATGTTTAAATAAGATTTAAACATTTTTGGGAGGGATTCCTTAATTAAATATTTTTAATTAAGATAAAGGGATTTAATGGCATAAAAATAAATTAATTAATTAAATAATTAATTAATTAATTAATGATGATGTCATCAAGAATTTTTCAGAAAATAAAAATATTTTATTTTCTAAAAGTTTTTAGGTGTCTACACCTACAACAATAATTTTGGTCAGAATTACAATAGGAACTTCAACAGGAACAATAATAACAACAATGCAAGAAACAACAATGAAGAGAACAACTTCAATCCTCCTAATCAAAATAATGGCTTCCAAAGATAGAACTGACAATGGAACACCTGTCTAAATAATGGAAGCATTCCTACTGATAACAACAACAACAATGTTCAATATGTTGATATCAATTAGTATGATGATAGCCAAAATGTGCTCAACAATGATGGTTCTTACTATAATGACAATTAGGAGATGAATCAAAATTCACAAGTAAATGACAATCCTCTTCTTATAAAATTCAATGCTATGTTTTTGGAATTCTATGATTTTGCACAAAATACACAAGTGGGACAACTAGCAAGAGAGGAATTCTCATTTCATTTAGTCAGGAACCTAATATTCAACATGATGAGATGTTTTCTTTTCGCAATCACAATCAGAATACATATAATCTCAGAAATAGAAAGGACCCCTTGACAGATGGGATTCCTCCAAGTTTACAACCAACTCCACCTTATCCAAGGGCAAGCAACAATCCCACCACTAGTAAGACTAGTGTATGGAGGGCAACCGAATCAGAATCAAGTGAACGTACCAACAATACTAAAGAATCCTACTTGGTCCACTGAAAAGTATAATGCAGTAGAGGATTTGAAAAGAACTAAAGCCAATATGTCCATGTTTGACATGTTACAAAATTGTCCACAACAATGAGAAGCTCTTATGAAGACATTGGATAATATAAAGGTTTCCCACAATATGAATGTTGTCCCTCAAAAGGCAATATCTCAACAAGTGAATGCTATAGAAGTGATGCCCACTATGTTCAAAGACAAAGTTGAGGTACCCTCATTTTTGTTTAGCATCAAGATATATGGGAAGAATCTTCACAATTGCCTCATTGATTTAGGGGCTTCATGTAATGTAATGCCATTATAAATAGCTCAAAGGCTAGGAGTTAGTCCTCAACCCTCTAATCGAGTGGTGATATAGTTGGATAAAATAGAGGTAAAAGTCATTGGTGTATTGAAAGATGTGCAAATACAATTGACAGTTGACCCCAAGATTCAGGATGTTATTGACATACATGTGGGTGATATCCTAGAAATGTATGGATTTTTTCTAAGGAGAGAATGGATGAAATGTCTAAGAGGATGGTTTTCTATAAACTTCACTCAATTATGGTTGCCATGGAAAGGATTGAACAATCAAATCAAGATAGATACTAAGCCCAAACTGAAAATAATGATTATAGATTACAATGCCCCAAATGAGATAGCATTCTTACAATCAGATTTGGGTTCATATAAAGTAATGGCATTGGACATGGTTCTAGCCAATTCATCTCAAGATTAGAAAGAAGAGCCTAAGGTGCTAGTACCCAAAAGTGAAACCATGACATAGTTCATAGATAGTATGGTGAATAATTTATAATTTTTAGGAGAGGAAGCTTATCCTAACATCCTCCTCCTTCTAGGATTTTGTTAGTTACTCAAAGTTAGTCACTTTGAATTTGAATGCTCATCATGTCAAGAAGCAGTAACAAAGGTATTGATATACATAATGGAAAACATGGATAAAAACACCTCAATAGATGAACTCATAGAAAGCCAAAAGCATGTGAACTCATCAAACCTTGTTGAAAAGATTGAAGAAAAAAGCAAAGATTTGAATGTTTCATATAGTGATACCTCTTCAGATGGGGGAAGTTTGTCTTCTCCTCCTCTAGGGATGATCAAATTCCAAAGAAGAAGATGATATGTGAAAGGTAAAGTATGGATTTCAGTAGTCATTCATCCTAAATCTAAAGTTGAGGAAATCAAAGAACTAATAGGGCAAATTCAAGAAAAAAAAGAAACACATGCACTTCCTCTATCTACAAATTACAAAGGGGACTCATCAAGTCCTATAACAAGAAAGTAACAATGGGTTCCTAAGAAACAATCATTCAAGGCTCAAGTGAAAGAGAAATTAAGGACAAATAAGCATAAAGTCAGAAAACCCAAGGAAAATGCAATTTGGACACTCCATTTCAATAGTTCTAGGTGTAAGATGGGAGCTAGTACAGGTATCAAATTGGTCAACCCAAAAGGTAGGTCTTTCTATGCTGCATATTGGTTATAATTTAGATGTACTAAAAATGCTGTAGAATATGAGGCACTAATTCAAGGACTTCTCTTTGCACTGGAGAAAGGAGTCACAACTCTTAAAATCAAAGGGGATTCTCAATTGGTCATATGACAAGTAAAATCCATATACTCTTGCAACAATAAAAGATTACTTGCTTACAAAAAAAGGGTGTGGGATATATTATGACTTTCAAGCTTTAAAAATTAAATCCATTCCAAGAAAAAAGAATATGGTAGTAGATTCTCTCACCATCTCAGCAAGTTCTTTGCACCCAGTTGAAAGAACCAAGTTAAAAAGATTTTCAGTAGAATTGGTCATTGTTCCATCTATTCTTGATAATACCACAAAAGTTTAGGTCTTTCAAGATGATCAACATATACTTGAGTTTATCATGTTTAGTCACCATTTTGAGGGACAAGAAATTGATGATACATTAGATGATAGACCTGAAGATGATGGGCTTGAAGATGAAGATGGGATTTTGAATTTAAAGACTAACACTATTCCACAAGGAATGGTTGAACTAGAATGCATCTTTGATCTTGATTAATCAACACTCAATAGAAGGGAAACCCAAGAAAATGGAATCAAAGAATGTGACTTGTACAATTTGGGTACTAATGAAGAACCAAGAATGGTATAGAAGGAAAAGCGTGCAACTCATAGGAAATGGAGGACATGCTCAAATTACTCATCGAGTACAAGGATGTTATTGCTTGGAGCTATGAAGAATTAAAGACTTGTGATCCTAAGATTATCACACAACATCCTGCTAAAGCTTGATGCCAAACCATTCCAACAAAGATAAAGACCGGTAAATCCTCTCATTGAACGACTAATCATGAAAGAAGTAAAGAAGCTACTGGATGCTAAGATCATATTTCCTATCTATCATTCCACATGGGTGGAAAATTTGGTTCCTATGCGAAAGAAGATTGGAGAGATTCATCTTTGTGTTGACTTTCATAACTTGAATCTAGCATCTTAGAAGGATAATTACCCTCTACCCTCACTTGATGAGGTCCTACAAATTGTGAATAGTTCAAAAATGATGTATTTCCTAGATGAATATTCAGGATATAATTAGGTGATGGTTGATGAAGAAGATAGGCTAAAGAAAACTTTCAAAACTAAATGGGAAACTTTTGCTTATAGAAGAATTCCCTTTAGATTGATTAATGTAGGAGCTACATTTCAATGAGTGATGGATGAAGCTTTCAAAGGATTGATTAATAGATGTATAGTCATCTACATGGATGAGTTGAATTTCTTTTCAAAAGATTGAAGTACCCACATTGCTATCTAAGATAGGTATTCAAAAAATGTTCTAAATATAGCATATCTCTCAATCCCAAGAAATGTTCATTTGGCATTACTAAAGGAAAGCTCCTAGGACATGTTATTTCTAAAGAAAAAATCCCCATTGATCTAGATAGAGTCGAATCCATTCTAAAGTTAGCACCTCCACATAGTTGGAAGGAATTGAAGTCTTTCTTTAGGAAGATAAATTTTGTACAAAAATTCATAAGTGGATTTGCAAAGATAGTTCATCCCCTTAATAATTTACTCAAAAAGTGGGCTAAGATACAATGGGTACTTGAGATAAAGAAGTCATTTGAAGATATAAAGGTGGCCATTTCTATGGCCTTGGTCCTAGTGAGTCTTGATTACGAGTTACCTTTTACAATCTATTCCTTTGCTTCTGAACACTCTTGTGTAGGATCCTAACACAAAAAAAGGGGAAAAGGAAGATGAAAGACCAATTGCTTTTACGAGTTGTCCTTTGAAGAATACAGAATTTAATTATTCAAACCTTGATAAATAATCTTTTTTGTTGATCAAGGTGGTAAAGAAATTCTATTATTACATACTAAGAAGCAAGGTGTATGCAATTGTACCTAATCTGGTAGTAAAGGCTCTCTTGATGCAGAATGAACTCGGTGAAAGGATAGGAAAGTGGATGGTCGTACTTCAAGAATTCAATCTATTAGATTAGTCAGAGGTCAAGGGTTGGTAAAAAATGATAGCTGATAACCAGGATGGAAATGAAAAGGAATTCAAATTTGATGATGAAATGAATGAGGATGATTAGAAGAAGATGGTTGTATCACAAGTTGACATTAATCAGGGAGTGGTGATAGATATTTGGTATTAAGACATTGTTTAGTATCTTCTACAAGACCAATGCCCAAAGTGGATGAACAGTTCACAATGCAAGGGACTTAAAATGAAGTGTGAATCTTATATGCTACATGACAACAAGTTGTACAAGAGAAACTATAAAAGGATTTATCTGAAGTGTTTAGGCCATGAGGAAGCAAAAGAAGTCTTGGAACACTTTCATGATAAGTATGGTACAGGACATAGTTCAGCAAAAGCAATGACCCACATGATTCTAAGATTAGGTTTTTTTGGCCCTCAATATTCAAAGATACTTTCAAGCATGTATGCTCTTGTCATATCTATCAAACTAGTGCTAATAGAGAAAGGAATCTGGCAATGCCCTTACAACTTATATATGAGAGACACCTCTTCACCAAGTCGGGATTGGACTTCATTGGTCTAGTTAACCCACCATCATCAACTAGACATGCATTTATTCTCATAGCTACAGATTACTACACGCGATGGACAAAAGTAGAAACATTCAAAAATTGCATTGCTAAGGTGGTGATTGACTTTTTGGAAGAACATATTATTACCAAGTTTAGAATGCCATTCACCCTTGCGTGTGATAATAGGTCTACTTTCACATCTGCATTCTTGACCCAGTGGTATTTGAAAACAAAGTCATTATCAAGTTCTCTTCAAATTACTACTCACGAGGAAATGGGGTAGCAGAATCCACAAACAAGAACTTGATCATAGTAATAAGATGATTGTTGAAGGAGAACCCTAGGGATTAACATATGCAACTCAAATATTCCTTATGGATAGATTGAGTGAGAGTCAAAAACACTTTGGGAACTTCTCCCTACTTTCTTGTTTACAGAGAAGAACTAGTATTCCCACTTAACCTCAGAATTTATGTTTTGAAATTCATGAGTGGGTATGCTGAAGATGCTAACAAAGTACAACCCAGATTGATGCATCTTTTAGAGATGGATGAAAAATGAATAGCTGCATTGGAGCACATGGCTAAACATTAATTTTTTGTTAAAAGATGGTTCAACAAGAGAGCCACGATAAAGTCATTCAAGATTTTTGACTTTTTTCTACTCTAGGATAAGGCAAACGAACAGCCATACCAAGTTTCAATGTTTGTGGACAGGCCCTTATCAAATCACAAAAATTCTGGGAGAAAACACTTTTAGGCTCAGTTCCTTATAGGGAGAATTTATTCCCTTGCCCATAAATGCGCAGTTTCTAAAGCATTATTTTAAAGCCTAAAAGACAAAAAAAAAAAAAAAAATTTAGTTAGATTTTCTTTTTGCATTTAGTTTAGATTTTCATTCATGCAAGCATGTTTATTTCTATAAGTGTGTTTGCTTTCATGTTGTGTTTTTTTTCAATCACGTGTTTCCTTTCAAAGTTGTGTCAGTCCTAGGGGGTAAGGTGTACTTGAGATTTTCTCTTAAGATTTGACTAACAACTCTTTGGTTTTGATTTCAGGAAGAGGTATTTCATTGTCTAAACACTTGGATGATTGTGTGTCTTATACCAATTGAGCAATGAACATTTCTTGTGAAAATAAGGGATTTTCAGTTAGGAAAGAAGAACTTTAGACCAACAAGTTCTCAACACTTTGAAGATTTTAAAATTTGATCATTTTGGGTGTTGTTGAATTGAAGTCAAAGATGATGAGAGATGATCCAAACTTCACCTGGTTCAAACAGGAAGGGTCTCCTCAAAAGGTTGCCAAGATCATTATTTGGCATGAGAGTTTTGAAAAGTTCTAAAAGAGGAATGCAAGGGATGTACACAAGAGATCAAATCCAAGAAATGGCACAGATGTCTTGGATAGATAGTCTAAGCATAGTTAGGATATAGAAAAAGGAAAAAAAATAAAAAAATAAAAAAATAAAAAAATAAAAAAGAGAAAAATACGGTGTTAAGTCTGAAAGATTCTAAAGGATCTAAAATGCCAAAAGATATGTTTTCAAAACAAAGTATCTTGTATTCAAAGTCTTGTTTCAACAAAAGTAATATTTTGAATGACATGGAGCAATTATTCAAATAGCCAAAAAATTAAAAGAACATGGCATCCTGCCAAGAGCCCTCGAATTGACTCTCTCATCTGGCCAAACAACTGATTAATGAATAGCCTTCACAGAGATTATGAATGAATAAGCTAGGAGGAGTCAAAGATTGTTTTAAGTTGTCAGAAAATTTTGATAGACAACATCCTGAGGCATCAAAAGGAATGAATACACAATGCACACATTGAGTTTGGAGGTTTCAAATTTTGAGATTTTGATTGTAAAATCATCTGAAAGATGCTCGAGATGTTCAAAGTTTGGTTGGTGTATAACACACATTGGAAGAATGTTTGCTAATGAAGAAATTCCTTGGTCATTTCTTCCTTTTTTGGGGGCTATTTTTTATAGCATCCACAACACACGCCTCATTTCTTGCTAGGAATAGGGACCCCCTACTTTTTTTTTTGACTCCTAGACTCACTGTTCGAGAGTCAGGAGAAGAAATTTTATTAGAGCTAGAATTTTAGAGTCAAAAATTCAAAAAAAATAGAAAATCAAAAAATACAAAAACATTAAAAATTTTGAAAAACACAAAAAATTAGAAAATTAGAAAAAATGCAAAAAATTGGAAAACTTGAAAAAAAAGAAGAAAATAATAATATTAATAATTTTTTTAAATTATTATTATGCATTGGAGCGCATGAGTGCTTGGGCAGAGTGTGCACCGTGCACCGGTAGGCATGCATGGGCAGAGTGCACGCTGCACACCAAGGTGCACACCGAGGCACACATTCACCCCCACCTAGCGGAGGGTTGTAAAACCCCCATGCGGCCTCAATACAACATTTGTTTTTTTTTCAAAGTTTGGTTGAAGGTTATTTTTTTATCACTTTGCACAAGGTAATATTTGTGCAATGGTGTTTTGTGCTTGCACCATACACAAACTCCCACATAGAGGCATTTTGTGCCCGTGCCATACACAAGCTCCTACACAAAGGCATTTTGTGCCCACACCATACACAAACTCCTACGCGACAGCGCTTTGCACTCGTTCCATACACAAACTCTCGCACAGAGGCATTTTGTGCCCATGCCATATACAAACCATCGCATGACAGCAATTGCACCCATGCCATTTACAAAACCTCATGCAACGGAAGCTATGCCTATGCTCTCAAAACACTCACATGATGGCAGCTACACCTATGCCATATACAAAACCTTGCATAGCGATGATTGTGCCCTTGCTCTCAAAACACTCGTGCAGCAGTGTCTATGCATGCACTCTTAAAATCCTCACATAGTGATGCTTTGTGCTTGTGCTCTCAAAATCCTCACACAGTGGTGCTCCCTACCTGCAATTATAAAACCTTATGCATTAAAAACAAGTTTGTTAGCACTTTGCATTCGTGCACCGCTAGCTTAGCTGCACTCGTGCCTGTGAATACTGTGATGTTTGGCACCTTGTGCATGTGCACCACTTGTTTGGCCACATGCCTTAAAACCTTAGGTGTGCACATGCCATGCCCCTCCCCACACTTTTTTTAATTAATATAAATTTCTTTTCTTCTTTTTTTTATCAAAAAAATCAAGAAAAATGATTTCAAATTCCAAAAAGAATAAAAAAATGATAATATAAAAATAAATTAAAATAAATAAATAAGGAAATAAAAAGGAAAAAGAAAATAATAAAAATAAATAAAATGTCCAAATGGGGGCTTTTCTTTTCTTTTCTTTATTTTTATTTTTATTCGCAGTTTTTATGTTTTTGGACTAATAATGTTTTTTCTCATAATGTGCAGATATTCAAATGGCGTCCACATCTAGAATAGCACCCAAACTTGTCATGTTCAAGTTCCAAGGTGTCCCTTCAAAGTCAAGATTCTATGATGATTATGTTGAGATCCAAGATACGAACCTAGGACACACAGACTTAGGAGAATTTTTGAAAATTTTCAACAAGCCAATAGAGAGATCAGCTTTGGTATCTGCATTGATCTACTCCAGGTTGGTGAACACAATGTCACATCTTATGTCAGTACAACTGGAAGAACTAATCATGACCTTGTCACAACACTTCATGCCTGATGAGGGGGTGGTCAAAAGCATCATTAGAGAAGTGGTGTTGGATCTTCAACCTGACAACATTGAAAAGGTCTTTCATCTTCCTAGAGCTGACTAGTTTATCAGACTATCATATAAAGTGGCTAAGAGATGGTATAGGGAGCACTAGTAGGAGGAAATTGACATCATACATTCTTCATGCCTCATTGAGAAGCCTCTGAGGGGAAAGATAATAGGAAAAGTGGATATGACCCAAGGATATTAGGTACTCTACTATTTTCCTAAGCAGAGTCATGGGCTTACCTACAATCAGTCACCTTAGCACCTTCATGGTCAAATTCATTGAGACCATTAGACAAGAAAAGATACCATTGGATTAGGCCACCACACTAAGTGGAAACTTGTGTGAGCAACTGAGGATAGTGAAGGATAAGAAGAAGTTTTATATGACTTCTTACATGGTGTACCTACTAGCAGTGAGGGAAAAAAACTATCCCAATTTGTACAGAAAAGGCAATATGCAAGACCCCAATGCCTGGCCATACATAGTCTATCCTTAGCTAGTGAAGAAGAAGCTATCAAGGTAGAGAAAATAATAGAGAATTGTGAATGATGCATTCATCTTTGTGATCATTTGATTCATCAAGGGTGATTATGGAAAGAGGTTATCCAATGAAGCTAAAGCACAAGTCACAGCTCTCAGAGCCTACTTTATCTATTCAAAATGTTCACATATCTAAGGGTAGCCAGTATAGCCATCAATCCTAAGAAGCTCCCAAGATATCCTAGTGACAAGTTGGTACTATTGGAGATTTCATGGCAAATTGAGTCTACCTATGAGAAGATAAAGAGGCAATGGAGACCTTGTTGGCATGGCCATTGGTCATTGGACCACATCAAGTGAAGTAGAAGCAAGCCATTTAGTCTTTTGAATGGGAGTGGGAGAACTATCCCCTTGAAGAATACAACTCTCCTTGGTCATACTTTGATAATGTTGGGAAAGTGGAAAGACTGGCAAGAAAAGACTTCCATCATGAGGATGCTACTGAAGATCACTGGATGAATGCCACAAATGACTATGATGATGACTTTGTATCTAGCAAAAAAGGCTCTCCAATTGAACATCTCAAAGGAGATAAAGCAACAAGATTCTAAGGAGATACTGGACCCCTTGTTCAACAAAGATAAAATTGGGGAAAGACCTATTCTGAATGCAAAAGTTGATAGGAAAGAAGATGATATTAATCATCGAGCGAGGCATGTCATTAGAATGACAAAGGATTGGACCAAGAAACCTTTTCCACTTGATCCAATTCCTAACATAGTGATTTTTCATGCACATGCTCACCCAGAAAGAGGTAGAGGAAGGAAAGTAACAATTTCTACCTTTGTAGCTCAGTCTCCTATTAGGCTAGAAATAGTGTACCAGCTTGATCACCCAGTTGGATATTATCACCCTCCTAAAAGGAAGGGAAAGAATAAAAGAAAAAGGACATCTCCTTAGAGGATTTAGATAGAATAAGCACCTCCCCAATAGTAGGAATAGAGTCCATAGGGGTCTCAAGATACTAGAGCTACCCAAGTCTAGGATGAATTGTAGTTACCTCTCATTATATCTAGCCAACTAGAAGAGGGAGAGATTTCACAAGTCTCCATTCCTCCTATGCAAGATGAACCAACTTCTCCTTCTACCTCAAAGAAATAGAAGAAAAGGATTAAGATTTAGGTGAAGAAAAGGCAAAGGATTAGTAGAAGATTAGTGCCTAATCCATCTATCCTTGAAACCATTCTACAGGAAGATGAAGAAGAAGAAATAGAATCAGAGGAGGAAGAGGAGGAACAAGTGCCCCTATAGGGAAGAAATCAGCTAGCAAGAGCCATAAGTATCTTGCCATCCACTCAAGAAAAACCTATAGAGCTTTCTTTCATGGAAGATGAAGTACAACAATGGGTGGATGAGTAGAATCAAGAAAGTGATGATGTTTTCTCAATGTCAGATTTTGATTTCATGCCTATAGGTAAAAACTTGATTAGAAATAAGATCAAGGACACCCCTACAGGTGAACCTCAATAAGATGACTGGACACAAATGCCACTAGATACACAAGGTCCTAATCTTTCTCCTCCATCTCCACCATGACTTATAGTGGTAGAATAGAGCTTGATGACTCCCCCACCTTAGAGTATAGATGAAGAGCATGTTCAAGAGGAACCAATATCAAAGGAGAGACTAGAACAAATGATGATTGATAAAGTGTCAAAGGAAGGACAAATGGTAGAATATTCACAACAACCTTCCCAAGACACTGAGGTACAAGCTACAAGATCCATGAAGACTGAGGCTATAGAAGGGGAGTCCTCATAATAGGAGACAACTCCTAGTAGGAGCGAAAAAGGGAAGGAAGTAGTTGAACACATTCTTTCATCATCAAGAGCTAGGTCCTCAATAGGATGCATCCCTAGATGGATCTAAAAGAAGATAATGAGGATTACTAAGCCTCAATTCTATGCTTTAGAGGAAGACATTTGTGATATTGCAGAGATTTTGAACAAACCTAAGTCTCCATCACATGAGGCAGCACCATTGGCATTTGTCACCATCATATGGAACCAAGATTGATTTGTACAAGTGGCTCTCCCTCTTGAAGGCGCAGATGCAGAAGGCCTTAGCCTCAAAGATTATGAATTAAAGGTTGTTATGTTGGGAAGGCCTAAATGGGATTCAGCCTAACAAATGATAACCATGGGAGTCAAAGAGGTCCTCAAGTATATGGAACAAGAGGATATTGAAGTTCATGCACTTTAAAGGAAAGTTGATATCCTAAAGGGATATCTAGCTGAGCTCATTGGCCCTCTTGATCTTGATCACTCAGAGCATACTTTGAACACTGTACTTAGAGAAGGGGGAGGTGGACAAGTAGACCCATTTTTGAGAGGTTGTTAGGAGTGGTGAGAAATTTTTGAGGAGAAAGGTATTTAGATTATCACAAGAAATTTGAAGTTATTGCATGCTACACAGGAGAATGTAAATAAAATTGTAGCAATTTTGAAGTAGAACTTCAGTATCATGGATGAAGTACATACCTAGAGTAAGGATTTGCAGACTCTACAAGCCATAAAGGGCCAAAGATATCAGGTTTTGATCAATGTATATACCAGAGAAAAATTAGACATGATTGATGACTGGATAGAGAAAATAGCAGATAGCAATAAAGTAATGGAGACATTACATGAGGAGATCCATCAACTCAAAGACCAAGCCTGAGAGCAGATTTTGGAAGCAAAAAGATACTACGGTGATGCATGCTTGGATATTTTTGAAGATGAGGAATGAGAGAGGTTTTACCTATAGAGATAGTAGCGGAGAATTTTAGGAAGATTTTGGTGGAGGTTGTTGATGCTAAAGACATTCGACAAGGCTTTAGGATAGAAGAAACCTTGTTAGAGTTGGACACCAAACTCAAAGATTTTGCTGATACTCGGATTGAGGTAGACAATTATAGAAAAAAGGTAAAACATAAGTATGAGGCTTTAGATCTTCTAGATGTGTCTAAGATTACTGATGTGATAGAGAAATTTAAGGGAAAACATCCAAACATTGCTTTGGGATGAAGAAGAACAAAACCTAGATGCCAAAATTTCAATTTTGACACTCAATAAAATTTTGAGATTTTTGACCTTGTCAAGGTCCATAGCTCCATAGCTTTGTAGGTGCATAGGTTCATAGGTACATAGGTTCGTAGCTCCATAATTCAGAGGTGAACTGATAGTTAACTACTTGTTCCAAAAATAGCACTTTCCATGCATTGAAAACACATTATGATGGTAGTTTAACTTCAACACACACCTAGTGAAGGACCAGCTTCTATTTTTGTCACTCTAAATGCTCCTACTTTGAGTAAAGGCTTCCTTCTACTTTCTCTCTCATGATTTCTCTATTTTTGACATGTAAAGGGCTCATGCATCCAATTAATGAATAAAATATGGATGGAGTCCCTTTGAGGACCAGATTAATGGTTAGTTTGTATATATTTAGTTTATTTTAATGTTTTGAAAGCATTTTATTGTTTTAATGTTTTGAAAGCATTTTATTGCATGAAGATATCTCTCTCTCAACACAAATTGAGGATACAATTTCTTATAAATACCCCACTATAATATGTAACAAGGGCCACTATTATTATGCAATAAAATTATGCTTTTGGTGCTCACATTTGGAGTGTAGTGATTCTTGCCTAAATGTTTCATTGTTTTGTGAATTTTCTTCATGAGATTGTGATTGAGCCAAAGGTTTATTGTATTGTTTCTAGTTGTGTGATCTTTTAGTTCTGGTGTTTTCTATAGATTTACAAATTTTGCTGACATAATGAGCTTCAGAAGAGATCATCAAATTGTCTCTACATAGCCTTTTGTCTTGCATGAGTGCAATTTTCGTGGCCTTGTGATTTTATGAAAGGTGAAAAATCATACAATTGTTAAAATTTCTCCTCGATGATTGCATTAGTGGATTCTATGAAGCACTACTCCTATTTTCATTGGTTTCCTACCAATTTCTTCAAAAGTTTAACTCACAGCGTGTTGTTTTTTGTAGCTTATGTCTATTTAGAATTTCAATTTCAAGTTATTTTCTTTTAGTTTCATTATTTTCTTTTCTAAACCCTTGTTAGAATAGGAACTCATTTTAGTTGCACTATTAGATTGCATTCATTCAAAAACCAGAAAATACAAAAAATATTGTTCTTTGGTGTGTTATTTTGAGACATCAAAAAAATTTACTTCATTTCAAGATCATAGTAAAACCAGCAAAGGCCTCCTCATGAAAAATCATGTTTATCTTCAACTGAGCAGATTTTGGTAGTCGCAAGACAAATACTAAACCTTGTAGTTGATCCCAAAAGGATTAGCTTTTCAAGAGAGGAATTGCACAATGGATTCCTGTCATTGACCTCATGCATAACAACCACTGAAAAGGTTTTAGGGACTTTTTTGGTACTTTGTGACATGGAGGATTCTTCCTTCCATACAACAAACATTTTCATTACTAGACTCAGTTGTTTCTTTAGCCAACATATCTAGTCCATCTTGATCGAGATTTTCTAGCACTTCTTCAATAAATTTTTGTCTAAACTTTGGATATTCCTCAAATGGAAAGTCTTCTAAATTCTCACAAGTGTCTTGAATAATAGGATTTTCTTCAAGCTCTTTAGATGCTTCAAACTCTTCAAAATCCTTATTACTATCAACAAGTAAATAGTTAACACTAAGGTCAACTTCTTGATGTGGACTCTAGTTATTAGTATCATTGGCTATATTTTGTTTAAATTTCTTGTTCGAGGAGGACTCTAGTTTAACTATTGGAACAAAAGCTTCAACAACCTTATTACCTTCAGAAAGCATCACACTTTTTCTTGTAGGGGGTGTAGACAAGCATGGAGGATTATTTCATTTCCTCTTACTTGCATTCATTTCTACTATAGTTTCTTCAAGAGGTTTTCCTAAAGCTTCCTCCCTATGTGAGTGTAGGATTTCATTGATATTAATTTCACTACTAAGTTTTTGTTCTAATTTTTCCTCTTCCAGTTCCATAGCTTTACCCTTTCCTCCCTTAATGATGGACCTAGTCTTAACAGAAAATGGGGTCTTGGGGGCTCTAGTAGTTTTCTTATTTTTATTTTTCTTCTTTCTAGAAATGGAGGAATTAGCTTTGTAAATTCATTTTCTAGATGGTTTAGAACTAGAGGGAGAGGCTTCAAGAAAAATTTATGTTCTTGGAATAACTTTGGAGAAACTAGTGAGTATTCTTTTCCTTTGCACAACACCATGGCCTCTAGGGCTAATTAATCTAGGTTCTACCTCATTCAATTGTAGAAACTCTTCCCATATCCCAAATGATTGTTTGTTTAATTCTCTTTTCAGAATTAATTTATCAAACAATGATGGGAGAAAAATTGATCATTTCCTAATTTTACTAAAGAAGCTTTCTTTTTCACAATGTTAAACAAGAAATTTTGAAGATTTACTTATCTATTTTCATGCCAAAGATGAGCCAAAATCTTGAAATGTAGGTCATGCAGGTACTTGTAATGACCTTCACAAGTGAAGTATTTAATAATGAATGTTGTTGGCTGAATAAAATACAAGAGTAAAGATAATATAAAAGTGTATTTCTTCTTATCTGTGTCCAACTGAGGATCAAGGTGCAAACTAAACTATGCCCTAGCCGAATGTAAATCAAAATCTTTTATCCAATTTTCTCCTTCCTAGGGGAACCCAACGACTAGTTACCACATCTTTTGTAAATTCAATTTTTAACCCTTTAGCCATTGGAAAGCCATCCTTCAAGGTGCTTAGAAATTGGAGAGAAACCTCTTCATCAAACCCCTTAAGACTGAGGCAAAAGTGTAACTATCCCTTTCTCCTGAACATCTCACAACTAGTCACATCATCGAGCAAAACCCTATGATCCAATGGCTCATATCTCTAAAGACCTCCTCCCATTGTTATGAACAACAAATTTTAGCAAAATCATGGTGTTCTTGAAACTCAAAAATGGTGAATTAATGAAATTTTTAGTGTTATGACACTAGGTGTTACAGACAGAAAAAACAACGTACAATTACTATGTACTTCTTGGAATTAAAGATTTTTAATGCATGAAATCTCATTATATATATATATATTTAGATTAAGTCTCATAATTTTTTGCTTGTGTATAGGCCTACCACCCTGAACACATTTCTAATATATCATTGAAAGTTAAGCTTCAAATTTTAATGTCCTTGATTTGCTTAATGATGCAATTATGAAAGGAAAGGTCATCAAACATGTGACAATAGTCATATCATAAGACAAAAAACTTCAAAGTTTACATGTAGTTTAAAAATTTGAAAAATAAATATCCCCCCTCCAACTAAGGGAATGGATCCCACTAGGCCAGGATATGCAAGAGTGGTAAATTGAATCAACACAAATTCCTAATAAATAATGAATAAAATAAAATATGTATGAGGTTGTGTGGCACAAAATTGGTGAGTGTTGTAGGAAAAGTGTTTTGAAAAAGATCACCTGAAGTGATGGAGTGATGGGATGGGATGGAAAGATAGTAAAGAGAGAGGGTGATGTGGAGTGTGTGGCAAAGAAATAAATTTCAAGAAGAAATTGTTTATTATGGGATCTTGAATAGAATCAAGAATTAGTAGAAGTCAGGGTAGAAGACCTAGACTCTTTGGTTGCAGGAATGAGTATGTCTTTGTTGTGCTAGAACTACTACAAGAACTCCTCATAAGTGATTGGTTTACTATAGAGTTTAAGGTGATTCCCATTGACAAGTAATTTGAATTGACTAGGATCAATAGTATTTAATTGGACCACTCCATTTGGAAATACAACAATAATTTCATATGGTCCTAACCAATGAGTTTGAAACTTTGCTAGATTGTGTTGATACCTAGAATCATAAAGAAGTTCCCAATCTCCTACAAAAAACATTTTATCCTTTATAAATTTATCATGCCACTATTTTCATTGATACTAGATGAGTTATGTGTTATTCAATGCAGGTTTGTGCCATTCATCGAGGCCATTTAAACTTAGAATTTGTTCTTGTTGTGCAATAGTAAGTTCCATACCAAGCTCCAGAGTAGTCCTCAATGTCTTATGTTCAAAATTCATAGGCATTATAGCTAACCTACCATAGATGAGCTCAAAAGGAGTGAAACCCGTTGTACATTTCTATGGATTTTATAAGCCCAAAGAGCTTTAGGAAGCCATGTAGTCTAGTCCTTCCTATGGAGTGCTACTATTTTGGTGAGAATGGCTTCCAACTCCTTTTTGGTAACTTCTACTTGGTCATTATCTTGTGGATGGTAAGGTGATGATTCTCCATGTTGAATGGTATATTCCTCCATAAGAGAAGCTATTACATTAGATTTAAACTAAGCTCCTTGATTAGATGTCAAATCTTGAGGGACACCAAATCATGTAAACATGGATTCCTACAAGAACTGGAAATATTTTTTATCCCTTGGATATTTCATGGGTTTGGCCTCTGCCCACTTAATTGCATAATTAGTGCAAACTAAAATATGGGATTTTTCTTGTGAAGAGGGTTCAATAGGACCTACAAATTCAATCCCCCATTTATCAAAGGATGCAAAAACTACTTGAGGCTATGGGGGAATTTCATTTATTTAGTTTGTCTCCCCATGTGTTGAAACTTATCACATTTCTTTCTGTATCTAGTCATATCCTTGTGTAAACTTGGCCAATAATACCTAGTAGTCAATATTTTAAAGGTTGTCCTCTTGGATACAAAATGAACTCTACAAGGCTCATCATGGCATGCGCTTAATATATCATATGTTTCATCTTCCCTTATGCATCGATGCATTACTTGATCAGAGCCATTATAAAACATAAATCCAAAAGTCCAAGAATAATCAAAACTATTTTAAACTAGTAACTTCCTTTCCTTATTAGAGAAGTGAACTAACATCTTTCCTATGGTTAGGTAATTATTAATTTCTACATACCATAGATTTTTTGTTGGCAATAGGAAAAGATGTTCATCTAGAAAATTATCATGAATGGTTGTAGGATCATTAAGTACATGCAACTGAGAGAGAAAGTTTGCTACCACATTGGCCCTGTCGAGCTTATCTAATATTGTGATATCAAATTCCTACATAAGTAGCAACTAGAGAGCCAATCTTCCTAATATTCTAATATTATTCATCAAATAGTTTATAGTAGAGTGGTAAGTATGAACAAATATTTCATATCTAGTAATGTAGTGCCTAAATTTATTTAGTGCATAGATAACTGCAACTGGCTCCCTTTCAGTGACTGTGTAGTTGAACTTTACACCTTGCAAATTTTAACTGATGAAGTAAATATCATGTTCAACTAAGTCTACCTTATGACCTAAGACTATATCTATAACATAGTATGAGACATTTGTATGAATGTGGAAAGGAAGTACCCAATTGGGCCCTCTTAATACTAGTGTTGTGGTCAGAACCTCTTTAAGCTACAGGAAAGATGTAGTACACTCAAAGTCATAGGGAAATTTAGAATCCTTTTTTAACAAGTTATAAAGGGGTGTTGCAAGTTGACTAAAATTCTTGATGAATCTTTTATAATACCCATCATATCCAAGGAAACTTCACACATCCTTCTACTTCTATGGCATAGGCAAGGTACTAATAAGCTCAATCTTTTCTAGATCTACTTGGATGCCTGATGGGAAAATGAAATGACCTAGTACTACTCCTTCCATCATCATATAATATTGTTCACTATTTAGGGAAAGGTTATAGTCTTGGAATCCCTTGAGTACCTTTTCTAAATTTTCTTTTGCTTCCTCAAAATTAGTCCCATAAATAGTAAAATCATCCATGTATATCTCCATATAGTCAATAGATATATTAGAAAAGATACTTATGAAAGCTCATTGGAATGTGGTTGGTGCATTACAAGAGCCAAAAGGTAGGACTGAGTAAGAAAACATTCCCCATTGTCATGTAAAGGTTTTTTTATTGGTCCTTTAGAGCTATTTGTATCTAATTGTAACTAGTAAAACCATCCAAGAAAGAAAAATACTTCTTGCTAGCTAGGTTATTAAGAACTTGATCTATAAATGACAAGGGAAAGTGGTATTTCTTAGTGCCTAAATTGAGCACCCAATAATCTATGCAAAATCTCCATTTCCCTCCTTATTTTGGTACTATAACTAGGGGTGAAACCCATTGGCTATTAGAGATGAGTTAGATAAAACAACACTTAACAGCTTTTGGAGCTCATTTTTAACCATATCCCTCAAAATAGGGTTGACTCTTCTCTGAGGTTGTCAGAAAGGTTTGAAGTCAAGACTGATGTAGATCTTGTGAGTGTAGAGCATAGGATCTAATCCTTTCATATCCATGTAATCCCAAGAAGATTCTTTTTGGTTCTCAAGTAGTAACTACAACACAATTTTTTGATGGGAAGGTGATATGGTATTGCTAACATTCAACTTTCTTTCTAGACCAACTTCCATATTAATGACCTTATCTACCATGAACAACTGGGCAATTAGAGAAGATTATACCTCATGAGGTAATAATGTGTCAAGGAATTGGGAGGCTTCTGAATGTTGAGGTATGTTCAAATGTGGTAATATGATTTCTAGGATAACTTCCACTTGAGGACACACTTGAGACTCTACTCCATACTCATTCATGATAATGGATGATATTATCTCATCTTCTTTCCAAGAAGCTATGAATGACTCTTGACCTATCATCATTAGTTCATGGATGGAATTGACCTCTAGATCATCATCACAAAAGTATAGCTAGATACTTGGGCATCTAGCAATAGTGGTTGACCAGGGGTATATAAAGTTAGGTTCTTAGTATGGATACCATTAGATATTGTCATCTTGCTAGACCGAAAAGCTATATAGGCATCTATAGTAGCTAACCATGGTCATCCTAGAACCAAAGTATATCCACCCATATTAGCCTTTGGGGAAAAAACAATAAAGTCTACTAGATACTCCCAAGAGTTTAAGGTGACTATGACATCTTCTATCATCCCATTTAGCTTGATAATGAAACTATCAACAATTTGAAGTATAGTTGGTATTTCTTTGAGACCAATGATATGTAGTTGAGACAATACTTCCTTTTTCATGATATTTATGGATGTTCCTAGGTCAACTAAAGCATTTTGAACTTGCATCCCATGAATGGTGATAGTAACCATAGGACTCCCAGCGTTAGAATATTTGGGTACAGTTAATTTTTCCAACTTCATATTAGATAATTATCCTAAGACATAAATAGTTTTTGGATCCTTCTTCT
Organism: Cupressus sempervirens; assembly: GCA_028749045.1. Classification (NCBI taxonomy): domain Eukaryota; kingdom Viridiplantae; phylum Streptophyta; class Pinopsida; order Cupressales; family Cupressaceae; genus Cupressus; species Cupressus sempervirens. The sequence goes on from CM053786.1 coordinate 376,058,692, forward strand.
TTCTACCTAGCTACTTGATACATGCTTCCTTGATGGCTTTAGTGTAGAGTGGAACTTCCTTAATAGCATCAAGTAATGACATTTTTATTGTCATTTTCTTTAGCTAATTAAGCAAGTCAATTACTACTTGGTTTTCTATAGTTTGACCTTGTTCCATAAACCTATGAGGAAATAAAAGTTCTTTGGCTATAGGAGAGGTCTGTTGAACTGACACATCTACTTGTTCAGTAGGGGAATCTTCAACTTTAGTTATATATTATAGGTTTTTGTGGTGAAGAAAGAGTAGCGTTTGACCTTAAGTGGATATCATTCAAGGAAATATCATAACTCTATTGTTGTGCTAGCTATTTGGTAATTTTTTGGATTAGAATTAGGATAAACCAACATCAAATTTTTCTTAGGGGGAGTATCAGTGGCTACAAGAGAAGGCATTAGAGCTTTTTGTTGAGGTTGTGGCATTAAGGCTTTCTAACTAGGTTGGTTATTCCAATTTTGGGGTTGCTGCCAACCTTGTTGAGGTTGTTGCCAATTATTATTCTCACAAAAACTAGTATCTTGAGATTTTTTCCATTGATTATTACTATTATAATTTTGGGTAGGGTTTGTGGCATACCTTGTATTTGAGCCCATAGCCTTCATCGAGCAATTTAGAGCACTTCTCCATTTTGAAAATGGATTTAAATTTAGTAGGAATTGGTTGTGACTCTAGGCTTGCAATAGACTTGCATCTATAGTTCCTTTTCTTCTCCCTACAATGTGGATAGTATTTAGCTAACATGGCATCAACTTCATCCTTCTTCCTTCTCATCTGCATGGTATCTAACCGAGTGGCAACTTCATTAATGATGTCTTGTTTGAAATATAACAGTAAATTGGATAGCTCCATCTTTGATACACCTAAACCACCACTAGACTTATGCGGTAGGTCTCTAAGTCCCCTACCTTTCTTCAAAATGGCCCTAAAATAATTTAGACATATACTTTGTATATCAGTCTAGTTTTTCTAAGTGATATTCATAAGATCTAGATCCTCAATACTTCTATCATTTACACCTCTCATAAAAAGATGTTTCTTTGATTCCACATTTAGCTATTGTTGTGTGTTATGATGTAGGTTGAACATGAATCTTGAGACATAATCCTCGAGGATTTCATCTTCCTTTTGGGACATTTTGAAAATGTCATTGGCTTATAAATCTCAACCCCCAAAATATTCTTTATACTTTGTAAGAAATAAATTTCTCATTATAGGCCAATCTGTTAGAAATGCTTTAGAATAACTGAGAGGAGGGTGTCGGGGGGTTGGTGAATTAGTTATTTAGGGTCCAAATGTCCAATTCAAAATTTTCATCAAATAAAGTGTGCCCATCTAACTATTTATTCATCCAAGCTTTAACTTTCCTATTCAGTAAGTTATTGTAAATCAACATGCAAACATACCACACATAAAAAGATCAACACATAACACAGTGATTTATGTAGAAACCCAATTTGGGAAAAACTAGCAGTAACATGCTACTCAATTCTCACTCTTTTGAAGTGATGCCCTATGAAAGGCCTACCCTATTAAAGGCTACAACACACTGTTAAATGTGACCTGGTTAAAGGATTTAACCACCTTGTTAGAAGTGGGCCTAGTTAGAGGACTTTAGAACATTCACTTGGAATGTCACCCTATTAAAAGATTTACAAATGGCTATTAAACCAACCTAAGTCCATATGATTTTCTTTTACCCTAACTGATACAATTTCTAGAGAGTAACAATGATGGGTTTTGACCTAATTACAACATACAACTTAACTTGCAAATTTTAGATCACTTTTCAGCTCATAACATTGCCTGGCTTTCAGTCTCTATAGTTCTAATAGCTTTCCCTCCTTTCAAGCTTTGTCTCCTTGAATCTCCATGCTCAATGTACCAGTGCAATCCTATCTTTGTAACCACTTATCAAAGCAAAGTCTCTATGCTATGTTCTTCCATCTCCTAGATGCCTTCTCCTTGACACCCTTTCAACCACTTCACAATTTGGCACTCTAGCAACTCTTGCTTCTTTTTCTATGACTCCTTAAATAGAAATCTAGAATTTCTTTTCCCACTCAATTCTTCCCTCTTAATTTCAATTCATATGGATTAGGTAGGATTCATTGAATCTAACCCATATTTTGTTTCTTCTAGAAAAATCATGAAGAATCCTCTTGAATTTGCTAAAAAATGGCTTACATAGAATTTTGTGCCATCAGCTCATCATTCTTATCCTCCAACCAGTTCACAAAATTTAAGGTAACAACTTTGTTGACTCAGATCTAGCAAATCTTTGACTTTTCCAATAATGCAGTAGCTTGGCACTAATGTAATTCTAATGCTTGGCACATACTGTATTACTCAGCATCAACTGTGTTTTACTGATACTCAAAACTTGTTGCTTTTCTCGACACTTGAACTTCACTTGATATCTGAAGTTTACTTGGCACACACTAGATTTTCCATTTTCTTGGCTCTAACTTAAAATTTGCTTGGCTTAAACTAGCTTACTCAACACTTACTAATGAGCTTAGTTTAAGCTTTGCAGTCAACCTCGTTCCAACTTATTCCTCCAAAGTTTCTAAGTTTGACCAACCTCTGTATCTTCAAGTATGTTATCAATACATCATTTAACCATTGTCTTAACTGATCCTTTCACTTCATTACAAAACCATAAGTCAACCTTTCCCTTAGGTTCTTTTTTTATAGCTTGTTGATTAAATCTTCTTCGTCAACCAAGTGATAGTACTTGGATCTTATAAGAAATTGTCATTCCAACAAATAGTAGGTTTGACATCAATAAAAAAATAATGATTGAAAACATTTTTTATCAACAATATCCCTCTTTGGTAGTAAACCTTTTCAATCAGTTCTCTAACAATCTCCCTTTTTGACATTGATGGCAAACTAACTGATCAACCATCAGACCAAACTATTCAACCATGTTATCAAAGTGCTAACTAGGTTAGAATAGTAATTCAAATGCCAAAAGAAAATTATGTTGCCATCAGTTGTCTCATCTCCTTCTCTTGATCTACTATCCTGATTGCTTTACTTCTACTTCTCCAAATTAGTTGTTGCATCCTTTCTTTCCTTTCTTACATTCTCTCCCTCTATATGCATTGCTTATCTTCTACTATTTCTTTCTCTATCCATATTTTATGATCAACTTCTTCATCTTCTCCCTCTACTATTGATTATTTTTTTATATTTCTCCCTCTTTGACAATAATTCCAAAGACATATTATCTCAACATCTTAACATGCAAGTGTAGCATTTGTAGGTTCTTTCAATTTCTCCCTCTATCACCTTGCTTATGACTAATTTGAAACTTTAGGAATTTAACTATTTCAGGAAAAATCCTAAAGTAAGTATCCTCTGCATCAATGTGTAATATTTCAACAATCAATTCATTTGATGTAGGGTAATCTTTCTTTTACTTCAAGTCACCTTGGCTAGGGGTATCACCCCTAACTTACCTCTAAGATACTCAAAAGCATCTTTAGGTAGTACTTTTGTGAAGATGCTAGCAATTTTTTCTTTGAACTAACATATTCCATCTTCACTTGTTTGTCTTCCACCAATTCTCTTACATAGTGATGCTTGATTGCAATATGCTTGGTTTTGTCATGCATTACAAGGTTCTTTGATATGTTGATATCACTTGTATTATCACAATAAAGTATCATAGGCTCATTTTCCTCTTCCTTTATACCTTGTATCCAATGTTTGATCCATAAAATATTAGTGTGGTTGATAGCAGTTGGAACATATTCAACTTCTATTATTTACTATGAGGTACAACTCTACTTTTTGATGGTCCATGTAATCAATCTTCTTCCCAAGAAGAGTGCTCCTCTGTTAGTGCTTTTTTTTCCATCAATATTAGCTCCCCAATCTGCATCAGTATAGGCTCCTAATTCAAAATTTTCACTCCTCTTGTAGTACAAACCAAAGCCATCAGTTCTTTTTAGGTACCTCAGTATTATTTCTATTACCATCAGATGATTTTCTCTTGGATTTGCAAAAAATCTTGCCACTATTCCAATAGCTAATGCAATGTTTGGTCTACTATGTACAACATATTGCAACTTTCCAATCATTGATCTAGACATTGTCTGATTCACTTCAGCTGACTCATCATGCTTTGATACCTTATGTCCTATCACCATTGGTGTGCTAACTGGTTTTGAGTCTTCTAATCAAAATGTCTTCAGTATCTCCTTGATGTATTTTGATTGGGTGAAAAATATGCCATCCTTCAATTGACATACTTGCAATCCAACAAAGAATTTGATTTCTCCAAACATTGACATTTCAAACTCATGTTTCATTTGATCAGCAAAATATTTGCATAGAATATCTTTTTCTCCAAATATTATATCATCAACAAATATTTTAGATATCAGAATGTCTTTACCTTTTTCTGCCTTGATATATAGGTTGCGATTGTCATCTATTCTCTCAAATCCTATCTTCTAAAGATATTTGTGTAGTCTCTCATACCATGCTCTAGATGCTTGCTTCAAACCGTAAAGTGCCTTATGTAATTTGCAAACCTTATCCTTGTTGTTTTCATCAACAAATCCCTCTAGTTTTTCTATATAGACTTCCTCCTCTAGTATACCATTTAGAAATGTAGGATTCAAATCCATTTGGTAGACCTTGAATCCTTTGTAGGCAACATATGCAAGTAGTGTTCTTACTCCTTCCATTCTTACAATAGGGGCAAATGTTTCTCCATAATCTAGTCATCCTTCTTATGCATAGCCTTTGCAAACTAGTCTAGCCTTATTTCTTGTTATCTCCCATTCTCATCAAGTTTGTTCCTAAACACCCATTTGGTACCAATTACTTTCTTATCAGCTAGTCTAGGAACTAGGGTCCAGGTTTTGTTCTTCTCAATCTGATCTATCTCTTCTTCCATAGCTTTATACCAATCGTCATCTTGTAGTGCATCTTTTACTATTTTAGGCTCAACCTTGCTCAGCAGGCATGTTTCATTTCTTAGTCTATTCCTTGTCATTGGTCTTGCATCCTTATCACCAATGATTTTTTCTATAGGGTGATTTCTTTTGGCTAGTCTTGGTTCTATCCTTCTTTCCATGTTTGATCCTTTAGCTTCAAAGTCATTTTTCACATCACCATCTAGCATTTCATCATCTCTTCCATGTATATTGTTTTTAGAATTAGAATGTGCATTTTCTTCATTTTACAACTCAGCTTATGAATGTAGCTTGGCATTCACTAGTTGTGACTCGACTGATATTGAAATTTGTTGCTAATTTATAACTTGATTTGCAACTTCATCTTCAACATTCATTCCTTCATAGAAGTATACAAAAGATCTATATTCTTTTGATTGCTTAGATTCATCAACTTGGACTTTAGCATGCTCATCAAAATTTACATTTGCACTCTTCACAATCTTGTTAGTGTTAGTATTCAAACACTTATCTGCTTTGCTTCTAGTGGAGTATCCAAGGAATATGCCTTCATCACTTTTTGCATCAAACTTGCCATTTCTAGTATCTTCAAGAATATAGCATTTGCAACCAAATATTTTGAAATGCTTTACATTAGGTGAGTGACTATACCATAGTTCAAAAGGGGTTACAGTTGTTCCTTTCTTGACTTGGATTCTATTCAAAGTGTAAACAAAAGTACTTACAGTTTCTCTACAATAATTTAGAGAAAGATTTTTCTCCATCATTAAGGTTCTTGCACAACCTTTACTGATCTATTTATTCTTTCAACAATACCATTCTATGGTGGAGTTCTTGGTGCTGATGTTTGCCTTTTGATACCTCTATCATTACAAAATATCTCAAATTATTTTGATGTAAACTCTCCTCCTCTATCTAATCTTAGGAATTTTAGACTCTTACCTATTTCATTTTCAACTCTGGCCAAGTACCACTTAAACATTTGAAATGCATCAGATTTTTGCTTTAAGAACATGGGAGTCATCATCCTATAATAGTCATCTACAAAATAGCATTATGTATTTGTCCCCTAGATAGCTTTGCACTTCTATTGGACCACATAAATCAGTATGGACTAGCTCTAGTACTTCTTTAGAAGTGTAGATCTTGCTCTTGAAACTAGACTTAGTCATCTTTCATAATTAACATTGTTTGCACATTGTGTTTTTAGGCTTCTTTAGTTTGGGCAAACCTTTGACTTTCTTCTATTTGTTGATGCTAATCAGATTGTCAAAGTTGACATGACACAACCTTTTATGCCATAGCCACACATCATCAAATTTAACTAGACAAGTTGCATCTTCCATATCTAGGTAGAATAGATTACTTCTGATTTATTCACCTTTTCCTATTAGATTTCCATTAGTGTCATAGAATTCGGCAATTTTGTTTCCAAATTCTACTTTGCAACCTAAATTTTCTATGATGCACTCAACAAATTGTAGTTCAATCCTTCAACATAGTATGCATTATCACATGAAATTTTCTCTGTAAGTTTAATTGATCCTTTTCATTTGATTTGACATGGAGCATCATTACCAAATCTAACACTATTTCCATCATACTGGGTAAAGGTAATAAACTTACTTTTGTCTCCTGTCATGTGATGTGATCACCCATTGTCTATGATCCACTTGTTATTCTTGTTCACACAGGTTACCATTGTTGTTGCCTCATCTTCATCTTCATCTAATTCATCTTTCATGGCTACATAAACTACTTCATCATCATTCTCATCAGAATCCTCTTCAACAATGTAGCATCTTTTGCCTTTGTCCTTGTAATCTTGCTATCATCTTCTGTCTTGTTTTTGTACTTGTTATCTTTGTAGTTCTTGTTCTATGTAAACCTTGTAGCAATATGACCTACTTTATTTCAATTGAAAAAAATGATAGGCAACTTACCTTTGAATTTTTCTTTGCCTCTATGAAATCTTCTATCCAATAGTGCTTCCAACTATTTCACATCTTCTTCATCTCTGCTACTATCACTGGATGCATGTTTTCCTTTTCTACTCTTCTTCTTTGATTTCACCTCCTTAGTGTCTTTCAATGTCATCTTAGCCTTGAAATCACATTCAAGATCCTCAAGTTTATAGTTATCAAAGTTGGACAATTCAAATGCAATAAGTCTTCCCACTATTCCTTCAAAGGTTAGTGTGTTTCCTTGTACACACCTTAGCTCTTGGATGGCTGAAACTTTAATAGCATAGATAGGGAGTAGGGTTCTCAAGTATTTTCTATTGATAGTCTCTTCTTCCAATTGACCACCCAGGTTTCTTATTGTACTTACCACTTCTTTCATTCTAGAGCCATATTGAGCAACATTCTCACCTTCCTCCATTTTCATGTCATCAAACTTTCCTCTAAGGCTTTCTCTATTTTCCCTTTGAACATTATGATCTCCTCCATAGATATTTGATAGGGCCTTCCACATTTTGAATGCAATGTCACATCCTTTGATGTCATCAAATTCAACATAACTAAGTGCAAAGGTAATTTCTAGCATTTCCTAATTGTACTCCTTCCTTTTGTTCAAATCATTTGTAGAGAGGGGTCTAGCTGGGTCTACATGTTACACTCCAATTGAGGTTTATGCATAATCACCTATTGATCAAAGGTTAAATTTCATCAAACTCTACCATGCAACGAAGTTGTCTTTGTTGAGCTTGGGAACTTCTCTCTTGGACATCTTGATCTTCTTGCTTCTAGTACCTTGAAACTAAATCAATAGATGGCTCTGATATCAATTGTTAGAAATGCTTTAAAATAACTGGGGGGGTGAATCAGTTATTCAAGGTCCAACTTTCCAATTCAAACTTTTCATCACATAAAGTGTGCCCATTTAACTATTTATTCATCCAAGCTTTCAATTTCCTATTCAGCAAGTTATTGTAAATTAGCTTGCAAACATAACACATAAAAAGATCAACACATAACACAGTGATTTACATGGAAACCTAATTTGGGAAAAATCACCAGTAACATGCTACTCAATTCTCACTCTTCTGAAGTGATTCCCTATGAAAGGTCTGCCCTGTTAAAGGTTACAATACACTATTAAATGTGACCTAGTTTAAGGATTTAGCCACCCTATTAGAAGTGGGCCTAGTTAGAGGACTTTAGAACATTCACTTGGAATGTCACTGTGTTAAAAGATTTACAAATGGTTGTTAAACCAACCTAAGTCCATAGGATTTTCTTTTACCCTAACTGATACAATTGCTAGAGAGTAACAATGAGGCATTTTGACCTGATTACAACATAAAACTTAACTTGCAGATTTCAAATCACTCTTTAGCTCATAACATTGCCTAGCTTTTAGTCTTTATAGTTTTAATAGCTTGCACTCCTTTGAAGCTTTGTCTCCTTGAGTCTCCATGCTTAATGTACCAGTGCAATCCTCTCTTTATGACCACTTATCGAGGTAGAGTCTTTGTGCTCTATTCTTCCTTCTCCTAGATGCTTTCTCCTTAACACCATTTCAACCACTTCACAATTTGGCACTCTAGCAACTCTTGCTTCTTGGTCTATGACTCCTTAAATAGAAATCCAAAATTTCTTTTCCCGCTCAATTCTTCCCTCTTTTAATTTCAATTCATATGGATTAGGTATGATTCATTGAATCTAACCCATATTTTGTTTCTTCTAGAAACATCAAGAAGAATCCTCTTGAATTCGCTCAAAAATGGTTTACATAGAATTTTGTGCCACTAGCTCATCATCCTTATCCTCCAACTAGTTCAAAAAATTCAAAGTAACGACTTTGTCAGCTCAGATCTAACAAATTTTTGACTTTTCCAATAATGCAATAGCTTGACACTATTGTAATTTTGATGCTTGGCACATACTGCATTACTCAACATCAACTACATTTTACTAATTCTTGGCACCTATTGCTTTGCTTGGCACTTGAACTTCACTCAGCACACACTAGATTTTCCATTTGCTCAGCTCTAACTAAAAATTTTCTCAGCTTGAACTAGCTTACTCGACACTTATTAATGAACTTAGTTTAAGCTTTGTAGTTAGCCTTGTTCCAACTTATTCCTCCAAAGTTTCTAAGTGTGACCAACCTCTGTATCTTCAAGTATGTTATTAATACATCATTTAACCACTGTCTTAGTTGATCCTTACACTTTATTACAAAACCATAACTCAACCTTTCCCTTAGGTGCTTTTGTTACATCTTGCTGATTAAATCCTCTTCATCAATCAACTAAGTGATAGTACTTGGATCTTATAAGTAATTTTCATTCCTACAAATATTAGGTTTGACATGAATGACAAAACAATGATTAAAAACTTTTTTTTTTCAACAATCTCCCTTTTTGACAATAAACCTTTTTAATTAGTTTTCCAACACAATCTAATACAACATTAGTACCCAACCCCATGAACCATCACAAAGCAACTTCCTTTAGGATGAAGGGAAACAACTTCATCTTGTGGGCATTAGTTTTATAGTCATAACTTCTATAAAGGATGTCAAACTCAAAGAGGAAGGTTTCAAGATTTTCAATAATGAGCTCATAGAACTTGGGGAGTGCAGCAAAAGGTATATTCTTCAAATTTTGATGACCTTGCTAAGGTTAATCTATTCTTTAAGGAGGACTTGGCAGTGGTGGTTGATAGATAACAAGGGAAAGTGGATTGTCTTGGTATTTAGGTTCAGCAAAAAGATCATTCAAATGCAAGGAGTCTTCAAAGGATGAGGGTATTTTTTGTTGAGTAGCAACAAATGGAATTTTAAATGGTTCTTCTTCTTTGTTCTCACTATGAGGTTCTTTAGGTTAAAGATTAAAATATCTTCCCAATTATTATGAGGAAGAAATCTCCCAAGGAGGTCTCTTCTTCTACACATAAAATGCTTTACAACTAAGCTTTAGAATATTAAAACTAGAAATGTAGCTACTGAGATAATTTTAAATTAACATCATCCCTAGAAATGGCACCAAAAATGGTTGGCCAAAAAATAATATCATAAACCTACAACAATGGACTACCTATTTAGGATTTGACACCTTTAATTGGTTTCTAAATGAATTACTTAGTCTCATTTAATTATCAACTAGGGATGTAAACTTGGAATGACGTTCACAAAGTATATGCTTTAAACTCTCTCAATCTAAGATTAATATATGGAATTCAAATGCTTGAGCTTCAAAAAACTAAACTAGATTTAGTAAATGAAATTATTCTAATAAAGCATACAATCATAGATAGAAGCTACTCTAATATCCTATGCTACAGGAATAATCCACTAATTCAATTATCAATGGATGCAAGACCAACAAAGTTCTACCTTAGAAAAAAAAAAGGAAATGAAATATATTCTAAATTAATAGTTCACTCACCAAGTGGGCCCCCCTTGGATTAGTGAATAAAAAATATGATCGAGATAAGAGATATAAACTTGAACTATGCATTTTATTCATTCATGGTGAAAGATTACACTTGATCAAAAAATAGTATCACACTTTGTTATATAAAAATCAACTTATTCTATTTCTTCCCAATTGACTTCCAAAGTTACAAAAGTCATAATTTTAAAGGAAACTACAACTACTTCCTAAATCTAAGATCACTCCATTAATGTGGATCAATTACAAACTTAGAAAGTTTGAAAAAGAAACAACATTAACCATGAATAAATCCTCTAGGAATATAGCAATTTGTGGAAGCTACATTTTTGCACTACATCAACAAGAAGCAATCAATGATTTTCTCCACTTGTGAAGGTCTAGCAATCTAGTAGGCCTTGACTACTTGAATGCTAAAATGTTGATTCTTGAATACCCACAACAAATACCTATAAAATAATCAATGCGCACACAACCTCCATATACACATATTTTTTCATCATCAATATTAGAGAAAAGGTGTAAATTTCTAATTACCACTCTTTCAAATCCTATGGTTATAGGAGGAAAACTGCCCAAAACATAGCATAGATGGAGAAAAATTTATCAGCATGTTATCTAATTCATTATAACATTTTTTTCCATGAATTCAAGAAAATATAGCATCTTTAAACTATCCATAATTCTACTTCATGTTTTCACATATATATAACATATACATAAAAAACCATAACTTCATATGCTTGAAACCATAAAGTCATGACTATTTTGCAAGACAACTATTTAAAAATAAGATAAAAAGAACTTAGTAAGATTTCCTTTTGGATTCCCATCAATACTATTATTATTATATTATAAAGTGTTAACACTCATTTTATAATCAAAGTTATTGAATGGATGATATTGTATTTCTATACTATATCTTCTTGGTTATGATAATTGCTAGAAAGTAGGGATATTGTTGGCACTTGGATTTACTATTTATGTTTTGTATTGATGATAGGTTCTATCATTGATGAGAACATATTTTTATGTGATAATGAGAGATAGAGATTATTTATATCGCAAGGATATTATTGACATAATGAAGTTGACATATCATAGGTTAAACTATGTGAGCTTAGGATTATGTTCAAAAATGAGTATAGATACCATATCTATGTTCATTGAAGTTTATTCTTAGTTATGATTGAGTTATAATTCATTTGGTAAACTTTGATAGCAAACCAATATATAGGAAATAATGATAGAGATAGTTGGTAGCATATTGGCTATATCTTATCAGTGAAGTTGAAGTAATGCTAATGAGATTGGATTGTGGTAGAAGACTTTGTTTTCCTATGTTAATGATATAAAGGCTTAGAGATCATTCAAGATTTATTTTTTAAAGTGAAGCATGTAGTAATTTTTACCAACAACTAGCTAGGATGAGGAAATATGTTGATTATCATTATAAAGTGAAATAACTATATTGTAACAAATGAGAGCCTTAATGGTGTAGGAGCACCCACAATAAATAATTATCAAACCTCAAATCCAAATATAAAACCTTGGATCTCAAAATAAAACCTTGCAAAATATTAATCAAATAGGCATCTAGAACAAATTATATGACCTAGTTCCAAGATTGACACTATTAAAAGCCCTTGGTCAACTATGGTCAAAGATGGTCAAAGGGCCCAAAATCTTATAATTTTGGATTATTCAATGATCTATCATTTTTAGGACCTATTTGGGTCATTATATTTAAGTTTTCCTAATATTTTATTATAAAGTGCAAAAATCGCAAAAACAGTGCAAAATTGCTTGAAAATTTGTCAAGAAACTTTTAAGCAACTTTTTATAAATCAAACCAAAAACTTCCCCAATGGCCATAACAAGTTTGAAATATTTTTATGAATATTGGAAGGCCTATAATGAGCCCTTTTAGGTGTGTGTGTGTGTGTGTGTGTGTGTGTGTGTGTGTGTGTGTGTGTGTGTGTGTGTGTGTGTGTGTGTGTGTGTGAGAGAGAGAGAGAGAGAGAATATGCATTTTCAACTTTCAATCGATAAAGATACCCTACTTTTACTAAAAATAACCTTATTGTCTTGTGTTGTATGGATTCATAAGGATTCAACCAGGGTTTAAAACCTAAACTTTTTTATAGGTGGATGAAATAAATTTCCAATGCTTCTACTTTGAAGTCTCCATCTATTCCCTAACTCAAGATACACGCATTTTTGTGTAAGTAGGTCTGGATTTCTTGCTAGCCTAGGGTTTTGAAGCATTTTCAAGCATAGAGGGGGATTTCACCATGGGAATTTAATGGCCTCTAGTAAAATTCTAGTATTAGATATGTACTTTAATATGTAAGTGGCTTTAAATTTTTACTTGTAGGGATCCTTGGGAAATTTGATGCCCTTGGTATGGAATTCCCATGTGCATGCTAGGAAAAGGATGCAACAACTTCCACAACTCCAACTAGACTTGGCATCAAGGCTTGAAATAAAGTTTGTAACTTTTCTAGGGTTCTCCTCCAATTTTCCCATCATTTTTTTGTAGGATGGAGTCCTAGGACATGTACTTCCTTTGTAAATGGAGGCCTAGTTGCCCTAGTTGCCTAAGTGAGAAAGTTCACAAAATCCCATTTGTTTGTGTCATCAAACCTTGGTGCCTTAATATATTTTGTAAGTCCCAAAAGGGTATTCAAAACTGAATTTTTTTCCCTTATTTGTGTGGAGGAATTTCCTTTAAATTTATATTTTCATCAAAAAGGGCTACTAGCCTTTTTGGATGGCTTAATAAACAACTATGTTGTAAAACTTACATAGTTTGGTTTTAGCCACTACTTCATGACATTGTTGACCTAAATAGACTATTCCCATGTGTTTGGATCTTCCTTGGTCATTTGAATAAGTTTAAAGTTATTTTCACAAAATTGGTCAATTTGTTCATTATGAGCAACTTGTGATAAGTTATTTTGTTCATAGGGTTCCCTAGTGATTAAGGTTTTCCTTATTTTGGTGTATGGTTTTGATAACCTAGTATCATCCTTGTAGCACTTGTGAATGGTGCTTGCACATTTGATCATCTTTACAAAGAGATTTGGTTGAAGGACTTTAGTGAAGAGGGTTTTTGGACCAGTTGATCACCTTGTGATCAATCCCACTAGGCTCCATAGCATCAAGTGGTATTAGAGCCATGTCTCTTATCAAAGAAGAGGAAGAAATACATACTAGGGTAACAAATGTTGAACTAGAAAAAATAGTAAGCAAGGATGGAAAGAACAACCAATGCTACTCTTGCAAAGAGGTTGAAGGAAGTTGAAGGAAAGTTAGATAAACAAAGAGGCACAAAGTCTAAAGAAGATAAGAATATAGAGGTTGACGATATTGGTGAAGATGATGAAGTGCCTATTAAACAAAGGCCTCTCTTGAATTCTCTCAAATCCATTTAGAAAAGAACCATGGAGGGGAAGTTGGAATTGCAAACATTCAATGGAAAAATGAATGTTGATGTAGTATTGGATTGGATAGAAGCCCTAACCAGTTTCTTTGAGTGTGAAGACATCCCAAAGAAGTAGAAGGTAAAAATGGAAAACTCCAAGTTGAAGGGAGCAATCCTAACTTGGTGGAACTTCATCCAGACAAAGAGGGTGAAGAAAGGAAGAAACATGATTTCTTCTTGGGATAAAATGGTGGCACTAGTTAGGGAATCATATGTGACTGAAGACTATGGTGTACAACTCCATAGGAGGAAACAAAGTCTAAAGTAAAAAAATCTAGATGTTAGTTCCTATGTAGAGGAGTTCTTAAAATTGTGTATGAAGACCAACATAGTAGAGGATGAGGAAGAAAATTTGGTAAGGTACATGAATGGCCTTAAGTTACCCATCCAAGAAGAACTCACCCATCACACCCCTAGTTCTTTAAATGAGTGATACCAATTAGCACTCAAGGTGGAAGAAAAATGGAAGAGGAGGCAGGATTAAAATAAAGGCAAGGAGAATAATAAAAACTTCAAACCCAAGAACAATTCTTGGAACTAGGGATAGAATAGTGGAAACAAACCTATTGATCAGAATAAGGATCAAGGAGGAAAATTTTCTAAAGGAAATTGTAGAGGAGGAAAGTCTTTTAGAGGCAAAGAAAGAGGCAATGGCCCTCTCACATGCTATAATAGTAATCAAGTAGGACACCATGTAGGAAAGTTCCCTGAAAAGAGAAACAATAATCAAGGGGAAAGAAGAGCACAGATTGTGGAGGAAGAGTAATTTTATTATAGAGAACTTGAACCAGAGGAAGGAGCATGTGTAATGATGTGGAAATAATTTTTGTAGATCCCTCACACCCAAGAGCCACCCCAAGGAAATAATATCTTTAGGACAAGGATCAAATGCCAAGGCTAGGTATGCAATTGTTGATTGATTCAAGTTCTACTAAAAATCTAGTTTCCTCTGAAATAGTAGAAAAACTTAAACTACCTAAGAAAACCCACCCCTTTCTATATCATGTCTCTTGCCTAACAAAGGGTCAACAAACCCTAGTGATAGAATAAGCATGGGTATAATTTTCTCTAGCACACTTCAAGGATATGTTACTTTATGATGTTGTAGAGATGGATGCATCTCAAATACTTATAGGAAAACCTTGGCAATATGATGTTTATGCCATCCACCATTGCAAGAAGAATATCTATTATATAACTAGGAATGGAGTAACCTTCACCATAAAGCCCATGCTTGATCATAAAGTAAAACCTACTATTGTAACCATAGGTGAGAAAGAAATGATTACATCCTTGAAAGAACTTGATGCCCAAGGTTTTATTTTGATCTTTAAGCCGAAGGAAAACATAACTTCTAAGGACAAGGACCCTATCCCTAAATAAATACAAGATCTACTACAAAAGTATAGTTAGGTTATTGTTACTAATCTACCCATAAGCCTCCCTCTCATTAGAGATATCAGTCACCAAATTGACTTGATACCTAGTTCTTCCCTACCTAATAAAGAACCCTATAAAATGACAACAATTCAACATGTTGAAATTGCTAAGCAAGTGAATGATTTATTGGAAAAAGGTCTAATACAAAGGAGTTTAAGTCCTTGTGCTATTCCATCTATGTTTGCTCCTAAAAAGGATGGAAAATGGAGGTTGTGTACTAATAGAGGGGCTATCAACAAGATTACCATAAGGTATAGATTCCCCATGTCTAGAATTTAGGATCTATCAGATCAAATAGGAGGAGCTTGCTATTAAACCAAGATAGACTTGAAGTTTGGCTACTGTCAAATAATAATAAAACCATGTGATGAATGGAAGACAACATTCAAAACTATTGAAGGTTTGTATTAATGGTTAGTAATGTCATTTGGGATAAGCAATGCCCCTATCACTTTTATGAGGCTTATGAATATGATATTCATAGATTTTATTGGAAAATTTTTTGCTATTTACCTTGATGACATACTAATATTTAGTCATAGCAAGGAGGAGCATCTTGATCATGTGGAATGGGTACTAAGGAGGATTCATCAACACAAGTTGGTGATCACCTTGGAAAAGTGCATATTGATGAAGAAGGAACTTGTGTTCCTAGGATTTGTGATCTTACAAGGTACCCTCAAGATGGACCCAAACAAGGTTGAAACAATCATCAACTAACCCCCACCAAAGAACCAAGGTGATGCAAGAAACTCCCATGGTCTTGCTACCTTCTATAAGAAGTTTAACAAAAACTCCAATCATGTTTGTGCACCCATGCTTTACACCATTAAAGGAGTAAAGAAGACTAAATTTTCTTGGACAAAGGAAGCTAATGATGCATTTTAGTACTTGAAGAATAGAGTCTCTTAGTACCAAATCTTGGTTCTAGCTAATTTCAATAAGGTTTTCACTATGGAAACCAATGCAGACAATTTAGCCATAGGTACAGTCCTAATTCAAGAAGGTAAGGCAGTAGATTTTTTTTCAAAGAAACAGAATAATGCTAAGAAAAATTTTTCAACTTATGACATGGAGTAGTATGCCATGGTACAAGCCCTCAAGAAATGGAGGTACTATCTAATCCCAAAGGAGTTTGTAGTATATACTAACAACTATGTAGGAAAAGCTATATGTTAGACATCTAAAATGGATGGAGCAGTTGTAGGCTTATACTTTCAACATCAAACATAAGAAACATGTTGCAAAAAAATTTGGTGATGACCTTAGTAGAAGGATTGATCTAGTTGAAGAAGTACAACTACAAAGTGTGGGAATTGATTCCCTCAAGTACTTATATGTTGATGATCCTAATTTTGTAGAGATTTTTCAAGTTTGCATAGAGATGTTTGGAAGATACCATATAGATTTCTCTGAATATCTAATTTAGAATGGATTCCTATTCAAAGGAGCTGAATTATGCATTCCCAAATGCTCAATGAGGACAAATATCATCAGGGGAAACCATGGTGGTGGTCTAGGAGGACATTTTGGCATTGACATGATAATAGACATTATGAAAAGAAGCTATTATTGGCCAAAGATGAATAATGAGGTAAAGGAGTTCATTGAGACTTGTACCATTTGTTAGCAAGCCAAAGGTGTTTTAACAAATCAGAGGTTATATCAACCCTTACCAATCCCCACAAGAACTTGGGAATCAAACTCAATGGATTTTGTCATGGGACTACCTAGAACTAAGCAAGGTTTTGATTTTGTTTTTGTGTTAGTGGATAGATTTATTAAAATGGTCCATTTTATACCATGTAAAAGCACAAATGATGCTCCTCATATTGCACATCTTTTCTTTAAGAAAGTAGTTAGGATCCATGGTTTACCAAAAACTATTATATCTAATAGGGATGTAAAATTTTGGGGCCATTTTTGGAGAACACTTCTTGAGAAACTTGGTACTAACCTAACATATAGTTCTGCCTAACATCCACAAACTAATGGGTAGACTGAGGTGGTAAATAGATCTTTAAGAAATCTCCTTTAGATGCCTTACAAAGTAGTATGCTCAAAGTTGGAATTTATTCTTGCCCCTATAAAAAAATTGCATTTAATGACTCCATGAATAGATCAATAGGCAAGAATCCCTTCCAAATAGTGTATGGACTTCATCCCAAGGGACCATTGGAACTAGTAGAACTACCATCTGATTTCAAAATTAGTGCTCCAAGAGAAGAGTTAGTAGAACTAATTACAAAGGTGAAACATGAGGTCAAGGAAGAAATACAAAGATCAACATGAAATAAAAGGAACATACTAACAATAAAAGAAGGGAAATCCACTTCAAAGTTGGAGATAAGGTTTGGGCATATTTGAGGAAAGAGAGACTATGTAAAGGTAGATATTCTAAACTTCAGATGAAAAAATTTGGACCATATAGTATACTCAAAAAGATGGGTGAAAATGCATACAAGATCTCTCTTCCCCCTACCTTACAAATTTCTTGAGTCTTCAATGTTGTAGACCTCACCCTATACAAAGGTATAGCAGATTCAGCAAGTGAACAAGGTGAACAAGTAGACATCCATAGTGAAGACTATGTAATTAATCTCCCTCAAAGAAAACTAGTGGAGTTAAAAGAAATTTTAGACACCAAGTTGCTAAAACAAACCAAAAACAAGAATTACATGTAGTACTTAGTCAAGCAGAAAGGGCTCAACAATATTTATGCAACTTGGATGATAGAAGACTAGATCAAACAACATGGTACTTTTGTGGAGCAATTTCCCTCAAGTAGGATCTTAAGGTTTCAAACACAAGGGGAGTATGGTGAGGAGCACCCATAATAAATCACTATCAAACCTTGGATCCAAATATAAAACTTTAGATCTCAAAATAAAACCTTGAAAAGATTAATTAAATAGGCATCTAGACCAAATTTTATGACCTAGTTCAAAGATTGGCATTGTTATAAGCCCTTGGTCAACTATGGTCAAAGATGGTCAAAGGGCCTAGAAGCTTAGGACTTTGGATTATTTTATGTTTTATAATGTTTAGCACCTATTTATATCATTATATTTATTTTTTCATAACATTTTCTTATAAAGTGCAAAAAGTGCAAAACAAATGCAAAATTGCTTAAAAAGTTGTCAAGCAACTTTTTGTCAATCAAAGCAAAAACTTCCCCAATGACCATAAAATGTTTGAAATTTTTTAATGATTATTGGTAAGCCTATAATAATCCATTTTAGGTGGGAGAGAGAGAGAGAGAGAGAGAGAGAGAGAGAGAGAGAGAGAGAGAGAGAGAGATATTATGTATTTTCAACTTTCAATCAATAAAGATACCATGTTTTTACTACAAATAGCCTATTTTCTTATGTTGTATGGATTCACCCAAGGTTTGAAACATACATTTTTTTATAGGTGAATCAACAAAATTTCCAATGCTTCTAGTTTAAAGTCTCCATCTATTTCCTAACTCAAGATACTCACATTTTTGTGTAAGTAGGTCCAGATTTCTTGCTAACCTAAGGTTTTGAAGCATTTTCAAGCATAGAGGTGGATTTCACCATGGGAATTTATAAGCCTCTAGTGAAATCCTATTATTGGATATGTACTTTAAGATTCAAGTGGTTTTAAGTTTTTACTTGCAGGGATCCTTGAGACATTTGATGCCCTAGGTATGTAATTCCCATGTGCATGCTAGGAAAAGCATGAAACATCTTCCAAAACTCCAACTAGACTTGGAATCAAGGCTTGAAATCAATTTTGTAACTTTTATATGGTTTTCCTCACATTTTCCCATCATTTTTTTTGAAAGATGGATTCCTATAACATGTACTTCCTTTGTAAATGGAGGCCTAATTGCCCTAGTTGCCTAAGCAAGAAACTGAACAAAAGCCCATTTTTTGTGTCATCAAACCTTCATGCCTTGGTATGTTTTGTAAGTCCAAAAAGGGTATCTAAAAATGATTTTTTTCCCCTCATTTGTGTGGAGACATTTCCTTTAAAATCTTATTTTCATCAAAAAGGGCTACTAGCCTTTTTGGATGGCTTAATAAGCACTATGTGAAAAAACTTACATAGTTTGGTTTTAACCATTGTTTCATGTCATTGGTGACCTAAATATACCACTCCCATATGTTTGGGTTTTCCTTGTTCATTTGAAGAATTTTAAGGTTATTTTCACAAAATTGGTCAATTTGTGCATTGTGAGCAACTTGTGATAAGTTATCTTATTCATAGGGTTACCTAGTGATTAGAGTTTTCCTTGTTTGGGTGTAGGATTGTGATAACCTAGTATCATACTTATAGCACTTGTGATTGATTCTTGCACATTTTATCATCTTTACCAAGAGATTTGGTTGAAGGATTTCAATGAAGAGGGTTTTTGGATTAGTTGATCACCTTGTGATCAATCCCATTAGGCTCCATTGCATCACTTAATATAATAATTTTAATGATTTTTAAGAAGGTGTATATGCCTTAGTGTGTTCTTATGTAATTAAATTTACATTGAGGAATCTCTACTAGGCAGACCTAATTAATTATTTGCAAGGGTATAGGAGAAAGTGCTCTCCTTGGTTGGGATATAATCATACATGTAATGTATGTAGTTAGTTGATGTGAGCTTGAAGTTGGGTGATTAGAGAAGAGGAGATATTAATTTAATTTTTTGTATTATGATTCAAAGGAACTATTTTGATAAGTAAGTTGCATATCAGTCAGTTCATTTAATTTGAATTTGTTATCCTAAAGTTTTATCTTCACTATTGTTGGAACAATTTAGACACTGGGTCTATTTTTTTCAATATTAACCTTTAATAGTGTTCTAACCTTGTAACAAGGGTTTGAGGAATTATAATAGGGATTTTTCATCTAACATGGATGGTTCTATTGATTTTTTTGTAATTTCCTCCTAAAAGAGTCACATCCTTTAATAAGGAACTTATATATTAGTACAATATCTTGTGGGTGGAATCCCAAATGGGGTTTTCCCTTTGATCAAGGGTTTTCCTAGTCAATATATCATTATGATATGACATATGATTTTCTCTTGTTTTTCATAATTATTTTAACTGTTGGATTCAAAATTTACAATTGTGGTAAGAATTTAGGGTTAAGAAAGGAAGAGATCTATCTTCATGCATAGATGAAGAAATTAATATTTTTTATTATAACATGATTGTAAGGGAAGCACTAGTTACTACACATTCATAAGTTGAATTCACTAAGGAAAAATATCTTTATCTTGCTTACAAAATTTGCTATAGGTTAGAAATATTATATGGAAGTGTTGAACATACAAGGAAAGAAAAGTTGCAAAATTAGAAATCAAAGTTAGAGAGTGATAAGATGAAAGATGAAACTATCCAAACATGTGTATATGCATTTACTAAGATTAATATAGGTATAAAAAGCTCTAGAGAAACCATAATAGAATATGAAGTTTGTCAAAATATTCTAAGATGCTTGACTCTTTCTTATGACACCAAGGTACATTCTATTTAAGATAGTATTCCTCTTATGAAAAGATGATTTCCCTAGAACTAAGATTTGTTTTAAAGCTAGTCTATGTAATGATAAGATATTACTAACAAGAGTACAAGAGTAATCGGAGATTATCCAAGAATTTGAGCATAAATTCAAGGAGAAACAAATAAAATTGATCAGATTTTTTTATTGGTTAGAAAATAATAACTTAAATGTAAGAAACATGCTTTTGTTTATTGGCATTGCAAGGAGATTGGTCATTTTTATTTTAGATGTCCTAAGAGATAATAAAAGGATAAATCTAGAATACTTTACAAATAAAAGATTCATATAGAATTTTTCATATGAGTAATGATGAAATTAAACTTAATGATAGTCATTTTCTAGATAGTGATGATAAATATGAAATCATATTTGTTTCTATTAAAGAAGAGAGTCATGTTGAAGAAGAAAGGGACTTCTATACATGTTTGGAATAAGAAATTAGATTATATTATAGATATTAGATTTCAAATCACATGATAGGTGACACATAAATATTTTTATTACAAAAGATATGATGGAGGTAATAGTCCTTCCCTTGTGTTAGTATATTGAGAGAGGGGATGGGGGTGAATCAATATACACACTATGCATAGAATTTTACTTCAACTCAAACTCACTACTTCTTCAGAAGTTAGTACAAGCTATAACTCAACTGGTCAAGGTTAAGAAAAAACATATCACATGAAAATAGAAATACATAACACAATATTTATCTTCGAGAAACCTAAGTAGGGTAAAAGCCACAACGTATAAGTCGATCCCCAAGTAAACAACAAAGAAATTATCTAATAATTTAGCTATTGAACTTAACTTGGTATAGATCCTTGGTTGACTCTCTTGACTAGTCTATAAGTGTGATCTACCTTCTCTACACTCTAAAACATTATGTTGATCTCCAAGTGATATTGACTATCATTATCAAACACTTTGTCATTTCTTAAGAAGATTTGGCCTACCATCACTATGGCCAAGCCACTCAATGAAGGCAAAATGATGGATTTGGACTTACATATTAGTTTGAGCCAAGCAAGTCTTAGGTTGTTGACCACCCTAGTATGTACTAAATTATAGTTTATGCCAAGAAAGTTAGAAGATTTTGACCTAAATAGAGTTAGTTCATGTTGAATTATACAGTTAGTGTCAAGCATTTAGAAGCTCAAAAAAAGCATGAGTATTAGTCATGACAGAGTGTTCTTGTACCAAGTAAAATAATTCTTGGATATGTGTTTGGAATGAAATAAACACCTATGTAAACCACTTTGTCCAAATTCTATACATGATTTAATGATTTTTGAGCTAGCTAAGGTGTTCTTTACATATTTTTTAGAGATCCTTAATCTATATGAAAGGTGTGTAACTAATAAGAAAAATAGAAAGATTATGTAGAAAAAGGGAGAAATATAGATCATTTATTATGATCTAGAACCTTCTCTAGTTACTTATTTAAGGAGGGTTTAAACTCTATATCAGTGAGACAAAGATAGAGAGAAGGAAGAAGTATATGTGTGAAAGAGGCTATGTTTTATGGTTAGAAGAAAAGAATAAATAGAGAGGCCTAGAAATGAAGGACATAATATAGCTTATCAAATAGGAGATGAGATCATAATTGGAAAGAGGAGATTCATAACCAAGCATCGTAGTGCTAACCAATGGATAATGTACTGATACATTCTAGCAGGTGAATGAGGGAAAATCATCTAATAGTGTGGTCCTAATAGACATATATAAATCTCATACTAAAGTTCTTACTTAGTTATAACTTTAAATCCTTTAATCAAGGTAGACTGAATAAGTCTTGTAAGCTCTTAGTAGGGCAGATCCCTTATGGGTAAATCACTAGAAGTGATCGAATTGTGTAGCCTTAACAAGAACACTTTATTGTTGTAGTAGTGAAGCTTTGTGGGTGTCATCCCCAACCCAAATTTACCTTCACCTTAGAGGGATTTTGGATATTCAAATATTTTGTGTTATGTATTTACATTTACTTTTATGTTTATGGATGTGATGAATATTTAGATCTATTTATTTTTAAGGTTATATGATTCATGATGTTAATATGAGATGGGTTAAAGGCGAACACATTTTATCTATTTCAAGAAGATAAATTTTTTATAGATCCTAATTCACCCCCCCCCCCCCCCCCCCCCCCCCTCCCCTGCCATCTTATTTTCCCAATCAACTTCTAACAATTGGTATTGGAGAAATATTATCTTAGAAGGAGTCTACCCACTTAAGAGTTGAGATCTTGATGATTGAGGCCTACATGTTGGGAAGAATCATTATGAATCAAAAGCTTGATATACATATCATTCTTCAACAACTTGAAGTAGCAAGAGAGGAATTAAAGAGATCCTTAAAGAAAAGGAAAGAGTTGGCTATTCATTAGAATAACACACTTTATCAAGAAGAAGATACTAAAGGACTACTTGATAATGGAAATTTCAATGAAAGTGGTGCATCAATAGAAGAACTATTGGAAAGAAAAAAGCATATTCAATGAAGAAGTTAGAGGACTATAAATCAAACATGAAAATAAAGTAGTAAGACTATGTGAAATGACTAAATTAAAAAAGAACATTAATAAAGATAAAAATATGGCAGAATAAGTCAATAGATAAATGACTACTAGACTTGATGAAAGGATAATATATGTGCATAAGATCACAAATAATCACTTGGATATGGTTAATAAATTACTATTTGCAAATTAATAATTGAATAGAAAGGACATGGAAATTCAAAATTTGAGGAATGAGTTAAGATATGACAAGGAACTCATTAAGAGGATGAACAAACCTAATGAAGTTGTGAGATACTTTGAACAAACGATGATCACACTAAGAATACCTACTAATACCTCTACAATAGGATATACCAAGCACCTATCATATACTAAAAAAATATAATCATTAAAGAGTGGAGAACAAAGGAATCCAAAGCCAAAGCACAACAAGCTTACATGTCATCACTGCCAGAAACTAGGTCATACTACAAATATCTATAGAAACAAGAATGCTAAACAAAATCCTAAACCAAAATTGAATTAATATTATTTTAATTGCAATAAGCAAGGATTCCAAGTACATGAATACAAGTCAAAGGCTAATAATACACTTGTTGCACCTAGATTTGAAGGTTATTTCTATAACTATCAGAGGTACAGGCATATAGTTCAAGAATGTAGAACTAAGGAAAAGTGGACAACTAAAAGGCAATCAAATGAATCCAAAAAAAGTAAATCCTACAAGTAGGACTACAACACATGTAGAGTTGAACCACTATTGTGATGATTATGGATATATTCTAGGAAATTGCATTAAGACACTTTAGAGGAAATCCAAGAATTAGATGAATAGAAGTTTGGTTTGGTATAGTTGTCATAAGATTGGATATGTAAGGAGAGATTATAGGACTCGATCACTGGTACCTAGAAATGAATAGTAAAAAGGAAACCAAAAATTTAATGTATAACAAACAAGGAACGAGATGAATCAAACTTGGTGAAAGAAGGGAGAAGCTAGCAATAGTGGAACCAATGAAGCTCAAGTCACCCAATCCAATAGATTTGGTGATCACACTACTTTTAAATAACCAAAGAAGGTATCTAAGAAACTATGCATTTGAATGCTACATTATATACCTATTCTTAACATAAGATGTGTTAAAATTTTATATCCACATAAATCAAGATGCATTAGGATAGATTTGAGGTAAGATCTAAATAAAGGATTCATATACATAATTGATGTTGAGCATTAGTATTGGTATCTATAATGATTGAGTGAACTAGGCTCCCATACAAACTGAGCCAATATGTTGATTAAGCCAAGTGTGGAAATTTTAATAGTAACCAAGTTATGGTCTTGACCAAGTGATGATAGGAAGAATTTGTAATAATCAAGTTTTTATGTTAAGGCCAAGTCAGTTGTATTATACCAACAATTATATGAAGCATTTATTAACAACCTAATTTGACCATTTTAACCTATATAGAATTTTGTTAAAATCATTTTTCACTCACCTAGCGATCAAAAAACTTGTAGAGTGGTTCAAAGGTGATTGACAAAGTGATTTGTACAAAAATATGCAAGATTCAATAGTGTATCATTAACAAAAGCAAAAGCAAGTAAGGTTGAAAAGTTTCTTAGAATTAATTTTATTACTTTATGCTTTAATTTGAATTAAAAAAACCCTAGTTTAAAATTTCATCATCTACATATCGAAGTGGAAAGGAATATTTGAAGGAAAACAATGCACAAATTGTGAGGAATGATACATGCCTCTTGTCAAAATTTAGGGCATATCTAGAAGTTTTGATGAATGGAGATGAATTTAGTGCATTATCATCCATTCCTCCCCAAGTCATGATGGTTCATTACATATGATTGTACTATATGTGTAAGATTGGAGAAATTGGTGACTTTGAACTTAGGAATACCTATGGCAAATTGTACGAGAATGAAGTTTTGAAAGTAGAGAACATATTTGTTATTGAGAAAGGGGTTACTCATGCCCTAGATTTATCCAAGGTATTTAATGATGAATGGATCAACATAATTTTGATCAAGGTACATGATATGAAGTTGTGGCTATAGAATGGGCCAATCAAGCTAGCAAAGGTAGCTATTCATCAAGTGATCAGGTAGCCCTAGATCATGTAAAGATTGTGCGACATCCAACCAAGAATGTCATATAAGAATAGATGTAATGCTTTGCCTAGTGATCCTTGGAAACAAGGATAAATATAAGCCAAGATAATAATAAAAAATTACAAGTATGAGTTCACTTGAAAATGTCATATAGGGATCACAAAAATCATAGTAGAAGAATAAGCACAATCTCAACAACCAACAAATCTCCAAACACTACTACCCAAACTAAAATGCACACACAAATGGAGAATGGAAACCCAAGATGACAACAACACAAGAATCTAATATCTCTCAAAGTATAGAAAATTAAGTAAACCCAAAGGGTGCTTAAAACACCAAAATTTAATCCTCAAAAACTAGTGGAGATGCCCCCTACTTTTTGCACGAGGACCAACAACAAATAGAAATCTCATGTGAGGAAGTGTAGCAAGCCACATAAGAATATACCTTTCATGTGAGGAAGTGCACCAAATAGCACGAGGAAGTACTTGAACCAATAGCCAAAATACCAAAAATTAGTGTGGGATTTCACACAAGAAAATACCAAAAGCCGTGTGAGAAAACCCAACACACCATATGAACTTTCCCATTCTCACGCAAGAATATATAATTTTGTGTGAGAATCCAAAATAGCATGCTAGAAGACAAAAAGGTAAAAGGAAATAAATAAATTTCCTCCACACTAAGAGTATTAAATCTACATTTTAAGACAAAGACACTTGAACAATAACTAAAAGATGGAAAGATGCATATTGAATCTAAACATCTATCAATGTAGTGAAGGGAAATAAATGAAAGCAACATCATAATGTATAGAAGCAATATTGCAATGAACTGAAATAATGAACTAAGTACACAGTTCCTCCCAAACATAATAGCATCATGAGACCATTGTGGGTCCTAGCCATCCACGTCACATAACATCCCAAACTATTGACTAGATCATCAGAGTTATCTTATGAGGATGTCACTATTAAATGCGCTACAACATAAGAATAAAGAAATCTAATATGCTAGAAGTAAAGCATAAGATAATCCTACAAATCAAACTCATCTTACATATGCTAAATATCATAATAAGGAAATTCCTCAAAACTAACATCATTTAAACATGATATACAAGCATTCTAATAAAATAGTAAATCACAAGAAAGCATGCTCTAGAACCTAAAGTACCAAGTGAGAATATCCAATAATAGTCATACTAGAATAAAGAACTATCTTTGTACACCAGTCCCTAGCAGTGGTGAAGGTAGCTATGCCTCCCAACCATGTGGAACCCATAAGTCCACTCATGTTGTGTTGATGGAGATAATGATTCAATGAAAAACACACATAAAGAAAACATCCATGACTAACACTCACCCCAGATAGTATGATGACTAAAACCAAGAACATAGATAATGCATAAACAATAGGTCCTAGTTAGACACTCAATGTGCTACTATGTAGGGGCTAACATCATGGAGAGTTTCTTGGCATTGACAAGCCCAAGCTTGTATTGGTAGTTGAACTCCCCAACACAAAACACACACTCCGAGTAACAACTCTTCCCACCAAAAGGTGCACAAGCCTAAATTTTATTATCTTATATTTATTACCACTTAGTGTTTTAATTTAGTTATCACTTATATAAAACTTCCTCTACTAACCAATGGGAAATAGTCACTAGGCTGAGAGATAGAAGCCCCTCCATGTGCTACCCTACCCTACCCATGTTCATGCAACAATGAGTGCCCATAGGCATGAATATTCCCAACCCAACCCTAATAATCATAACTTCTAGAAAATCCATGGAGGATTGGGCCTCACAAGTCATCCAACAAATGTACGTGTATGTACTCATGTATAACACACCACCATCACAAAGATCATAACATAAGAACTAGATGAGAACACAATGCATAAATACATTCAACCAAAGATAGACTCGAGAGGAAAGATGTGACACACATCCCAATGCAATGTAAAAGTGAAACAATGGTCTAACTAACATCCAAATGTATGATCCAAGTCCATGACCAACATCATGCCAAGAAAACCTGAGAAAATAGGGTGACATGCAAAATGAGATAAAAACCCCAAAAATTGGAAAAACTCAAAATTAAATCCCATTTGGTCTTTGGGCACAAAAGCCTCAAAAATCCAATAAAATTTGGGTTCAGACACCATATGCAAAAATGGATAGCATAAAAATGCAAAACCCCAAACCCTTATCCCAAAAATAAGGAAAATATTCATACTCGACCAACTAGGTAGAACTAACAAATAGAAATGAAGGGGAACACTAGTTCTCAGCTTCCTAACAATTTACTACCAGAAATAGAAGTAGAAATAAAGAAGAACCAAGAAAATAGGAAAGCCCTACCTAATGGCCAAAAGTGCTAAAATGAAAAATAGCTAGGTAAAATAAATAACCTGTAGATAGTGCCAAAAATAATGATAAAGCAAGGTCTTTTTGAGCTGGATCTAATAAGTCCATCCTCATGAAGATCCCACACTCATAGCTCTCATAATGAATAGAAGAAGAAGCTCTCCAATTTCTAAAATGAAAAATTGAAAAGTGAGGAGTTAAATTCCTCTTTCCATACTTATTCACTTTTTGAGTGAATAATCAATTAGGGAAAATAGCCAATTAAACTAGCTAAACTTTGAATTCACCCAAACAAAAATGGGCTATTCCTAGAAATAGGAATTCATTTATGGCAATGTTGCCAGAAATTAAATTCAATAAAATTTAAATCCCAAAAACACAAATATATCCTTAACAACTTTCACAACAATGTGAACCTCTAAATGTATAGATACACTCATCGGTTTAATCACACAATGTAGATGAGTTCAGATTTAAAAATCACCTAAAGGTTTAATTAAACAATTAAAATAAGGATACGTCGACCATACAGGGTGTCGAAAATGATTGAAAAGATCTTTGAATGAAGAATGATGGAATTGGTAAAGAATGCTTTCAATCATTATTTTGTTATTCATGTCAAACTTGCTACTTGCAAGAATGACAATTGCTTAAGTGACCCAAATACTATCAATTGGTTGATTGACAAGGAGGAGGCAATCAATAAGATGTAACTAGAACACCTAGAGAAAGGTTGAAGTTATGATGTTGTAATGAAGTATAAGGATCAGCTAAGACAATGATGAAATAGTGTATTGATGACATACTCTAAGACATAGGGAATGTACACACTAAAACACATCAAAGATGCAAGGTTTAACTAAATCATTTGTAAAGCATAACTAAGTTCATTTGTGAGAGCCGAGTAAGCTAGTTAGTGCCAAGAAAATTCTTAGTTGAACCTGACCAAGTCAAAATTCAGTGTGTGCCAAGAAATTCTTCAGGTGATGAGCAAGATCATTCAAGTGTCGAGTGACACATTAATTCCATAGGAGCTAAGTAACTAGTAAACACAATAGATGCCAAGCAGTCCAAAATTAGATAGTGTTGAGCATCAGTAAATGTAATAGAAGTTGAGTAACATAGAAGGTGTCGAGCATCAGTAAACCAATGATTCCAAGTTGTTGCATTATTTGCTAATTCAAAAGATTCTCTAGATCAGCAACAATAAGTTTGTTACATTGAATTTTGTGAATTAGTTGGATGATAAGGATGATGAGTAGATGTCACAGAGTTTTATGTAAACCATGAAAATCAATTCAAGGTGAATACTCATGAAGTTTCTAGAAGAAACAATTTGGAGGGAAAACAATATCATTTTCTCAAATCAATTCAAATTGATAAGTGGGAAGACTTGAGTGGGAAATGAAGAACAAAACTTCTTTATAAGGAGTCATAGGTTAGAGATCAATGAGGAGCGAAGAGAGAGAGTTGGTCATAAGTGTGGTCATGTGAAGAAGCCAAGAGAAGGCTAGTGTGAAGTGTCAAGAAGAGGACACAGTGAGGAGTAAGCACAGAGCATCAAGACTCTAAGTTGATTAAAGTGACCATAGAGTGCATTGGCATAATGAGTGGAAGAACTCAAGGAGACAGATCTTGAAGGGTGGACAAGTTGTCAGCACTACAAGGAAGAGAAGCCAAGAAAAGAAAAAAATTGAAGAGTGATCTGAAATCTGCAAGGTTAGAGTTGCAATCTTTATCAGGTAAAAATGTTTCTAATACTTTCTTATCATTATATTAGACATTGAAATCCTACATTGCTAGGTTAGCTTAATAGCTAGGTGGATAAGCCTCAGGAAAAGGATAGAAAATCCCTAGGAGAAGGATAAGAGATCCTCAAGAGAAGGATAGGAGATCATTAGAGAGGGATAAAGATTCTTTTGAGAGTGTGACTGTAAATCCCATGGACTTGGGTGGGCCTAACAGCTCTATGTAAATCCTTTAACAAGGTGACATTCTAAGTTGAATGTTCTTAAGTCCTCTAACAGGGTGTAGAAATCCTTTAATAGGGTCACATCTAAAAGTATGTAAAGCCTTTAACAGGGCAAACCATCAGAAGTGATTGAAATCAATTGCATAGTTATTTTGTGGGTGTCATCCGCACCCAAATTTTACCTTCTTATTCCTAGAGGGTTTCTGGGTCACCAAAATCCTTTGTGTTATGTGGTGATGCATGTTAACTTTTTATGATTGTTTAATGTTTAATTGCATGCATGATAATTTCAATTATATGCCATTAAGGATTTGACAAAAAAATTGTATTGGACATCATTGGACCTTGGATAACTAATTCACCCCCCTCTCAGTTATTCTAAAAGAAATCTAACAATTGGTATCAGAGCCCACTGCTGATTTGTTTCAAGGTACTAGTAGCAGGAGGATCAAGATGTCCAAGAGAGAAGTTCTCAAGCTAAACAAAGACAACTTTGTTGCATGACAAAGTATGATGAAGTTGTACCTTGGATCAATAGGTGAGTATACATAGACCTCAATCACAGTTGATCATGTAGACCCTGCAGGACCCCTCACTGTAGATGACATGAGCAAGAAGAAGGAGCACAATCAAGCGATGTTAGAGATTGCTTCAACACTAAGCTATGTCAAGTATGATGACATCAAAGGATGTGATACTGCACATCAGATGTGGAAAACATTATCAAGCATCTATGGAGAAGATGATAATGTCAAGAGAGCCAAAAGAGAGAGCCTAAGAGGAAAGTTTGATGACATGAAAATGGAAGAAGGAGAGAATGCTGCTCAATAAGGTGCAAGGATGAAAGAAGTGGTAAGTGCCATAAGATTCCTAGAAGGACGGTTATCAGAAGAAACAGTATGTAGCAAATACTTGAGAACTTTGCTTCCTATCTAGATGTTATAAGAGTATCAGCCATCCAAGAGCTAAGGTGTATACCAGGAAACACATTGTCATTTGAAGGAATAATTGGAAGACTCACTGCCTTTGAGCTATCAAACTTTGACAACTACAAGCTAGAAAACTTTGAATCTGCATTCAAAGCCAAGGTGACAATAAAAGACAACGAGGAGGTGCAAACAAAGAAAAAGAGTGGAAAAGGAAATTATGTATCTAGTGACAACAACACTAATGAAGATGATGTAGGCCAATTGGAGGAATTACTAGCAAGAAGATTTCATAGAGGAAGAGGCAAATTCAAAGGTAAGCTGCTAATCATTTGTTTCAATTGTAATGAAGTTGGTCACATTGCAGCTAGATGCACACAAAAGAAAAATTACAAGGATGGAGGCAACTTCAAGAACAAGAAAGAGGACAACAAGGACTATAGAGGTAAAGGCAAAAGATGCTACATTGTTGAAGAAGACTTTGACGAGAATGATGATGAAGTAGTCTATGTGGCTATGAAAGATGAATCAAATGAAGATGAAGCAACTACCCTGGTAACTTTCATGAACAAGAATGACAAATGGATCATAGACAACGGATGCTCTCATTACATGACTAGAGATAAAAGTAAATTCATTACCTATTCAATATGAAGGAAATAGTGTTAGATTTGGTAACAGTGCACCGTGTCAGATCAAAGGGAAAGGTAGTATCAAGCTTATTGAAAAGATATCATGTGATAATGTATACTATGTTGAAGGCCTAAATTATAACTTGTTAAATGTCTCATAGTTAGGCAACATAGGATAAAAGGTTGAATTTGAAAATGGAGTTGTCAAGATCTATGATTCTCAAGGAAGTTTAATAGGAAAAGGTGACCAGACTAGGAGTAATTTGTTCTACCTAGATATGGAAGATACTTCTTGTCTCATTGTTCAAACTAATGATGTATGGTTATGGCACAAGAGGCTATGTCATGTAAATTTTGACAATCTCATAAGCATTAACAAAATGAAGAAAGTCAGAGGTCTACCAAAGTTGAAGAAGCCTGATAACACCATGTGCAAACAATGCCAACTAGGGAAGATGACCAAGTCAACTTTCAAAAGCAAGGCTTATACTTCTAATGAAGTATTAGAGCTAGTTCATACTGACTTGCGTGGTCCTATTGAAGTGCATAGCTACAAAGGTGATAGATACATAATGCTATTTGTAGATGACTATTCAATGATGATGACAGTTATGTTCCTAAAATAAAACTTAGATGCATTCCAAATGTTCAAATGGTACTGTCCAGAGTTGAGAAAGAGACTAGGAAGAGCCTAAAATGTCTCAGATCTGATAGAGGAGGTGAATTCACATCAAGAGAATTTGAGGAATTCTACAATGAAAGAGGAATCAAAAGGAAAACATCAGCACCTAGGACTCCACCTTAGAATGGTATAGCAGAAAGAAGGAATAGATTAGTTATTGACTATGCTAGGACCTTAATGATGGAGAAAAATGTTGCACTCAAGTACTGGAGAGAAGCTGTAAGCACTGCAATCTACACACTCAACAGATTTCAAGTCAAGAAAGGTACAAATGCAACACCTTTTGAATTATGGTATGGGCATTCTCCTAATGTAAAACATTTCAAAATATTTGGATGCAAATGCTATATATATAAAGAGTCTAGAAATGGAAAGTTTGATGCAAAAAGTGAGGAAGGCACATTTCTTGGTTATTCTACTAGAAGCAAAGCTTATAAGTTCTTGAATGTTAACACTAACAAAGTAGTAGAAAGCACAAATGTGAAATTTGATGAGCTTACAGAAGTTCAAAGTGTTGAGAACACCAAGAAAGTAGAAGAATACAAGGCCTTTGTATACTTTTATGAAGGTATACCTAATAATGGTGAAGTTGCAACTCAGAATGACAATCAGCAACAAAATCTAGTATCTACCAAGTCACAGACAGTGAATGTCGTACAATAGACACATTCAAAAGCCAAGCTACAGAATATAGAGAATGTTCATTTAGATTTTGAGATACTATCAACATGAAAGAAATGAAGAAATATTTGATGAAAATACACATGAATATTCAGATTCTGAAAGAGGCAATGTGCAAACAAGGAAAGAACCAGTATTGGCAAAGTATGTAAGAAGACATCAACCTGTAGATCAAATTATTGGAAACAAAGAAGGAGGACCAAAGACAAGGAATAGACTCAGAAGTGAGACATGTTTGTTCAGAAAAATGGAACCAAAAATAGTAAGTGAATCCATAAAAGATGATGATTGGTACAATGCTATGAAAGAAGAAATAGAACAAATTGAAAAGAACAAGACATGGACCTTAGTCTCAAGACCAGCTAATAAGAATGTGATTGGAACCAAGTGGGTGTTTAGAAACAAGTTGGATGAGAATGTTGAAATCACAAGGAACAAGGCAAGACTAGTTTGTAAAGGATATGCACAAGAAGAAGGACTAGACTATGGAGAAAATTTTGCTCCAGTTGCTAGAATGGAAGGAGCAAGGACCTTACTAGCATATGCAGCCTTCAAAGAATTTAAAGTCTATCAATTGGATGTTAAGTTCGTATTCCTGAATGGTATACTTGAAGAGGAAGTCTACATAGAGAAACCAAAAGGATTTGTCAATGAAAATAACAAAAAAAAGGTATACAATGTGATACCCCTCTTCTAAAAACCAACTAAAGAACAACCAAAAAAGAAATAAACATAACATACTAATAAGATTATAACCTGAATAATTTTTTTTTTTTAAAACAATTTCCAATACAATTTAACCTTTGTACAACAGGTTCAATAAAATACTAATAATCAGCAAAGTAACATTTCTAGATTATTACATCTGAGTAAATGACCTATCATAACTCATTACTAAAAGTACAACAGCAGCAACTAAAGTACATTCAAACTAATCACTGAATCTAAATGTTAAGAAGCCAATTTTCTTCTAGTTTTGTATTCAAATATAACTCAAACTTGAAATCAAATCAGCACAACCACAAAACACCAAGCAGGGCTTAGTACAAAAATTAAACTGATATAACCTCCAAAACCTGCATGTTAGATTTAATAACAAAACTATCATTATTAAATCCAATTATTAGAAGTATTGAAAATACCATTTTCTTTTCACAATAAAACTGTAATGCAAGCAAATGATTTCTCACACGTAAATATGCAGAAATAAACTTGCATAGAATATGACAAGGTAATGATCCAGTAGTCCATGGGTGTCAACATAAGAATCTACATTTAGCCACTCATAGAACTCATTATGTCAGGTGAAACCATAATGTTCTTATCTTATTATATGATTCCCAT
This sequence comes from Cupressus sempervirens, assembly GCA_028749045.1. NCBI lineage: Eukaryota > Viridiplantae > Streptophyta > Pinopsida > Cupressales > Cupressaceae > Cupressus > Cupressus sempervirens. Next base: position 376,092,780 of record CM053786.1, read on the forward strand.
CCCATGAAATTTTAAATGTTACCACTTGTTTAACTAACTATCATAAACTTTCTCATAAGGATCAAGACTTGTGTCGGAGGGCATCCAACAATGTATTTCTATCACCACAAGTTACTCACTTTATGACAGCCACCCAACCTAAAGGATCACACTTGCATAATCTAATATACACATATTTCTAGTTATATTAATTGGAAGAAAAACTTAGACTAATTTCCAATTCCAACTAATACACTTATTTCTTTGCCTCAATAAAGCAATTGCACTAGCAAACAGAAACATCATTTGAATCCATTTCAATCTTTCAAGTACCATTTGAAACCATATTCATAACCACATTTTTCAATCATTTAACAACTATATTCTAATTTAGTAATAAGAAATTGACTTTTTCTAAGATCCTCTATACTTACATTACATTTAAAAATAATATTAATAAAACTATCCACATATATTAACATATAAAATTAATCAAATTCCATTACCAAAACAGTAATCTCTATAATTTCCAGATTATATATCTATGGTAAAACTAACAGTGCAATTCATAAGGATATACATATACATTGATACATATAAGTAAATACTTATACATATATGTGTGCACAACACTTATACATATACGTACAAGCACTTACTTACATATATCAAAATATACATAAAACCTTATTAATTTATATTCAGTTCTAAAATAGAAAATAATATTTTCCACTGTACCTTTTATAACCAGTTGCTACTAGATAAACAATTTTTCACTGCTTAATGAAGCAATTGTGTTGACCATATATTGATATCAAATTGTTTGTTTTTGTTTCAGTGTTCTTGTTCCAATACAAATGAAACATAATTTTCCAAACTTTCTAAATCCGATATAGTCAATAAAATGATCTTGTTTGCATTCGATGCTTCAGACTAAACGTAAGACAATAGCCACAATAAACTTCACTATACTATGAATTTAACCCAACAATTGCAACCCACCTATACTATAGTAAAAACTCAAATATTTGCTTATAGAACAATCTCTAAATTCACAAAATGATTTAGCAATACAAATGACAGGATTCAAAACCATTTTGAAAAGTTAATCTCAAAATTTTGAATATATATATATATATATACTTATGCATATCACACAAAATTTTGAAACCCATAATCGCAGAAAACATAACAACTATGAAACTATATCTTCATACTTGAAAACACATTAATATTGACAATAGATAGCATCAAGGTATCATTTCATGCAAATGTTTTATTTCTTATTTATGGTCTAAACCCATCACCTAAGCAAAGACTATAACATTGCAGAACGTATAATAACAACAATTTGACAAAAAGGAAACCAACCTTCACTCCAAGTCTATACCTATGATTTATAATCGAGTCTCAAAATTAATACAAAATTTGTGACTGAAAGAGAATATCTCCACAAACTCAAACTCATGGCCGAGTCACATAAGTAACAAAATCTTAACCACAAAACAGAGTACCCACAAAGCTCGGCTCAAATAATAGCCAACATTTTATGCTATCACAAAATTTACAACTACAACATACACATAAAATCATGAAACCCATATACATCCATGTTACCCAAGCGATATCTCCATACCCACATTCGAATATGGTATGTGCAGAACAAAATGCCACACAACAACCATACTCTGCATTTTTCATGCTAGAGTGAAACCACATACTATCTTAAACTAAAAGAACTTAATACACTCATGCATTTTGAACTTTCAAAAGAAATAATTACAGAAATTTAAAGCCAAAAATCTAATCTTACGCCCGACTCTAGGTTTACACTAAAGTAAGCTATGAAAACCCCATACTCTGCAAACACCTAAAGATGGATAATGAATTTTCAAACACAATGTCTATTTGATAATCAATAATCACCATTACACACTAAAAGTAATACAGATAAGAGAGTAGAGTTTTGAGAAAAAGCCCCCTGCCTGTGAAAATGTGAAATGACACAAGAATAATGCCTGGAAAAACCCTCTGCTTTCAAATTCGCAACCCTCTAATCCTTGCCACAATGAAATTAGAGAAAACCTTTTAAGAGATGATACTAAGAGATATGCAGCAACAAAACAACAAAACCACAATAAATGAAATTGTGAACCTTCAAAATGCTGAAAAGAAACGATTTCCTCCATAGCTGTCATCAATTCCCCTACGAAAATGCAGAAGAAATTGCTCAACAGAGCATCCATAACCCCAATTGCAACCAAGAATGGCGGTCCAAGATTGACAATGTGAGAAATCAATGCTCATAACAATGTACTAACTTGCCAACTGAGAAGCTTTCTCTTTATAAAAACCCACTAACTTGCCGCCATAAGCCAAAACCCAAAACCCCCATGCCAAGCTTTAGTTTAGGCATCGATTAGCCTAGGCTTAGTTTAAAGTTTTATGACTTAGTTGAATCCCTTCGATAGGTTAGTTTAGGTACTAACTCACATACTAACATAGCATTAGATACTAACATCAATATCCATATTAATATCAATGTTAATATTGATATTAATTTTGATTTTGATATTCATATAATATACTAATTTAATATTCATATCAATATTAATATTAATATTACTATTAATATTTTATTAATATGAATATCCTAGTTTTATATTAATGTTATTTACTAATAAATAAGTATACATATATGTATACATAATATTCGTAACCTGTAAAAATATAAATACCAGCACACGAATGCATACAATTACATATATATATATATATATATATATATATATATATATATATATATATACATATATATAATAAACTAATATATATATATATATATATATATACATATATATAATTATAAATACTAATGTACTTGTACTTATATATGTATATGTATAATTGTACACATTATAAATTTACATATACATATATGTATATACTTATAAATTGGCAAACAACAAACACCAGGTACATAAAATATTTTAAAATCAGCTTAAATTTAAATATGAAGATACATATCAGACGAAGATAAAACTGAGACCATAATAACATCATTAATAAAATTTGATTTCTAAATCCTAACTGATTCAGATAATAAGATTTTGAATATAACACAAAACTGACAACATAAAAAAAAATCTCCGTTTCAGAGAATCAGATTTGAGTATTCTCTGAATTCTTGAAAAGTTCAACATAATAATACTAGAATAAAGTAACTTAACAAGTTCCAAACTATCCAATCAAAGTTAACTAATTCCTAGATTCCAAAGTTTCAGATGAATATGGTCAGGGCCATGACATACAAATTACATAAGGCTCTATATGGATTAAAGCAAGTCCCTAGAGCTTGGTATGAGAGACTTCACAAGTATCTAGTGCAAATAGGATTTGAAAGAACTAATGATAATAGCAACATGTACATCAAATTAGAAGAAGGTAAGGATATCCTTGTATCTAAAATCTTTGTGGATGACATAATTTTTGGAGGAATGGAAGTGCTTTACAAAAGTTTTGGTGACAAAATGAAACATGAGTTTGAGATGTCTATGTTTGGAGAAATCAAGTTCTTTGTTGGATTGCAAGTACATCAACTAAAACATGGTATATTCTTGACACAATCAAAGTACATCAAGGAGATACTCAAAATGTTTGGATTGAAAGACTCCAAACTTGTTGGCACACCAATGGAAACAGGACATAAGCTATCCAAAAATGATGAATCAACTTAAGTCAATCAAACAATGTATAGATCCATGATTGGAAAACTACAATATGTTGTACATAGCAAACCAGACATAGCATTAGCAGTTGGAATAGTGGCTAGATTCTCTGCTAATCCTAGAGAAAATCATCTCATAGTAGTAAAAATGATAATGAGGTATCTTAAAGGAACTAATGATTTTGGCCTATACTAAAAAAAGAATGAGAAGTTTGATCTCAATGCATACATAGATGAAAATTGGGGAGGCAACATTGATGATAGGAAAATCACAAGTGGAGCAGCATTATTCTTAGGTAAAAGCCTAGTTACGTGGACTACCAAGAAACAAACATGCACATCTTAGTCCACTACAGAAGAAGAATATGTGGCAGCAGTAGTCAACTGCACAAACATTGTGTGGCTCAAACATCTATTGAAAGGAATGAAAGAAGAGGTAATCAAACTTGTGATACTGTATTGTGATAATACAAGTGCTATAAACATATCCAAGAATCTAATAATGCATGCAAAAACCAAGCATATTGCAATCAAGTATCACTATGTCAGAGAATTGGTGGAAGACAAACAAATAAAAAAGGAGTACATTCACACAAAGGAACAAATTGCAGATATCTTCACCAAACCATTGCCCAAGGATACTTATGAATATCTTAGAGGCAAGTTGGGGGTACAACCCCTAACCTAAGTAGTCTAAAGAAACAAAGAAGTTGTCTTGCATCAACAAGATTAGATCATTGTGATATCAAAAGAATGATGTAGAGGATGACAACAAGAACATAAATTCCAAATCAGTCACAAGCATGGTGGCAGAGGAAAAACACATGAGATGCAAAGCTTATATTTAGCATGTTGAAGATGCTACACCTTTGGCATTTATGTCAAAGAGGGAGATTTATGAGAAATTGATCAATAAAAGGTAAGAGGGAGATGCATGAGAATAAGAAGAGATGAAAGAGGGAGATTCAGAAGAGATAAGAATCAGCAAGCAACTATGAAGGATCAGGAATACAGAGTAAGGATGCAACAGTCAAGAGGGAGAAGCAGAACAAAGGATTCTATTTGTATCAGCAAAAGAGGGAGACTTGATATAAAAAGGAAGATATGTAATGACAACAATTTTTCTGTTTGGTATATAATTTTGGTGGTAACTAAGTTGATCAGCTCAATCATTTGGTCAGTTTGGTTTGCCATCAATGCCAAAGAGGGAGATTGTTGGAAACAATTGAAAAGATCTTTGAATGAAGAATGATGGAATTGGTAAAGAATTCTTTCAATCATTGTTTTTTCATTGATGTCAAACTTGCTACTTGCAAGAATGACATTTTCTTAAGTGGTCCAAATACTATCAATTGGTTGATTGACAAGGAGGGGGCAATCAATAAGATGTAACTAGAACACCTAGAGAAAAGTTGAAGTTACGATGTTGTAATGAAGTATAAGGATCAGATAAGACAATGATGAAATAGTGTATTGATGACATACTCTAAGACACAGGGAATGGACACACTAAGACACATCAAAGATGCAAGGTTTAACTAAGTCATTTGTAAAGCATAACTAAGTCCATTTGTGAGAGCTGAGCAAGCTAGTTAGTGCCAAGAAAATTCTCAGTTGAAGCAGAGCAAGTCCAACTTTAGTGTGTGCCGAGCAATTCTTCAGGTGTCGAGCAAGATCATTCAGGTGTCAAGTGACATAGTAATTCTATAGGAGCCGAGTAACCAAGAAACATAGTAGATGTTGAATAGTCCAGAATTAGATAGTGTTGAGAATCAGTAAATGTAATAGAAGCTGAGTAACACGAAAGGTGCCAAGCATCAGTAAACTAATGATGCCAAGTTGCTACATTATTTGTTAAGTCAAAAGATTCACCAGATCAGCAACAATAAGTTTGTTACATTGAATTTTGTGAATTAGTTGGATGATAAGGATGATGAGTAGATTTCATAGAATTCTATGTAAACCATGCAAACCAATTCAAGGTGAATACTCATGAAGTTTCTAGAAGAAACAATTTGAAGGGAAAAAAATATCATTTTCTCAGATCAATTCAAATTGATAAGTGGGAAGACTTGAGAGGGAAATGAAGAATATAACTTATTTATAAGGAGTCAAAGTTCAAAGATCAATGAGGAGCGAAGAGAGGGAGTTGGTCATAAGTGTGGTCGTGTGAAGAAGCCAAGAGAAGGCTAGTGTGAAGTGTCAAGAAGAGGACACAACAAGGAGTAAGCATAGATCATCAAGACTCTGAGTTGATTAAAGTGAGAATAGAGTGCATTGGCATAACGAGTGGAAGAACTCAAGGAGATAGATCTTGAAGGGTGGACAAGCTATCAACACTACAAGGAAGAGAAGCCAAGCAAAGAAAAGAACTGAAGAGTGATCTAAAATCTGCAAGGTTAGAGTTGCAATCTTTATCAAGTCAAAACCTTTCTAATGCTTTCTTATCATTGTATTAGACATTGAAATCCTACACTGCTAGGTTAGCTTAACAGCTAGGTGGACAAGCCTAAGGAAAAAGGATAGAAGATCCCTAGGAGAAGGATAAGAGATCCTCACAAGAAGGATAGGAGATCTTTAGAGAGGGATAAAGATTCTGTGAGAAGGTGATTGTAAATCCCATGGACTTGGGTGGGCCTAATAGCTCTATGTACATCCTTTAACAAGGTGACATTCTAAGTTGAATGTTCTTAAGTCCTCTAATAGGGCACACTCCTAACAAGGTGTAGAAATCCTTTAACTGGGTCACATCTGACAGTGTGTAAAGCCTTTAATAGGAAAAACCATAAGAAGTGGTTGAAATGAATTGCACAGTTGTTATGTGGGTGTCATCCCCACCCCAGTTTTACCTTCTTATTCCTGGAGAGTTTCTGGGTCACCAAAATCTTTTGTGTTATGTGGTGATGCATGTTAATTTTTCATGATTGTTTAATGTTTAATTGCATGCATGATAATTTTAATTATATGCCATTAAGGATTTGACAAAAAAAAATTATTGGACATCATTGGACCTTGGATAATTGATTCACCCCCCCTCCTCTTAGTTATTCTAAAAGAATTCTAACATAAGGATGACATTGGCAAAATATGAATAGCTGAATCACTAACTCCATGTGCCACTGCCAAGGATATAATTCTCACACACTTAAACACATGATAAAGTGCAATTGCATATAATATCATAGCTGAAGCAACAAATGCATTAAATACCTAATTTAACCATTTATTTAGTTATACTAAAATAATACATTTACATCATTCACATTCTCATAAATCATAATGAAATGAGAATGAAGTAATTATCCATAGCATAAAATCCATTACATAATAGGATCAGAGATATGTCCAAATATGAGATAACTAGATATCGCCATAGACCTATTATCATCTCAAAATTACATCAATATGTAAATATGATAAACTAGACAACTTAGCAGTATAGCATCTATGATATTGAAATCAAAGTATAACATCCAACCCTCAAATCATTTCAAATTGCATAATATAAGAGTATCAAGTATCTCTTGAATCAAAATATAACAAGGTATGAACTGTAAACATGAGAGGCACTACATCCTCCCCCACTAGCATAGGCTTACTCCTAGAAGATAGAAAAAACATGGGGGTACAACCCTCTCAATTGCGTAGCTTCCTCTCAAGTTGCAAAAGTCTCATTGCTCAAGTCCCATTGGAACCTTACCTTCTCAATGTATCAACCTTGCAAGGTTAACCTACACTATTGTAGGATATGAATGGGCTCCAAAGTAAGCTGCCAATCTACTACCTACAAAGCATCCTAATCAAGAACATGGGTAACATCTAGACTATACTACCTCAAAATAGAAACATGAAAGACATCATGGATGTACGATAGGCTAGGTGGAAATTCTAGTTGATAAGGAATAGGACCAATCCTCTCAAGAATCTCAAATGATTTGACAAAACTTGGCACTAGCTTAGATCCTTTCCTGTAACAAATGGGGCTCTTCCTTAGCCACACTCTAAAAAACACCCTGTCACCAATAGAAACGTGATGATACAACCTATAAGCATCTGCATACTTCTACCTATATTGAGTAGTAACCAAATGCTCCCTAATATGAACAACCTGTTGCTCTATATCCTAAAGTATCTTTAGATCCAAAAGAACTCAATCCTCTAAACAATCCCAACTCAAAGGGGTATGACACAATCTACCATACAAGGTCTAAAAAGGTGACATGCTAAGAGAACTATGATACCCATTATTGTATGAAAACTCAACAAGGTATAAATAATCCTCCCACTTCACCTTCCTATCCATCACATACATGTGAAGCATATCCTCTAGAACCTGATTCACTCTCTTAGTCTAACCATTGGTATTTGGGTGATAAGCTGAACTAAAATTGAGTTTTTCACCCAAAGCGTGCTAGAGAGATGCCCACAGTATAGAATTAAACATTGGATCTCTATATAAAATAATTTAAAAAGGGATCCCATGCAAATGAACAATATCCTCCAAGAAAACATGCACTATAGATGAAGTTGTTGAGGATGTTCACATGGGTGAAAAATATGCTACCTTAGACAACTTGTCCACTATCACCATAATACAATCATGTCTCCATGATGACATAGACAACCTCATGATAAAATCAATAGATATCATATCCCACTTCCACTTTGGAATGTTATGTAGCTACAAAAGACCCTTTAGATTTTGATGGTCTATCTTCACTCTCTAGCACTTGAGACATTAAGAAAAAATTCAACAACACCACATCTCATCCCTATCCAAAAGTACAACTATTTAAGACTAGCATGCATCTTCTTGACATCAAGATGTATGGAATATGGTGCATGATGCACTTTCAACAAAGCCAAGGCATGAATATCACCCAAAAATGGTACATAGATACGTCCCAAGTATTGTAGTAGTCCATCAAACTTGAGAAAATATCTAGAAAATCTCCCCTCAAGGGCACATCTAGACTTGATCTCTACCCTCACCTCTTGATACCAAGTGTTAGTAGGAAAAGCTTCCAAGATATAGCCTTCCAAATCTACTCCAATGACATCATTTGTACCTCATTTTTCCTCTTACTCAAGGCATCCAAAATGACATTCACCTTCTCTTTAATGTAATGAACATCATTGTCATATTCACATAGGAACTCCATCTAGGGACATTGTGATGCATTCAGGTTTGGCTAAGTAAAGATATATTGCAAGCACCTATGATCACTATGAAACTCAAACCTATGTCCCAAAAGGAAATTCCTCTAATGAACTAGAGCACACACTACAACTACAAGTTTTTAAATCATGAGTGGGGTAGTTAATTTCATGGGCCTTGAGCTTCCTAGACTCATATGCAATTATGTGATCATCTTGCATCAACACCGCACCCACGCCTTCCAATGAAGCATCCATGCAAACCATGAAATCACCTATAGGATTTGGTATTAAAAGGATTGGTGCACTAGTCAAACACTCCTTAAGAGCACTAAATGTTTCCTCACACTAATCCAACCAAACATACTTCTTCCCTTTCTACTAAGAGAAGTGATGGGATGAGCTACTTGTGAGAAATTCTTCATGAAGTGATGGTACTAACCCACTAATCCCATGAAACTAAAAACTTGTAAGACATTAGTAGGTACCATCCAATCCACTACAATTCCATCACCAATAATAACGTGTCCCAAATACTTAACCTCTTATTGGAAGAACCCACATTTACTCAAGTTGTCATACAATTGATAGTCTATCAAGCACTACAATACTTTTCATAAATGGACTTCATGATCCTCCATAGTCTTCAAATTAATCAATATGTGATCCAAGAATAAAATGATACATTGATCAAGGTATGTGAAAAATAAACCATTCATCAAACTCATAAACAATGATGGCACATTGGTTAACCCAAAGGGTACAATCATGAACTCATAATGCCCATATTGTGTACAAAAAGTTGTTCGATGAATGTTAGCCTCCTAGATACAAAGCTGATAGTATCCCAACTTAAGATCAATCTTTGAGAATACTCATGCTCCCTTCATCTAATCAAATAAGTCATCTATCCCTAGCAAAGGTTATCGATTCTTCACCATCACCTTATTCAATTGTCAGTAGTCAATGCACAAATACAAAGATCCATCCTTCTTCTTCATCGAGATAATTGGTGCACCCCATGGGGATACACTAGGATGAATGTGACCCTTGGCCAATAATTCCTCCAATTGCAATTTAAGTTCACTCAACTCCTAAGTAGTCATTCAGTAAGGAGCTCATGAAATCAGCTCTACTTCTGGTACAAGATCAATCCAAAAATCAATTTCATGCTAAAGTAGCATACCAAGTATTCAATCAAGAAATACATCTACATACTCATGAAGGAGTGGATGATCATAAAGTGTCACCATATGGCTCTTAGCTTCCTCAAGATCAATGACAGAAATAAGAAACAATTGACAACCCTTTCACACACTCTGCTTTAGCTGATTAGCTAAGATCATCCAAAGTAAGATTGGTCTCAGGACTCCCAAAAGTTCTAGCTACCGACCTATGTCATCAATACACTATACCATATTACAACAATAATTGATATTTTCCTAATCAGTGGCTATCCAATCCCTACCCAACACAATGTCATACAATCCTAGAGGTAGGATGTGAAGATCCACTATGATGGTGAAGGTTTCCAAATTCAAAATACAACCTTTGACCAATGTGTCTATAGCCACTTTGTAACCTATGGCTAACTCAACCTACCATCTATTGACCTAGTGCACTACCACTAGCCCACATTGCTAAACAAGGGATGGTGAAATTAAAGAATCTAAAGCACCCAAGTCAAATAACACTGAAGAGGAAATACCAAGTAATGTATCTATAACCTTGACTACTATACCTTGATGCTTAGCTTGATAATTGTCAACCATGGCAAAGACTCAATGATTCCTACTAGTATCTCCCACTATAGGCTTGGATCTAGCTACATTCTTACCACGTCTTATAGATGGTTCAATAGAACACTCAAAAGATTTATGGCTAGGTTGACCAAAAGAATAATAGTTTCCCCCAAAGCTAGAATTTGTTCAACAACCACCTTGAGTAGCACTAGGATAAGGTGCACTACCCTTGCTAGAGTTTTGTTGAGCACTCTGGGGAGGGTGATCCTATTGAGATTTCTACCCATGACTTTGGTCATCTCCTTTTTTCCCTAGGTCACCTACATACTATCCTCCTTTAGGCCATTTTCCCCTTGCTAAAAAATGATGATTGCCACCTTGTGAGGGTGATGATTGGGCTTGGACCTTCCCTAAGGATTGGGAATACTATGTATCCTACCTTGAAGGTCATGCACTTTGGTTTTAAGAACATGATCTACTACTGAACCCCCTAGCCACATTGCTTTCTATGATCCTTGCCTTCTCCATGACAAGTGTGAGTGTCCTTGGCTAATGAGCATGAACATCCCCAATGATAGTGTCCCTGAGGCCCCTAAAAAAATGTTCAATAGTGAGTGTCTCATCATGCCTATAGCTTGAGTATTGTCTCAACCCAAGGAGCTTTTTCTTATATTGATCAAATATCATGAAGCCCTACTTGAGCTTATGGAATTTATCAAATTGAGCCTCACAATACTATGGTGATAGGAATTTCTCCCTAAACCTCTCTTAGAAGATCTCCCAAGTGAGATCCACAACATCAATATGAATCCTATTGCTCTTTAAATCCCACCAAATAGAGCCATGTTCTCTTAGCTGCATGATATCATAAAAGACCTTTATGTCGCTCCTATAAGGTATTAAGGAGAAATAATGACCCATGTCTAGCAACCAGGTCTTAGCATTGAGTCCTATTCCTTGGTCATCAAATAGTGATGGTTTGAACCTCTAAAGTTCTTACATCATTTCCACCTGAGTGAAATCATCATTTCCATTATGACCATGACCTCTCCATTGGTGCCTTCTACCACCTAGTGGTGTTAAAGAACATCCCTATTCATGCTTCTCCTCTCTATGTTCTAACTGATGGGAATCTTCATGATAAAAACCCTCTTCCTAATTATGATCCTATTGACACTCCTCAAAAAAAGGGCCTAATTAAGCAAGAAGCTCTTGTAGTACTGGTGTTAATGCCCCAATGCCATTTTGATTATTTCTACCCTCTTCTCCCTCCCCTTCTTGTCATTCCTCTTCTCAGTGTTCTTCTCCATAGTTGTTGCTATGGGTACAACCCCGACCACTAAGTCTACATGTAGGAGGTATCACTACAAAAGTAACAAGGCAAGGTCAAAAACACACATTAGAAACATAGAGTCAAAAGCATGAACTGAATGAGATATCCCAATTTCAAACATAAAGTAGTAATATGCAATAGGAAACACAAGCATTGTTGAAGCATAACATAGAGATCCCAATGTTACAACATGGGCTCTAATACCATACGTAATACCCTGCTTGGAGATCCTTGGAAACAAGAATAAATATAAGCCAAGATTAAAAAAAATTTACAAGTATGAGTGTACCCACAACATCATATATGGATCAAAAAGATCACAATAGAAGACTAAGCATAATCCCAGTGACCAACAAATATCCAATTGCCATTACCCAAACAAAAATGCAACAACAAATAGAGAATGGAAACCCAAGACAAAAATAACACAAGAATCTAAGATCTATCAAAGCATAGAAAATTAAGTAAACCCAGAGGGTACTTAAAACACCAAAATTTGATCCCAAAAAATGAGTGGAGGTGCCCCCTATTTTTCAACACGAACCAACATCAGACATAAATCTCATGTGAGGAAGTGTAGCGAGCCATGTGAGAACATATCTTTCATGTGAGGAAGTGCACCAAATGATGTGAGGAATTACTTGACTCAATAACCAAAATACCTAAAACTAGTGTGGGATTTTGTGCAAGAAAGTACCAAAAGCCATGTGAGAAAACCAAATACACCACATGAGCTTTTGCATTCTTGCATGAGAATATATAATTTTGTGCAAGAATCCAAAATAACATGATAGAAGAAAAAAAGGTAAAAAGAAAGAAATAAATTTCCTCAATACTGGTGAGTACCGGATCCACATTTCGAGGCAAGGACACTCAAATAATAACTAAAAGATAGAAATATGCTTACTAAATCTAAACATCTATCAATATAGTGAAGGGAAATAACTAAAAGCAACACCATAGTGTACAGAAGCAACATCACAATAAACTAAAACAATGAACTAAGTATGCAATTCCTCCCAGCCATAATAGCATCATGAGACCATCATAGCTCCTAGCCATCCCCTGCATGTAACATCCCAAACTACTGACCAAATCATCCAAGCTATCTTATGAGGACATCACTACTAAAATGTGTTACAACATAAAAATAATGAAATCTAACATGTTAGAAGTAAAGCATAAGACAATCCTACACATCAAACTCATCATCTAACATATGTTAAATATCATAATAAAGAAATGCATCACAAATAACATCATCTAAACATGATATAAAATCATTTTAATTAAAGCATAAATCACAAGGTAGCATACTCTATAACTTGAAGTACCAAGTGAAAACATCTAGCAATGGTCATACTAGAATAAGAACCATCTCTATACACTGGTCTCCAATAGTGGTGAAGGTAGCTACACCTCTCAACCACATAGAACCCATAGGTCCACTCCCACCATGTTGATGGAGATAATGATCCAAACACAAGAACACATAAGGAAAATGTCCATGGCTAACAATCATGCTAGACACTATGATGACTAAGACTAAGAACATAAAAAATGCATAAACTATAGGTCCTGGTCAGACACTCAATGGGCTACTATGTAAGGGCTGACATCATGGAAAGTCACTTGGCATTGGAAAGCCCAAGCTAGTATTGGTAATTGAACCCCCAAATGGAAAACACACACTCTAGGAAACAACTCTTCCCAATAGAAGGTGCACACCCAACTTTTTAATTATCTTATATTTATTACCACCTAGTATTTTAATTTAGTTATCACTTATATGAAACTTCCTCTACCAAACAATGGTAAATAGTCACCAAGTTGTGAGATAGAAGCCCCTCAATGTGCTACCCTACCCATGCTCATCCAATGATGAGTGCCTGTAGGCATGCATATTCCCAACCCAACTCCAATGATCATAACTTTCAACAAATCCATGGAAGATCAAGCCTCACAAGTCATTTGAAAAATGTACACACACGTACTCATGTGTGGCTTATCACCATCATGAAAATCATAACACAAGAACTAGATGAGAACACAATGAAAAATACACTCAACCAAAAATAGACTTGAGAGGGAAAATGTGACATGCATCCAAATGCAACATAAAGTGCAACAATGGTCTAACTAACATCCAAATGAATGATCTAGGTCCATGACCAACATCATGCCAAGAAAACCTAAGAAAATAGGACAACATTCAAAATGAGGTAAAAACCCCAAAAATTAAAAAAACTCAAAGTTAAAATCCATTTGATGTTTAGGCACAAAAGCCTTGAAAATATAATAAAATTTGGGTTCAGAAACCATATATGAAAATGACCAGCATAACAATGTGAAACCCCAAACCCTCATCCCAAAAATAAGGAAAATGTTCATACCTAACCAACTGGGTAGAACCAACAAATAGAAACAGAGGGGAACACTAGTTCTCAACCTCCTAACAAACTGCTACTAGAAACATAAGCTAAGATGAAGAAGAAATGAAAAAATGGGAAAGCCCTATCTGATAGCCAAAAGGTCTAAAATAGAAAACAACTAGGTAAAATAAATAACTCACAGATACTACCGAAAATGATAGCAAAGAAAGGTCTCCTTGAGTTGGATCCAACAAGTCCATCCTCACAAAGATCCCACACCCGTAGCTCTCACTACAAATAGAAGATCAATCCTTTAGAAAAGGATTTTAGAAAAATATCTCCAATTTCTAAATTAAAAAATTGAAAAGTGAGGAATTAAATTCCCCTTTCCATACTTATTCATTTTTTGAGTGAATAATCAATTAAGAAAAATAGCTAGTTAAACTAGCTAAACTCTGAATCCACCCAAACAAAAATAGGCTTTTCCTAGAAATGGGAATTCATCTATGGAAAAGCTGCTAGAAATTAAATTCAATAAAATTTAAATCACAAAAATTCAAAATCATAGAAATCTCCTTAACAACTTTCATGACAATCCAAACCTCTAAATGCACATACACACTCACTATTCTAATCACATAATGCAAATGAGTTTAGATTTAAAAATCACTGAAAGTTTTAATTAAAAAATTAAAATAAAAATACTCAACCATATAGGGACAACATTGGAAAAATATGAATAACTAAATCACTAACTCCATGTGCCACTACTAGGGATATAATTCGTGCACACTAAAACACATGATCAATTACAATTGCATATAATATCATAGCCAAAGTGATAGATGCATTAAATACCTAATTTAACCATCTATTCAATTATACTAAAATAGTCCATTTTCATTACTCACATTCATATAAAGCATAATAAAACAAGAATGAAGTAATCATCCATAGCATAAAATCTATCACATAATAGCATGAAAGTTATGTCCACATACCAAATAGTTAGATATCATCATAGACCTACTGTCCTCTCAAAATGGTATCAATATGAAAATACGACAAACTAAACAACATAACAGTATAGCATCTATGATACTGAAATCAAAGTATAACATCCAACCCTTAGGTCATCTCAAAGTATATAATATAAGAGAATCAAGTATATCTCGAATCAAAGTATAACAAGGTACAGACTACAAACACAAAAGGTAGTACAATAGACAAAGGCTAAATAGAATGGTTGAGTGATGTCAACTGATGTCGTTAATGATCCTTTTATAGAGTGTATAGTCCAAGTGATTGCACACAAATCCTATTGATCAAGCCAACAAAATAATGTACCTTTTGGAACTCTTATTTGGAAGTAAGATACTGAGAAGGGGGTGAATTGATATCTAGAAAAATTTGAACTACTTGAAACAAAATAAATGATTAATTGTATTCACTACTAATCCATCTCAAGACTTAGATCATATACCATGTAATCATAAACTATAAAACTGAAATACATCTAAGTATTCACCACATCCATCAACATAAAAATAAATGTAAACACATAACACAAAGATTTTGTTACCAAGAAACCCTCCAAGGTGAAAATGAAACTAGGGTGGGGATGACATCCACAAATATTCACTACTGTAGCAATAAAGTTAGCATGTTAAGGCTTCTTATGATGATCTACCCTATTGGGGATATACTTTGTTAAAAGCATTACAAGAATATTAAGTCTACTTTGATTAAAGGATTCAAAATTAGAATGAAGTAATCAATTTGTTAGGAAATTTAAATAGGTCTATTAGGACCACTCTATTTATAAATTTACCCTGATCCACTTGTTAGAATGTCTCATCACATGATCCTTTGGTTATAATTTTATGCTACGTTATAGATCTTCTCTTTCTTTGCCTAAATTGATCTCCTTATCTAATATGCTCTATTCTTCCCTTCACTGGTAGATCACTCTATCTAATCTCTATCTCTAGTTATCAAAATTAGCCTTCCTTTCTCTATCCTTGACCTTCTTATGCATACATAATAATCCTTATGATTTAGGGTTTGAACCATCCTTAAATAGACATCTAGAGAAGATTCTAGATCAAGATCAATGATCCAAAATTATCCATTTTGTCACTCAGTCCTTCTAATTTTTTGATTGGTTACTCTCCCTTCCTTGAGATTGATGTCCTTCAAAAAATTACATAATCATCTCCTTAGCTATCTCTACAATGCATAAAACTCACATAGAAGTTGCATAGCATGATTTACACAATTTCTTGTGCCATCACAAACACATAGGCCAAAACTAGTTTACTTGGCACTTTAATACCTAGCACTTAGTCACAACTAATATTCATGTTGTCCCTCAGTTTCTATATATTTGGTAGTAATTAACTCACTCAGCATAAACTAAATCCATACAATGTGGCTTTTCTATCCTTTACTTAGAATATATTGTGACTTGGTATTTTGTAATTCCCCACCTGAAAATCCTTGGAACAAGGAAAATTAAAAGCCAATACATTTTATTTTAAAGAAACAAGCATCAATACAAATAATATCAACATGAAAATGATCAAAAGATTGAAATGGAAGACTTAACCAAACAATCCAAGCCACCAATAATCTCCTAGTATCACTACCTACCATTGTGTCCAACAACCAACTAAGAAAGTCAAACCAAGAGCATTGAATCTTCAAACTGCCAAGACCTGGGAAGAGATGCAACCCAATAGGGTATCCAAAACACCCTTTGAAACTCATTCGAAAAGTCTGAAAATGCTTGTTGTTTTCCCAAGAATTTTTTTTCACAGAAACCATGTGATGCTTTTCTAGTATTGTATGAAACTATTCAATAATACTAGGCAATACTTTTTTGATATTACATGATACTTCTTACAACAATTGTGTGATACTTTCCAATATTATATGGTACACTTTACTATTAGCATGTGATACTTTACTAGTATCACATGATAGAACTTTCTATTACCATACGATACTTTATAGTATCACATGATATTTGTTCCTATAGTCATGCAATACTTTTCCAATATCTCCCAATATTACCTAGGTTTACAAGGAAAAAGTTTGATGATAATTCTAGAAGGAAGATAGAGTTATAACCTCCACACTGAGGAGTACTAGAACCACTTTAGTTGAGGCACAAGCACTCAAAATAAGAAGCAAATCAAATATATCTAACATATAATCCACAAACTCTAATCCATAGCATCTAATGTAATCACATGGAAAGCAACATCACAATGAACATACATGTTCATAAATCAAATATCATTGGAAGGAAAGCATAAGAAATGGAGCCAAACTAAAAACAATCATGCATGTTTCCTCCCAACCATAATAGCATCATGAGATCTCAAAGGTCCCAGCCATCCCCAAGCATGAATCTTAAATTTCCAATAAGATAGATGGAGTTGTATCATGAGATCATTCTTACCAATACTATCAATAACAACATAAGAGAAAAATAAATCCAATCATGCTAATCTATCATTATAAACACTAGCCAAAGCAATGGTAAGGAATCTCATCTAAACCCTAAGATACACCATCATAATAATGAATGCATCAAGTAACAACTACTATCATCTAAACATGATATCAAATCCATCCAAAGTAAAACATAAATCATAAGGAACATACTCTAGATACAATGAAGTACCAAGTGAATATCTAGCATCATCCTCAAACTAGAAATAGACAATCTCTATAAACCAATCCCTAGCAGTAGTATAGGTAGTTATGCCTCCCAACCACATGGAACCCATAGGCCCACTCTTGTCATGCTAATGGAGATAATTATCCAACCATAATCATAGAAGACAATCACCCATGGCTAACACACATGCCAAATAAGAACATAATACCAAATGTCTATATGATCAAGAAGATAATCAAGTACACTAGGTCACTAGTTAGAAACACAAAGGATACCTATTAGGGACTCTAGTGGAGTGTAATTACTTACCATCGAATAGCACAAGTACTTCAAGCCTTCAATCAACTCCCTTAGGAGGCCAAACACACACACCTTCAATCAACTACCTCACGAGGATAGGTGTTCCTTAATATTATATTTCATTAAGTTTATTTCTTTTCCATTTATTAATTTTGGTTATTACTTGTTAAATAGCTCTTCATGTTACCTTGTCATCCATTTCTATGTCAAGGTACACAAGAGAAGCCACTCCACATGTCTACCTTACATACCCATGCTCATCACATGATGAGCACCTAAAGGAAATGCAAGTTCCCTATCCAACCCCAAAATGAGAAATCCCTCAATCAACCTATATTTGGGAGTTTGGGTCTTGCAAGATCTTGTCAAATGCATGCACATGTGCTCATGCGTGGGTACAACCAATACAAAAAAATAATCAAGTAACTTATGCAAGGGTTGGATATGTGAAATGCAACAATCAAATAGAATAACAATCTCACTCAACTAGCCTATATCCAAGAATTTGGATTCTACATGAATAAAAATGTAAGAAGAATACATCTATAGTCAATCCCCATGGGCAATCCAAATCTACAACTAGTATTAGTGTTGAGAAACACTCAAGAAAACTAGGTGGCACACAAACCAAGGCAAAAATCAAAGGTGCCCAAATACCATGAAATTAAAACCCATTATGCCATTGTGTAAAAAAGTCATAAATATTAAATAAAATTTGGGTTTGCAGTCTATATGCAAAAACAACCAGCATAATGGCTTGAAACCCCAAATCCCTAACTCCAAAAAGCTACAAATGCTCATCCTCATCCAACTGGGTAGAGCTAGCATGTAGAAACATAGGAGAACACTAGTTCTTAGCCTCCAAATAGTTTACTACTAGAAATAGACTCCAAACTAAAGTGAGAACAATAAAATGGGAGATGCCTACCTTATAGACAAAGGGGCTAAAACAAGAATGCACATAATAAAATAATTGCCTCATGACCACCACTAAAAATCTCAGCAAATGATGATCTCCCTGACTTGGATCCAAGAATCTCAACCTTACCATGATCCCACACCCATAGCTCCTACATTGAATAAAATAGTAAATTCTTTAGAGAGGATTTTGGAATTTTCTCTCTAAATTCCTATTTCGCAAGTGAGAAATGAGGGAATAATTCCCTTTTGGGATATATACTCACTTTTAAAAATGAAATATAATATCAAGAAATTAACTGGTCCACTAAAAGAACCCTTTCTCAACCTAGACAAAATTGGTTAATTCCAATTAAATGGAATTCAACTATGGAAAAGTTTCCTGGAATTAAAATAATTAGATCAAATATAAAATTCACATAAACTATTAAATCACAGTATTCCTTCAAAAATTTCATGATAGATGTGAACCTCTAAATGCACAAATACACTCATGAGTCTAATCACATAATGCAAATAAAATTTGGTTAATTACAAATTAAACAAGATACATCACCCATATAGGGATGACATTTTCTAGGTAAAAATAACTAAAAAACTAACTCCATGTGCCACTATTGGGGATATAAATCATGCACACTAAACACAATGATCAAGTGAAATTACATATAATAATATAGCCAAAGTGATAAATGCATTAAATTATGTAAATAACCGTTTATTTAATCGCATAAAAATAATCTATTGAAATCATTCATTTGCACAATAGTAAAGATTATTGCAAGAATGATGTAAACATTTGTAGCACAATCACATCACAAAGAAAGATCAACAAGGTTACATCCATCAAGAAATCCAATGGGAGATGCACTACATCTATATTGGGGTGTTTGACAACCTTAAACTTTCTTGACATATAATGAAAATATAAGAAAGTCCATGAAACTCAACCTTCATTAGGTAGCTCAGTCACAGTGATGACCAACCATCACTTCCTAGAAAATGAGTAAGTGTTGGTCACTAATAGGAAATAAGGCTTGGAGATCAATAATCTCCCCATTTGACATTAGTGGAAGAAACACTTTGTCATGACCTAGCAATCCAATCAAATTTACAAAATAGAAAACAATAGTATTCCCCCTTAGATTGTGATTTGGTCTCCAAAAATACATGACTTCACTATAAAACATATTTTCATGTCTCTCCAAAAATTAAATATGAATATTCATACATTTGATCATTAATATTGGATATTTCATTTCATATCTCATATTCGCTCTTGTAATTGTGTCATAATTATCATTCACCCTTGTTTTATACAATTATAGTGTGGGGTTTGTAGGGGTTAACTAGAACTTATCGAAACATATTTTGTGATTTTTTAAAATCACCTCTAAACAATAATTCCATCTTGATCTAACTAATTCCATAACCTAAATCTAGATTTCTAGTTGTGTTTCTAGATCTACTAAACTATCTACAATAGAGAGATGTGGGTCTCTCTTGATTAAGTCCTTTGTAACTGATAATTCCTATATATGAGGTAGCAACATGGTTTGAATAGAATTAAATTTATTTCTTATGTTTCTATCTTTAGCCATTAACTTAGCTAACCTTCCTTGACCAAATGTCGATTTATTGAATAGATGAGAGCTTGAACTTGCATTCTTTCTCAAAGAATGTGCACTTGCCTTCGACTTTTCTTGAAATTGATCAATTGATTGTTGATTCTCTATAGTGAAAAATTTAGTATCACAAAGTTTTATATGAAAGCAATGAATAATCTGAAAAATTCCTTCCATAATATTTAGAAGGTTTGAAAGGTCAACTTATTTTATTGTAATTTTTGTTGAGATTTTTTGTAAAACTTTATGCTCAAACTTTTTCTTAGACCATCTCATCATTTTTCATTGGTCTCTATATCCTCATTATCAACCTTTTCAATTATATGAACTAACTATTCCAAAATTGGTGCCTACTCATTTACATTTTGGATCTTAAATACACCTAAAAAAATTTCCTTTATATCATGTAATACATATTTTTACTTAAACTCCCTTCCAAGGTATGCTTGCTTTGACTTTTGGCTCAGCAATACTTGTAGAATCTACATTTTCTTAAGTGTCATTGTATCAAGGTCATACTTAGGCAATGTAATGAACTTATCTAAATAAATTGGAGTCATAGGTGACCCAATATTCTTCTCTATTATATGTAATCATAGTATGTTGATATTCACCAATGTTATTTGCAATTGGGTTCCTCCAACACTCAATCCTAGTGTTTGTTGTCCTATAGGGGTGTTCTTGTGCTAGGAGGGTGTGACCCATTGAATAAGTGAAACATTTGATGTACCAAACTATATGGGAAAAACACTTGATAGCTTTATGAGGGATTGGATAGCCTCTTTCTCCTTTTTCTTTTTGGTCTCTATAAGTTTGGAGTTTTCAACTCCCTTCTCTCTCTCAACATGAGGTCATGAGGCATCTTAAGGAGATTGATCTACTTCAGCTTTCTCTTCTTCTTCCTTTAGAATAACATGAGTGGGCATGGGAGGTGGATACTTGAGTACAATAATATCATTTCCCTACTACTTAACACTCATATTTTCATTATCAACTATGACTAATGTAACTTGAACATTATCATTTTATGTACTATCAATCCTTGGGTAATCTTTAATTTGTAGTAAGATAGGATTGGTTCATGTAAGAGGAATGTCTAAGGTGGATGTTATTTTATTCTTCAAATCTTCCTTAGTCAAGATATTTTGATTCTATGTTGTTGAATTGGGAATAACCTCTATGCTAACAACATTGTGTTGTTCACTCTCCTCTACCTTCTTCCTTATTTGGTCTTCTAAGCTCTTAGGTTCATCATAATCCTCTTGATTATCAAGCTCAACTACATCTCTATATTCTTCTTCTTTCTTCTCTACTTTTTATGGAAGTAATAACCCAAATTATTTCTTCCATATCAAAATACTTTCTTGTACCATATCCTATACTTATTCTTCAAAATTCTATATGCCCTTACTTTTGGCACAATTTTCTTTGCAAAATCTTTTAGGGAAATAGACATATGTTTCTTCCCTAAGTCAGGCATTTTCTGTACTAATGTAGTCTCCCTTAATTTCCTTTCAGGTAGATAATTCCCAATTCTATTTAGCATCTAATTTATTATATAAATCTTCTATAATCCCTTTGTCAAGTTCCATAGGTGTATATTTAAAATTTTCCACCATATCAAGCAAGGCCTTTTCAATTTTCTCCAGTTGAGTTCCTAATAGTTTCACATACCTATTAAATTATCATTGGAGGTCATTTGGTTAAAATTTGAAACTTACTCAAATCATTAGAATCTATTTTCTCTCCTTCATCCTTCTTCTCATTAGTCATGATGACTAACTTCCATCTTGGCCTCTTCTATGGACTCTACTCGATCCCTTTTGTGATCTTCTTTCTCTTGGTGAACTTTTCTTCATTGGAATTTTGTTTGGTTTAGTAGGTAGAGGGTGTTTCTTTGGATCCTTTCCTTGTAACTATTCTTCTTTTAGGCCTAGGGGTAGGAGGGTTGATATTCTTCTTCACTTTCTTCTTTATATCCCTCTTTACCTTAGGATCCACTATTATAATCTTCTTCGGTCTAGTTTCCTTGGGATCCATAACAACTAGTTATTTTCCCTTTGACTCTTCCTCCTCTTTTTTTTCTTCTTATTTCTTATCTTCTCCCTTTCCTTCTATTATTTTTAGGGATTCTTAACCAAATTCTCCCTCAAGATCAACTATCATCATTTTCCTCCTTCTATCCATTTTGAGTGTTGTTAGCCATATTTGCCCTCCCACCAAAAATTGAGTTTTGCCTATCAAGCATGGCTAATGGTAATTTCTATTCAAATAATTCAAATGACATAAGGATATATTTAAAACTTTGGCTTATCCCTTGGTTTCCTAAGTTCAATTTTTTTCATGCTTTCCCCCTTTGGAGTTATTAGTCATGACCATGTGATTATCTTTCATCACCCAATCATCATAGTTTGTGACTTAACCATTTACCAAGTTGAAAAGGTGCAAGGTAGTTATCCTTGTGGTTGGTCTAGGGTCACAATAAAAAGTATTAATACCTAGTTAATGGTTATGACTGTGTGATCACAGTTTGTTGATTCGCTTCATCATAGGGTCACATAGGATTAACCTTAAACTCAAGATCAAGGCTACAATGTCACATTTTCCTTCATTTTGTACATTTTCAAGATTAAAATAGTTAACCAAGGTTTAGGTGGTGATGGAGAGATTCTCTTTGTCCACATGGTCATATGATTTATTTTTAGGCTAACCTCATATTAAAGTTGTGGTATGGTGTCATATGGACTCTAATGATGTGGTCACACTGAATTGGTTAGAAGTTATGACATGGGTGGTAAAATATGGTTTTTCGTTAGCTGTTTGATCTCCCAAGTTCAATTATTGTCACTATGTTAGTAAGAAAAAGTGTATCATAGAAATACATAGAGAGATAGCAATAGTGTGACATGTGTCTGAATAGGCCTAGGGGGCAAGTAAGTACTAGCAATTAAGTTCATAGTTTCATAAAATCCTAGGTATCTAATGTTAGTTGGATATTAAGTTGTGACAATGCAATAAAGTAAGGTTCTAGCTTCATAGTTTCATAGGTAAGATAAATTTCAAAGCCCTAACTATGGTGATATTGCAAGATGCCAGTTTCACATTGTCGCCTAGTCACAATAGTTAATGGAAAATGTTGAAGACAAGTTGTGAAGCAATGATAGATAGTCAATTACATTTTTGCAAGGAATAATAGCTAATGAAGAAAGGTGGTTGCAAAGCCACTATCATAGGAAGTTAAGGTCAATCATGAAACATAATTTTAATGCTGGCATGGTGGTGGAATGGTAAAATATTATTGGTCTGCATGGTGAAGATCGAAGATTGACTCCAATTGATCAATGGCATGGTTGACTTGGCATGTTGATAACAAAGGAAGTAACTCTTTAATGATGAATCTAATCTTCTCGATCACCTTCAACCAATTTTATCATTCTCCATGCTTGATAAATGTAAACAACACTCCATCACTATCTACTTATGCATCTACCTAGTTAGAATGTTAATGGCCACCATTTCTATCTTTTCAAGGTTCTATTTGATAAATAGATATTATTTTTATACATCTAGATGTGTACCATGATCAAATCCTTTCCCATATTTGTAGTGATTGTCCTCTACAATCTTAAATGCATTTGTCAAGTTTTACCTTGAGGTAGAATCTATCTAAGTTATGCTTGAACTATAAAAGAATATTTTGTAACCCTTCTTAGGGTCTATCATTTCTCTGATTTAGTAACATTGTATGTCTATTCTATGCTAATATAATTTCCTTTTCCTCTAATTTAATATACTCCTTTGATTGTATCTCTTTCTTCCATTAATAAACTATGCAATATCTTCTTTCCTTTGTGTTAATGTATTGTCTTCATTTCTCAACTGAATGATTGGATCTACTTGGCTTTTTGAATGATATAATATGAAGTATCTTCCTTATAGCATTCTTTTATTTTCTAATCTACATATAGATATTAGATTAAGAAAGCATGGAATGTGTATACTTTGAGGTTAAATTGATGAACTATGCATTCTCAAGTAGAGATAGGGTTGAACATACTATTTGGTGTACCACGTCCCTTTAGATTAGATTAGGTACTTTTCTTTCATGCATTCCTTCTCCCTTTTCCTCTCAAGAAATAGTTAGGTGCATCCTAATAGTAAAAAAGTCCATCTTCTTCAAAGACTCAATCTCATAGTTCAAGTCCCACATCTTGGAGATTGTTTCCATGTTACATGAGACTACCTTTAGTTAAGACTTTAGGAAAGGGTGCAAGCTTTTGTGTCAATATTTTTTGGCATACCCGATGGGACTCTCATATTGAAGCATTTTAAGTTCACTAGTGTTAGAAGAAGAGAAATTTGAATACATGCTGAGAAGATAGTGCTACTCTTAGTATTTCAAGCCTTCAGAGGCTCATTTTTCAAGTACTTGGAGACTCCAACACCATATTCTAGTTCCTAGACCAAAGTTGTTTTGATTCATGCCAAAAGCTCATACAAGAGCATCTTCAAGAGGTAATTTTCAATATACTAATCTTTCATTTTTAAACCTTAGATGAAAGAGAAGTGGACTATCTCTATCACCTATTAGGAGTGCATTAGTAACACTTAGTAATACATACAATATTGAGATCTCTTTCCACCCCCCTTGTTAATAGATCATAGCCTAGGTTTCCATCTTTTCATCTAAATAGATCATTATTCCATATGGCACAACCTAGAGCACATGCATTTTCCACCTTTAATGGTGGGAGTCCTCTCCTATTGGCTCAAAGACATGATATCCTAGTGTCAACCCTTAAAAGTATACCTAATTTAACTAGTGAAACTTCCATTTCCCCTGTAGAACATATTTAAGATATTTCAAATGTCTACAATATACATGGTATTATAGAAGATGATGTTGTTGTCAGACTTTTAGCTTCATCCTTAAAGGGAAAGGCATTAAAATGGTATAGAGGTTTTCCTTATAACTCTATTACTAATTGGGATGGGTTTGAGGTAGGACTTTGTAGGCATTTCAAGGACAAAAGTGATCACCTATCACTTTTAGAGCAGCTAAAAACCATCAAGAGAGCACCCCATGAATATATGACTAATTTTAATTATATATTTCAAAAGACATGAGATATGATATCTATTGTAGTAAAGCCTTCCACTAGTAATGCATTCTTGTATTACCTCAGAGCCTTTAACAGTGATATTGCTACCACTCTACAATCTATGGGAGGGGAAACTTTACCAAATGTCTATGAAATTGTTATAAGGGCAGAAAATATCTTGATATAAGGAGGGAAGTTAGCTCCAAGGCCTTGAATGCCTTTCTTTCTTGACATGCCCAATCATTAGCCTACTATAGCCCCTATCCCTACTACATCTACAAGTCAACCCCTTGCTATTGTCCCAATAGCTTCTACATCTTCTAATGAAGTTGATAAGATTGATGCCATGATGTAAACATTGATGCAAAATATAGACAAGAAGTTGTAGGATCAAGAAAAGAAGATGTAGAATAATAATGTAGTGATGCAAAAAATGAGTAATAAGTTGGTGACTATGAAGAGGCAATGAGGTCAGAATAATAAGCCTCCCCAACTTCAATATCAAGGCCCCATACATAATAGACCCCCAAACTAGAGTCATGTCCCCTATAATCAGAATAGACCTTTTGATAATACCCCTACTACAAATACAAACCTAAATAGGGATTTCGTCCCTCAAAATAATCTTGCTCAAGATCAAGACTTATGCCCTTCTTGTAATGATTCCTATGGATATTGCATATGCTAGAGGGTAGACCCTTACTTAGAATTAACTACTTATCATTAACTACACAAGAGAAAGTAATAGGGCAACAACACAATGCTAATTAGCCTACTAATGCTTCTCATCTAGATCAAAAAGGTGATTACTCTTTCATGAACCATCATTGGTAGGAACACTGTCATCCTAATCATGATGTCATAGCTTAAAACACTAGAAGTAAGAGGAGAGATATTAAAGATTTTTTATCTCCCTCACCTAATCAAGCTTCAAATTTTGATGCTTCTCCTCATGTGCTAGTGATAAATTCATAATCCAATGTTGCTACTCAATATAGGCAAGATATGAGCAATAAGAATTCTACTAAACTAAGACTCCCCAAATTCAACCACCTATCCATGCAGTTCCTAAAGCTTCAATAAAAGCAGTTAATGCTTCTCTCAATATTGTAGACCGAATAAAGAAGACTACTATTAATCTCTCCATTTGGGATGTTATTGTTGTTATACCATCATAGAGGAAGCTACTGTAGCAAGAGCTAGAGGACATAGAGATAAAAGGTTAGTCATTTAGAGAAGAAGATGCAACAAGTTTGGTGTAGCCAAGAAAAGGGGGAGAAAAAAGTAGGAAAAGTAGACCTCCTCCCTTCTATGTCTCTTTAATCATAAGGGATAAACTATTATATAATTGCATGATTGATTCAGGGGCTAGTAGTTTTTAAATGCCTAAGTGTGTAGCTAACCTCCTTGGCATCAAATATGAACCAATGGTGAGGGATTTCCTTTAGTTAGATGGTAGATTTTTCAAGACTATAGGAGTGTTAAAGAATGTAGAGATGGCATCCCATGCTTGCCCTAGTTGTACTATTACCCAAGATTTATCAATAGCTAAGGTCAAACCGCATTTTTCTATCTACCTCTCTAGGGATTTTACTATACAAATAGGTGGTTATATTACATTTGACTATACATATATGTTTTTTAGAACAAGATATGGAACTAAAGTTTCCATAAGAATAGAGCCTCTAACCCTTAATCATATAGAGACCTATACTCTAAGTCCTATAAACATGAATTGCATTATTTTTGAAGAAAAGGATGGAGACATAACACAAGAGCATACTACTTCCTTGGAAAAAGTGCCTAATTATCTCTTGGATGAATAGGCAACTTCTTATCAATTTGACCCAATACCAAAAGCCCTAGAGATAGGCCTTGGTACATATTGCATATTAGAAAAGGATATTCCTATTCACCATTTCATAAAGAAGGAAGAAGATACTTACAAATTGTGGAGCATGTTTTTTGATGAATCAAGAAACAAGAATTGTTTAGGGGCTATTGCCATGCTCATCTCTCTTAAATTGGGGAAGTACTATTTTTCATATAAGCTTCAGCTACACCAATAATGTAACAAAGTATGAGGCTCTAATTCAAAGTCTCCAAACTACACAAAAGAGAGGAATTAAGGCTCTAAAGGTAGAACTAGTTATTAATCAAGTAAGGAGCCAAAATGTCACAAATAATAACCTTCCCAAATAATACAAGCATGGGGTTTGGGATTTTCTTGAGGGCTTCCAAGAATTCAACATCTAGAGTGTCCCTAGGAGAGAAAATAAACATGTTGATAGGCTTGAAATAATTAGTGCTTCTTGTGATATACTAGATCATGTTGCTAATGAAAGGAAGCAATAGATCAAATTTTTTGTAAGCCCTATTGTTCTTAATAATTGAACAAATTGGTAGGTTTTTGACTCTATTGTGCATATTATCAATTTCTTGTAAAATGAAGTAGAAGTCTCTACTAAAATTCAATCTAAGCTCCAAAGTTAGTATGGGGACCAAATTTTGAACCTAAACTCCAATAGATTGCCTAAATGTCTAGTCACCTTGGAGGGCATTTTCAATTCTAATGATTAAAAAAAAAACCAAGGGGTCAAATCTAACAACAAGCACAGATGATCACACAAATGTCACTATTGCTAATGGAAGGACTCTCAACTTAGGAAAGGGATGCACTAATATTGAACAAGAGGTCTTCATTAAATTATGTCAAGTATGCAATGATGTTATTGCTTTGACATATGAAGACTTAAAGGATTTTGAGCCAAAATTATCCCAACACACCATAGATTTAGATGATAATTACAAGCCTATGAGATAGAAGCAGAGGCCAATTAACCCTAAGATTGAACCAATAATGAGAAAATAATTGTCAAGGCTCATAGAGGCCAATTTTATTTTCCCTATCAAGTACTCCTCATAGGTTGCTAACCTTGTTGCTATTAAGAAGAAGAGTGGAGAGATTGGACTATATTTAGAATTTAGAGACCTTAATAGGGATTCTCTTAAGGATCACCACCCCCTTCCCTCCATGGACCAAATCCTATCCAAGATTAGCAGTTTAGAAATTTTTTCTGTCTTAGATGGTTTTTCAAGCTATAATCAGGTGTTAGTATAGGAATCAGAGAGATATAAGACAACATTCACACCAAGTGGGGTACCTATGCTTATTGTAAGATGCCTTTTGGACTAAATAATGAAGGTTCCACATTTCATAAGGCAACAAAGATGGCCTTCAAGGGTGTGTCAAAAAAATTTATGCTCATGTATCTAGATGATATAGCTATCTTTTTGAAGCATGTGGTAGATCATTTTGACCATCTAAGACAAGTATTTGAAAGATGTAGAGAGTATGGTGTGTCCCTGAACCCCAAGAAGTGTGTATTTGATATAGACTGAGGAAAGCTCTTAGGGTATATTGTGCCAATAAATGGGTTAACAATATATCTAGAGAGGGTAGAAGCAATTCTTTCTCTCCCACTTCCCACCCATAAGAAAGGATTGTAAAGCTTCCTTAGTAAGATCAACTTCATAGGGAGGTTCATCCCTGATCTTGCTTCCATGGTAAAGCCTCTCATAGCTATGTTAAAGAAGAACCTAATCTTCACTTGGACAAAGGAGGGAAAGGCTAGTTTTGAAGAAATCAAGTAGTCAATTGCATCAGCCCCTACTCTTGTCAATTCCAATTTTGATAGAGATTTCATCCTCTACTCCCTTCGAGGAAAGTCAAGCATTTCAATTGTTCTTACATAATTAAAGGATAAAAAATTGGAACAACCCATTACTTTCTTTAGTGAAGGAATTAATGATTATGTGGAAAGATACAATTATATAGAGAAATAGGTCCTCCTTGTTGTGAGGGCTCTCAAAAAATTTAGACATCTCTTATCTCACAAAAAAGTCCAAGTTTTAGTTCCATGTGCAAGTGTAAAAGATTTCCTCTTGAATAAAGATATCAATGAGAAGAGAGCTAGATGGATTACCATAGTCATGGAATATGATATTGATATTAAGATCACCAAGTTGGTAAGAGGTAAGGGACTATGTAAAAATATGGCTTCATCTTTTGAAACTTATGAAGAGGTTTCACTCTTGATCCAAAATGAACAACTAGTGGAGAATGAAGATCAAATTGATTGGTATTCCCTATGTCTTGGTGGATGGAGTATTATTTAGAAATGATTCTGATGAAGTCTTGCTAAGGTTTATATAGACTAATCATGTTTGTAGGTTGTTGAAGGAATTTCATGATGGTCCTGCTAGTGGTCATTTCTTAGCTAGGGTCACTACAATGAAGATAATGAGGGCTGGCTATTATTGGCCCATCCTATTTAATGACTATCATAAGTGGGTAAGGAAGTGTGACAAATGTGCTTTCTTCTAAAGAAAGCAAAGATTAGCTTCCCTTCCCCTCCATCCTATTCAATTTGGCCAACCTTTTTTCCAATGGGTTTTGGATTTCATTGGTCCAATAAATCCACCCTCCAGTGCTAGTCATAAATGGATCTTGGAACAAACTATTTCACAAGGTGGATAGAGGTAGTTACCTTGTAGGATGCTATAGAGGCCTTAGTAGTTGAATTCCTTGATGGAATTGTGACAAGATTTGGTGTTCCCTCAACTATCATATTTGATAATGGAAAATCTTTTGTTGGAGCTCACATATGTTATTGGGCTCTAGATTATGGGATATATTTGAGCACTTCCTCAAATTACTACCCCCAAGGAAAAGACTTGGTTGAATCCTCTAATAAGAATCTCATCAAGATCATGAGGAGGACAGTTGAAGGCAACCAAAGGAGTTGGCATGCTAAGTTGAAGACAACCCTTTGGGATGACAAAATTACACCCAAGATAGTAGTTGGGAATTCAACTTTTATGCTAGTTTATCAAAGGGAAGCCAGACTTCCTATCTAACTAGAATTCTCATCTCTTGAATTGGCTCATCAATTAGAGTTAGAGGAAAATGATTCCATAATAATTAGGTTAGTAGAATAGAACTGATTGAATTAGAATAAAAAAAGTCAACAAGCTATGCCTACACTTGAGGCTCGTCAACTAGTAGTCAAAAGAAGTTTTGATAGAAAGGATACAACTAGGATTTTTAGGGAAGGAGATCTTGTTCTCAAGTGGGATGTAGATAAAGCCAAGCCAAGAATTCATTCTAAGTTTGATACTCTGGAGTGGACCTTATGTTATCACTAGTTGCAAGTAGGCTAGTGCTTTCTAGCTATCCAGGCCTAATGATGATGTTCTACCTATTCTAGTTAATGGGATTTACCTTAAACCCTACTTCTATAGAGAATTAGGGTTTTCTATATATATATATATATATATATACTAGAGTATTTTTTCAAGTTTTCCATGAAGTGTTGAGCATAGGTTATCTCTCTATAAGATAGCCAAGTTTTGAAGTTTTGCAGTTTTAGAGAAGTCAAAGGTAGAGTTATGGTTTCATAATGCACAAGAACTCAATCTTTATGACTCTATAGTCTAATGGATGCTTTAGGTCACTAGTCATAGACATAGTAGGCTAGTATCCCCTTTGAGTCTCCAAAATTATTAGCCATATTTTCTCTCTCACCAAAAAATTGTGTTTTTCCTGTCAAGCATGGCTAACAGTCATATCTATTCAAATATTCAAATAATTCTAATGGCATAAGAATATATTTAAAACTTTGTCTTGTCCCTTATTTTCCTAAGTTTAATTTTTTTCATGCTTCCCCCTTTGGAGTTATTAGTCATGACCATGCAATTATCTTTCATCACCTAGTTGTCACAATTTGTGACTTAGCCATTTACAAAGCTGCAAAGATGCGAGGTTGTTATCCTTGTGGTTGGTGCAGGGTCATAGTTTAAAGTATTAATACTAAGTTAATGGTTGTGACTATGTGATCATGGTTTTTTTATTGGCTTCATCACAAGGTCACAAAGAGTTAAGCTTAAACTCAAGATCAAGGCCATGATGTCACATTTTCCTTTTCTCTGCACATTCACAAGGTTAAAATAGTTAACCAAGGTTTAGGTGGCAATGGAGTGATTCTCTTTATTCGTATGGTCACATGAGTTTTAGGCTAACCTCATATTAAAGTTGTGACATGGTGTTGTTGGAAACATAGAAGGAGTAACTAAAAAGGGGGGTGAATCAGTTACTACTAAAATAAATCCTAGATCCCTTAGATGTCAACAATAAATTTAGACTGAGAATATTGATTACTGTTGTTACTCGATAAACACATAGAAAAATATTGTCACTTGGTAAATGTAGAGTGTGAATTACTTTTAGTAGATCTTAAAAAATTAATAGTAATTAACTTGCAAGCATAAGAGAAATAACATGAACACATGAGACACCAGGATTTAATGTGGAAACCCAATTTAGAAAAAACCACCAATGTAACTAGTTATTGTTTTTCACTCTTTTGAAGTGAGCCTTATTAGGAGCCAACCCTGTTAAAGGTTACGAAACACACTGTTAGGTGTGACTCTATTAGAGGATTTAATCACCTTATTAGGAGTGTCCTTGCAAGAGGTCTTAAAATAATTCAATGGAATTGCCACCTTGTTAGGAGATTTACAACTAGCTACTAAACCAACTCTTGTTAAGAGATTTTAGGTCACTACTACAATGGTTATAGAGTAACAATAAAATGACCTGATTGTGATACAACTGAATTGCTAAATCTAGATCTCATTTTTTTTCTTAAACTTGATCCTTCCTAATTGAATATTACTTTTCTGCTCCACAAGGATACCTACTTATCCTTCAAGTTTGATTCCTCTCTTTTCTTCTTAATTCAATCAACACACTTGCACACACTAGAAATCTCAACTTGACCTTTTATTTATACAATCCAAATTGTCAAGTCAGCCCAAATAATAACCAATATTCATCATCATAGTTGACTGGAATCAATACATAAAATAATTAAGCTTCATATGCCAAAATAAGAAAAATTCTTCGAAAGTGACCCTGCTCGGTAGAAACTAACTTTGGAACAATTTTCTATGTTAACCAGCAGAAGCTTAGTTAATATTGTGAATTTAAAAAAATCCTTTGGCAACTAAGTGAACTTAGTGAATACTAACTCTATCCAACTTTCCTTTTGTTAGCTGATTGAGCTTGATTAACACTCTTTTCTACCTCAATTCCTTCAATGCCTGAGTGAGCTTGATAGACACTATCATCTATTTAGAGTAAACCTGTGAATGCTCGGTAGATAAGGAAAACTATCTTCACTGACCAAGTGAGCTTGGTAAGCATTGTCTATCAATTGATATGACATTTTTGTAACATAAAAGACAACACACAATTAATCAAATGTATCTAATAATCTCCCTCTTTGGCATTGGTGGCAACACAACATGTCATAGCACAATGAAATTTTGAGAATAAGACTCCCTTTGACAAAAAGTTTCTCCCTCTTTGATTTTACACAAGAACTTCTTCTTTATGTTAAATTCTTCCTTTGCATAACTTCTTTTTGAACTTCTCCCTCTACAAAATTTTAGAAAGATAAAGATATGACAGTAAACTTCTCCCTCTTTGATAATACATGCCAAAGAAAACACATGCCAAATTTCTATGAATGTACCTTAAGCACTAATTCGTATGTAGTATTCTCTTAATTATGTTGCACTAACTAATTGATTTTTAACTAGGTTCTTTTTATGCATCAATAAACTTTGTTTAGTGAGCTTCAAATAGGGGAATGACCTCGATCTTATTTCTTAGATAGGAGAATGCATCCTTAGGTAATGTCTTGGTGAATATGTCTACAATTTATTCTTTTGTATGAACATATTCCAATCTAATTTCTTTGTCCTTCACTAGTTCTCTAACAAAGTGATATTTTATAGCAATGTGCTTTGTTTTGGAATACATCACTAGGTTCTTTGATATGTTAATTGTGGTGGTGTTATCACAATACATGACTATTGACTCTTTGATTACAACTTTCATTCCTTCCAGCAATTGTTTGAACCAAACAATGTTAGAACAATTCATTGCTGCTGCTACATAGTCTACTTCTACTATGGATTGGGATGTGTAGTTTTACTTCTTGCTTTTCCAAGATACTAGCCTTTTGCCAAGAAAGAAAGCTCCACCATTGGTGCTTTTTCTATCATCAAGATTTCCTACCCAGTCAGCATCAGTAAATGTCTTTGGGTCTAGGTTTCCTCCAATTTTGTACCATAAACCATAGTCTTCAGTACCTTTTAGATATCTCAAGATTCTTTTGATTGCCATCATGTGATTTTCTCTAGTTTAGCTGTAATGTCCCCATTTTAGCACTTGACCAAGTTTGTGTGTGTTAGCCTTGTTCTACATGGTCTTGAGGGCTAACAAAGGTTTTAATGGGATCCTAGAGTGTTTTGGCCTAGTCATTTCCAATTTGGGCCAAAACGAAGTTGATTTACTCAGTTTCAGGCATACTTACTATTTTTAGTAAGTCAGTAGGACATACTGTAGGTCAATTTTGGTGATTGGATTTGATACTCCTCGGTGAGAGCTTTCCGATGAGCTATCACTCGCATTATTCAGAGTTTGATTGCTAATACATTTTAATGCCTGAAGTTTTATTAAAGTAACGTCTAATTTAATTGTAAAATATTAAAGTGTTACTTTAATATTTATTTTATGGTGATGTGTACCCAAGGGAGACATAAGGGGTATTTTACTATATTTTTTATATATTACACATCTTTTATCCCACATTTCCCATATGAGTTGAGCAAACCCTTGGAAATAGAATAAAAGGAAGCATTTGTGGCTTCATTAGGCAGGTTGAATATGAGAAGAAATTGGTGTGTGAGTTGTAACTCTGTTCTTGGCATTTGAGGACCTCTATCCTCTCTTGTAACATTCTATATGTCATTCCTTTGGGGTTTGCCCTTTGGAATTCTTTGTTATTGGCTTCATTATCAAGCAATTTAGTTGCATTTCTAGCTACAGGCAGATTTGATATTTTGCTCATATTTTTTTCACTACTTTTCCGATGCTTATGCCGCTCTGAGGGAATGATATTACGAAGGTAGTGGACTGATTGAAGGACAAAGCATTATAGCAGCAAGTTTGAAAGCATCGGCTAGAGTATTATGTCAATACTGTTGAAGTAATTAGTGAGTTGATAAATCTGCCATGTATTTGGTTTTATGAATTCTGAAAATAACATTTTATTAGCAGCAGTTCATTTCCACTTTCCATATTATTGTAGATTCTTTCTTGTTTATGTTGTATGATATCAATTCCATGCACAAAACACAAAAAACAAATAAACGTTTGATTTTTGAAGTTATAAGGTGTTTAAAACATTAAACGGAGAAATAAGAGGTTGAATGCAAACTGTTTGACAAAATTCCTTTCAGAAAATTGGTTTAGTTTTTTGGGACATCTAGGGGTGCCCATTACAATGGTATCAGAGCTATAAGTCCTGCCATCCTATTGAGGTCTTATAGGGAATTTGGAACAGCTGGATAGAGGGAAAAAGTAAGTAAAAAACATAGGCTAAGCATTTATGTTTGAGCATGCGATAGGGGTCTTATAATTTCCGCGATACCAGAGCAAGACAAAATAGGATTTCAAACTTGCAAAGAAAATAGTCTAGTACATTCGTACAGGTGGACATTGAATCCAACCATATAGACATAGAGGAGATATTCTTTGATCAAGACAATAATATGGGTGATCGAGATGACAGGAATACAGGATTAGGCAGAGGCAAAAATGTTGGTCCAGATCAGGGGGAGGTACTGTTCAGATAGTCATTGGATACATTAGAGCAAGGGCAGCATATGCAGCAGGAGCAGAATAGGTGAATGGACATGATGTTGCAGCTCATGGCTAGACAGATGGGTGTCAATATTAACCCAGGTGATACTAACAACAGAAACAATAACAATGAGGGAAACAATAACAATGGGGGAAACAATAACCATGGAGGCCAAGGAAACAACAATGGTCCTGAGAATAACATTAATGGTAATAATGGACATGACAACAATGGGAATGAGGCTGATAACTTTAGACACGTTGCACGCCCAGCGCAGACTACAAGCTCGAGACCTCTTCTACCCACTTTCCCACCCAGAGATCTGGTTCAACCAGTAAATGAACCGCAGATTATCGAGTTATGGGATCAGTTCAGGAGGGACTGGGAGGCTAGTGGATCAGAGTTTTAGGTGGATATTTCTCTTAGAGATTATATGGACTTGAGGATGAGACACATGCCTAAAGTAGGAGGGAGGAATCAAAACTTTGAGCTGAGGAAGAAAGTTGGAAAAATTTCTTTACCTTATTATGATGGTTCAGGGAAGATGATTGCACGAGCTTGGGTGCAGAAGGTAGATACATACTTGCAGCTAAATCCTATGCCTAAGGAGGAGGCTATCAAGTATGCGGCTATGCACTTGGATGCATTGCACATGAATGGTGGCATCATGGCATGGTGACTTTGGGGCATAATCAGATTCCATCCTATGAGGAATTCACTGAAACATTGATTGGTGGATTTGACACTAAGGATCCTGAGTTACATTTCAAGGAGATAGCACAGTTAAAATAGTCAGGTTTTGTGGATGCTTACATTGTCGAGTTTCAACGCTTGTCTATACTTGTTACTGATATCTCTCCTAGGAGATTGGTGGTGTTATTTTGTGATGGTCTTACTAATCCATTACGAGGTTGGGTGAAGGGACATGATCCACTCACCTTAGTTGAAGCAACTAAAAAGGCATGAGATTGAGCCCCTTCGGTATACAAAGGAAAAACCATTCAATAGATTCTTCCTACCGCAAGGACAAAGACAAAAAATTGTTTCAGAAAGAGTATAGCAAACCTAAAGAAGGATCAAAAGGACTAGACAATGAAACCTTGAATGAACTTCGAAAGAAGAAGCTATACTTCCATTGTAGAGAGCCTTGGGACTTATCTCATAAATGTTCTCTCAAGGCTAAGGCAAATCAAATGGAGTATTTTTCAGTAGAAGAGTCAGAGTCAGAAGGGGAGGATCAACACTCCAATTCAGATGAGGGTAACACTATAAAGAAGAGAAACATTTCTAAGGATGATAGATCATTGGCACGCTTGACAGGGGCCCAAAAGGCAATCACATTTAAGGTCAGGGGTACTATCTAGGGGAAGAAAGTGATATCTCTTATTGACACTGAGGCTATACATAACTTCATAGATGCACAGTTAGTAGCCAGGAAAGGGTTACAGATAGAGGAGCATGATGGGTTTAGAGTCATGGTGGCTAACGGTGATAAGTTATTATGCACTCGGAAGATATCTAATCTTCGCATCAGGTTTGGAGATGGCTACGAGTTGGAGGATGAGTTCTATGTTGTGGACATGGGAGATTATGATGTCATCCTCGGCATGACATGGATGGCTTCACTAGTTGAGTTCACACTCAATCTAGCAAAATTGGAGATGAGATTCCAACATGAGGGCAGAACTGTGGTACTTAGAGGACTTTCAGATGGAGGTTGCAGAGTAGTGTCCTTGAGGAGAATGCAGAGACTTTTTTGTCATGATGACATAGAGTGGGCGGCAGAATGCTACATTATGCCAACTTCACCAGAGCCACAAGAAAAGAGTCATCCACTAGATATGTAGAAGATACTTGATAGACACGCTAAAGTATTTAGCGATATTCCTCATGGGGTTCCTCCTGAAAGAGGGATGGAACATGTTATTGAGCTCCAGGAGGGAGCCAAACCAGTTATGATTACTCCCTATTGTCATCCTAAGAAACACAAGGATGAGATAGAGAAGGCGATTAAGGATTTGTTGGAGATGGGGCATATCAGACCCAGTAAGAGCCCCTTTGCTTTAGGAGTAGTATTGGTAAAGAAGAAGGATGGGACGATGCGCATGTGCATCGATTACAGGGTACTGAATAAGAAAACAATTAAAAATAGGTATCCCATTCCTAGGATTGATGAGCTAATTGATGAGTTTCATGGGGCATGCTTCTTCACCAAAATTGATTTGCGATCCGAATACCATCAGATCAGGATGAGAGCAAAGGACATTGAGAAAATAGCCTTTCGATGTCACTATGGCCACTTTGAGTTCATGGTTATGCCATTTGGTCTAACCAATGCACCTGCTACATTTCAATGTTGTATGAACCAAGTATTCAGGAAGCAGCTAAGGAGATTTGTCTTGATCTTCTTTGATGACATCTTGGTCTTTAGTAAGACCTGGGAGGAGCACTTACATCATCTAGAGGAGGTGTTATCTATTCTAGAGAGAGAGTCATTGTATGCCAAGGAATCTAAATGTGAGTTTGGCATGACTAAGCTCCTTTACCTTGGGCATATCATTAGTTCAGATGGCATTCGGGTTGATCCCAAAAAGATTAGAGCTATTGTAGAGTGGCCTACTCCCACAAACCTTACACAAATTAAGGGATTCTTTGGTTTATGTGGTTTTTATAGGAGGTTTTTTAAGGGATTCTCACAGATTGCTACACCCTTGACAGATCTTACCAGGAAAGGAGCCTTCGTGTGGACAGGGGCAGCACAGAGGTGTTTTGAGCATTTCAAGCAGGTAATGTCTTCATGTCTAGTTCTAGCTCTACTGAATTTCATGAAGCCTTTTGAGCTTCATTGTGATGCATTAAGTGATGGGATTGGAGTAGTATTGATGCAGGAGAAGCATCCCATTGCATTCGAGAGTAGGAAGCTCTAGGGAGTTGAGAAAAGTTATTCTATCTATGACCGAGATGTTGGCCATAATGCATGCATTGGCCAAATTTTGATCATATTTGGTAGGTGGACATTTTGTGATCAAGACTGATCACAATAGTATTAAATACTTCATGAGCCAGCGTGATCTTAATGACCAACAACAAAAATGGGTGACTAAATTGCAGGTTTATGACTTTGACATAGAGTTTGTCAAAGGTAAGAAAAATGTGGTGGCTAATGCCTTATCTCGAAGACCTCACTTATGTGCTCTGGCAGAGATTTCAAGAGATTGGAGAGATCAGATTATAGCAGAGTATGTCAGAGATGCTTGGGCTTCTGGATTGATTTTAGGTACCATACAGGATGATCGATATGAGGTGATAGATGGATTGATCAGAGTTCAGGAAAGGGTTTATTTGATTCCATCATCACATTTGAGAGAGGCGATACTGAAGGCATTTCATGATGCACCCATAGCTGGACATCCGGGGGTCTTCAAGACCTACAAGGAGATCTGAGAGCAGTTTTCATGGAAAGGGCTCAAGGATGATGTTCAGAGGTATGTCAGGGAGTGTGTGGTTTGTCAATAGAATAAGGGAGAGCACACATTTCCTGCAGGTTTATTACAACCCTTGCCCATTCCTGATAGGAAATGGGAAAGTATTTTGATGGACTTCATCACTGGTTTACCACGAGTACAGGGAAGGGATTGCATCTATGTGGTGGTGGACTGCTTGATCAGGTTTGCTCACTTCTTTGCTATTTTGTCCACTTACACAGTAGCACAAGTGGCAGATCTTTTCTTTAGAGAGATATTCAGGTTACATGGGCTGCCCAGACTCATTGTCAGTGACCGGGATAGTAAGTTTATGAGTGTTTTTTGGCAAGAGTTGTTTAGGTTGTGTGGTACAGATCTTACACCTAGCACTAGTTATCATCCGCAAACAGATGGGCAAACAGAGATTGTGAATAAATGGGTGGAAGGATATTTGAGGAACTATGTAACTACACAACAAAAGGCTTGGATCAGATGGTTGCATATGGGAGAGTATTGTTATAACACCACTTATCGTATGTCCATCAAGATGACTCCTTTTATGGAAATCTATGGTTATGAAGCACCTAGCTTCATGGATTTAGTTTTGGGGGATAGTAGAGTGCCCAAAGCCAAAAACTTATTGCAGGATAGTCATGACATCCTGAAAGTGCTCAAAGAGAATATACAATAGGCCTAGAATCAACAAAAATTGTATGCTGATCAGCACCGAATAGAGCGTAGCTTCAAGGTAGGGGATATGGTTTACTTGAGGCTACAACCATATAGACAGTCATCGCTCAAGAAGAGTGAAGCTGAAAAGTTGAAACCTAGATTTTATGGTCCCTACAGGGTGATTCGCAAAGTGGGCAAAGTCACCTATGAGCTTGAGCTTCCAAAGGGCAATCGAGTGCACAATGTGTTTCATGTGTCTAGGCTTAAGAAAGCCATCGGTCAGAGTGTAGTGCCTTCTATAGATTTACCCCCTTTGGATGAGGAGGGGAAGCTTGTGTTAGTACCTGAGGCTATTCTGGACACCAGAGAGAGGAAGCTTAGAAATAGGATAGTGAAGTAGTATTTGGTCAGATGGAAAGACCTGCCGGAGGAAGATTCTACATGGGAGAGTGAGCAGGTTATTCAGCAGGCTGGACTAAGATTGCTTGAGGACAAGAAATTTCAAGGGGGGTGGATTGTAATGTCCCCATTTTAGCAGTTGACCAAGTGTGTGTGTGTTAGCCTTGTTCTAGATGGTCCTCAGGGCTAACGAAGGTTTTTATGGGATCCTGGAGTGTTTTGGCCTAGTCATTTCTAGTTTGGGCCAAAACGAAGTTGTTTTACTCAGTTTCAAGCATACTTACTATTTTTAGTAAGTTGGTAGGACATAGTGCAGGTCAATTTTGGTGATTGGATTCAATACTCCTCAGTGAGAGCTTTTTGATGAGCTATCACTCGCATTATTCAGAGTCCAATTGCTAATACATTTTAATGCCTGAAGTTTTATTAAAGTAACGTCTAATTTAATTGTAAAATATTAAAGTGTTACTTTAATATTTATTTTATGGTGATGTGTACCCAAGGGAGACATAAGGGGTATTTTAATATATGTTTTATATATTACACATCTTTTATCCCACATTGCCCATATGAGTTGAGCGAACCCTTGGAAATAGAATAAAAGGAAGCATTTGTGGCTTCATTAGGCAGGTTGAATATGAGAAGAAATTGGTGTGTGAGTTGCAGCTCCGTTCTTGGCATTTGAGGATGTCTATCCTCTCTTGTAACATTCTAGATGTCATTCCCTTGGGGTTTGGCCTTTGGAATTCTTTGTTATTGGCTTCATTATCAAGCAATTTAGTTGCATTTCCAGCTACAGGCAGATTTGGTATTTTTCTCATATTTTCTTCACTACTTTTCCGACACTTATGCCACTTTGAGGGAATGATATTATGAAGGTAGTGGACTGATTGAAGGACAAAGCATTGTAGCAGCAAGTTCGAAAGCATCAGCTAGAATATTATGTCAATACTGTTGAAGTAATTAGTGAGTTGATAAATCTGCCATGTATTTGGTTTTATGAATTCTGAAAATAACATTTTATTAGCAGCAGTTCATTTCCACTTTGCATATTATTGTAGTTTCTTTCTTGTTTATGTTGTATGATACCAATTCCATGCACAAAACACAACAAACAAATAAACGTTTAATTTTTTGAGTTATAAGGCATTTAAAACATTAAACGGAGAAATAAGAGGTTGAATGCAAACTGTTTGACAAAATTCCTTTTCAGCAAATTGGTTTAGTTTTTTGGGACATCTAGGGGTGACCATTACAGTAGCTAAGAATCTTGCCACTATCCCAACTGCTAAGGCAATATCAAGCCTTGTGTGAACTAGATACTATAATTTTCCAATCATTAATCTGTATAAGGTTTGATCTACTTCTTTGGAGTCATCATCTTTGGTAAGCTTGAGTCCAATACATATGGGGGTACCAACTAGTTTAGAATCTTCCATACCAAAATTCTTGAGTATCTCTTTTATATCCTTGGATTGAGTGATATAGATACCATTTTTTGTATCTGCAATCTAACAAAGAATTGTATTTCACCAAACATGGACATCTCAAACTCTTTGTTCATTTGTTCTGAAAATGCCTTGAATAGGTCATTATTTCCTATAAATAGAGTATCATCCATAAATATCTTTACTAACACAATTTTGTTATCTGGTCCTTCCTTTATGTATAGAATACTATTATCATTTTTTTTTCTAAAAACCATTATGTATCAAGTAGTTATGTAGTCTTTCATACCAATCTCTAGGAGCTTTTTTGAAACCATATAGTCCTTTTTGTAATTTATAGACCATATCCCTTTTGTCAGGATTAAAAAATC
The DNA here is from genome assembly GCA_028749045.1 of Cupressus sempervirens. Lineage (NCBI taxonomy): Eukaryota > Viridiplantae > Streptophyta > Pinopsida > Cupressales > Cupressaceae > Cupressus > Cupressus sempervirens. The sequence continues at coordinate 376,134,853 of CM053786.1, forward strand.
CTTTTGGCTATTCAATGTAGACTTCTTCATCAAAAATTCCATTTAGGAATGCAGATTTAACATCCATTTGATATACATTGAATCCTCTATGAGCTACATATGCAAGTAGGGTCCTAACACCTTCTAATCTTACAACACGAGCAAAAGTCTCACCATAATCAATTCTTTCTTCTTGAGAATAGCCTTTACACACTAATCTAGCTTTGTTTCTTGATATTTGTCCATCTCCATTCAAATTGTTTCTAAATACCCATTTTGCTACAATCACATTTTTATCTTTAAGCCTAGGAACAAGAGTCCAAGTTTTATTCTTTTCTATATCTTCTAATTTTTTTTTCATTGCCTCAATCCAACTTTCATTTTCTAGAGCATCCTTGACACTTCTAGGTTCAAAATCAACAAGTAAACATGTACCTTTTAATTTTCTTCTTGTCATAGTACCTTCTGATTTATCTCCAATAATCTAATTAGGTTCATGATGCCTTCTAACATACTTGGACAATACAGGTTCTTTGCCTTTTGAATGAATTGCACTATCTTTATTTTGAATTTTAACTTCAGGCTTGGGTCATTCAGACTCAGTAGGTATTGACTTAATAGCTTTAAAATGTGACTTAATGTGTACTTCTTGCAACTCGATAGCGATGGAAGACTCAAGAGGTGAAGTTTACTTATTGTTAGATATGTTTGGCAATGTATCATGTTCGAAATAAATAAATCTTTTGTAATCTTCTAGTTCCCCTTTGCTTTCTTCTTTAGTCTTTTCTACAAACTCATCAATTCTCACATGTGAACTTTCTATTATTTTATGAGTAGAGAAATTCAAACATTTATATGCCTTACTTCTACAAGAATATCCTAAGAATATAGCTTCATCACCTTTCACATTAAACTTTCCTTTTCTAGACTCTTTCAAGATATAACATTTACTACCAAATACTTTTAGGTAAAATACATTGGGTTTGTAGCCATACCATAATTCATAGGGAGTTTTATGTGAGTCCTTTTTCAATTGTACTCAGTTTAAAGTATGAACTGCAGTGTTGATGGCTTCCTTCTAGTATTCGATAGCAACATCCTTTTCAATCATTAGAGTCCTCGCACAATCCATGATGGATCTATTTCTTCTTTCAGCTATTCCATTCTGCTTAGGAGTGCAAGGGGTTGATACTTGCCTTTTGATTCCTCTTTCAATATAGAAATTATTGAATTCATTGGAGATGAATTCACCACCTCTATCTAATCTTAAGCATTTCAATCTTTTTCCTATTTATTTTTCTACTCTTGCTAGATACCTTTTGAACTTCTCAAATGCTTCTAACTTTTCTCTAAGATACATAACAATCATCATTCTAGAATAGTCATCAATAAAAAGAATAAAAAAAATTTCTCCACTATAACTTTCTATTCCAATAGGTCCACAAAAGTCAGTCTACACAATTTAAAGACATCTTTAGATTGATGGTTTTTGCTCTTAAAACTAGTCTTTCCCATTTTGCCAATCTAACAATTTTTGCATAATCCAACATCTAGTTTCTTCAAACTATGGATACCTCTTACTTTTCTAAATTTTCTTATCATGACCATATTATCAAATTTTGCATGACATAGTCTTCTATGCCATAACCAACTTTCTTCCATTTGAGCAATAAAACATAAGCAATCACCAAGATCAAGATAAAATGGGTTACCTCTTGTTTGTTTACCTGATCCAATTAGATTCCCTTTGTCATCTAGTAGTCTTTCCTTGTCGTGCATGAATTCTACCTTGAATCCAATGTTGATTAGTTGTGCCACACTTAGTAAGTTATGTTTCAGTCCTTCAACCCAATAAGCATTGTCACATACAAGTTCATTGGTTAACAACATTTGACCTTTCCCTTTTATGCAAAAAGTTTCATTATTTCCAAATGTTACACTACATCTAGCATAGTGTTCAAAGTGCTCAAATTTTGTTTTTCTTCTAGTCATATGATGTGAACATCCACTATCTATGATCCATGTGTCATTTTTACTAACATGAGAGATAAGTGCCATCTTATTTTCTTCTTCATCAGATTCATCTTTTATAGCAATGTACACTATTTCATCTTCATTGTTACTAGAATATTTAGCCATAAAACAAGTCTTCTTACCTTTGTCTTTGAAGAATTTGTGACTTTTGGATTCCTTCTTGCCTTTATACTTGTGGCTCTTCTTCTCATCTTTTCTTTCTTTGTTTGGACACCTGGCAACAATATGACCAATTTACTCACATGAAAAATAGATTAAAGGAACTTTACCTTTGTACTTTCCTCTACCTCTAGTATATTTCTTTACAACTAAAGCTTCAACAACTTCAAGATCACTATCAGAACTTTCTTCCATTTCCTCTGTTGGTGCTCAAAATTGTAGCCCAAATTTTGAGTACCATTGAAAATTTTAAGCCCTTAAATGCATATGTACCTGGTTGCACCCAACCATACCATTGAATCCCTAAGAGGTATTTAATGCTCCTAGCACTTTTCCTTCAGCTTGTTTAAGTGTTCTATGAGGTTAAACTAACTTTTTGAATCATTCGGTGAAGTCCCATTTTGAGCTAGTGTCATTCTGCATTTTCTACCATAGTATACATAACACAAAACCTATGTTCTAGGTTTCAAGTCATTTTGAATCCATTTGTCTAGATTTCGAACCCCTCAAAGTTGGTCAGTTACCATTGTTGCTAATTTGTGTTATGTTCATAATTTTGAGTAGCCTTGTTTGACAAATTATAACTTTTGACCAGTTGATCCAAATAAAAAAATTCTTTTTGTATTATATTCTAAGGGTCAAAGAATTCCCATATTCCACATTTGACCTTATGACAAATTTTTTTGATCAGTTATCAAATGCAATTCCATTTGCAATTTATAAAGTTTCACTAGAATTAGAAGTACAAATTGATTGAGAGCCCTATTCAAGACATCATATCTTTGAATCCATGATTGGTAGGATCAAATGGTTGGTTCCCCTATGTTCCATACTGAAAATACTACAAGTGTGTCAATTTTCAAGCCTTGACAAATCTGTCTTCACACTTTACCCAGGTAAGGATGTCATAGCAAACATGTAGGCACATGGAGACTCATACTCACATCAAACGAGTAGCATTGCATCAGACACCAGTTGAAGGAGATCACAAACAAAGACCACAACAGGAGTCCAAGCCATAACAATAGGATTGAGGATGCCTTCAATTTGTGGAAGATATAGATATATGAAGGATCTCCAAAATTCATTCAAAAGAAGAGAATACTTGTCAATCTAAGGAAAGTGTATCACCATTGCATCTAGAGTTAATAACCAATAAGGATATGGAGAAGAGGAAATCTAACACTATAATTCTATGTACTTCATGAGCAATCAACATTGAAATCAGCATATCAAGCCAACACAATGCAAAGAATTGCCCATGTCCAGTAAATCAAAGAGGTTAGAATAAGCATGAGGGGAAGCCGACTTAAGAGAAGTCGTATCAATAAAGAGTGGGCAGCTAAAAGGAGGGTCAGTCAACATTTTAAAGGAATCCTCATGCCCATGGAGGATTTCTTAACATAAATCAGAGACCCTACGTATAAAAAAAAATGTAGTCAGGAGAAAAGAAATGCCAAATCCATGCCAGCCCCATGCATTAATTTAAAGAGTCATGCCATGTTAAAGGAAGGAAGTAGGGCATTGACCTTGCAAAGGAGGTAGAATAGATGTAAAGATCATATGACCAATGCAGGGGTGGCTTTATCAAAGCAAAACCCCACTCACAGCTCTCCAAATATAGAAGAGTCGCAGCCTATTGTAGATGCCATTAAAACATGAGCAGCCAACATATAAACAATCAACCCATGAATTAAAACATTACACACATCAATGAAGTAGGTGGAAATTTTAAAGATGTGAGGCATCAGGAGTAAAGGAACTCTAGGCCATGTAGGAGGAGAAGCCAACACACAGCAGGAGTCCACAAGAAGAACCCACATAGCCAAAGCCAATGCATAGAAGGAATAGAGGCCGACCATGGATGAAACCGTAAAAAAAAAAGATGCTCACCATGAAGAAAGAAGCAACTCACAAAAAAACCACCAATCAAAAGTAGAAAGCCATAGCATTAAAAGCATTGAACGAAGCCATGGAATCCATACTGGAGACAAAGGGAGAAGCTAGGCTTGGAAAAGAAAGGTCAACAGCAAAGGTCAGGAAGAACCCACAGCAGATTAGAGGTAGAGAAAACTACAAAAGCTGCAACAAACTAAGAAGAAGTTAGCTAGTTAATAAAAAGCCCACACCATGAGTAGAGGTCTATGCAATGAAGGAATCTGCTACTAATAGAAGACATCCCACATAAATGACTGCAAGCAGCCACCTTTGGAAGAGAGAAAGTGCAATTAAAAGGAGCCAAGGATGCCATATTAAGGAAGCTCCACTCTAAAATAGGGACTTCCATGCATAGTTGAGACAAAGAAAAAAAAACAAGTTCATAATGAGCAAATAGGAGGTGTCCATCAGGTAAAGTTGTCCCATGTATAGAGGTAAAAATTTGCAGGAAGAGCTCACGTGGGCAGCATGTAATAGAGAAGACCATATGGTTGAAGAATAAAGAAGCCATCATTGCCAAGAAAAAATCCGCAAGAAGCCATAGCACAAAGGGAAAGACTAAAGCTTTATCCCACATTCTTTGTGTGGGGATATCTTTAGTTGTTTAAATACCATTATACACATATAGCATTGTGAATTAAAGATGAAGGCTTTTGGAAAGGCTATGGCTTATACATGGGGGTCCCCTCCGTGTCCAACTAGCGTGCAAACTAGAATATAATTTTAAATGAAAGTACTGATATTGGATGCACCAAAAAGTTGAAGAATTTGGAAAGTCGCTATGGTGCTTATCAAAAAACCAAAGAAAATATGGCAAGCGACTTAGCGACCCACCAGAAAACCTTAGAATCTAGCAAGTGCTAATATGAGTCCTACCTAGATGTCTCCAACAAACCAGAAGCTGTCAAGTGACACCCCTTGAGTGGTTAGAGTAAGATGTCAAAAAAGGAGGCCAGAATTCAGTGATCGCCAAGTTGCGACCGAAAAAGTTGTGAAATTTCAACTAGCGACATGGTGAGTTGTCAAGAAATCTCAAAAATTTAGTGAATTTTGTGACAAAAATGTGGGTCTCACTTGAGTATAGGTGGCAAATCATAGAGTGACAAGTGTTGATTAGCAGGGGTGTACAGTGTAACTGAGCAGTGATGTGGCGATCAAATTTCTAAGGTGCACTAGATTGTGCAACGTGGCAGATCTGAGGGTTCTCATTAACTCACTATGAGAAAGATGCAGGGAAGTTAGTATAGCGACATAGCGAGTATGACATGGCAGTGAGTAGGCATCCAATCAGAAGATGACACGTGTCAAGCTCAGTCAATCCTAGTTTGACCCAAATAGAGAATGGTGGAAAATTCTTGGGAATTTCAAGTGTTTAATATTTTACTATTTTCCTTCAAACTCATGTCAGGTTCATTTAAATAAATTTTGAAACTTTATATAGTTTAAACTTTATAAAGTTTAAATTTTGCAAAATATATGTGGAAGCCATGAACAGAGGGCCGATCTTCAGAAGGCCATAACTAGAGTATTTTCTAGGCAAAATGGGCACTCCAATATACCGTTAGAATTGAGAAGAGCTGAATTTTTCATTTCTAGAGTCAGATTATCCACAGGTGTTCACCGATTCATGTTGTAGGTCAATTTGTAAAATTTGGGGCATTGGTAATAGAACAAGCTAAGTTCTTCATTGATGATTAGAATTGGTTAGAGGATAGTTTTAAATGTTTGTTGCAACCTGAAAGTGAAGAAAATCAACTTGAGGTTATTTGATTGTCTTCTCAAGATCATACTATAACTATTTTTTTACTTTTACCATGATTTCATTTTAACACTAAAATCAGTTACAATCTTTCATCATGACATCTTTGAGATATTTGATGCCTCTAAAAGTGAATTGAAAAGGGATCTGATATGCAGTAAAAGAGAGAGGGTAGAAAGAGGTTTTTCATCTTCTTAGGAAGGATTTCTAAGCGAACACATGTCATCTTTACAATAGATCTGAGTTTTCACTTCTTGCTATATTATTCCCTTTCTTTCTCATTGTACAGGTTCCAGTTTTTTTGTTACTGGAAGACCATTGTGGGTTGGAAATCTTCAGTCCTTTTGTGAGACCACTTTGTTGGATCTAGATCTATGAACAGCAAATGTAAAGATAATATAGATAGTTATGAGATGTTAGGTTGTTTCATGTTTCAATTAAATGCATCTGACTGTAGAGTTTCAAGGAAATGAATACATATGAGAAACAATTTTACTAGTTTCATTCTAGTTCTTGTCTCCTATCTCAGCAATCTATAAGTCTTATGTGGTCTTGGAACAAAGATCTAAGATCCATTTGCATCCCCTTCAGGTTGTATGTTTGATGTATTTTGTTGTTGGACCCAAGGGGCAAGTAAATGCTTGATATGTTTAACAATGTTACTGGTTACTTGAGAAGGATATCTTGTGAGAATGAGATCTGAATGAACACTGATGCCTGAATCATAAGGTGATTAGATAGATTTGATGTCTGGGTATATAAAATATGTCCTAATGTCATAGATGTATATTTTGAATTCATGGGATTGCCCAATGGATTAGGCACTGATCAATTATAGGATCACTTGTTATACTTCTACATATTTGAGGATTTGTTGAAACTCAACATCAATAATCAAATGCTTTTCCCCTTTCATGTTGAAGAGTTATAATAGTATGCCCTCACTTAGCTTATGAGGTTCCTAGATCTACATTTAGCTACTATAGATTGATGTTATTCCATGAGTTATCAGGAGAAATAAGGGTTTTATCTGCTTCATATAAGATTTAGTGTATGCTTTGGTAACCGGTACCATATAAAGAATCTATAGGTATACCCACCTAGGTTTTATAGAGCCTGAAGTGTAGAAGGAGTATAGCCTTATAGTTGGCCTAGTGTCTGGACAGGCATGTTGAAAATGGGAGTTAGCTACCCCTAGATGTGTTTTGTTCTCATTAGAGTAATTGAAAACTGGTAACATTTTCAAACACCAACATCCTCTTCACTTTCTAACTAAATGTCCTTTTTTTTCTTGCCTTTTTCTTTGAGTGAAAATTTAGCTTCAAATGCAGACTCAACATTTTTGGAAGCTAGAACATAATTGTCAAAGTTGTCTAGCTCAAAACCTATCAAGCTTCCTACCAAGGCATCCAAACTTAACTTGTGATTTGGGTCACATCTATTTTCTTGAATAGTAGATACTCTAATTACATAGATAGGAAGCAATATTTTGAGAACTTTACTTTTAAAATGTTCTTCCTTGATTTCTCCTCCAGAAGCTCTGATTACACTAACACTAGCTTTAATTCTTTCCACATATTTGGCAACATTTTCATCTTCTTTCATTCTCATTTGATCAAACTATCCTCTAAAGCTTTCTGCTTTGGCTCTCCTTGCATTTTCATCACTACCATAGATATCCTTTATCTTGTTCCACATATCAAAAGTAGTTTTTTAGTCTTTGATCTCATCAAATTCATCATAGCTAAGAGCAGATGCAATATCAATCATCATGATGTTATGGTTCTTTTTCTCAGCAAGATCTACAACTGACAATGTACTAGTAGCACTTTTGTATTCTTCATCAAGGTATTTGTAGCCTAAATCATTAATGGTTTCCAAATGAAGTCTCATAAGTCCCTACCGTGCTAAAAATTTATCTCTATTTAGCTTTAGAATCTCTCTCTTATAAGACATCCTCATCTTTAGCTTAGGTCCTTGAAACCTTTCTTGCAAGCACCAAAAGCTTTGATACCAATTGTTGGAAATATAGGAGTAACTAAGAGGGAGGAAAATTAGTTACTACTAAAATAAATCCTAGATCTCTTAGATGTCAACAATAAATTTAGACTGAGAATATTTATTACTATTGTTACTCGGTAAACACACACAAAATGTTGTCACTCGATAAATGCAGAGTGTGAATAACTTTTAGTAGATCTTAAAACATTAAAAAAATTTAACTTGCAAGCATAAGAGAAATAACTAAACACATGAGACACTAGGATTTAATATGGAAACCCAATTTGGGAAAAACCACCAATGTAACTAGTTACTATTTTTCACTCTTATGAAGTGAGCCCTATTAAGAGCCAACCCTATTAAAGGCTACAAAACAAATTGTTAGGTGTGACCCTGTTAGAGGATTTAATCACCCTGCTAGGAGTGGCCTTGCAAGAGGTCTTAAAACAACTCAATGTAATTTCCACCTTGTTAGATGATTTCCAACTGGCTATTAAACCAACTCTTGTTAAGAGATTTTAGATCACTACTACAATGGTTAGAGAGTAACAATGAAATGACCTGATTGTGATGCAAATCAATTGTTGAATCTATATCTCCTTTTTTTTCTTAAACTTGATCCTTCCTCATCAAATATTACTTTTCTACTCCACAAGGATACCTACTTATCCTTCAAGTTCACTCCCTCTCTTTTCTTCTTAATTTAATCAGCACACTTGCACACACAATAGAAATCTCAAATTGACCTTTTATTTATACCTTTCAAATTGTCAAATTGACCCAAATAATAACCAATATTCATCATCATAGTCATCTAGAATCAATACATAAAGTAATTAAGGTTCATATGCCAAAATAAGAAAAATCCTTCGAAAGCTGACCCTGCTTGGTAGAAACTAACTTTGGAATGATTTTCTATGTTAACCAATAGAAGCTCAGTTAATACTGCAAACTTGAAAAAATCCTTTGGTGACTAAGTGAACTCAATGAATACTAAATCTATCCAACTTTCCCTTCGTTAACCGAGTGAGCTCAGTTAACACTCTTTTCTGCTTCAATTCCTTCGACACCTGAGTGAGTTTGGTAGACACTCTCATCTATTCAGAGTAAACATATGAATGCTTAGTAGATAATAAAAACTATCTTCACTAACCAAGTGATCTCAATAAGCATTATCTATCAATTGATATGACATTTGTGTAACATCAAAGACAACACACAATTAATCAATTGTATCTAATATGTGCCATATGGACTCTAATGATGTGGCAGCACTAAATTTGTTAGAAATTCTTACATGGGTCATAAACTATGGTTTTCCCTTGATCATTTGATTTTCCAAGATCAATCCTTATCACTATGTCATTAAGAAAAAGTGTATGACAAAAATACATAGTGAGATAGTGATAGTGTGACATGTGTCTCAATGGGCTCAAGTGGCAACTAAGTAGTGGTGGTTAAGTTCATAGTTTTGCACGGTCACATGTATCTAATACTAGTTGGATATTATGTTGTGATGATGTGATAAAGTAAGATTTTTGCTTTGCAGTATCATAGGTTAGATAAATGTCAAAGCCCTAACTATGGTGATGTTATGAGATGCCAGTTTCACATCATCACCTAGTCATGGAAGTTAATGAGAAATGTTGAAGACAAGCTATGAAGCAATGATAGATAGTTACTCATAGTTTTTCAAGGAATAACAGCTAATGAAAAAAGTTAACTCTGAAGCTAAGATCTTGAGTAGTAAAGGTCAAACATGAAACATAAGTTGAATGATGGTGGGGTGGTATAATGGTAGAATATAATTGTTCATGTGGAAAAGCTTGAAGATTGACTCTAGTTGACCAATGTCATGGATGACTTGGTTTGATAATAACAAAGAAAGCAAATCTTTAATGGTGAATTTGATCTTCTTGATCACCTTCAACTACTTCCATAATTCTCTGTTCTTGATAAATGCAAAGGATACTCCATCGCTACCTGGTTATCCATCTACCTAGTCAAAATGTTAATGGTCATCGTTTCTATCTTCTCTTGAGGTTCTATTTGATAAATAGATATGATTTTCCTATATCTAGATGTGTACCATGATCAAATCCTTGTCCATATTTTTAGTGATTGTCCTCTACAGTCTTAAATACATTTTTCAAGTTTTTCTTTAGGTTAGAAGCTATATGAGTTATGCTTGAACTATAAAAGCAAATTTTGTAACCCTTTTTAGGGTTATTTTTTCTCTGATTCAATAACATTGTATCTCTATGCTCTTCTACTATAATTTCCTTTGCCTTTGAGTTAATATACTCCTCTCACTATATCTCTTTCTTCCATTAATAAACTATGCAATATCTTCATGCCTTTGTGTTAATGTATTGTCTTCATTTCTCAACTGAATGATTATATCTACTTGGATTTTTGAATTATATAAAGTGAAGTCTCTTTCTTATATAATTCTTTTATTTTTTGATCTATATATAATTGTTGGATTAATCAAGGATTGAATTTGTATACTTTGAGGTTACATTGATGAATTGTACATTCTTGGGTAGAGATAAGGTTGAACATACTATTTGGTGTATCACCTCCCTTTAGATTAGATTAGGTAGTTTTCTTTCATGCATTCCTTCTTCATTTTCCTCTTAAGAAATAGTTAGGTGCATCCTAATAGTAAGGAAGTCAACCTTCTCTAAAGACTCAATTTCATAGTTCAAATCCCATAGCTTGGAGATTGTTTCCATGTTACACGAGACTACCTTTAGGTAAGAATTTAGGCAAAGGTACAAGCTTTTGTGTCAATAGACACTTTAGTTTGCATCATCATTTTAATCTTGGTTGACTTAATTGTCGAAGGGCTAGACATTCTTGTCAATTTTCTCAAATAATAGGGTAGTGATTGTTGCATTAACTTCATCTGCATTTACTTCATATTACATTGGTCTTAACCATGCAACTCTTGGTAATACTACTTATGCATATGTGAAATTAGTGCCCACCATAAAATAAATATCTTCATAATAGTGGTCTACAACTAATTTTGGAATCCTAATTTGGTTTTTTATCTTCCTTTTAAATTCTTTAAAGTAATCATTCATTATGGTTTTGAAATTTTCACTCAATTATTCAATAAAATCATTTATTTTCTCATTTATGGGTTTGGTTCTATACCTTACAATAGTTCCAATAGTGGGAAATGAACTTTCTACATAGAAAAATATACAAACTAAGAATGATCCAAACTTACATGATGTATTCTTGACTTTCCTTATCACTCCAAGATTTTTAGACAACTATTTAAGTTATAACTCAACATGGTTGTAGTTGTGGTCTTTCTTCACAATCTTGTAACCTAGGTATATTGGTATACATAGAATATTGTCTAGTTGGCTTGACTGATTGAACCAATGTGCTATCACATGCACAATAAATCTAACAACATGATCCTCAAATCTATCAATTGACATTACTTGGTCATTCCACTTGGCCTTTGTCTTATTTTCAATTATGTTCTTTGTTGTACACCTCATTATCTTTGCCTGATCTAGGGTTGGATAACATATCACTTGGTGGATTATCACCTTGTTAATCTTTATTGGTTCACCTTCTAACCAAAATTTCATGTCATGTACTCTTCTTAGTGCAATATTTATCCATTACACTTTAGAAACCTTTGGAAATGCTAGGGCATGAGTAAGCCCTTTCTCAACAATGATCATGTTCTTATCTCCCACAATTCCATTTTTATATTGTTTATCATAGGTATTTCACAATTTTTTATCTCCAATCTCTCCAACCTTACACATGTAACATGAATGAACATCATGTACCATTAATACTTTGGGTAGGATTGATGATAGAGCACCTAATGTGTCTCTAATCATCACAATATTAGGGTATGCCTTATACTTTGGTGGAGGATATTGATCATTCCTCACAATTTTTACATTACTTTCCTTCAACATCTTTGTGACAGATGTAGACATGGAAGATACCATTTTAAAAATAGGGGTTTGAAATGTAATATCAACAACTTCTCAAAACAAATACAATTAGTACTTCAAGTTTGACTTACTTCATTATTCTTTTTGTTGATGGCACACTGAGATTCATACAAACTTTCATTGAAATTGCTTTTGAATTTCCTTGAATCACTCGAAATATTAAAAATTATCTAGTAAATAAAAATAAACTTCAAAAGTTAAAAATAAACCTTCATTCTATCAAACTAGGTTTATAACAAACGTGTTGTATTGTGTTAGGTGAATTACTACTATCTCTTCTTTCACATGAAATTTTGTTCACACTAATTTCCTTCCATCACTCAATTTTCATTTCCTTTACATGCTTAGCTTTGTCAACATATCAACTTGGTTTTGCATGAAATCTCATCTCACATAGAAATACTTGGTCATTGTAGAAAATAACACTAATACTCAACATATACTATGTTTATGAAATCTTTTTCTCAATTCTTTTCTCAAATTTTTCCTACTGCATCTTGATTTATATAGATATAGGCTTTTAATCATATCTCTTTTAAGGAAAAGTATATAATTTTTCATTGAAGTGAGTAGCTCCTTACATACCTTCTTTGCTTAGTTAGAAGTAGTGTGATTACCTAATCCATTGGATTGGGTTATCTCAGCTTCACTTATCTACTACTTCTAGCTTCTACTTTCTTTCTCCATGTTTGATTCATCTCTTTCTTTCTTTTGCTCCACATAAACTTTTCTTTTTCTCTTGATGTGTTCATTGTTTGGTGTTGTTGTTCAAGTCTTGCAATTCTTATTGACATGTCCTACCTTGTGATAACTAAAACAAACTAAGATCCCATTTAACCATTTATTTTAATTTCCTCTAAAATGTGTCCTAATACAATTTTGTGGGATGTGACCATATTATCCACAATAATAAAAATTATACCATTTATTTGTAGGAGTAGAAAAAGAGTAAATTTGCAGAAATGAGAGAACCACTAATCTCATATAAAACTATGTAAATAAATCTAATCCAAATATAAAAGCCATTTGAAATCAAAAGAGATTAAAACAAGAAACCCCCTTTCAAATGTTGCTCTTATGCTCTCCTTTCTTCTCCATAAATTTTAATTTTTTGTAGCTCTTGATGTTGAGAATATGTACCTATAATTTGAAAGCAAAGTTGATAGAAGAATGACAAGATAATGTGATAGAAGAATGATGATAATGAGAATACTAGGAGAATGTGGTTGGAAGAATGTGGTTAACCAAAACAAGTGCGAAGAAGCTTAATTTATAGGATTTCAAAGCCAAATTAAAGAAATTGAAAGAAATAATAGAAAAGAGAAAGATGTCATAATCATGTGTGAATTTTAGAAATTTTCTATGAAAAAGAAATGGAATTGGAAAATTATGACACAATATGAAAAATTATGGCAATGTAAAAGAATTATGCATAGAAATGTGTAAGAAAAATGGAAGAATGCATAGAAAGATGTAAGATGTGTAAGCTAAAATTTAGGAAAGTGTAAGAGTGAGAAATTTTGAATTTTAAAAACTCATAATTCCCTCTAAAGTGGAAATTATAAATTATACAATTAGAAAAATAGAAAATGAAAAAATGAGAAATTAGAATTAGAATTTAGGAAATTGGAAATTTCCATAATTCATGAAAAAAGAATCAATTAATTAATAAAGATTAATTAATTGAGAAAGGTTAAAAAAGAGGAATAATTAATAAGAGGGTATGAGGTTAAATGATTAAGACATAGGAATAGACTATGGGTTATCTAATCCTATAGGAGAAATTAAACCAAATTGAATAGCCAAGATAATGAAATAAATGCAAGATAATCCCCTTAAAGGATTATGATGAAAATACAAATCAAAAGTGATATTATTGGATTGAACCAAAGAAATAATCGAATGAAATAAATGATGCTAGATCAATGACATGAAATGATGACTTGTTAAGGACACATGACAAGGGTTGATGACATATGACATTTAATGAACATTGTAAATGCCACAAGATTGATTGAAATTGATTGATAGGATTCATCACAATAACATCAACAAGACATAGTCAATGCTATTAAATTGATTGAATAAGGACATGATTAGATATTGAAGGACTCAACAATATCGAGGGTCAAATTGACGAATAATGATGATATGCCAAGGACACATGACATATATTGATGAATGTTGATAAAGCATTAAAGGACATAACAATGTCTAAAGGATCGATGATAATAAGATGATATCGAAAAAAATTTAAATTGATTTTGAGATTATCTGCATTTTGATTGAATGATGATCAAGTTGGCCAAAAGATTAAAGTTAGTGAAATGAGAAAATGGGACAAGTTAGGATGTAAAGGTGATGAAAGAGTAGGCACAAACCATTTTTTAATTTCTATCGTATCATAATCCCAATTGTTAGAATTGCCTTGCTTAAGTGTATGTATTTTCTTTTTAGATGCCCAGTTGGATTTTTCCTTTGATCTTTTTTCTTCATCTCTATGTCCATATTTGTGATATTTGTAGCAATTACCCTCAAATATAGGTGTTATAGGTGTATCACTTACTTTTTACTTGCATTCATGTGCTTGGTGTCCTTGTTTCTTGCAATTAGTAATTACCAGTAAACTTAGGCTTATGATTTTTCTTGCCAATCATGCTTCTACAAATGTTTGTTCTATTTCCAAGTTTTCCAGAATGATAGCATGTAGGGTTTCCTTTTAGGTTTTCATTTCTTTTCTCTCCACTCTTGGATGATTATCCTTCTTTAGTAGATGAATAGTGCTTGATATGTCCTAGTCTAGAGGTGTCACTAGGTGTTCTTGGTGATCTCGTCAGTTCTTAAAAGTATCTTATAGCTTGACTTGGTTTATTCATCATCTCTATTACTTCCTTCTCAGATCTAAGTTTAGTCCTTAGATATGCAATCTTTGTGATCTTTTTTTTTAGCTCTTAATTTGCAAGTAGAAATTAATTCATCATGTCCAGTTGATTATCTATAATATTGTGCATATCAAATGACCTTTCATCAAGTCTGGTGGCCATTTGTCTTTTATCTTCTTCTTCCATGACTTTTTATTCTTTAGCTTCATGTTTTGTTTATTCAATTCACATAGCCTTACTAATTGGATTTTATGTTCTCTCTTCAATCCTCTAACTTCTTCATTTATAATGTTGTTCTTCTTCAATAGTTTTGTTACTGCTACATCACTTTCACTTGAATTACTATCTTCAAACATTCCTTTAGTGTCTACTTCTTGGTATTGTGTATCATTTTGTTGAATGTCCATATATTTCTTTTTCTTTAAGGAATTCTATCACTCCTCTCTTTATGCTTCAAGTTGTTGTAGTATGATCTAGATATCAAGCATCTAATTTTGAATGATTTTTCCCAATTTGCAAGCCTCCATCTCCAAGATCTTAACTCTCAAGTTGTTAGACTTCTTCTAAGAGAACAAAGCTCTGATACCAATTGTTGGAATTCTTATTTGGAAGTAAGATACTAAGGGTGGGGTGAATCATGATTTGCAAAACTTTTAACTCCTTGAAACAAAATAATAGATTAACTACATTCACTACTAATCCATCTCATATATTAGATCATATACCATGTAATCATAAGCTGTAAAATTGAAATATATCTAAGTATTTATCACATCCATCAATATGAAAATAAATGTAAACACATCTTCTAGGGTGAAGGTGAAACTGGGGTGGGGATGACACCAACAAATATTCACTACTATAATAATAAATTTATCTTGTTAGAGACACATCTGTGATCACTTATGATGATCTATCCTATGAGGGGTATGCTTTGTCAAAATATTTATAATATTATTAATTCTACCTTGATTAATTGATTTAAAATTATAATGAAGTAAGCACTATGTTAGGAGATCTGAATAGGTCTATTAGGACCACTATGTTAAGAGATTTACATTGATCCACTTGTTAGAATGTCTCAGTACCTGATCCTTTGGTTATCACTTTATTCCAAATTACATATCTCCTATTTCCTTGTCTAAATTGATCTCCTTATCTAATATTTTATGTTGTGTCCTTCATTGATAGATTGCTCTATCTTATCTTTGTCTCTATTATCAAACTTAGTTTTCCTCACTGTGCCCTTGACCTTCTTGTCCATGCATGGTCAACTTTATAATTTAGGTCTTGAAACCCCCTTAAATAGAAAACTAGAGAAGGTTCTAGATCAAGATCAATGATCCAAAATTCTACCTTTTGCCACTTATTCCTTCCAATTTTTTGATTGATTATTCTACCTTCCTAGGGATTGATGCCTTTTAATAAAATACATAATCATCTCCTTAGTTGTCTCTAAAATATCCTTAGTTGTCTCTAAAATCCATAAATCTTCCATAAAAGTCATCAAAAGTGATTTACATAAGTTTTTGTGCCATCACAAACACATATGCCAAAACTAGTTTACATGGTACATGAATATCCTGACACTCAGTCACAACTAATATTCATGATGTCACTTGGATTTTATATGTTTGATAGTAACTAATTCACTTGGCATAAACTATATTCATATTTGTTAGGTTCATTATCCTTTACTTATCATATATTATGACTTGCTCTATAGTGGTGTTCTCAAAAACCTTAGACTTCCTCAATGTGTAATGAAAATATAAACAAGTCCATGAAACTTGACCTTCATGAGGTGGCTCAGTTAGAGTGATGACCGACCAATGTTGCCTAGAAAATTTTGGACACTAATAGGAAAAAAGACTTAGAGATCAACAATATCGTGCATAGTAGTAGATTTGGGTTACAAATTATGAAGAAGGATCATAGCTACAACCTATTTGAGCTACAGTTGATCCAATTAGCAAAAAATCGTAGAGACATCAAGAAGGAAAAGAATACCTCGTGTAAGTTTTTTTCACTTTTAATGTGAGTATTATTTTATTTGAAAAAACAATTTCCTACTATTAGAGAAGTTGTGTAGGAAAAATCTAGATATGTAACTGAGAAATAGTTACATTAAGCAACTAGGAGAGAACATTATAACTATTTTGGATGGATATTTTGAGGAATTTAAAGGAAAGATGAAGAATAGAATGATAATCCCAAAATTCATTTGTTGATCATTACTATCATCACCTTTTCTTCATGGTTGATATTGACTACACCTATGTCCAAGCTATAATACCAAGGGTTTCATAGTTGAGGCCTATGTAGTATGAAGTTAATGTTGATGAGATATTTGCAATATTTACTACTTTATTGGCTAATTAAATACATAATAATTCCAAGCCATTTAGTGCATATGAAACTACCAAGATAAAGATATTTTTGCAAACTAAAGTTCCCAAAATGGATAGGAAAAGAAAGAATATCATTGTAGATCTTGAATGTAAACTTGGAGAGGTGCTCCTATAGATCATAGAAGGTAAAGGAGAAGATCAAGAGATTGAGGAAAATGAAGAGTATGAATCTAAAGTAAATAAATTGGTGGTTATCGAACCTCAAGCACCAAAACAAAAATAAAATAGTAATTTTAGATCCTAAGGTCAAGAGAACTCTAAAGAAAGAGGTTACATCTCCCTCCTCTACACCTCAGAGAAGAGAAACTAAACAAGGATCTAAGGAAACATCTCCTACAACTATCAAGCCAAAGAAAGGTATAGTGAAGATTACAAATCCTATTAAGGGAAAGTCCCTAACAAAGAGAAAACCAGTAGCTAAAGAATTTGAGAAAGGTAAAAAGAAGTGATCAAAGAGAAATCTAGTAGTAAAACCTAATGATGAAGAGGAGGATGATGAATTGAAAAGGACTTAATTTGATGATTTGAGAAGATTTCAAATTGTTTCCAAGCAACCTCCTCAAGACATTGAAAAAGCATGTAACATTATTAGAAATACAACAAGTATTTCATGTTTCCAACTTGTAAAATATGAATCTTTAGATAAAAGTGATAAATAGAAGGTTGAGCAAGTAGTTTGGATATGATAATAAAGTTTGAGTATGTACCTATCAAGTTGGGTAAGGCTATCCTAGAAGAATTGTATAATAAAATGGATACAAAATTGAAATGGTCATGGATGGCTAAAAGAAAAATTAGAGAAACAACATTACCTCAAACAATGCCAGATTTAGGGAAGACACACATGTCTATAGCCCTAAGGGATTATGCCAAGAAATTTGTGCCAAAACTAAGGGGCTAATAAATTTTGAAAAATAAAATTGAAGATGTAGTTTAAGAAATAAAATTAGTTTGGAAGAAAGTATTTGAGTTGTTAGCTACAGTATAAAAGGAAGAAAAGGAGAAAGAATAGGTTGAATTAGACAATAAAGAAGATTTTGATGAGCCTCAAAATTTGGAAGAAGAAATAAGGAGAAAGGTAGAGAAGAGTGAACAACAAGATGTTGTCACTATTGATGATATACATGAGGATAGACAAATAAATATCTTTATCAAGAAAGATCTAAAGAATAACACATTTCTCAAGGAAACTTCATATAAACCTCTACCATGCATCAATCTAGTTTTGACACAAGTGCATGATTACCCTAGGACTAATAGTGCTCTGACTATTGACTTTGGACCTAATAGTTCTCTAATGAATATAGTCATAGTTGAAGAAAAGAGCATACAAGGTGTAAGAGTTGAGGAATGGGAAAAGTATATAACTACACTTCTACATCCACCACCCAAAGCCAACCTTTTCATTGACAAAGAAGAAGAAGAGGAGAAAGAGATAGTAGATAAGTCTACAACTAATTCCTCAAAGCCTCATGTTGAAGGAATAAAGGAGGCTATGCCACAAAGGATTGAGGAAAATTAGAAGCCTAAAGACTAAGAGGTAGTTCAAGAATTAGTTAAATTTCCAAGTATAGTGCCCCTACTAACTTAAAAAAACTACTATTACACCTAATCAATAGGTTTTATCTACTTAGAAGGAGATAAGTGTTGATGAAAAAGTAGAATAGATGCCAAAGCCAAGTGATGAACTTACACCATTACAGATAACCTTGTCAAGCTCAAGCACACCAAAGGTGAAGAAGATCAAGAAGAAGATCAAGTGATTTGGAAAGCCACTAAACTAGATGAGGTGATAGTGATTCCCAAGTTTTATTTTGACAATATGGCATTTGATCAAATACAAATTTTGCAAGATGTATTACTCAAAAAGAAAAAGCAAGAATAAATGAAAAGATAACATTAGCAAAGGCAAGTACTCCATGAAATTAAATATTTCTTTGTTGGTGTATTTGAGATTCAGATATTAATGAGAAAATACCTATTATAGATTAATTAGTTTACATTTTTGTATAAGGTCAACAATGATGATCTTGAGGTAAATGAAAAGATAATGAGGTGTTCTTAAAATAAATTTGAGACTAAAGTTTTGGAGAAAGTCTCAACAAAAATTACAATTAAGATGGTTGAAATTTCTACCCTTGTACATAATTTAGAGGAAGTTATAAAAAATGTGCATTATTTGTTTAAGATTCTTTGTTATGTAGAATTGTTTACCAATGAAAATGACTAGTCGATTGGCAAGCTTCAACCAGATTTAAAGTCAACAAGATATTCTTTGAGCCTAGACGCAAGTTCAAACTCCATTCATTTTAATAGATTGACTTTTGCATGAGGGGGACTAGCTAAGTTAATGGATAAAGCTAGAAACATAAGAGAAAAAATTATCTTTATTCTATCTATTTTGATGCCTCATTTGGAGGTCATATAGAGAGAACAAATAGTTGGACAATATTTTTTGACCCCAATACACCCAAATTCATGAGTGCTAAAAATAAGGGGGAAATTAGATGATATATATACAAGGGAGAAATAGAAATAGATGAAGTTGAAGATCCAAGGTATGACATACATGATGTAATGAAGTCTTTATGAAGACAAATTCATAGTCTAAGGGGGAGTGTTATTTTGTAATTCTAAATGTACTGATCAGTCATGGAAATGTATTTTTTCCACTAATGTCAAAGGGGGAGATCATTGATCTCCAAGTCATGTTGACTACCAGCACCAAACACTTAGTCATTTCCTAGGAATATTTGGTTGGTCATCACTAAGACCAAGCCACTCAAGGAAGGTTGAATGATAGATTTGAAATTGTTCACATTTTAGTTTGAGTTGAGAAAGTCTTAGGTTTCCAAGAATCCAATTATGTACTGAATGACAGTTTATGCTAAGGAAGTCAGAAGACACCAAGCTAAATAGAGTTAGTTCATGTTGACCTACATAGTTAGTGACAAGCACTGAAAAGTTGAGTGACAACATGAGTATTAGTCATAACCGAGCATCAGAGTGCTCTTATGCCAAGTAAACCAATTTTGGTATATGCATTTGGAATGATACAAACACTTATATAAACCATTTTGGATGAATTTTATACATGTTTTAATGATTATTGAGAAAACTAAGGAGTTTTTAATGTGTTTTATAAGAGATCATTAATCCCTATGCAAGGTGTATAACCAATTAGAAAAATAGATAGATTAAGCAGAAAAAGGGAGAAATTTGAATCATTGATTATGATCTAGAACCTTCTATAATTGGTTATTTAAGGAGGGTTTTAAATTCTAAATCAATGAGACAAAGATAGAGAGTGAAGAAATAAGTGTGTGTGCGAAAGAGGTTATGTTTCATGGTTAGAAGAAAATAGAAAACAAAGAAACCAAGAGGTGAAAGATATAACAAATTTTATAAGATAGGAGATCATATCAAAATTGGAAAGAGAAGATCTATAACCAAGCATCATAGTTCTTACTAAAGGATCAAGTACTGATACTATAAACAAGGAGTCTATTTTCTACCCTTTAATTTTTGGACATGATAGATACATTCTAATAAGTGAATCAAGGAAAATATCTTAATAGAGTGGTCATAATAGACCTGTATAATTCTTTTAATAGAGTGCTCACTTAGTTATAAGTTTAAATCCTTTAATCAAGGTAGACTAAATAATTCTTGTAAGCTCTTAGTACAGTAGACCCCTCACAGGGTAGATAACTAGAAGTGATCAAACATTGTAGCCTTAATAGACATAATTTATTGTTATAGTAGTGAAGATTTGTGGGTGTCATCTCCACCCCAGTTTTACCTTCACCTTATGGAGGTTCTCCAAGTAACCAAATATTTTTTGTTATGTGTTTTCATTTACTTTCATGTTTATGGATGTGATAAAAATTGATATCTATGTAAATTTATGGTTATATGATTCATGATGTTGATATGAAATGGGTTAAAGATGAATGGATTTGATCTATTTCACGAAGATAAAAGTTTTATATATTATTTTCCCAATAGACTTCCAACACTATAGTCTCTAATAACTTGTGTTCTTTCTTCACCTCACTAAAGTACATGATGCTCTTTGTGCTATATAGATGCCCTCTCCTCTTCTCAACACAATTTTTTCCATTGAAATGATTTCTCCCTGAATCACTTTCCTTTACTATATCAAATTCTACTTTAGCTTGGGTCTTCAGACTCTTTGTCTATTCATTCAAAATCTAACCCTCTCTCCTTCAACTTCATTTTTCTTTATACTTTTCTTCTTTACTCTCTTGGAAGCTTTGATCTAGGAATTCAAAATTTTAATTTCCTTCTCATTACCAACTTAGCCACCCATTCTAGTGGTGCATCACTCTTATCAAGTTATGGAATTTTTCTACAAGATTCATGGGTTTCATGTATTTTTAGTGACTTAAATATGTTATAAAGAATTAAAAATTTCTTTCAATTGTTTATCAATCATTTCTCCTATCACCATTAGATGTGATGTTGAGTGCACTCTTTACCCTCTACATGACTAGGTAGCTACAAGTATCCTGCTTCATGCTATTTATCCTAACTCATCTTACTACTCTATTTTTTGTTCCTATTACTTGGCTTCTTTATACTTGTGTGGACTTACCTTATCACACTTAGAATGTTAATGTCTTAGTAGATATATAATTTCTAGTATTTCTACTAGGCTTATCATCATTTCTCCCTTACCTTGTAAGTTAGGGTAACACATTAGTGTGTCTTACTAATTGTGTCAATCTATTGATCTAGATCCCTTTTATTATGTGTCCAATGATGAAAACACCTTTGATGATCAAGTCCACTAGTTTTTCTATCAGTTCATCTTCAACACATTAGGCCAAAAATCTCCCCCCTTGGCATTGATGGCAATACTTAGTCATTTTTTCATTTTTTGTATCAAGTGTGTGCAGTCATCTTCCTTCCTTCCTCCATTATCTCTCCCTAAGATAGTGCATTTTCATGATTTGGTCTTCTATGGAACATTTCCTTCCTCTCATAATCTTCCCCTTAGATAGCAATGCCAAAGATCCATCTTTACTTGTCAATATCTATCATGACTACTCCTCTATGTATTAGTCCTTTATTCCCATCAATTTACTTGAAGCATTATGTGTTCTTTGATCATGAATCAATGTTTCCCTAGCTTGGTTTAATTTAGGCTAGAAAAGGGGAATACCCCTAACCTTTCTCTCAAGTACTCAAACACATCTTTTTAAAGAGGATTGGTGAACATATAAGCTAATTTTGTACTTGTTGGCACATAGCCTCTTTTACTTGTGCCAATTCCCTTAGAAAATGGTACTTGATGGATAAGTCCTTAGTCTTTGAGTGCATGACCAAATTTTTGGATATATTGATAGCGCTAGTATTATAATTGTTGATAATACCAATTCCTCCTTTTTTTCTTTGATTCCTTCAAGTCGTTGGTTTTTGTAGACAATTTAAGCATTAATTCATAGATGTAATAGCATATCTTGCTTCATTGGTGGTTATTATATGAAGTTCTAATTCTTTCTAGTCTAGGTCATCATCCTTCCTCAAAGAAAGAATGCACCTCCAATTGTGATCTTCTTTTCATCTATGTCTCATTCCCAATCAACATCGGTAAAGATACTAAGCTCAATGTTGTCTTTGCAAGGATACCATAGACCTTATTCTTTAGTACCATTTAGTTACCTAAAGACTCTCTTCACAACCAACATATGTGACTCTTTGGGTTGGATGATACTCTAGCATCCAACCCAACCGCTTATGCTATGTCTTCTTGGCTACATAGAAAATATTGTATTTTATTTATCATTAACTAGTAAATTGTCATGTTCACTTCAGGTCTCTCATCCTCCTTTAATAGCTTGTGTCCAAATACCATTGGATGTCTATTAGTCTTAAAACTTCCATGCCCAATGTTTTAAATATTTCTTTGACACACATTGTTTACCCTATGAAGATACCCACTTTTATTTAGGATAATTTAAGTCCAATGAAGAACTTGATTACTTCTATCATAGACAATTCAAATTTATTCTTCATGGCTTTAGAAAATTAAACACTTAGTTTTTCATCTCCACCAAATATGATATAATTTACAAAGATCTCTATAATTAGGAGACTTGTTGCTTTCTCTAGCTTCACATATAAATTATAGTTATCATTGGTCCTTACAAACTTTATCTTTATTAGGTATGAGTGTGTCCTCTCATATCGTACTCTTAGTTCCTTCTTTAATCCATATAGATATTTTTTTAGTCTATACACTTGGTTCTTTCCTTGTTCATTCTCAAGTCCCTCATGTGTCACAATGTAGACCTCCTCTTCTAGAACTTCATTTAGGGATGTAGATATTATGTCCAACTGATACACCATGAAGTTCTTGTGTGTAGGAAATGCTACAATTATCCTAACTCCTTTCAATTTGGTCATTGGTATGAATATTTCTCCATATTATATGTCTTTTTCTAGTTAATATATCTTACAAACTAGTTTATCCTTGTTATTGACCACTTCTCCACCATTATTCGTTTGTTGTAAAATGCCCACTTTGTGTCAATTATGTTTTTTTCAACAAGTTAGGCTACTAAAATCTATGTGTCATTTTTCACTATCTAGCCAATTACTTCTTCCATGGCCTTCCCCCAATCTTCATCCTTTAGTGCTTCTCTTGAAGCCTTAGGCTCTATGCATGAAAGTAAACTTATTGTCTCTCTCACCTTTCTTTTGGTTGTGACTCCAACATCCTTGTCTCCAAAGATCTAGTCTACTAAGTGATGTCTACTCAGGTACTTAGCTAGCACTAAATCTCCTTTAGGTACTTCTTCCTTATGCTATTTAGGTATAGATTCTTCTTATCAAATCAACACAACTTCTTGTGTAGGTTATACCTCAACTGACACCCTTTACATTGTATCACTAAGTGGAATGTACTCAATTTTTTTGTAGTCCTCTAGTCCCTTCTTTTGTCTTCCTCATAATTCTTTGATAATCCATCCACCTTTACATTATTGAGCTCTATACTTTGTTTATCTAAGGATTCAAATACCTATAAGCTTTGCTCTTGGTAGATTATCCCAAAAATATACCTTCACCACTTTTAGGTTCAAACTTCCCTTGGTATTCATCACTCTTGATATAAAACCTGCTTATGAATCCCTTGAAGTAGTTAATGGGCTATGTGTGACCAAACCATAGCTCATAGGGTTGCTTCTTTATCCCTTTCTTTACTTGTACCATTTTAAGGTGTATAATTTGTTCTTACAACCTCTCTCCATTAGATTTGTGCAACATTGTTTTGGATCATTGATGTTATAGCATAATTTATAATTGTTAAATTTCTTCTTTTAGTGACACCATTATATTATGGTGTTCTAGGAGCTTACATTTTCCTTCTAATTATATGTTCCTTATGGTAACCTTCAAATTCTTCTGAGGTGAGCTCACCTCCATGGTCTAATCTCAAGCACTTCAATGCCCTAATAGTCTCTCTTTCTACCTTTTCCTTGTACACTTTAAACATGTGAAAGGTTTTTGACTTTTCTTTTAAATAAACATTCCATGTCATTATAGAAAAATTATTAATTAAAACCATAAATTATCTAGCTAAACTATTTATCCTCATGGAACCATGCAAGTCATTATGCACTAGATCTAATACATGTTCTAAATTAAATGACTTGCTTGAAAAATTTGAGTTTGCCAACTTTCCTAGTTAACAATCCTTACACATCACATTGGTAGGTTTGGTGATTGGGGCGTAAACCCCTTACACAATTATTAATTCCTACTTTGATAATGCTTCCAAAATTAGCATGACATGGCCTCCTATGCCATAACCAACTATTATAATTTCTAGCTACCATGCAGTTATCACTAGAAAATTTAAGGTAAAAAGGTTACCACTTCTTTGTTCTCCTATAACTAGTAGCTTGTAGGTCTCATTAAATATTATGCAAGAACTTTTATTGATATCAAACTAGTGGTATTTCTCCAATAGTTGAGTCATGATCAACAAGTTTTAATTTAATCCCTCTACTAGATACACATCTTCATAGGTTGATGCAGGAGCATTGATGAGACCAAAATTTGCCTTTATTTTATGATGTTTAAGATACTTTGTTGATACTCTATTTATCTTTGTTAAAACATTTGTGGACATATGTTTACCAAACCTATGATAAACCTATGGGGTAGAAACTATGCTATCTTTTGCTAATATTATACATAGTATGTAGTATTTCATATAGTTATCAGAATGTGTGTTCTTATATTTGAATTTAATTCGATATAAAATTATTTGTAAGAATTTTTTGTGTTATAACTAACCTATTAATGAAAACTAAAAGATGATTGGAGGAATTCAAAAGATAAGTGTCAAATGCATTTAAGGAGAAGAGAACGCCAAGGAGCAACCATGGAAGAGGAAGTTGTAATGGTTCCAGAAGACATGGCAGCGAGTAAAGAGGAACTATGAAGACTTAATACCTTCTCTACATTTACTCTATAGCGAGTAGATGTTTAGACTTCATTATCTCCACCTTAAGTCATTATTCTTTCTTCTCGCCTTCAATTGTTATCTTCCTATTTTCTCTCTTATAGATTTTAAGCTAGGTCATTTACTTTTTGTTATGGAATAAATTTTGATTTCCTATATATATAGGAATCGACCCAAGTGTGCTAAGTTTTAGAACTAGTTAGAAGAAATAGTTTAAGAGAATAGACTATTAACTTTAATAGTTGTGTTTTTATAGTTCTGTGTTATAATGAATTTCTGAAATCTAATGAAATAGTTTTGGCTTATATCTTGTGTTAGTAGTTTAGAGAAGCCAACCAAGGGGACCCACTTGGAAGGTGGATTAGATTAGGATAGAATAGATTTATTTCCAAGCATTCTTAGTTTCTTAATTAGAAGTTGTGAGTTCCTTCCTATAGCATCACACTTTGTGAATGTTCTTGCAACATATGTGAGAACAATTTTAGTGGATGAGCCAAGTTGGAATATTTGTTATCTTTTCATTGTATTTCCAGTATTCATAGAGCTAAGTGTGTTAGTTTCCTACAGCAATAGTGTAAGTTATTTTCCTTGTATTTTTACTTTCCTCCAGCATAAGCTTAGTGACTCATTAAGAGACCTACTGCACATACTATGCCAACCATTTCAAGTATATGTCCCTAGGTTGATAAGATAAATGCACCTTGTAGTGGGAGAAATAGTCCTTAATTTGAATATATTATTCCTAAGCAAGGCCTAGTGCATGACTATGATACACCTATTGTGAGGTAGGTCATTTTTGGCACTGTTGCCAGGGATGGTGTCAAGCTAGGAGAATTTTTGAGTCATAGATCATAGATTTTTGAAAAAATAGAAATCTCTAGTTTGAAGTTTCTTTCACTAGTGTGAAAAGTTTAATTGCATGCATCAAAGAGGAAGAAGACAAGATGAATAGAGGATCTATTAATTTGAATGAAGAAGTTGAAGAAGAAGAAGATGAGTTACCTTTTGAAGATGCAAGCCCTGTTTTTCCCACAATATCATCATCAAGAGATGAACTAATAGATATACCTGGTCTTCAACCTTTCACTGAAGTATTGGCCAATTTTCTTGATAACACTACTCTGAATCCACCAGTTGTTAATCATCTAGTACCCAATGTCCCTTTTTAGTAGCAACCTTATATTCTGATAACTCTAGTCATGGCACAACCTACTTTTCCATTTCCTCTTCCAAGTCTTGTAACCAATGCTAATCTTAAGAACATACCTCCCACTACTCTTCCAAAGTTTTATGGCCTTGCAACCGAAGACCTTGATACTTTCTTGTTTGAGTTTGACATAATTTGTTGTAGTTTTGACTACAAAATTGATGCCCATAAGCTTAAATTGTTTCCAGCAACATTGAAAGAATCAGCTCTACACTAGTTCATGGGCTTAGGAGTTAATGCAGTAGGAACTTGGGATGAAATGCAAGTTCTATTTTTGAATAAATATAAAGACTATTGCAAAGAATCTAGTTCAAGAGGGGATGATATCTTTAGGATATCACAGAAGGAGGAAGAAACATTGGAAGACTATGTTTCACATTTTTTATACACACTACAAAAGAACCCTCAGCATACATTGTTTGAAGATTCACAAAAGCTAATCTTTTTTAGAGGTGTAAATGATGACTATTTAGAAGAATTGGATGTGATGGCTAGTAGTGATGTATATGAAGCTTCTTGGGATGATCTCAAGAAGATCTATCAAAACTATCCAAGGTCAACCATGAAGAAAGGCCAAGGACCTCATTCCATAGTCACTAAAGGAATCACTCAAGGCATTTTAAAGCTTGAGATATCTAATCTATTGTCAAATTTCAAACAAGATATCATCAATGATGTTGCTACACATCTGGATACAATGACTACAAAGAAGGAACAAGCAGAAGCTAAATTACAACTAGCTGAGTACTATCCTCATTGTTAGAAGCAAAAGAAGGATTGCCAATGTAAACTGGTCACAAGCATCGAGAACCAACATCTTCCAACTAAATACATCAAGATAGATGGAGACAATGAGAAAGTATTCTTTGTTGCTCAACATTGACCATGGGCCCAATGTCAAGGTATGCCTCAGGACCCCTTGTAAAGTTCAAATTCATATGGTAGTCAATGGCAAAGTCATAATTCCCAAGGTCCTCCACAAAATCAATCCAATTGGAACAATGTTGGGCAAAATAACCCACAAAAATTCCAATGGTCTTAGAATTCCCAACCATGCTAGCCTAATCAATAGAGTAACCAATGGCCACTGAACCAACAGAACTAATAGAACTACTAGAAAAACTAGCAGAATCAATGGCAACCACCCCAAGGGAATTGGTAGCCTATGAACCAATGGAAGGGATCTCACCAATGGCCTAACCAAAATACTGGTGCTCCAAAATTACCCCCTCCAGTTCAACAACCTACTTTAATTCCACCACCTACAAATCCTAGACCTCAAAAGCAAACATAGTTACCCACACAACCTCAACCAAATCCAAATAGCCAACAACCATAGTAGCTGATGTATAGTGTTGATACTCAGTAGTATCTTTCTTACACCATGAATGTTGCTAATATACATTTGGGATTTGGTACAACTTTACCAGCACCTAAACCACCTCTTGTAACTAAAATACTAGATTCTCCTACAGCATCAAAACCCTTAGTTGCTAAAATGGTTAACTCACCTAATGTCACCATGTCAATACTAGTTCAACTAGTAGTAGAACCTCCTTTTCTAGAAAAACTGATACAAATGAAACCTAAACAAACTAAGGAACAACCTTTTGACATCATTGATTAGTTGAAAATTATACAAGTCCAAATACCATTATTTCAAGGTATTAAGGACATTCTAGTCTATGGAAAAGCTATTAGGGAAGCCTGCTTGAAGAAATCTAGAAGGAAGAAGAAAGAGCCCACCATAGTCCATGTTGTGGGACAATTGGCTGACATCATGCTAGGGAATGTGATTACACCAAAATACTCTAATCCAAGAAATGCAGTAGTGAATGTCAATATAAATGGTCAGTTTGTTAAAAATGCTTTAATAGATCTCGGAGTTGCTATAAATGTTATGGCCAAAGATACCATGAAGAAGTTACAAATAGAAGGACTAAGGGCTACACCAACAATTCTACAGCTTGCAAATAGTTCCACTATCACCCCTGATGGGATGATAGAAAACATAGTTGTAACCTTAGATTCTCTAGAGTATCCTGTAGACTTCATGATTTTGTCCCCTAAAGTTAATCTATCTGGTTACCTTGTCATCTTAGGTAGACCATGGTTAGCCACAGCTGATGCAAATATAAGTTACAGATTAGGGAATATGACCATATCAAATAGCCAAGCAACAAAGCAGTTTGATTTATATCCTCCAGCCCAACCATTACCAAATTTGAGTACATATGTTTGGCTAGGTTTAGGAGATGAAGAAGAAGAGTTATATTCAATAGTATAACTCATGATGTTGCATAGATAGTCTTTTCTAAAATTGCAAGAGGATGATTCAATACTTTAGAGTATCCTCACTAACACTTGTGCAGTAGAACAACATGTATCTGAAAGTTCTATGTTAGAATTGATCACATGTGAAGAGTACGATAAGAATTGTACTTTTTTTAAAGAACCTAAAATTCTTTATCCACTTTTACCTTGTGAATTAGAAGCAAGTCCAATCTCTAAAGCTTCTAGAGAGAGTCCACTACTACTATTGAACTGACTAAAGTTCATAATCTCGATGTTAATCCTAAGTTAACACCCACACAGATGGAACAATTAAAAGAATTGCTTCAAAGGAATGAAAAGGTCTTTGCATGGGATTATAGTGATATGAAAGGGTTGAGTCCTACACTATGTGCTTATAGGATATACATCAATGAAGGCTTTCTACCTCTCCATCAAACCCAGAGAAGGATAAATCCAAGCCTTAGAGAGATAGTTAAAACTAAATTGTAAAAATTACTCGATGCTAGTTTTATTTATCCTATATCTAATAGTATATGGGTGTCACCCCTGGTTATAGTGCCTAAAAAGGAAGGAAAATGGAGAATTTGTGTAGATTACAGAGAATTGAACAAGGCTACTAAAAAGGATCACTTTCCTTTACCATTCATAGATCAAGTTTTGGACACACTAGCTGGAAAGAAGTATTTCTCTTTTCTAGATGAGTATACTGGTTATAATCAAATCAGTATTGCTCTTGAAGATCAAGATAAAACCACATTTACATGTCCATGGGGTACTTTTGCATATTCTATTTTACAATTTGGTCTATGTAATGCTCCTACAACATTTCAAAGAGTAGTTATTAGTATCTTTGCTGATATATCACATGATTGTATGGAAATCTACATGGATGACTTCACAACATTTGGAGTCACTTTTGCAGAAGCAATGGTGAATCTTGAAAAGGTTTTGGTAAGATGTCAAGAACATAATTTGGTACTTAACAATGAAAAGTGTTTCATGCTCATGCAGGAGGGCATGGTACTTGGTCATTTCATATCTGCTACAGGAATACAAGTGGACTCAACTAAGATAGAGGTAATTCAAACATTTCCCATACCTAAAAAATCAAAAGATGTAAGATCCTTTCTAGGTCATGCTAGATATTATAGATGTTTCATTAAAAAATTCAGAAAAATAGCTAGTCCTTTGTATAAGTTACAAAAGAAGCTGAATTTAGTTGGAAATCCAAATGTGATGAAGCCTTCCTACAGCTTAAGAAACTTTTGACTACAGCCCTAGTCTTATAAGGCCTTGATTAGAATTTACCTTTTCACATATATACAGATGCCTTTGATTATGTCATAGGTGTAGTCCTAGCATAGAAATCCCAAAATCTTGAAAATGTCATCGGTTACATCAGTAAGAGCCTTCATGGACCAGAGCTAAACTACACTATGACTAAAAAAGAATTGCTAGTAGTAGTTTATGC
The DNA here is from genome assembly GCA_028749045.1 of Cupressus sempervirens. Classification (NCBI taxonomy): domain Eukaryota; kingdom Viridiplantae; phylum Streptophyta; class Pinopsida; order Cupressales; family Cupressaceae; genus Cupressus; species Cupressus sempervirens. The sequence continues at coordinate 376,165,484 of CM053786.1, forward strand.
CCTCAAAAAAAATTGATATTACATAACTCTCTATTTCATATTTTTTCATACAAATCAACCAATAATTAAATATCTCATGAATAAACCTGCTATAATAGCTAGGTTAGCAAGATGATTACTATTTTGGCAAGAATTTGATATAACTATTGTTGATAAGCTTGGAAAAGCCAATGTTGTAGTTGATTATTTATCAAGAATCCATCATGATGATACTGACACTACTTTGGTAGATGATGCATTTCTAGATGAGCATTTGTTTCATATTGCCATTCAAACTCCATGGTATGCAAACATTGCTAACTACATTGCAACCAATAAAATACCAACACATTTTTCTTACAAGGAAAAGAAGCTACTTGTAGAGAAAAGTTTTCATTTCTCCTAGATAGATAATCTCTTGTTTTACACTGGACCTGATCAAGTTATGAGAAGATCTATGAGAGAAGATGAGACATATGACATTCTACATGCATGTCATAATGAACCATGTGGAGGACACTTTACAGAAAAAAGAATAGCTTTCAAAATCTTGACAACTAGTTATTATTGGCCTACACTTCATAAGGATGCAGTCAACTATAAAAGAAAGTGTGACCGGTGTCAAAGGATGGGTCGACCAACCAGAATAGATGAAATGCCTCTTAATCCTCAGATGTCATTAGCACCATTTGACAAATGGGGAATGGACTTCATTGGTCCAATTGATCCTCCATCTAATGGGAAGCCCTATATTGTGGTGTGCATTGACTACCCGATAAAATGGGTTCAAGTTAAGGCTTTGAAGCATGCTCGTGATGAAAAAGTTACTAAATTCCTGTATGAAGAGATTTTTACTCACTATGGTGTACCCAAAGAGCTAGTCATGATCAAGGTGCACAATTCACCTCTAATCTAATCTCAGAATTGATGAAATAGTATAACATTAGGCACCAAAAATCTAGTCCTTATCATCCACAAGCTAATGGACAAGAAGAGGTTACAAATCGAGAGCTGGAAAATATTCTAACAAAAATAGTCCATTTGCACCATCAGGATTGGACCAATAGATTACAAGAAGTTGTTTAGGCTTACAGAACAACCTAGAAGACTACTACAAGATTCACACCCTTTGAGATCTTATATGGAAAGGTGGCCATTCTTCCAATTGAATTTGAACATAAAACTCTAAGGATAGCCTTGGCATTGGATATTGAACTTCCTATAGCACAAAGAGAATGTCTTCTACATCTTAACTCTCTGGATGAGATGCACAAAGTTGCTTTGCAACATACTGAATTGGTACAAAAAATAAAGAAACAATGGCATGATTCTCATATTATCAGTAAACAATTTCAAGTTGGTGACTGGGCACTCCTATATGATTCCAGATTCAAGGATATGCCAGGGAAGCTATAGACAAGATGGCTAGGACCATATGAAATTAGTTGTCCTTAATAATGGAACTGTTCAACTACCATTGATTTGGTACCTTTCAAATTATTAGTTAATGGTCACTAACTCAAGTTATACAAATGGACACAAACAAAAGTAGATTTCCTATAGTAGTTCCAATAGTTAGATTCAAATATGACTCAAGTAACTCTTCCTACAGCCAAAGGTGTCAACCTTCTAACTACTACTCTTCAACATTAGTTTTTTCTGTGCATGCTCATAATAATGACTTTATGTTCGTATAAAGTTCATTTTTTCTATTCACTTTTCTCTTTCCATCTAATCTCTTTACCTTCCACCCATTGACCTCATCTCATTTCTTTATCTTCCATCCACCCACTTTCCACATCATCAAATTTTCCATGTTTTCAATAAAATTCTTTGAAATGCTAATGGATGCTACCACTAATATTATTTTTGCCACCTTTTTGTATGTACAACAATCAAATTGACAAGTATAAAATTTTCAAATTATATTTCATTTATAGTCCATAGATTTTGTTGATTATATTTAATACTGCATAATCTATATAATGGCGACATTATGTCAGTCCCTTACCCGTACTAGGTCTGACAAGTGAGGACACTTGTCTAAATTTAGCAGGGGGTAGGGAAGGTCATAATATCCAAAGATATGTCTATTTATCCATGATGATTTTCTAAATCTTTGCATTACCCTTCATTAATGAAAATTTATTGCCATAAGTATGCAAATTGAGCTATTGTACTTCCTATTTTTGAATGATTTTTATGTCAAGCTGTGATGTGACCCATGTTTAAATTTTTTTCATCATTTGAACCCTATTTCTAAATGATGCTCACAAAAATTTATGATTTACCTTCATTCAAAGCTTAATTATTGTGCATAACAATTTTTTATGACAATTAATTGCTTCCTAAAACAAAGCAATGTGATGAGTCTAAAGAATAATGCAATAGTTTGAAGCTTGAATTCAGAAAAAAAGAAAATAGAGGAAGTGTTAAGGAAATGGGTGGGCAGTTGCAAAGGAGAGAGCTAGTAGAGCACACTGTGTTGCACTTGGAGATAGAAGTTGTAAGAAAGGTTAATGCATGTGGATGGCTAGGGTATTTCTTGAGCTTAACTGCATATGATGAAGAGGTGGCTGCAGAATTTACCAGGACATTCTATGAGGGAGAAGCTTCTATTTTGGGCTTAATAGTAGTTGCAATAGAGGAGTGCATTTTTGAGGTAACTGGGTCACCTGTGGTTGGAGAACACTACAACACACATGAAGCTAGGTCAGTGAGAGCCCAATTTACTAGGCTACCTGATCCTCAATTAGATGTCAGAAAATAAGGTTGCAAGAGAATGTCACTACCACCACCACATAATGAATTAGAATCTGGTATTTTACATGTGAAGGTAGATTTTCATACCTATATGCACATCATTTCAAGCTACTTAGTTGTGTAAGGCATAGTCTTGCTGTGAATATTCCAAATTTCTTGTATAAAATGTTTTGCATTAGTGCGGAGGAGACTCAGAAAGGAAAAGAGAATTTTGTTACTCATCATCCTTTAATTAAGTTGTTAATAGAGAGGTCACTTAGGGATGTATCCCCTTTAACATGGGATGAATTTGTGCAACTTAAAACCCTGCAACCCCAAGCTAGCCCTAGTGAACAACATAGTGAGGAAAATGTAGCTCCCACTAGTGAGTCTGCTGAACAAAACATTCAAGAGGCTGAAATTGAAAAGACTCAAAAAAATGAACAAGAAACTACCCCTATTCAAGAAAATCTACCTCCACCTACACAAGAAATTCCTAAACCTGCTACTAGCAAAGCTAAGAGAAAACAAAAAAATCCCAGAAGAAATTTCTATTCAGCAAGAACAGAGCCCTACAATTGTAAAAAAAAAAAGAGAACAAAGAAGGGTCCTATAGAAACTGCTCCTGTAGCAGAAACACCCAAGGAGAAAAGTAGGCTCAAGGTTGTAACACAAGAAGAAACCCTTGTAAGGAGAATCCCTAGAATGAGAGGGAAAGTTTCTAAGGATCCTATTCTATCTAAAACATCCACCAAGGAATCCCCTATAAAAATTGTTTCCAATCATTCTCCTCCTCATTCTGAGATTACAAGCACTCCTAATAATCTTACTGAAGAGTGTAGGGAAGAAATTAAAGAAAATCTAGATGATACCCCAACAGACTTACTAGGCACATCCAGCTATAGGAATGAGACAATTACTAAATATGTTGATCTAAACACTGCCTTAGTTACACATAGATCGACATGGATCACTGGTTTAGCAGAACATCTATGGTAGGAACAAAGAAAGAGGAAAAGGGATCATGAAGAAGACAATAGCACTATCACACTACAAAAACTCCTCTTTCAATTGTATGGATAGTATTTGTTTGCTAAGGCATTCTAGAAAGAAGAAAAGAAAAAGATGAATAAGACTATAGTATCTCAAAATGAGGAAATTGTAGAATTAAAGGAATAGCTAGAAAGCCAAAAATAGCACATGAACCATGCTCTTAAGCTAGCTAACTAGGCCCTTGCTTGTAGGCCACCACCTAGAGTTTATGCTCTCTACTTGAAAGAGAAATTTATTTTGTTTCAATTAATGTTAACCCTTAGGAATGTGAATGCAGAGTTTAAATCAATAGAGGAATTTTATGGACTGTATCAGACTCTACCACCATGGCAGCAAAACTTATTTTGTGAATTATATGTTCATAATTTTGTCATTCCTTCAGAGACTGAATGGAATCTCTTGCTTTACATAGGAGATGTACACCTGAAAGCCCTCATGTCATGGATGTCCAATGAAGTGAATTATGATAGGCAATTGAATAACTACAGGGATGAGGAAAGAACAAAACCTTTACCTTTTAAGAGTAGAAAGTAGCAAGCCGGATGAAATGCTCAAGGATTGGTTCACATTGACCTATGGAAAGAAGAATCTAGAAGTGAGGGAGAAGATCTTTGCTGCTAGAACTAAGGTTTATGTTGAATATAAAAATTTTCCCTTCTTTGCATTTCAAAGAGCCATGACCAGTGCTAGGAGTAGGTGGGCCAAACTACCTAAATCTCTTAAGAAGTTAGAACCACATAACACTATTAACTTGGAAGTAGCACGTCACAGAGTTCAAAAATATTTAGAATTAGGGAAGCAGCCCAGACCGAAGTTGTGGTGTCCCTTAACAATGCAGCCTCCAATATTCCTGTGGCCCTTATATGACATTAATGTTGATAGAATTGACAAGCTACAGGAAGATCATAGGAGAGAAGTGTGTGAGAGAACTAGAGGATTTTACTACACTTTCAAGAGCAACAAAAAGGGAAGAATAGAAATTGGAGAGTTCAAGTCACTAACAAGGAAGTGCAATGTTTGAGGACAAGCATTAGTTTGGTAGGGGGAAGATGATGAGACCAAAATTTTCCTTTATTTTATTATGTTTAATATACTTTTTTGATACTCTATTTATCTTTGTTAAAACATTTGTGGACCTATGTTTACCGAACCCATGATAAACCTATGGGGTAGAAACTATGCCATCTTTTGCTAATATTATACATAGTATGCAGTATTTCATATAGTAATCCGATTGTGTGCTCTTATATTTGAATTTAATTTGATAAATGTTTATTTGCAAACATGTTTTTTGATATAACTAACCTATTAATGAAGATTGAAAGATGATTGGAGGAATTCAAAAGCTAAGCATCAACAACATTTAAGGAGAAGAGAATGCCAAGGAGCAACCATGATGGAGGAAGTTGTAATGGTTCTAGAAGACATAGTAGTGAGTAAAGAGGAACTATGAAGACTTATTACCTTCTCTACATCTACTCTTTACAAGTGGATGTTCAGACTTTATTATTCATGCCTTAAGCCTTTATTCCTTCTTCCTACCTTCAATTGTTATCTTCCTATTTTCTCTCATGGATTTTAAGCTAGGTCATTTACTTTTTTGTTATGGAATAAATGTTGATTTCCTATATATAGGAATTGACCCAAGTGTGTTAAGTTTTAGAACCAATTAGAAGAAATAGTTTAAGAGAATAGACTATTAACTTTTACAGTTGTGTTTTTATAGTTCTATGTTATTGAATGAATTTCTAAAATCTAATGAAATAGTTTTGGCTTCTTTCTTGTGTTAGTAGTTTAGAGAAGCCAACCAAGGGGGACCACTTGGAAGGTGTTTTAGATTAGGATAGAATAGATTTATTTCCAACCATTCTTATTTTCTTAATTAGAAGTTGTGAGTTCCTTTCTATAGCATCACACTTTTTGAATGTTCCTGTAGCATATGTGAGAATAGTTTTAGTGGATTAGCCAAGTTGGAATATTTGTTATCTTTTTATTGTATTTATAGTATTCACAAAGTTAAGTGCGTTAGTTTCCTGTAGCAATAGTGTGAGTTCTTTTCCTTGCATTTTTACTTTCCTACAACATAAACTTAGTGACTCATTAAGAGACCTAGTGCACATACTGTGCCAACCATTTCAAGTATATGTCGCTAGGTTGATAAGATTAAATGCACCTCATAGTCGGAGAAATAGTCCTTAGTTTGAATATATTATTCCTAAGAAAGCCCTAGTGCATGACTATGATACATCTATTGTGAGGTGGGTCAAGTATCTGAGGTCTTTTCTATTTACCATAGTAGTCTGATGTAGGAGCATCCTAGTCATCATGTTATCTCGTTAATTATGTTGGTTGCTACCAAGTTAGAAATATTATCAATTACCATTAATTATTTAGTCATTACTGAGTTTAAGTTTTCTACCATCATATTAACATACTAGTTAGCATGTTATCCCATTTATTCTACTAGTATTGACCGAGTGATCCTTCAAGTATTGAGTTGGTTAATTGTAGTGTTAGTTGAGCATGCATTGTTTGTCGAGTTGTAGTGTTTGCCAAGTTGGAATGTGTTCCAATTTATCTAGTATTGGTTGAGTGTTCCTTCATGTGCTGACTATCATATTGGTGTTGAGTGATCCTATATGTGTTGAGTGCCAATACTTGTTTTCTGTGTTTGGTTCTAGTTTGGGCCAACCTAGCATGATGGGTAGTTAATATGTGTTGAGAGTTGACTTGTAGCTTGGCTATGCATTTAGTATAATGGTTTATTTAGTTGGTAATTTGTAATAGGTCACCTTGTGGCTATGCAAGTATTTAAGGGGGTCTTAGGTAGAGTCTTAATTAGAATTCAAAAGCGTTGAGTTTTAGCATGGAGTAGCTTGGAGATAGAAGTTCACATTTGAGTTTGGACATCTATTTTTCTTTGAAAGATGTATTCTTCTTTGTAATGGCTATAACTTAGAAGGTCATACAACTAGGCATGTTGGATGTAAACTTCTTGATTCGAATATATGAGATATTGTCTCTCTAGATCTAATCTTGTTCCTCTTGCTCATTTTACACTGTGTTTGTTTGTTGGTTTCTAGATCACCTCATTTTGAGGTACATCCAAATAGCACTGTATTAGTTGGTATTAGAGCTTAGTGTTCCTAAGTATGCAAGCAAATCATCAAAGTGTGAGGTAGTTTGTACTAGTACCTTGGTTGGGTGAATTTTATTTGAGAAGAGTTTGATTTTGAAAGCCTTAGATCATTGGTGAATTCAATGTAGAGTGGTAGATCTATGGATTTGGCCTGTATTTATAGAGGACTCAATTTTTTATTTTATTTGTATGTGTAAAGATAGTTCATGGGAGGAGAGATGTTGATCCAGAATTACTTGATATGTTGAGGAAACTTGCAAGTAGAGTAGAAGCTATTGAGTTAGCACAAGATTGTGGAAGACATCTTGATGATGTTGAGAGTAATGAGTATGATTCTTTTTGGGATGATTTACATGAAAGGATTGATGATCTAGAAGAGTCTGATTTGAGTTGGCATCTAAGGATTAGAAAGAGGGTTTGTTGCCTAGTTAAAGACATTATGAAGAGAAGAAGATAGATCATGGAAGTGCATGATAATTTTGTTGAAGTTGATGAAGTATCTTTTAGTTTTCATGAGAAAATGGATAGATCTAACATGGAAATTGCAGGGCATCTTGTTGTGGGCAATGAGATTGCTAAAGAGGATAGTTTCACTTATGTTGGTAAGGAATTAGATATTACTATTATCTAGGATGATATTAATATTGAAGTGGATGTGATGGAGGACTTATATGTCGTTGATCTAGAGTTATATGTTTATCCTGTTGATCTAGATGTTGCTTGTGGTAAGAAGATGGACTTACTTTCTAGTAATATGGTTGAGGGTTTCAAAGATGTTATTGATGTGGATTTACATGATATTGTTGTTGTTGATATAGATCTATACTTACATGTTTTTTTTGAGATGTTAAAGGATATAGATATTGTTACTAATGTGGATTTTGATGATGTTGCTAGAGAAATGAATGTTTTTCTTATGGAATTATATGTTGCCACTTTTATGGATCTAAGTTCATATATTATTGTTGATCGGGTTTGTGATTTGGATGTTGTTGCTGATTTGGTTTTCATGTATGAGGATGTTGTTATGGATGATGGTGATGATAAGTTGCAAATGGATCATTATGATTTTTAGTTGAGTTTATATGTTGATTGGTTAGGTGAGATTGTAATTTTTGAATGGATGAAGCATAGATGGTTGATTTTTAGATTTGATCTCTTTTCTTTGGTGGAGTGGAAACCCTTTGTGAAGATGAAGCTATCTAAAAAGTTTTCTTTTGGAAGAAAAATGTGGGACCCATTTTTCTATTTACCTGGGGAGTCTGATGTAGGATCATTTGAGGTCTTTTCTATTTACCTAGGTAGTTTGATGTAGAAGCTCCTAGTTGTCAAGTTATAGACATTGTCAAGTGCCAATAATTATCCAGTCATTACTGAGTTGAAGTTTTCTACTATCATGTTAACATATTGGTTAGCATGTTACCCCATTTATTCTTCTAGTATCAACTGAGCAATCCTTCAAGTGTCAAGCTAGTTGATTGTAGGGCTAGCAGAGCATGTAGTGTTTCTTGAGTTGTAGTGTTTATCGAGTTGCAATATGTGTCCACTTATCTAGTATTGGCAAAGTGTTCCTTCATGTGTCAACTATTCCTATTTGTTCTGAGTGATCTTGTATGTGCTGAGTGCCAGTATTTGTTTTCTATGTCTGGTTCCAATTTGGGGTGACCTAGTGTGTATTTAATATTTGTTGAGAGATGACTTGTGGCTTGGTTATGCATTTAACGTAAGGGTTTATTTAGTTAGTAATTTTTAATAGGCTGACTTGTATTCATGCAAGTATTTAAGGGGATCTTGGGTAGAGTCTTAATAAGAAATTGGAAGTGTTCAATCTTAGCATGGAGTAGCTTGGAGATAGAAGTTTGTATTTGAGTATGGAGGTATGTTCTTCTTTCAAAGATGTATTCTACTTTGTAATGGTCATAACCTAAATGGTCATATAGCCAGGCATGTTGGATGTAAACTTCTTGATTTGAATACATGAGATACTATCTCTTTGGATCTAAATCTTGTTTCTCTTATTCATTTTCCACTATTTGTTTGTTTGTTAGTTTCTAGATCACCTCATTTTGGGGTACATCCAAATTAGTGTTGTATTAGTTAGGTAGTGGACTCATTTAGGGCTATAGTACCTTTACCTATCACCATGCATGGTGAGTTGTTTAAGAACTTCACCATTCCTCCATCGTATACTTTGACCTTGTGGAACATTCTCCTATCCCCTAAAATGTGGTGTGAGAAACCACTATCTATTATCCAGTTCTTTTGGATGCTGATACTTGTTATCAGAGCTCTTTCCACCCTTTCTTCTATGATGGTGAAAAAGGATAATTCATCCTCATCATCTTCCTCATTTCTAGTTGACTATTCATGTTGAAATATTCAAATGGGAAGAATGCTTCTAAGGGGGGGGGGCGGGGGGTGAATCAAAAGTATTACACTTCATTCATTAAAACTTTTAACTGAAAGTATATTACATGCATGTAAATATATGAAACAAACATGAAGTAAACACATGCATCAACAACACATAACACTAGATTTTGGTAACCCAAAAACCCTCTAGGAATAAGAAGGTAAAACTGGGGTGGGGATGATACCCACAAAATCACTGCAGCAATAATAGTTTTGACCACCTCTGATGGTCTGCTCTGTGAAAGGCCTACCTTGTTAAAGGCTTTACACTATATCAATAGTGACTTGATTAAAGGATTTACAAACACTTTTCATTAAGTTTCACATTGTTAAAGGATTTAATCACATCTTCAAAGGATCTACAACCTACTTGTTAAGCTAACCTATCAACATAGGATTTCCTTTCTAATACAATTGCTAGAGAATATTAGGTATAATAAACCTGATAGCTCAAAATCCTTGATTGCTGAATTCAGGCACTTGATCTTCTTTCTCTGATCTTGATTCTCAAAAATCTGATATCTATTCATATTCCTTGCTTTGTTGTGATCAACTAAATATCTAATCGCTACTCTTTTCCTCTAAGTCTTTTCACTCTTTGCTCTAAATTTCACTATAGCTTTCCATATGTTTCTTTTTTTTGTCATTACTTACAATGAGATTTTGTCTTCCTTATAAAGACTTTCGAAGACTTAGGGTTAGGTATGGATCTACGATCCATATTGAATCTTTACTTCCCACTCATTCCTTGCACTTTTATTATTGGTTGCATGCCTTCACCATTTTTCTTATTGGTTGTATGTAGATTGCATAGGAAATACAAAAGATTCAATCTTATCACTTAGATCCTTCGAGATTCATCATATGTTGGCCATAAAAATGGTTTATATATGATTTTGTGCCTTTTCAAACTCATATATGCATTCTGTGTTACTTGACACTTACTAATTCTTGATGCTCGGCACATATAAGAAACTAGCTCACTCAACTGTTGTAGTGATTCTATCCTGCTCGACATCATCTATGACTTAGCACCTAAATATTACTCAACACTTGTATCATGATCAACACTTGTAGTCACTTATCACTTGATCTTCACTCGGCACTTAAAGATTTCTCAACACCTAAAGATCATTCAACACCTATTGGAATTCTGACTCGGCATACATAGTGTACTCGACTTCAATGTAAAAAGTGGTTAAGTGTGTTGGCACTCAAATGTCAAAACCATTCTGAGACTAACAATCTCCCCCTTTGACATGAGTGTCAAAAACACTTAACTAAGCATTATTTAAGCATTATTTGTCTGACCTTATAGGTACATAATTCATTTTGTTCAGCGTATGCACAAAATCTCAAAAACTTGTTCAATAGTTTTGGAAGGAATAGTATACCTTAAAATTCTTATAATTCCCCTTGTGCTGATTGTGCCAAAATTCCTATAACCAAAATTTTGATAAATTTGATACTCTTTAGTTGTTTCTATACTCTGTACCTTTTTTATATAGTATATCTCCCCCTTTGTTATATCTCCTTTATTATATCTCCCTCTTTTTGTTTATCTCCCCCTTTTTTGACACAAATGTCAAAGGGTACTAAGGGTTAAGACCATATTTCACAAAAAAATGCACTATTTACCTCCATAATCATCTTGAGAGTTGCATCTCAATTATGCAAAACAATTTCCAATGACTTGTGCTGGATGGCAGTCTCTACAGTAAGGTGAACAAGTCCATCTAAAGTAGAAAGATTAGGATCTTTCTTGAGAAAAATTTTAGCATAGACCTATTCTTTATGGAGTACTTCCAAATGTGGGGTAATGGAGGATTGGAGCTATATCAGTTTGGTCTTGATGGTGGCCTCTTCTACTATCAACACAACTACTTCTCTCTGGGTGTGAAGCATTTGATTAAAGTGCTTCTCACTTTGAGCTGGATCTTTTGGTAGTTGCATGCTTGAAATCTTCAGATTCCTCTCTAGGCTCATTATTCTTTGGCTTGTCTCCTATGTGAAGTATGAAAAGTCACACAACTTTATGTATAATGAGAATATATTCTCAAGTACCCTTTTCACTTTGTCAAGCATCTTTGCCAATTCAACCTAGGAAAGTGCAATTTCACTAGATATTTTCTCATTTACTTTCCCTTAGAATTTCCTTTTAGACCATTCCATAAGTTTTACGTTAGTTTCTTGGTCTTCATTTGTCACCTGGTCAACAATATCTGATAATTGTTCAATTATATGCTTTGTCTCATCTGGTGACTACAAAATGAAGGCATCCATAAAGATGTCCTTAATCTCATGTAATGTTTGCTTTTGTTTATACTCCTTCCTAAGTATCTCCTGCCTCTTTCTTCTATTTAATGCTTCCTGCACCTCAGTGATTTGATCAATGCTTATTATTTTTGAATCATAACTAAGTATGACTATCTCCTTATCTAATTTAGGGTCTCCATAGTGAAGCACCCTTGCAACTTTTGTAGTACTTGATCCTGGTGCTGACATTTGCAATGGCATTGCATCATTGCTTGGCTATTTCAAAGGAGTTCTCGAGGTAGGCACATTTATCAATGTTTGTATTGCCTCCTACTCTTTAGGAGTTTTCTTTGCTTCCTTCTCCTTCTGTCTACTACCTTGATCAATGATAGAAATGTGAGGAAGTGCACCTTGTGTTTGTGTTGTAGGATCAGATGTAAGAGTCTGTCCTGTTTGTTCTATTTCTTTATCTCTTGCTACACTTGGCTTCTATACTATGCTGTCAACTATTCCTAATGAAACAACTATTTGCATTTGAAGTTGATCACTAGTAGCTATAGAGATGATGGAAGGTGGTTCTTGTGGATTCACCTTATCTCTAATTGTGTCTTGTACTAACATTTGTAATTCATCCACATTGACCAATACTGGATCTGTACATAATTTTGCTTGTTGTGTGGATTGGTCAAGGATTATTTTTAGATCCTCTACAATTAAAGGATTGATGTTCTAAGTGGAAGTGTCAGGAACATCCTTTACAGTTATAGTGTCTACAGGTGATGGGTACATAAGGAGGGCTAGAAGGTGGAAATTGTGTGTCTGGCACACTCTGGTCTTGTTGCTGCTCCTGCTCAACTGTTGCCATTTCATCTTGTTCTTGTATCTCCTCCTCCTCACCTTTTTCTTTCTCCTCTCCATATTTATTTTCTTCTTCCTTCTTCTCTTCTTCTCCTCTTTCTATATTCTTTACTTCTTCCTCCTCTTTCTCACTAGACTCTTCATGTTCTATGTTTTGTCCTTCAAGGGGATCTTCTTCTCGATCCTTGACACTATTCAAACCATATATCAACTTCCATATTTTTGTTGACTTATTGACAACATCTTCAATCTTGTTTTGTAAGATATCAAAGGCTCTATACTTTGGTGTAAAATTTCCACTATAATTCTTATTAGCCTTTGTTATTTGACCTCTTGTTAGGCCAGGCATCACCTATGCCAAGGTAGATTCTCTTAACTCCTTTTCAATTTTCAGACAATAATGCCATTTGTTTTCAATTATCTCATATAATTCTCTAGGCATGGTACTATCTAGCTCTAGAGGTGTATACTTGAATTCAGTCATCATGGCATATACCAATTCTTCTATTTTATTTTTCTCTTCTTTGCTTATCTTGTTGAAATCAATGCTTTTCAAATCTGTAAAATCTACATTCTTAATATTTTCACAAATTTTATCTATGGCTGATTTGGGAGGATGACTTACCACTCTGAATTGGCTGATATCTTCTGACTTTGTTCTCTCCTCCTCATCAGAATTTGTTTGTGCTACATATTTTCTTCTTTTTCTCAGCACTTCGCCAGTCTGTTCAATAGCCTTCTTCTTCTCTTTGATTTGTTCCTTGGCCTTTTGTGAAGATGCCCTTGTGGTATCCCTTTTAACTGGTATCTGTGGCTTGGCTTGAGTTGGCTTAACACCCTTCTTTGTTTTGGGTTGGTTTGGAGGCTTTACTATTATCTTTCTTTTCTTTGTCTTGGCTTGGGTTGGTGCTTCCTCAGCTTCTTCTTCCTCAGCACCTTCCTCCTTATCTTCACATAGGCCTTGAGTCAATTCCATTTGGCCTTGCCCTTGTTCATCCTCATCATCATCATCATCTTCTTCTTCTTCTTCTTCTTCTTCTGCTTCAGTCTTAATTCCTTCACCAAATGTCTTCTTTATTGTCTTCACCAATTTATCTTTCTTCTTCATTATGGAGGTAGTCTTTAACTATGTTACAACTTTGGATTTAACAGCATCATATGTGCCAAAAGGCTTGGAAGACTTGTCTATTTCTTCTGCAAGCAATGCAATGATTATTGTTGATGCTTCATCCACATCTAGTTCATAACCAAATGGCCTTAGCCATCTCACCCTTGGGACTGCTACTTGGATATAGGTGAAATCAATATCAACTAAGAAGCATATATCATTAATATGTCTTTCCACTAAGGAAACCGATATTCTTACCCTTTGCTTCATGGATTTCTTGAAATCCTCAAAATAGCTTGTCATATGGGCTTCAAAGTTGTCACCCATGTGATCAATAAACTCATTAATTTGTGTAATTATAGTTTTTTTAGGATTCCAATTTACCTTTCCTATAGAAGGAAACTCTTCCATTATATAGAAGAATATACACATAAGAACTGAACTGAATTTGCATTGAGCACCTTTTGTTCTCCTTATTACTCCTAGGTTTTCATTTATCTATTGTAGAAAAAGTTCTGACAGATCATATGTGTGATCTCTCTTTACCAGTTTGTAGGCCACACCAACAGCTATGCATGGCATGCTATTCAATCTATTGGATTGATAGAATTTATGAGATATTATTCTCATAGAAAAATCTAGAAGAGGTTCAGTGATAGTATCAATAGTCATACCTCTCTTATTCCATTTTTCTCCTGTATTATTTTCAATGATCTCTTTGGAATCACTGTGCAGGGTCTTAGTCCGATCTAGGGTTGGAAAACTTGTAACCCTATATACTATCCTTTTTGTAATCTTTACTGGAATTTTTTCTAGCCAAAAGCATCCATCATGAATTCTACTTAAAATAATTCATATCCATTCAGTTTTGAATCCTATAGTGTAAACTAGAGCATTGGTCAAACCCTTTCTCTCAACTATCTAGAATTCATCCTTCACAATCTTGTTCTCGCATAGTCTATCATAGGCTTGGAATATTTCAAGATCACCTATGGCACCAATTTTTCATTTATAACACTTTCGTACATCCTGCACCATGATTACTTTGGATGGAACAATGGATAATGCACCAGCAAGGTCGTTTCTATAGGTGACTTCTGGAATTGGCCTAAATTCAGGTTGTTTAACCTCATTACTAACTAGCTGAACCTCATGACCTTCTTTTCCCTTAGGGTTCTTAGAAATAGAAGCCATTATTTTGATCTAGGGTTTTACAGATTAAAAAAAAAAATTAACACTACATAGCTCGGCACTCGATAAATACCTTTGATCAAAATTTTTTATGTTGAATCACTATTGAAATATGTGCAAAATGTAGTCCTCTGATCTCTCCTTTTCTCTTCTCATCTTTGCTCTGCATTTGAATGGCAAGAAATGATAAAAAATTGACCTTATACCCTTCAAAAAATAGCATTAAATGCTTAGTGCTTATACAGCTATAAACTCGATTCTTGAAGGTTTCAACATGACTCGGTATCAATTGACATTTCTCAACTTGGCATCAACCATCAACTCAATCACTTTTAGAAACTCAGCATGCATTGGGGCTTTACTCAGCATCTGAGGAAAACTCAACAGTATTTGCAAGAACTTCAAATTTTGACTTGGCATCTTTGCTTATGCTGATTTCTTCTTTGCAATACTTCTTTGTCTTGGGACTGATGTATGATATAACTTTGTATATTAGACACATACACGTTTCTCATGCTTAGTTTGATGAAGTGTGATCACTTGACCCATTGGGTGAAGTGATCCCTTCACTTGATGTGCTGCACTCATTTTTCTTCTTCCATGTCTTATTCATCGCTTCTCTTATGTGCTCAACGCCTACCTTTGCCTTCCTTTTGTTGAACTTAGAACTTGGTGCCTTGGACCTTGTTGGGAAATTCCTATTGATATGACCAATCTTCAAGCAACTGAAACATGTGGTTTGACTCAACCATCTGCTATAGTTTCCTCTGAAATGTGTCCTTATGCAATTTTCAGGAACATGTCCATATTCTTGACAGTAATGATAGCTATACCTAGTGTTGTAATCCCAATAGTAGTGATTTCCATTGCCTTTTGTATTTGTTGGCTGATTTAATGTCCACATGGGATTTGATCTACATTCAAAGGCTCTATGTCCATACTTCTTGCAATTGTAGTAGTGACCTTCAAATCTTGGTGTCTTGATAATCCTAGTTCTGCATTTATGTTCTTGATGTCCTTGCTTCTTGCACTTATGACAATAGCTTGCACTCTTAGGTTTATCAAGCTAATGGGCATTATTGCTCATACACACATTAGAAGTGTGTCCTTTCTTACCACAAAAATGACAGGTAGGTTTGGTGTTCTTACCTTTATTGTTTCTTTCTTCTATATTCTTGGACGACTCTCCTTCAATGCTGGTATATCCTAATCCTTGAGTGTCATTGCTAGACCTTAGGGATTTTAGTAATTGCTCAAAGTACTTGATGGCTTCATTAGGTTTGTTGAAGCTCTCTAAAATTCTCTTTTCTTTTCTCAAATTATTCTACAATTCTTCATTTTGCATCTTCAGTGTAGAGATCTCAATGTCCTTCATATTCAACTCATGATGTGCATTCATCATTTGGCTTAAGGTTTCTAGCTGCATGTTTGAGATTCTTTCAAACTTAACTATCTTCTCCTCCAATCTATTTGTAAGATTTCTCTTGTCATCTTCTATCATGGCTTTTTGTTCAATAGACCTTTTCTTTTGTTTAGTCACTTCACAAAGCATTATGGCTTGTGATTCTTGTTCAACCTTCAAGATTCTAATTTCTTCGACTTGAGATTTATTCATTTCCATCAATTCTACTATTTCCGCATCAAACTCTTTAGTATCACCATTGGAAAATACTTTTGTGGTATCAATCTCCTTGTAGTTTATATCATTTTTAGCTATGGCTATATCCTTCCTTCTTTTCAAAGATTTTTGTAATTCTTCTCTGGCTTCCTCCAATTTGTGTGGAGCTAGTTGAACATCAATCACTTGATTTTCTATTATCTTCCTAAGTTTGAAGACCTCCATCTTCTGACCTTTTTTCTCCAAGTTGTTAGGCTTTTCCTTGTGAGAACTTTAGCTCTGATACCAATTGTTAGAATATTCAAATGGGAAGAATGCTTCTGAGAGGGGGGTTTGAATCAAAATTATTACACTTCATCCATTAAAAATTTTAACTAAAAGTATATTACATGCATGTAAATATATGAAATAAACATAAAGTAAACACATGCATCAACAACACATAACACTAGATTTTGGTAACCCAGAAACCCTCCAAGAATACGAATGTAAAACTAGGGTGGGGATGATACCCACAAAATCACTGCAACAATAATAGTTTTGACCACTTCTAATGGTCTGCCCTGTGAAAGGCCTGCCTTGTTAAAGGCTTTACACTATATCAATAGTGACCTGATTAAAGGATTTACAAACACTTTTCATTAAGTGTCACCCTATTAAAGGATTTAATCACCTCTTCTAAGGATCTACAACCTAGCTGTTAAGCTAATCTATAAACATAGGATTTCCTTTCTAATACAATTGCTAGAGAATATTAGGTATAATAAACTTGATAGCTTACAATCCTTGATTGCTGAATTCAAGCACTTGATCTGCTTTCTTTGATCTTGATTCTCAAAAATCTGATATCTGTTCGTATTCCTTGCTTTGTTTTGATCAACTGAATATCTAATTGTTGCTCTTTTCCTCTAAGTCTTTTCACTCTTCACTCTGAATTTCACTATAGCTTTCCATATGTTTCTTTTTTTCCATTACTTACAATGAGATTTTGTCTTCCTTATAAAGACTTTTGAAGACTTAGGGTTAGGTATGGAGCTACGATCCATATTGAATCTTTATTTCTCACTTATTCCTTGCACTTTCATTATTGGTTGCATGCCTTCACCATTTTTCTTATTGGATATATGTAGATTACATAGGAAATACAAAAGATTCAATCTTATCACTTAGATCCTTCGAGATTCATCATATGTCGGCCATAAAAATGGTTTACATATGAGTTTTTGTATTTTCAAACTCATATACACATTTCGTATTACTCGGCACTTACTAATTCTTGATGCTCGGCACATATAAGAAACTATCTCACTCGGCTACTATAGTGATTCTATCCTGCTCGACATCATCTATGACTCGAAACCTAAATATTACTAAGCACTTGTATCATGCTTGACACTTGTATTCACTCAGCACTTGATCTTCACTCAACACTTAAAGATTGCTCGGCACCTAAAGATCATTCAACACCTGTTGGAATTCTAACTCAGCATACATAGTGTACTCGGCTTCAATGTAGAAAGTGGTTAAGTGTGTTCGCACTCAAATGTCAAAACCATTCTGAGACTAACAATTCATCACTCACACCTTCTTCTACAATATAACACCACTTCTCTTTTTCTTTTACCACTTTTGGGTGGAACCTTTCTAGTTGTTATTTGGTCTCTAGGCATTGGTCTACTTTCTTGCTATTTCTAGACATCTAGTAGCATAATGCCCTACCTTTTAGAAGTTAAATTATTTGGAAGTAACCTTACCCTTGTACTTAACTTTAATTTTGACCATTATTTTTTTAAATAGGGCCTCTATCTCTTCTTGTTCAAATTCTTCATCATAAAAGCTCTCTAGCTCCTTTATGTGTGTGGGAAATCTTAGTTCTCCTTTTTCACTTTGTACTACAACTAGTGTGATTTAGGCTTTGAATATGGTTTCAATATTTGGTGGTTGACAATTGTCAAAACTGCTAAGTTCAAATGTAGTGAACTTTCCTATCAAGGTGTCAAGTGAAAACTCTATCTTGTTGATGGATTTTAACTTTTGGATGGTTGACACCCTTATGGTATACTTCGGTAGTAAATTTCTTAGAATATTTCTCACACACTTGTCTTATGATAGTGTTCCTTGGTGTGCCTTGATGGATAGAATGATGTTCTAATTCAATCGCTTTCCATAGGCTTCAATATCTTCACCTTCTTTTATTCTCATGTCATAAAAATTTCCTCATGGGATTTTTAGACTTAGGCCTCATGACATGCTTGTCTTTACCATGGATGACCTTCACCTTCTCCCACATTTCATAGGTTATCTCTCATTCTTGCACATCTTTATATTTTGAGTATAATAGGATACTTCCTAGAGCATTCATTATGGTTGTATGTATCTCCTTCTCTTTTAGCTAGTCAATACTAAGTGGGATAATTGGTTCAACATATTTGACCTCAACATGGGTCAGGTAGGAATCTCCAAGGGTCTTTAGATACAAGTGCATCTTTCTACACCATGAGCTATAGTTTTCCCTAGAGAATTGTGGCACATCTCATTTAAACATCTTATATTTTCCTTAAGTTGTTAAACTCTTGTTTGCTTGAGGACCTAGCATTGACACAAATTGTTAGTCATGTCCCCAGATTAGTATATTGAGAGGGGAGTGAATTAGTATACACACAATGGGAATTTTTTGCTTCAAATCATACTCATTACTTCTTCATAGGTTAATGTGGGCTATAAATCAACTAATAAAGGTTAATAAAAAGCATATCACATAAAAATAGGAATAAATAACACAATATTATCTCATGGAAATCAATCTAGGGTAAAAACCATGGTGTGTGAGTCAATCCTCACAAGTTTATATTCTTATGAATTGTTCTTGTTAAACATATTATTTCTATTAAAATATTACAAAGATGCTATGAGGTTCCACCATGTTAGGGGATTTTGATGAGACATGTTAAGATCCTTCTCTATTAGGAGCAACCTAGTTAGAGGATATTTGAACACAAGTTAATGTGCCACCCTGTTAAGGGATTTATACAAAGAACTTGTTAATGTCCACCCTCAATGGGATTTGCTAATGCCAAGGTAGGAAAACAACAAATAAATATTCTAATAATTTATCTATTGAACTTAGCTTGGTATAGATCCTTGGTTGACTCTCTTGACTAGTCTACAAGTGTGATATGCCTTCTTAAGACTCTACAACTTCAGTCTCTTATCACTTGTTTCTTTCTTTACCTCACTAAAGTATATGATACTCTTTGTATTGTATAGATGTGTTCTCCTCTTCTAAGCATAATCACTTCCTTGCAAATGATTTATCCAAGAATCACTTTCCCTTACTATATGAGATTCCCCTTTACCTTGGATATTCACATAGAAATGTAACCTTCTCTCATTCAATTTTTTTTTTATCTTTATACTTTTCTTTCCACTTCTCTTGAAAGAGTTTACTTGGGAATTAAAACTTTGAATTTCCTTCTCATTACCAATCCAACCACATTTTATTGTATTTCGTTGCTCTTTTCAAGTTGTGGAGTGTTTGTACAAGAGGAATAGGTGCCATGTGTTTTTAGTGAATTGTGTATATTGGAAATAATTCAAACTTGAATTCTTTCAACTATTTCTTGATCTTTCTCCTATCACTATAAATGGATGTTGAGTGTAGTCTTTACCCTCTACCTAAATAGGTAGTCATGGGTATCCTTCTTCATGCTATTTATGTTGAATCATCTTGCCACTCTATTTGTTACTCCTATTGCTTGGATTCCTTCTTCTTTAATGAACTCCCTTAGCACACTTACCATGTTATATCTAAGTGGATTCACCTTTTCCATTATTTCCACTAGAATTACCATCATTTCTTCCCTCCCTTTTGAGTTAAGGTCACACATTAGTGTGTCTTATTGATTGTGTTTATCTACTAACCTAGATCCCTTTTCTTGTGTTGCTAGTCATGAAAATACCATTGATGATCAAGTCTATCAATATGTTTGTTGATTAATCTTCAATACTTTAGGCCAAAAGGAGGTTTAGTTAGAGCTAGCAATAATGAATCTTTCCCTATCAAGGGAAAGGGATCCATTACTCTTGATGGTAAGACTAACATTGATGATGTATACTTTGTTTGTGGTTTGAAATATAACTTATTGATTGTTGGGAAGCTTTTTGAAAAGTTTTATCATCTATAATTCATTAGGAAGAATTGTACACTTAAGAATAAGCATGGAAAACTAATTGTCATGGGTACAAGAACTAGAGGTAGTATGTTTTAGCTAAATCCAACTGAGATTAGTTGTTTGCTTGTTGTTTAAAATAGATTGATATAAGTATGAGATTGTAATGTTTCAGTCATTGTTTTGTCATTGATGTCAAACTTGCTACTTACAACTGCTTAGTTGATTTGAGTACTATCATGTGTTTGACCAATGAGGAGATTTTGATCAAATAAGATAACAAGAACACCTAGAGGAAAGGTTGAGTTATGGTATGTAAAAGGAGTACAAAGATCAATTAAGACAATAATGATACAAATTATTGATTGTCTACTTAAGGCTAAAAAGGATGGATACACTAATTAAGTCTAGAAGAACAAGTAAGAAGAATTGAGTTTGCCAAACTTGATCAAGTTGATAGTAGGTGGTGAGAAAAGTTAGTACAAGTCAAGTAAAAAATTAGTTAGAGCTATGTAAAGTGAATTTTCTGTAAGACAAGTAAAGTTTGGTTGATGATAAGTGGAAGAATAGTATGGAATTTGAGTGACAACATATTGATGTCAAGTGCTAGTATTCATGTTAAATCATAGATTTGATAAATCTAAGCCAACTATTTTTCTTTCTTGAATTGTGTGAAGTGTTTGGAAGATAACTATGATGAGCTAGTGGCACAGAATTTAAGGTCAACCATTTTGAGGTGAATTTAAAGAGGATTATGGGAGAAGTTTCTAGAGGATCCAAATGGAAAAGTGGTAGATTCATTGAATCCTACCTAATCCTACCTAACCCTAAAATGGATGATTAAGGTTGAACAAAAAAATATCTTAAATCTATATTTATAAAGAGAGTTAGTTAGAAGCAAAGGTTTTCATGTGCGAGAACCTAGGAAAGACAAGGAGTCTAGGGTATTTTTTAATTTAGTGGCCAAATAGAAGAGACTACTATTCGTAAGCAAAGAAAGAAGGCTTAAGAGTATGAATGGCTGAAGTGTGAACAAGCTATCAGAGCTAAAGTGTGTGAAAGCCAAGTAGAATAGAGGACTAAAATAGAGATCTCCAGTCTGCAAGTGAGTTGTAAATTGTTATCAGATCAATCCTAACTATTACTTTCTAATCATTGTATCAGTCTAGGCTAAATCCTTTGGATTGAGGTTGACCTAACAGTCATTTGTAAATCCTTTAATTGGGTGGCATTCCAAATGAATGATCTAAATTCATCTAATGAGGATCACTCGTAATGGGGTGATTAAAATCCTCTAACCAAGTCACATTTAATAGTGTGTATTGTAACCTTTAACAGGGTTGGCCTTTCACAAGGCATCACTTCAAAATAGTGAGAATTAGTCACATGTTACTAGTGCTTTTTCCAAAATTGGGCTTCCATGTAAAATCCATGTGTCAAGTGTGTAATTGAATCTATTATATTTCATGTTTGCATTTCTACAAAGTTATTTTGACCTAGGACAGTAACCTATGAATTTTAAGCATTGTTAATCTAATGGATGCATGCATATTAAGTATTTTCACAGATATTAGTTAAGTAAGTTATGAAAAGTTTTATTTGTACATCTAGACATTAGAGAACTAATTCACTCACCCCCCTCTAAGTTATTCTAAATAATTACAACAATTGGTATTAGAGTCATTTTCTTAAGAGGACTAGTTTGAAGGTACTATAAGGAAAAGCTCAAGATGTCAACAAGAGAGGTAGCAAAGCTAAATAAGGACAACTTCCTTGCATGGAAAATTCTAATGAAGCTACACCTAAGAGGTCTAGGATATCATGCACAATCTACCATTATCATTGAGCATGTCAATCTTCTTGGAGCCCTAACTATGGGAGATCTAAAAAAGAAGAAAGAACACAATCAGAAAAATTTTGAGATTGCATTTTCCCTAAGTTACTCTAAGTTTGATGATATCAAGGGTTGTGACAATGCAAAGAACATTTGGGATTATCTTCACACAATTTATAGAGGAGACACAAATGTCTAAGAGCCAAATATAAAAGTCTTAGAGGTAAGTTTGATGATATGAGAATCTAAGAAGGTGATAATGTTGCTCAATATTGCTCAAGAATAAAAGATGTTGTTAATGCTATAAAAGGAGCTACTAGTAAGATAGATGATGATATTATATTGGGTAAAGTATTGAGAACACTACTTCCCATATATGCTATTAGAATTTCTACTATACAAGAACTGAGATGTATACTAGGTTCTAGTCTAACTCTAGAAGATTTGGTAGGTAGACTTACTACTTTTGAGCTCTCTAATTTTGATAATTTCAAACCTAACAATGTTGAATCTACTTTCAAAGATAAGTTTTCATTAAAAGAACCTAAAGAGAAGAAGAAAAAAGTCAAATATGTTTCTAATAATAGAGACATAGATCAGGAGGATGTAGAACAACTTGAAGCACTATTGGCAAGGAGATTTCAAAGAGGCAAAGGAAAAATTAAAAGTAAATTACCTATCATATGTTTTAATTGCAATGAGGTTGGTCATATTGCTGCTAGATGTACAGGGAAGAAAACCAATAGAAGTAGTGACAAATACAAAGTAGAAGAGGTAAGGATAAAAATGATTACAAAGACAAAGGCAAGAAGTCTTGCTACATTGTAGAAGAGGAAACCAAATATGGATATGGTGATCATGATGATGAAGTGGTGTATGTTGTGATGAAGGATGAATTTGATGAGGATGAGGAAACTACACTGGCATCTTGTGTGAACAAAAATGATAGATGGATCATTGATAATGGGTGTTCACATCACATTACTGGAGATAAAAGTAATTTTATTACCCTAAATTATTATGATGGAAATAGTGTAAGGTTTTGTGATGATGCACCTTGTCTAATAAAAGGAAAAGGATCTATCAAACTCACAAAAAAGGTTTTATGTGACAATGCTTATTATGTTAAAGGACTTAACTATAATTTGTAGAGTGTATCACAACTAAATAGTTCAAGTTGCAGGTTGAGTTTGAGAACAAGATAGCTAAGATCTATGGCAATGATGGGAAACTAATTGGGAAAGGTGATCAAACTAGAGGAAATCTATTTAATCTTGATATGGATGATGCTACTTGTATTGTTGTAGAATTTAATGATGTGTGGTAATCGAATAAGAGGTTATCTAATGTTATTTTTAATAACTTGGTTAGTATCAATAACATGAGAAGAGTTAGCAGTCTGCCTAAACTAAAGAAACCTAAAAATATAATTTGTAAACAATGTTAGATAGATAAGATGAAAAAATCTACTTTTAAGAGTAAGATTCACACCTCTAAAGGAATTTTGGAGATTGTTCATATTGACTTGTGTGGACCAATTGATGTGAAAATCTACAAGGGTGACAAGTATATTATTCTATTTGTTGATGATTATTCTAAGATGATGAGATTTTTGTTTTTGGGATTAAAAATTGATGCTTTCCAAATGTTTAAGTGGTTCTTAGTAAGAGTTGAGAAGGAAATAGGTAAAAGCCTAAAATATTTGAGATTCAATAGAGGAGGAGAATTTACATCAAATGAGTTTGAAATGTTTTGTAATGATAGAGGAATCAAAAGAAAGACATGTGCACCTAGGACCTCTCCACAAAATGGAATTGCTAAAAGGAGGAATAGAATTGTAATGGACTATGCTAGGAAACTCATGTTGGAGAAGAATGTTACTTTGAAATACTAGAGAAAGCCTATAAGTATAGTTTTTTATACCTTGAACAATGTGCAAGCCAAGAAAGGTATTCATGTAACACCTTTTGAATTATGGTATGGATACTCATCCAATGTAAAGTATTTTAAGGTATTTGGAAGAAAGTGTTATATTCTTAAAGATTTTAGGAATGAAAAATTAGATGATAAAAGTGAAGAAGGTATATTCCTTGGCTTTTCTATAACAAGTAAAGCTTACAATTGTTTAAATACTAACATCTACAAAGTTGTGGAAAGTCCAAATGTGAAGTTTGATGAATATATATAGAGGTACATGAGCCTAAACCTATGAAGTAACTAGAGGAATACAAATATTTTGCATACTTTTATCAAAGTATGCATGTTGATGAAAATTTTGTAAATCAAGTTGCAAATCAACAACAAGTTTCAATGTTGTTAAGTTACATATAATGAATGTTGAGTAGTATTTAGGAATCAAGTTGTAGTCAAGTGTCGAGTTGTAGATTGAAGCTAAGGCATATTCATATTCTAAAATAAGTGTACATGAAAGAAATGTTGAAGTACCTAATACAAATGTACATAATGATTCAGAAGTTGATAGACCTAATGACGAAAGTAGAGTAGAACCAAGATTGTCAGATTATGTACATCACCCTATTGAACAAATTATTGGAGATAGAAATGCTAGACCCATGATAAGGAATGAGCTAAGAAATTATACATGTTTACTAAGCCTGCATGAACCTAAGTTAGTGAAAGATGCCTTAGAAAATGTTGCCTAGAGTAAAGCCATGAAAGAAGAGATTGAACATATTGAGAAAAACAAGACATGGACTCTAGTTCCTAGACCAAAAGATAAGAATGTGATTGGAACCAAGTGGGTGTATAGAAACGAGTTAGATGAGAATGGTAAAGTCACAAGAAATAAGGAAAGATTAGTTTGCAAAGGGTATGTACAAGAAGAAGGGACATAATATGGAGAAACAATTGCCTTTGTTGCAAGATTGGAAGGAATAAGAACTCTGCTTGCTTAGTCTGCATACAAAGGTTTCAAAATTTATCAAATGGATGTGAAATCTACATTTCTAATCCTAAGGATATTTCCATCAAAAATTGAAGTATCTTCAAATTTCCCATAATTAGCACCATTTCGAAGTTCTCAAAATTTTGAATTTGGTGCAACTTGAACGGGTGACCAAGGAGTTCATATGCTCAAGTTATAACTAGTCAAAGTTGGGTCAAACCTTGGACCAAAGTCCATAAAATAGGTAAAATTGTGAACTCTCAAAAATAGGTCAAAGTTGGCATCAAACTAAAAGTCTCATTGAGAGGTTTTTGGAAATGTTCATTTCACCAAAAATAAAGCCCAGACACAAAAGTTATGCCTAATCAAATTTGTGGTCAAATAGGCATATCAGGAGTTGACCAAAAATAGGCATGAATATTTGACCATCTCCAAATTATTGGAAATGGCATCAAGTTGAAGGTCTTGTCTCCATTATTCTAATGCCATTCATTTCATCAAAAATGGAGTTCGTATGCAGGAGTTATGGTCAGTCAAATTTTGCCCCACAAAAGGGTTGACTAGTGACGTGGCATGTTTGTACAATGATGTCAGCATGGTGACATGAAAAGTGCACAATAATTAGTGACATGGCATGTACAGTTATGAAACCAAGTGATGTGGTATGTGATATGTGACATGCTTGACACGGTGGCAAAAGATCTTGTTTTGAATGCCACATGGCACATTAGGATGGTGCCACATGGCACCTATGTAGTAGAAGGGGGGAGCAAGTTTGTTTGAGTAAAATTTAGGTTGGATTTGAACCTATGACCTCTAGGCTATAAGCCTTTGGCTAGTGGCCATTGAGCCACCTATGATCTTCAAAACCTATAATCTCAAGTTTGTATTTAAGTTTTATCGATGAGAAATTGGTGGTTAAAAGGTCGTTGGCAAGGTTGGAACCCTTGACCGGGGGCCTACTAAAACACATAACCATCGGTGTGCTATTTACATGATTTAACATATATATGGCACAGGTTATATTTAGCCTTTGACAAACCCTCCCCCCTTTTAAAAAAAATAGTTAATTTGTTAGGTGGTTATTATTTTTAACCACAAATTTGATAAGACCAAATCCCCTAAAATGACTAAGGGGTATTTTTGAAGGGGATTAATTAAAAGGCCCCATTTCTATATTTTTTGGTTTTGGCCTATTTTTGGTCAATTTTATGTATAAAAGGGGTTGGTGTTAAGCCTTTACTTCCTAGGCAGCATTCCTAGGTATTCCAGAGGAGAGAATTTTGGACATGCCAAAGAGCATTTTAGAGGAGATCTTCTAAGAGGAGATTTTTCTGAGAAGCCATTCTAGGGGTACTCAGAGTGCACTTGCATTTGATGTAATGATGTTCTATGTCTGTAGTCAAACCTTTTTAGGCAAAGTCTTCCTTGCTCTTCAATAACCAGTCTTGCACCTTGAGAGCTTGTATGCAAGATGGTTCGAGTTAGGATTTGTTAACGACTTTGTGGACAAACTACAATATGTTCTATATCAACTTTTAAGAGCATCAATTATACATTGGTCACTCAGTTGAACTAGACCTAGAGATGTAGTCTACTTAGTCAGATGAACTTCGAAATCAAATTGGTTCTCTTCTCTCTCCATTTTGTATCTTTGGTGTTATAATTATCTCTTTTTATTGATCATGTCATTTTTAATATCTAATGTCTTTTTAATTATACATTAGACATTAGGTATTTGTACACCTTGATGCAATTTTCACTTAGTATATAATTTCCTAGATCCTTAAAATAAAATCAAGTTCTAAATGGAATATTAGATGTAATCTATATTGAACAGATACATGGATTTATTGATGCTAACAACAATAACATGGTATGTAAACTACACAAATATTTATATGGTTTAAAGAAATCACCAACAGTATGGTATAAAAGGCTTCACAATTATCTTGTAGAAATTGGATTTGAGAGGATTGATGATAACAACAATCTATACATGAAGATAGAAGGAGGTAACATATTTTATTAGGTGAAATTTTTGTTGATGATATCATATTTGGAGGTCGAGATGGATTATGCAAAGCATTTGCAAATGAAATGAAGAAAGAATTTGAGATGTCTATGTTTGGAGAGGTCAAGTTCTTTGTTGGATTGTAAGTATATCAAATAGAATAGGGTATACACATTACTCAAGCTAAGTGTGTGAAGGAGATATTGAAAAATTTTGGACTAGAAGATTCAAAACTATTTAGCACACCTATGGTGATAGGACACAAGTTGTCAAAGAATGATGATTCAGCTGATGTGAGTCAAACATTATATAGGTATATGATTGGAAAATTGCAATATGTAGTACATAGAAGACTTGACATCACATTATCTATTAGGATAGTTGCAAGATTCTCTACTAATCCTAAGGAGAATAATTTAATGGTTGTTAAGAGAATAATAAGATATCTAAAAGGAATAGAAGACTATAGTCTATATTACAAGAAAAATGAGAATTTTGAGTTGAAAGCATACATTGATGTTGATTGGGCTAGATACATTTGTTAGCATGAAATTTTATGATATGACATTGGGGGAGTTTCCTAAGTATTGAAGAGTATTGATATTTTGCATTCATGACTATATTTGTCATTGATATCAACACAATAGTAATGCTATTAAGATTGGAAGAATGACAATTAGTAATCTTGGTATGCATAGGAGCTAAGGAAATTTTAGATGATACATAGTGGAGGATATGTTCCTAAGGTTATCTAGATGACATGGTTCAAAGGACTAAGTCTAATTCAATCTTATACAAAAGTTATACCTATTTTACTAGAAGTAGTGTAGAAACAGAGCATTGGAAAAAAAAGTTTTGACTATCTATCACTATCTTTCATCTAACATGTAATGAAGGTGATGTGCAGTTAACAGTGATAGAGGAAAATTGTATGGTGACACTAGCATGTGTGTAAGATGTGGTTTCACATGTGTAAAGTTTTGTATAGACTATGAGCTGATGGTGTTGTTGTACTTGTGAATTAATTAATTATCTTATTTAAATTAATTGAGAAATCCTCAAGGCTAACTCAAGGAATTATTATGAAGATATGGCATAAAGGAAAGTTATTTTCCTTACTTTTAATAAGATTTGGTGGAAATAGGACCAAGTGGAATGTGAAGTATTAGTGCGCAACTCAAGAAGGAGCAAAATTCTTACTAAATGTGTGTAAGCGATCCAACGGATAATTGGATGTGTAGCATGAGATCTAATTACAAGATCTGAAGGACCAAAAGTTCAGTTGATAGTATAGAGATAGAGGAAGAAGTACATTTAATTGATATTATTCTACAAGGAATAATATAGAGATCATTTGGACAGTGGGTTCTTTGATCTTAACCTTGAATTTGTTTGGGTAGTGGGTCTAGCTATCTTCCACAACTCCTAACAAGCTTGGAATCTAATAATATATACTAAATATTGTAAAAAAACTCCTAATATGGTCTATCCTCTAACAAGGAATATTTATATTAGTGCATCAACTTGTGGGTACCATCCTCACTAGGGTTTTCCCTCTAATTAATGGTTTCCTTAGTTAACATATATGGTGTTAATTGTTTATGAGTATCTTGTTGTGGTTTCTATTTATATTACTCACATGGTTAAGATTGTTTAAAGTTAATTTTTATGATAATAGTTGTATAACTAATTCACCCCTCCCCCTCCCCCCTCTTAGTTATGTCAGTGGACTATATATTATAACAACATTGGTGATAGAAAGAGCACTAGTGGTGGAAAAATTTTCTTAGGAAAGAGGTTGGTTACCTAATCCAGAAAGAAATAAAATTACATATCTCAATCTATTGTTGAGGCTAAGTATGTTGTTGTTGCAATAAATTGTACAAACATTGTATGGATCAAAAAACTACTTAAAGGTATGAAGGAAGAAATCACTACACCTATGATACTTTATTGTGATAATACATGTGCTATAAATATATCAAAGAACTTGTGATGCGCACAAAGACTAAGCACATTGCAATCAAGTATCATTACTTGAGATAGTTAGTTCAAGACAAAGAGGTGAAGATGAAATATGTGAAGATAAAAGAGTGACAGCTAATATCTTCACAAAAGAATTACCTAAGGATGATCATGAGAATCTAAGAGGTAAAATAGGGGTGATACCCCTATCCAAAGCTTCTTGAAATTATAAGTAGTGCTTTGCATCAACTAAATTTAAATGTTGTATCTTACACAGTGATGTAATGGATCTTACTTTTAGAGTTTCTTAAAGTAATCAAAGAGTTGAAATAGTAGATTAGTCAAAAGTAAGGTGATAGAAGGAGAATCTAAAATTTTTCATATCTTCATGTTGAGATGAAAAGACTTTGGCATTGTTGTCAAAGAGAAAGAAATTAAGGATACCAAACAATGGGAGAAAAGGATACCAAATAATGGGAGAAATAGTATAGTAAAGAGAGAAATACATGAAATATCTACTCAAAGGGAGGTAGCGTTGAGAGAGATATAAGAATAGTGTAGAGATACCTGAATTTTAGAAAGAGGAAGTGATCAAGAGAGAGTCATGAGGATGAGATGATTGTCTGTTGATCTGTTGGTACCCAATATGGACATGGTTTTAAAACTTTTAATTTATGTTTTTGAACCACTTTGAACTAAGGTTAAAAGTAGTTCAAACTGGTTCGATAGTTCAAATTGGTTCAAAATGTAGATTTGTTGATTCAGAAAAGTTCATAATCCATGTACTATTCAATGCTCAAATTTGATCTTGGTTCATAATTCAGGTCCAAGCGATGATAGATAGGAGTTGTTTGACATTTTCCATCACCAAAGTGGAACTCATGGTGGTCAAAATTGAAGCCACGTATTACAAAAAGTTTTTTGAAATGAACTTCCTTTTGAATCATGTGCCTTCAGCTTTGAAGACATACTCTGAATAGTATTTCATGTTGATTACATTTGAGAGAATGGCATGAAGAAACCCACAAGGATCCAAGGAGAGTCAACACCATGATGTTGGTCAAATCATAGAAAGGGCATGTGTCTTTCTTGGGTACTTGGAATCATGTGAGTTTGTGTATTTGGCTAACAAAAAGTTGACAAGGATAAGGATCAGGTTGCTATAAAAATGTAGGGAACATGAAAATTATATGACTTAGTACCCAAGCCTCTTTACATGGCATAGACAATATAGGTGAAGTATTCAACCAACTAACAAGGAGAATATGGAGCATTTAGTTTTATCTCCACACATGTAAAACCTAAGTACAGAGGATTGCTAATCTACATTCCTCATTTTTTTGTCCCAAACCTACCTAATTTGGAGGATGTGAATTAAATAATTGATAAAATATTGCTTCAACATGGATGTTTAATATTTGAAAAAATCCTCATCAAATTCATAAAGATCAGCCCTAACCTAAATCATGTTTTGTGAATACACAAGAACATAGCATGAAGAGGCATGTTAAAATGGTCAAAGGTGGAAGTCATGCATTTGCAAATATTGTTGGAAGAAGCTGCTATAATTTCTATGACAACGAATTTGTAGGAAGCCATAATATTAGTCTCAACGTAGGGGGTATAAATCCCAATCTAACCATTGGATCAATCCCATTTTCAAATATGTTTGAAGAAAACTAGTTATCTTAACCTCCTCCAATTATTTTGAAACTATTCTTGACGGATAGAAAGTTACACATGTTTTAATGCAGCACTGTCAAAATGATCCACAACACCCAGAAAATGATGCTAGAGAAAATAGGTCCTATTTTGAGGGCCATAACTCCCAACTCCACTATTGGATGTTTTTGAAATTGAAATATGTTATACATAACTAAGATATCTAAAATCTCACAAGAGTGATCTTCAAAATTCATTTTTTTTTGTGAGATATGGATAAATGCATATAGATCTATCAAAATTACCCAGGACAGTCACAAAATGTCGCACAGTAAAATAGTCATATTGTAGGGGCTATGTTTCACAATTCAACCATTAGATTGATCTAAATTTTGTATATGTATTTTAAATTCTAGTTTTACAAATTCTCTCCAAATGGCATTGAAATATTCCTTCTAGATCAAAATTTATGCTCAGATGAGTGGAGTGCTATCAAAATTGCATATGACTATCATGAAATAATGATAGCACTTTACAACCAGCAAGTGCCACCTGTCCCAATTTAATTAGATTTTTGGGATTTTGGAGAGTTATATTTCCAATTTTTTCATTTTAAAGATTTATAAAGTGTTTGGAAATTAAGTAAGAGATAAATTCATTGGAGGAAAGGAAGAGATATAAGATAATTTACATGGGTAATATTTTCAAGAATTAGTTACATAACAAAAAATCAGCAAGAATGTTATTTATTGTAATTAGGGAGACATAGAAGGGTCCACTTTTTTCTTTCTTGATTACAAATTTTTTTCTACAATAGGAAGGGAGAGTTTTTCTAGATTCTTCAATTGTTCTGAGACAGAAAGAGCAGAGCTTTTGTTTATTTTTCTGAACTGTGTGTTGAAAAAGAGGGGATATTTTGATTTGAATGTAATGTGGGGGAGGGAATTTATGTTTCCTTTTTAGATAGTGATTTTGATGCAACATGTAATTAGATCTTTTTTGTATTTTTCATTTTTAGAGAAGGGAGACTCGGGAAACAATTTCATACCAAAACTTCGAGTTTGGGCAATTTTTCTTTTTGCTGATTGTTATCTTTGTGTAATTTTTATTTTTCTCTAAACGCATTCAATGTCATGGCTTTTTTAATATAATTGATTTCAAGATGTCATTAAAGTTCTGATTCTTTTCTTCTCAGGCTTTCATTCTCTTTGCAATGTAGCATGCAAATAGACTTTGTGTTATTTGTTGTTCTTTTCTATTTAGTAATTTAGTTTTTGCATCTATTTCATGTTTACGAGTAGATGTTTGTAAAACCTTTTGTGCTTTTTGGTTAAAAGCATCCATATTTAATTCATTTTAAATCATGTACAAGGAGTTGTACTCAATAAAATTCAAAGGAAGGTTATCAACCCAATGATAACCTATCCAACTGTTAGTGCTAATTCAATCTTCCTACTGGGCATTCAGAGTTAATTTATGTTTATTTCTTCGGAGAACAATCTGTTCACTAACAATTTTTTGGCAACTTTGCTACGCAACCTTGAAAATGAAGACCCGTGTTAATATTTGTTTCCTCAATTTTGTGATTATCCTTGTGTATAGGAGATTTGCAACTCTGTGTTACAAACTTGTTAAATCTTCTATCTTAGAGTTCCAATGTGTTTTATGACTATGGTTGTAGCTCAGCCATGGGGGGCTCAGATCAAAACATTTTCCTTGTCCTAGTATTTAGCCTTACCTAAAAGATCATGGGAATACCTTCCCAAGTTTCTTGGAGATAAAACACAAGATCCAAATGACCACATCAAAACAGCTACAGTCACCTATGGGATTCTTGGTGTGCAAGAATAGGATGTCTTTGTCAGATTGTTTGTTGGGAACCTCATTGAAATGCCATTGATTGGTTTCAAAAAATGCAATATGGTTGTATCACTTGTTGGGATGACTTGAAGATGAAATTTATTGAAAGATTCAAGTTTGCAATTGATGTTAGTAATATGTTATCAAATTTCTTACAAATTCAAATAATGGAAGATGAATCTATAAGAGATTTTATTGATAGATTTAATAGATGTGTTGGAAAGATCCCACTAGCATGCCAACCAACTAAAAATAATTAGTTATGCATTTTTGTTACTGCAACGAGAACTAAAATTAAAATTTATTTGAAGTATCAAAATATGGAAAATCTAAGAGATATTCAAAAAGAAGCAATCAAAATAGATGATGCTATGTTACTATGTGGAATGAAATGTAATAGTAGGAGCCATCCCCCCACTGAAAAAGAGCTCGGTGATGATAAGATTAATAAAAATCTACCAATGGCTTCTTCATTTCAAGCATTTGATTCCTTTGCATTTAGAGTTTTTCTAACCATTGACATTGGTCCAGTGAACTTGATAGATCAAAAACATCAAGAAATAATTCATGGTGAAGAAATACAAGGCATCCCTCATCTTGATGAACAAGTAAAAATTGAGGATATTTCATCTTTTGATACTCAAGAAAGTAGTGAGAGTGTAGTATCCTCACCTATAGAAGTCATGGAAGATTTCAGCAAGGAACTATGTTCAAAGAATGACAGCCCTTCAAAGTCTTCTCCTATAAATGATTCTTGGTTATTTGAGGAAACTGAAGGAGAAATGGTTGGTAATTTCCAAGAGACTACAAATATATATGATGAAAATCATACAAATGTGGCTAAGTTAAAACATTGTTTCAACTTGGTAACTTTGGTTTTTGCAACTAATGATGTAGATATCTACTTTGTTGATCTTAAAGTTGGTCATAATGTGATGATTGATGAGTTAGAAACTGGGCCTCATATGTTCTATGAGAAAGATGATATAGAAAAGCCATTTGAAAATGATGAATGCTACAATGAGATTTGGTTGTTCAATATGGAATGTCAAGTTGCCAAAATTGTGTATACTGTAAGCTTGATTTTTAGCATTGGAGAGATTGCTAGAAGGTAGTGATTTGGAGCTAGTCTGTTAAGGCATGCTTTTCTTTTGTGAAAAGGCTCCCACTTCTCCTAGCCGGTAAATGGTTCCATGTGATTATTTTCTTTCTTTCTGTATTGTGGTAGGTCCTTATCCTACCTTTGTATATATTTTGTAAATATGTTTTGGTGTGCATAGTGTTAGTTTGAATAATGTGCAAGCTTTAGGCTTGCGGTAGTTTAGGAGTTTTTGGTTAGTTGGCTTTGCCCTACTCCCCTTTGCCCTCTCTATAAGAATCTCCCAATTTTCTCTACTTTCTAACTCTATTGCCCAATGGATAAGGCACTCATCTTTGGCTAGAGATTGCTGGAGTTCTCTATTTTTGTAGTCAAAATTAATCTCACACTTAAAGCCCCTGTTGGTACCCAATATGGACAGGGTTTTAAAACTTTTAATTTATGTTTTCAAACCACTTTGAACTAAGGCTAAAACTAGTTCAAAGTGGTTTGATGGTTCAAATTGGTTTGAAATGTAGATTTGTTGATTCAGAAAAGTTTAGAATCCATGTTTGGTTCAATGCTCGAATTCGATCTCGGTTCATAATTCAAGTCCAGGTGATGACAGATAGGAGTTGTTTGACATTTTCCATCACCAAAGCTGAACTTATGGCAGTCAAAATTGAATCCATGTATTACAAGAAGTTTGTTGAAATGAACTTCCTTTCAAATCGTGTGCTTTTAGCTTTGAAGACATACTTTGAACAATATTTCATGCAAATTACATTTGATAGAATGGCATGAAGGAACCCACAAGGGTCCAAGGAGAGTTAATGTTGTGATGTTGGTCACATCATAAAAAGGGCACGTGTCTTGCTTGGGTAATTGGAATTGTGTGAATTTATATATTTGGCTGACAAAACATCCACAAGGATGAGGATTAGGTTGTTGTAAAAATGTAGGTAACATGCAAATTATATAACTTAGTACCCAAACCTCTTTACATGGCATTAACAATATAGGTAAAGGAGTCAACCAGCTAACAAGGAGAATATGGAGCATTTAGTTTTATCTCCACACATGTAAAACCCAAGTGCAGAGGATTGCTAATCTACATTCCTCATTCTATTGTCACAAACCTACCTAATTTGGACAATGTGAATTAAACAATTGATAAAATGCTACTTCAACATGGATGTTTAATATTTGAAAAAATCCTCATCAAATTCATGGAGGTCAGCCCCAACCTAAATATTTTTTTGTGAATACACAAGAATAGGGCATGAAGAGGCATGTTAAAATGGTCAAAGGTGGAAGTCATGCATTTCAAATATTGTTGGAAGAAGTTGTGGTAATTTCTATGACCACAAATTTGTAGGAAGCCAAAATATTAGTCTCAGTGAAGGGGGTATAAATCCCAATCTAATTGTTGGATCAATCCCATTTTTAGATATGTTTGAAGAAAGATAGTTATCTAAACCTCTCCCAAGTGGTTTGAAAATATTCTTAACAGATAAAAAGTTACATATATTTTAATGCAGCACCAGTAAAATGATCCACGACACCCAGAAAATGGTGCCAAAAAAAAAAGGTCCTAATTCGAGGGCCATAACTCCCAACTACATTGTTTGATATTTCTAAAATTGAAATATGTTGTACATAACCAAGAGATCTAAAATCTCACCAGATTGATCTTCAAAATTCATTCTATTTTGTGAGATATGGGTAATGTGTGCAAGTCTATCAAAATTACCCAAGACAGTCACAAAATGCAACACTAAAATAGTCATGTTGAGGGGGGTGTGTCTCACAATCCAACCATTGGATTGATCTAAATTTTGGATACGTGTTTTAAATTATAGTTTTACAAATCCTCTCCAAATTGTGTTGCAAGATTCCTTCTAGATCAAACATTATGCTCAGATGAGTGCAGTGCTGTCAAAATTGCATATGACTGTCATGAAACAATGACAGCACTTTACAACCAGCAAGTGCCACCTATCCCAATTTAATTAGATTGTTTCAGACTTTGGAGAGTTATATTTCCAAATTTTTCATTTTAAAAATTTATAGAGTATGTGGAGATTAAGTAAGAGATAAATTCATCAAAGGAAAGGAAGAGATATAAGATAATTTAAATGGGTAATATTTTCAAGAATCGGTTACATAACAAAAAAGTCAGCAAGAATGCTATTTATTTAAACAGAAAGATGTAGAAGGGTCCACATTTTCCTTTCTTATTACAAAATTTGTGCTATAACAAGAAGGGAGAGTTTTTCCAAATTCTTCAATTCTTCCTAGGGAGAAAGAGCAGAGCTTTTGTTTATTTTTCTGAATTGTGTGCTGAAAAAGAGGGGATATTTTGATTTTGAATGTAATGCAGGGGAGGGAATTTATGTTTCCTTTTTAGCTAGTGATTTTGATGAAACATGTAATGAGATCTTTGTTTTCTTTTTCATTTTTAGAGAAGGGAGACTCGGGAGACAATTGCATACCAAAACTTTGAGTTTGGGTAGTTTTTCTTTTCACTAATTGTTATCTTTGTGTAACTTTCAATTCTCTCTAAATGCATTCAATGTCATGGTTTTTTGAATATATTTGATTTCAAAATATCTTTAAAGCTTTGATTCTTCACTTCTTAGGCTTTCATTCTCTTTGTAATGCAACATGCAAATAGACTTTATGTTATTTGTTGTTCTTTTCTTTTTAGTTATTTAGTTTTTGCATCTATTTCATGTTTACAAGTAGATGTTTGTAAAACCTTTTGTGCTTTCTAGTTAAAAGAATCCATATTTAATTCATTTAAATCATGTATGGGGAGTTGTACCCAATAAAATTCAGAGGAAGGTTATCAACCCAATAATAACCTATCCAACTATTAGTGCTGATTCAATCTTCCTATCTAGGCATTTAGAGTTAATTTTATTTTATTTCTTCGAAGGAAAATTTGTTCACTAATTTGATCAAAATAAAATTTTGTAGCCTATACAGAGGATGAAAGTTGATGATAGAGGGAGAGATTTCAATACATCGAATTATTTTCTTTTTGGTATTGTTGTTGGTATTGGTTTGCCAACAATTCCAAAGACGGAGATTGTTGAAAACAAATTGATATAAGTATGAGATGGTAATGTTTCAATCATTGTTTTATCATTGATGTCAAACCTACTACTTGCTACTAAGACAACTACTTAGTAGATTTGAGTACTGTCATGTGTTTGATTAATGGGAAATTTTTGATCAAATAAGATAACAAAAATGCTTAGAGGAATGGCTGAGTCATGGCATGTAAAAGAAGTAAAAAGATTAGTTAAGATAGTGATGACATAGTGTATTGATTATCTATTTGAGGCTACAAAGGATGGATATACTAATTAAGTTAAGAAGAAAAAAATTGAGCCTGTTAAACTTGACCAAGTGGACAGTAGGTGCCAACAAAAGTTAGGGCAAGCCGAGAAGAAAATTAGTTAGAGCCAAGTAAAGTGAAGTTTCAATGTATGTCAAGTGAACTTAGTGTTAGCTGAGTAAAGTTTAGTTGATGTCAAGCACTAGTAAACTTTAGTCTAGTGGATGATGAGTGGAAGAACAACATGGAAGCTGAGTGATAGAATATTGATGTCGAGTGTTAGTATTCATGTTAAATCATAGATTTGACAAATATGAGCTAACTAATTTTCTTTCTTGGAAGATAATTATGATGAGCTAGTGGCACAGAATTTAAGGTAAACTATTTTGAGGTGAATTCAAAGAGGATTGTGGGAGAAGTTTCTAGAGGAACCAAATGGACATGAGGGTAGATTCATTGAATCCTACCTAATCCTACCTAACCCTAAAATGAATGATTGAGGTTAAATGAAAAAAGATCCTAAATCTCTATTTATAGAGAGAGTTGGTTGAAAGTAAAGGTTGGCATGTGCGAGGACCTAAGGAAGAAAAGAGGTCTAGGGTATTGCTTCATTCAATGGATGAACAAAAGAGACTACTATTGGAAGGCAAAGAAAGAAGGCTTAAGAGTATGAATTCTTGAAGGGTGATTAAGCTATCAGAGCTGAAGTGTATGAAAGCCAGGTAGAATGGTGGACTAAAACAAAGATCTATAATCTATAAGTGAGTTATAAATTATTATTAGATCAAGTCCTGTTACTTTCTAATCATTGTATCAGTCTAGGGTAAATATTTTGGATTAAGATTGACCTAACAATCATTTGTAAATCCCTTAACTAGGTGGCATTCCAAGTGAATGATCTAAATTCCTCTAACAAGGCTCACTCCTAATAGGGTGATAGAAATCCTTTAACCAAGTCACATTTAACAATGCGTATTGTAATCTTTAATAGCGTTGGTCCTTCATAGGACATCACTTCAAAATAGTGAGAATTAGTAGCATCTTATGGTGGTTTTTTTCCAAATTGGGTTTCCACATAAAATCCATGTGTCGAATGTGTTATTGAATTTTTTATATTTCATGTTTACATTTCTACAAAGTTATATTGACCTAGTATAGTAACCTAAAAAGTTTAAGCATTGTATGATCTAATAGATGCATGCATATTAAGTTTTTATGGATATGGCTTCACTAAGCTATGAAAAAAATTATTTTTACATCTAGACCTTAGATAACTGATTCACTCCCCCCCATCCCCACCCCAGTTATTCTAAAGAATTCCAATAGTGAAATTTTGTGACAATAAGTTATGGAAATAGAAAATTTTGTCACATTAATTTTGATAATATTGTGAAGGTGAGTAATAGAAATAGTGTAATAGATCTACCAAAGATAGTGAAACCTTATAATATGATATGCAAGGAATGTGTAATGGTTAAATAGAAGAAGAGTACTTTTCCTAGCAAGATATATATTAAATTTGAAATGTTTGAAAATTATTCAGACATATTTATGTGGTCCTATAAAGACTAAGACTTTCTATAGTGAGAGGTATTTCATTATTTTCATTGATGATTACACTAGAATGATGTGGGTCATTTTTAATGGAGAAGTCTGATACTTTTGTCAAGTATAAGATATAAAAGGATGAATTTAAAAATGAATATGGTTTAAGATTAAAATGTATGAGGTTTGATAGAGGTGGATAATTTACTTCTAATAAATCCAATACTTTTTGTCAGGATGATAGAATTTGTAATCCATTTTTAGCACCCAAGACGCCTTAACATAATGATATAGTAGAGAGGAGCATAATAGTAAGTAAAGAAACTAGAGAGATGTTGCTTGAACATAAGGTATCACATGTTCATTAGAGAGAAGAATTTATTACTAATATACACTATTAATAGAGAACAAGTCAGGAAAGGAACAAGTAAAACCCCTTATAAACTATAGTTTGGTCATACACCTATGGTGAAGTAATTTTGATATTTTGGAAGAAAATTTTATATCAAAAGAGAAGATGATTTAGAGAAGTTTGAATGTAGAAGTGATAAAGGAATGTTTCTTGGTTATTCTCCTAAATGAAATGCATATTAATGAGAGTCATTTACCACCTATTTAACACCATATTTCAATCCATTTCATTTAGTTTCATACCCACTTCCCTATTCCATTTCATCTCATTATTACCATTATTACATTGCATATGGTTTAATATAAATAAGTAGTGTTTAATATTGTTTTGGGATTAAAATATGGAAATTTCATTATTGATTGATTTTAACTAATCTTTATTATCACAATATGTTGATGTGTGGAATGGATCCTCCTATTGCCTCCACATTATTACATGTTTTTACAAGGACTTGTTATCTATGAGCACATACCAAAGGATCATATGTGATTAACATAGAAAGAAAACTATGTGATTTCTATTATTTAGTTTTATGGATGTACATGGAAATATTGTACATGTTTGGTGTAAGGAATTGAAACAAAATCTCATTGTTGGATAGAATTTCCAAATATCATCTGGATAGGAGACTCGGCAATTAGATTTGTCTTATGTTACAACCACTACAAACCCATGCTGGAGATATAGAGGACTTCATACATGGCAAGGATCAAAAGCATCATTTCCTCTCTTCTTTTCATGGATACCTTTAATACTATACAAAAAATCTCTACAATATATGAACTTTCATTTTTCTTGTTATAACAATATTTTCTATATTCTACAGCCAACAAATAAAGGTTTACATGGGTATTATAGTATTTTGGCCAGAGGTCTAAACAAATACCCTATTTTTATATAAGTTTTTATCTATTGCATGTATATAAGAAACATAAATCAGACTTTTGATATATCTTTTCTACAAAAGAAACTATTGTAAAGTCAAACCTTCATTTGAAAATATAAAGTTTATATTTGTATGATCATGAAGTTGTAAAATCAAATATTTTCTTCATCACCAAGAAACTAAGGAGGACGGGCCCACTACATGGAATGCTAGTGATTTTTGTAATTAAGTTTGGTGTGTTTATTTTATGTATTATTTAGGAATGTGATATTGTTAATATAGATGTTCATATTTGCATTTATTCAGTAATGTTCAAATTAGTTAATTTAGAGCTGAGTTTATTATTTCTGTGATGATTTATATTATTTTTATTTCTTTTATAAATTATTGTTTTTCTTATTTTATGGATTAATGTTTATTTTGGTTTATGTTCTTATCACCAAGAAGTGATTGTTCCTATTGCTAGGATTTATTTAATTTTTCATAGATTTATTTTTGTGTGCTATATCTACATTCATAATCCCTCATCTCATAGCTAGCATCCCTTCATCGCATATTTCCTGGACACCTTTCACAAGCTTGCACTCTTGGATTTACATGTATAGACTAGCCAAACTTCATCATCAATTGTTAATTCCTTTCTTTATTTATCCCAGAGTTAGTCTATCATATATAGATGTTACAATATAAGATTGAAGAAAATTATTGAGAGTGCAAAATTTAGGATTGATGAAAGATTTTGGGTACAAGAAAGAAAATTTCATAATAATTTTTATGATGATGCAAATAAAGATGGTACTATTCAAATAATAGTAATAAGCTAGAATTTACATAAAAGGAAAAATTACTTGAATTAGATAATAAAATATAGGCACACTTAGAAGAGCCTAAGAGACGAGAAAAGAACATCTAAATATGGTACAGGGAATTATCTAAATAATCAAAACAATTTAAATGATAGTAGAGGAGTGATGATAAAAAGGAAGGCTAGAGAATGATTTTTTTTAATTAATAAGTTGAACCTAAGACTAATGCTGAAGCTTATAAAGATAAATGTTGGATAAATGCAATGCAAGAAGAACTTGAGTAGATAGAAAAGAAAAATACATGGGATCTGGTCCCGAGACCTAAAGATAAAAAATTTGTTGGCACAAAATGAGTATTCAAAAAGGTCATGTCTAGCAAAGATATTGACAACTTGGATAACACCTTGGTGGTAATAGAGGTATATGTATTATTATAATATGTAAGCATGTGCACAAAATTGTTATGGTCCAAATTCATTATAGTCACAACCACAACCTAATTAGTTCATTATTGAGAAGGATTAGATTGTCACATTTATCAAGATACTTAAGAACATTTAAGTTCTTGGAGATATGTGAAACTTGTCATCTTCTATCATTTTAGATTTCATTATTAAGTCCTATCAGGATCTCTTATGACCATGCTAGCTCTAAGTAATATTTTAAATGAAACACTTTGATATGTAGAGTAATGGATTATATCAAAAAGTAAAGATTGATTTCTTGTAATTAAGATACCTTATAAGATCTTGGTTATTAATTGTGACTACTTTTATGATGATATCATATTATGTGCCTTTAGCAGATGTACATGTTCATCTTCTATGTAGTTTCATAGGTATTGGGAATCGACTTCACTAAATTGTTAGAATGAACATGTCCTATCACAATAACTTAATGGTTAGAATGAGGAAATAATATTTAGGCTAAATCCTAGCCTAAACCTAATTATTTTGATAAGAAGGACATGTGTCTCACAACCAAACCTTTTTTAAACTCATGAGTTTTTTATTTAGAAAATTAAGTTTTAAAGGGACCTCGAAACCCCTTTTACAAAAGATTAAAATGATATAACATTATACCTTGAGAAACATTGGACCAAAAATAGAACCAACAAATGAACAAAGCCAAATACAAAAGGACAACAAAACTAACTAACAAAATCAAACAAAAAAGAAACAAGAACAAAAAAGAACTATCTCATCTTCTTTATCATCTCAGCCACATGTAGATCTAGCTGGTCTATTTTGTCACCAATGTCTTTCAATTGACTAATATTAGAAGGGGGCCCAATATTCCTTTTCTTTGTGCTAGCTCTAGTCCTCCTCCTAGTCCCTTTCTTGTTGTCAAAAGCACCACCTTGATCCTTAACAACTATAATGATGGCTTTCTCTCTCAGACTACTTTCTAACTTACTAATGAAAATTTTCATGTTTTCATTGGAGGCCATGAGAATATTCTAGCTGAGGTCCATAATATTCTAGAGCATGTCTTCAATGTTATGCACTATGTTACCCAAACCAAGTACCTAGGTCTTGAGCTTCTATAAAGTATCCATATCAATCAAGGATCCCATTGATGGAGTGTCATTCCCAACTAGATTGGTCCCTTAATTTATCCCTTCCATAGCCCCCATTCTCTCTTTCTTATCAATGACTTGGTGAAAGAGCCATTTATGGACCTAAAGTTGTCAAACTACACA
This sequence comes from Cupressus sempervirens, assembly GCA_028749045.1. NCBI lineage: Eukaryota > Viridiplantae > Streptophyta > Pinopsida > Cupressales > Cupressaceae > Cupressus > Cupressus sempervirens. The sequence goes on from CM053786.1 coordinate 376,208,024, forward strand.
TTTTTGGCATTATTTAGAATGTCCATTCCCCTACTCTTCTATTATCACTTAAAATAATCATTGTTGAGTCAATGAGGGCTTGGAGATCCATTTTTCCTATCTCCACTTCACCAACTTTCAAATGAATTTTCTCCCTTGCAATTCCAAGCCTAATTGAGTCCATGCTCATATTTTCTAGGTAACCTTTCTATTTTTTTAAAGCAATAGTATCAGTAGTTACCATCTTGGCTCTAGTAGCAAGCATCTAGGTGATATCATCTTCCTCTTGAGAGGAGGCATCCCAATACTAGTCTTTATTGAGGTTAAGAGGTGAGTCCAAGCTCCTCCCACCATCTATGTTACCCTTACCCAATTTCTACTTCTTTGTAGCAAACAAACTGGTCCCCACCTCCTAAATATCAGTTTCCATGTCGTCGTCATCCTATGCATACTCATCAAATGAGATAACAACTTTTTTTTTTTAGTCATAGGGGTTTTATCCATTTTTGGAGGCCTCACAAACTTTATCTTCTTCTCAACCCTCTTACCCTAGGTTTTCTTACTAAAGTGCATCCCTTCACTTTTATGCCTATTGATTCCTCACCATATATGTCTTTGTCCAACTCCTTGACTTTATTTTTCTATTTCTTACCTGTAGCAAGCTTCTTTGGGGTCTTCAAAGGGGTTCTATGAGCCAAAATATTTCCCTTCCCTTTGAATTTCTCCATCATCACCTCTTCATCCAAATGCAACCCCTAACTACCTCCTTATTAGAGAAATCCTGAGAACCCTAGAGTCACTATCTTCATCTTTCTCTATTTCTATCAGCTTTGGGACTTTACTAACATAATGGGCTTTAATATGCTCATAGATGAGAAACATTACAACCTCATGAAGGGGGGTTAGCTGAAACTATTTCCTTGCAACTAGTAAACTAGAGTTCATGGAATATAAAAGATAAAAAGGGATGGACACCTTAATATTATGGAAAAAGTGATTCAAAAGAAAAAATGATGCAAAAAAAATCTTGAAAATCTATTGTTTAGAGTAACATAGTAAAAAATAGTCCTTAGAACAAAGTGCCATAATTTCTTGGTATACCCAAGCTATAAGCAGGTCTTACCTTCTTACTTTAGTAGAGAAGTGCTCTCTCCTAGTTCCATGGAAATTTGGTCAATGGTTGGGTCTAAGAATTTTTGGTGTCTATAAAACTTCTACCCACCATTTGAAGACTTGACACCGTAGAAATGAGCTCTTCTATAATGGATAAGTTTCTTCCACCCATTAGCAAAGTGACCTCATCCAATGTTGCAAAAAAAGTTGGGTAATATTTGGATTACCACTATGAAGATTTACCATAAAAGTAGTGAGGCCACCCTTTTCTAGGATCTCCCTTACTTTTATCCTCCTTTTCCACTTATCATTGTTTGAGGGTTCCCAATGCCTATGCTAACCACCCATATCATTTATGTTAATGTTAAAAACAAGAGAGAAATCATAGATATAATTCACAATGTAGTGCAAATAGGAAACTATGGTCCTTAAAAAAATGCACAAAGTGTGTGAAAAAATGGGCTTATTATTGAAAATGGCATCCTTTCTCCTTTTCTTACATCTTGGAATCAATGAAACATCACTTCTTAATTCACCCATCCTTGTTATTAATTGCACCTTCTTTCCCATTAATGATATCATAATAAATACAATATATGACATTCATGGGTAGCTCATCATCACCCCTCCAAGTCATCTTTACCTCACACTTCATTTTCATGTTAGTAGCAACATCAACCATCATGTTGGACTCATGGTAGACATGGGAAATGTAATAATCTTCCATATATTTTAAGATATCAATAGTTCTTTAATAAGATATCAATATTTTACTATATTAATATGTATTAAATGGATAATAGTCAAAGGAGAAGTTCTATAACATCATTAGGAGATATAAGGAAAGATAGTTAAAATATAATAATCCACAATTTTAAAATTTTGTTAAGGCCAAGTTTTGAAATTTCAAAGTTTGTCATTTTGGGACTTAGCCAATTTTCCCATATGTTGGCATCAATTATAAAGGGGGAATTTATTGAAAATTTGACTTAGGTATACATTGGATGTTTTTCATTTATGACAACATATCTTCAATGTGAAGAAGGCAGACCTTTAGGAATAAGTTATGAAATTTATACATATAAAATTGTCTTAGTATCACTTAGTTGATATGATAGAATAGATCGATTTTAGATTAGTGTACTTCATATAAGTAATATTGGAACATGTGCACTTGAAGATAGATAGTATAGAATATGATGATGATGTATGCATATCCATAGGTTAGTACAGTTAGTATAGATAGAGCTATGGGCAGATTACTAGTTATAGTAGTATATAGGCATAGCAAAGCATAACAAAGAAACGATTATTTTAGGTAAAGGAATTATTCTATTTACCAAAATAATTACTCAACTAATTAGGGATGGCATCTTATATTTTAACCCTAAGCGGGAAAATGTTAACTATGCATTATGTAAAGTGTATAAAGACATGAAGGCCAATTGGATAGTAATTGATAAATTAGAAAGGTATAAAGAAAAAATACAAATGTAAAGTTTTGAGAAGTAATGTGAGTATGATGTAAGATGAAAATTCTCATGTATGATAAAAGAAAAGAGAATTGAGATAGGTTTTTATATTGAGAAGAAAATGAAAAAATCAGATATTGAAGATATCAAAAAGCATTGTATAAGAGGTTTTTGTATCTATCTCTTTGTATCAAGGAACTACATTGTATATTGTGCGTTTAGGTAATCGACTCATCTTGAATATATTTTTTATTTGTATATAAAAAATCCTAAAAAGGTTGAGGCTTCTAATAAGGTCTAAGTCCTCTAACAAAGACTGAGACACTATACATATGTAATAGATTCGTAACAAGGTCAATATCTTTCACAAGATACTTTTGATTAGTTGATAATTTTGTGGGTACCATCCCCACTGGGATTTCCCCTTGGTAAGGGATTCTCTACTTAAAAAAATAATGTAGGGAGGTATGAAATAACTAGGGCCAAAGGCACACCTAGCTATCCAAATCACCTGTGAGAGTAAACACAACAAAGAACAACACAAATACAACAAAACATAGGACATAGAGGAGAAAAATTCTTTATAGATTCATCTAATCATCAAATGCATGCCCAACTATGAGTCCTTAAGGGAAATCAGTAGCACTCAACAACCAAAGAAAATTAGTAGCACTCGACAACCAAAGAAAGTTGGCAACACTTAGAAAGCAAATTAGCTTGGCAACCAAAGGAGCTTGGTAGCATTTGGCAACAACTATGAGCTAAGGAGAAAAATAGAACTCAACAATGCAAGGCATTGCAACATGATAGCAACTAAGAAACTTGAAAGACATGTAGGATAGAAATGCAAACTAGGATGCTCCTACATCATACAACCAATGTTGAAAGAAATGATTCTCTTGAACCATTGAGATGTCAAAAATTGAGCTAAATCCAACTTAGATAGCAAAATATTCAACTACTATGTTCTTCCACTTTATCAAATACTCATAGTAATATTTTCCTCTTGTGCTCTTACTAACTCTCTGAACCAATATATCTTCAACTTCTTCATTCTACTTCTTAGGATATTCATCTGATATAGCAACTTCATCATTTGACTCATGATATTTGTACAAATTAGAAACATTGAATATAGGAGATATATCCATGTTCATAGGTAACTCAACTTCATAAGCATTCCCACTGCCAAACTTCTTCAAGATCTTACAAGGTCCAAACTTGTTCATCTTTAGCTTACTATATGTTCCAACAGGAAATCTTCCTTTTTTCAAATGAACCATCACCTCATCACCAACTTCAAAAATATGATGTCTTCTAGACTTATCAGCATTCTCCTTATACTTTTGATTACTTTGTTCTGATATTAAATTTACTTCCTCATTAAAAGACTTTATAAAATCAAAAAAATCTTCTCCTACAACACTTCTCTTCACTAGTAATATCCCTTAAATTTGATATCCCTTTAGGCTAAATTCTAGTAACAATCACAAAATGTGTTTTTCATGTACTCCTATTCATAGAACTATTATATGCAAACTCAACTTGTGCCAATACCATCTCCCAATTATGTGGTTTGTCTCCAACTAAACATCTTAGAAAATGATCCAAGCTTCTATTCACCACCTATGTCTATCCATCTATCTATGGATGGAATGTAGAACTAAACTTCAACTCAGTACCCATCTTCTTCCATGAAGTCTTCCAAAAGTAACCAACAAGCTTACTATCTTTGTTAGAAATAATACTTCTAAGTAATCCATATAATCTAACAATCTCTTTGAATAAAATATCAGCAATTCACTCAACATTTGATGTCTTCTTACAAGGTATGAAATGAGCCATCTTAGAAAATCTATCCACAACAACAAATATAGAATTATACCCTTTCATTGTCTTGGGAAATCCAAGAACAAAGTCCATACTAAAGTCACTCCAGGGTTTCTCAAGAACAAAAATAGGTGTATACAAGTTAGTACTTTGGCTTGCCCTTTTTTTTAACTTGAAAAACTCAACAACTTTTTACAAACTTTTGAACACCCTTATACATTTGAGACCTATAATACTTATCCTTTAACAAACTCAAAGTCTTATCAATTCTAAAATGGCTAGCCAATCTACGAGTATGATTTTCCCTAATCAAATTCAATATCATAGAACTCTTAGGAATACATAATTGAATACCCTAAAATAACATACCTTATTGAATAAAATATTCATCAAAATTACTTGGTTGTTATGTCAAACTAGGTGCTCTGCACTCTCTTCGCATCTCAAAAAAATTAGGATCAATATCATACAACTCCTTCATCTAATCAAAACCAAGAACTTCAACATTGATCTCAATTAGCAAAGAATGTCTTCTACTCAATGCATCAACAACTTAGTTAGTGACTCCACTCTTATGCTTAATCACAAATGTGAAACTCTACAAGTACTTAATTCACTTCATGTGTCTCTAATTCAACTTATGTTGACTTCCCAAGTACTCTAAAGTTTTATGATTAGTATACAACACAAACTCCTTAGGAATCAAATAATGTCTCCACTTCTTCAATGCTTGAACAATGGCATTAAACTCTTGATCATACACAAAATACTCCCTTTTAGCATCATTAAATTTCTCACTAAAGAAAGAAACAAGTTTACCTTCTTGACTTAATACAAGTCCTATTGCATTACCACTTGCATCACACTCAACTTGAAATACCTTATTGAAATCAAGCAAAGTTAATATAGGTAACTCAACAACCTTTTGTTTCAAACTCTCTCAAAACTACTATCAGTTCCATGTGTCCACTTGAATTTCTTTTTATCTCCTCTCATTGTCTTAGTCATAGCATTACAAAAAGAACTAAAATTCCTTATAAAATTCTTGTATAAACTAGCCAAAGCATGAAATTATCTTACCTCACCCACATTCTCAGGTGTAGGCCATTCCAAAATTTCTTTAGCCTTCTCAGGGTCCATCTTCAAACCATAAGCTAAAGTCACAAATACCAATACACAATCTCTTTTTACATAAAAGAACACTTCTTCAAATTAATCATCAACATTTCCTCTTTCAACCTCTACAATACTTTTCTAACATTCTTAAGATGTTCTTTCTTGGTCTTATAGAATATTAGAATATCATGCAAATAAATAATCACAAACTTACCCAAAAATTCTTTTAGAACTTCATTCATCAACCTCATTAAATTACTAGACGCATTAGTCAAACCAAAAGGCATTACCAACCATTCATACAAACCATATTTTATCTTGAAAGCAATCTTCTATTCATCATCTTCTCTAATTCTAATCTGATGATAGCCACTCTTCAAATTAATCTTGGTGAAATACTTTTCTCCACTCAAACAATCCATTATGTCATACATCCTCAGCATAGGAAACCTATATTTCACCATGATCTTGTTAATAGCTTTGGAATCAGTACACATTCTCCATCTCCATTCTTCTTAGGTTCTAATATAGTAGGTACAACACATGGACTCAAACATTCTCTGATAAAACCTTTCTACAACAACTCATGCACTTGTCTGTTAAGTTCTTCATTTTTAGTAGGTGTCAATCTATATGGTTCTTTATTCAGAAAACCTGCTCCAGGAATCAAATCCATGCAATGACTTATACTTCTCATTTGAGATAATCCATTAGGAATATCTTCTTCAATAATATCCTTATACTATTTATAAATTTAGTAATTTCTACTAGCACTCGGTCAATACTACCAATTTATGTTGTCACTCAATTACCACTAGCTTATGTCACTCGGTCGATATTGACTAGCACTCAGCTAACACTATTTTTTGATGCTTAGCTACTACTAGCACAACTCAGTCTCTTAGGACTTATGGAAAAATAGACTTGATTCTTATTCATTTCCCTTTCAAATTTATTTCCATTAACTATACAAACTTTCATAGTAGTACTATTAACCTCATCTAGACTTTCAATCAAAGGCAACAATATTTTCCTTTTCCTATTCACCCAAAGAATATATTGATTCAATCTTGCATCATGTATAACATATCTATCATATTCCCCAAGGTCTACCCAATAGAATATGACAACAATCCATAGGCATAATATCACACAAAACTTCATCAAAATAATGTCCAATCTTGAACTTCACAAAACATTGTTCACTTACCAATATCATATGCTCATCTTTGATCCATGAAACATGATAAGGTTTAGGATGTTCCAACCTCTATAACTACAAATTTGTAATCAAATACTCTAATGCCAAATTTGTATAACTTCCAATGTCAATGATCACCTTGCAACATTTTCTAACCATCTTATATCTAGTCTAGAAGAGACTTCTCCTTAGGGCAGGTTCCTTATCACTTCCCTTATTATATAAGGTTGTTCTCATAATTAGATTTTCTCCAACCTCAGGTCCACTAGGTGAACCCTTAGTGTCTCCTTGAATTGCATCATTTTTCTTACCTTTCCCACTTTCAAAGGAATTATATTCAAAATATCTATGCTCTTCTTTACCACATCTAAAATAATTACCACAAAAACCACCTCTAGAATAAGAATTACCTCTTCCTTAGTAAGAACTAGTACCTCCTTGGAAGGAATCACCACCTTTCCACTTGGTCTTGCCTTTATCATCATTCTTCCATTTAGATTTGTCCTTGACTTGCATAGAATTGTCAGATCTACCACCTTCTCTATAAGATCTACCTCTACCTCTCTAGAGTCTACCACCTCTACCTCTCTATCTTTGTTCATGCTTCTTTGTCAATATCTCCTCATCTTTCAAGGCGTATTGATATGCTTCCTCCACACTTTCCAATTTTACAAAACTTATCTTATCTTGAATCCTAGATCCCAATCCATATATGTACCTTGTAATTTTATCAACATCATCATCCACATGTCCATATTTGATGTCCAATCTATAGAATTCCTTAGTATACTCCTTCACAGTCATGTCTTGTTGTCTCAAATTTTGCATCTTTCTAAACAAGCTAACTTGGTAATCAACAAGAAGGAACTTTTTCTTTACCCCGTTCACCATCTTCAGCCAAGTCTTGATCTTCTCCTTTCCTCTCCTTTGTCTATCAGTTTGTAAATGGTCCCACCATAGTGAAGCATGTCCTTTCAACCTAATAACCACAATATTCACCTTCCTATTATCAGGATTGTTTCCATACTTAAGAACTTCTCCATTTCAAAGATCCAATCCAACATGGAATTTGTATCCAATTTTCCATCATAAGGAATAACTTCTATAGTAAGTTTTGAATTTTCCCTAGATATAATCTCAACAATCTTGCCTCATCTTGATCTTCTTTAGGTTCTAAATTAGGGTTTGGTGTTGTTGCTTCATCATCACTCACATCATCAAGATGCACTCCTCTCCTCTGGGATGTTCCTATGGCATCTAATCTAGCTATAATTTGTCTCAATGTATCCAATATGACATTGCTAGAATTTCGTCTACCTTGAACCATTTTTGTAATCAGGTTACTGTAAGATCATAACCCTCTGCAAGTTATAGGTCAAATCTATAGATTTGTAACCCTAGAACAAAATCACTTAGGGTTCTACATGATCTGATCTCTACAAGGATGAACCTCTTTCTTTGATACCATTTGATGTAGGGAGGTATGAGATAACTAGTGCCAAAGGCACACCTAGCTATCCAAACCACTTGTGAGAGTAAACACAAAGGAAAATAACACAAATATTTTAAAAATAGGAGATAAAGGAGTAAAATACTTTATAGATTCATCAAATCATCAAATATATTCCCAGTTATGAGGCCTTTTGGGTTACAATCAACATTACAATTCAATATCAATCCACAATGATAAAATTTGCAATCTCAACTTGCTTATGTTGTTCCTCCACTACTTCCTCTAACTTTATCCTTCTAAGACTCTACCCAAGACCCCATTAAATACATGCATGGCCACAAGTTAGCTCTTAGCAAATACCTATCACAAATTTAATGCAAAGGTCAGCTCCAACAAGAAACCACACATAGACAACTTGGCACATGAATGACTAAACAAAATGTTGCAACTCAATGAGCTTGGCAACCAAAGAAAATTGGAAACACTCAACAACTAAGGGAACTTGGAAGAACTTGGAAACCAAAGGAACTTGACAACACTTGGCAACCAAAGGAACTTGATAGCATTCAGCAACCAAAGGAACTTAGTAACACTTGACAACCAAAGGAACTTGGTAGCACTTGACAACCAAAGGAAACAATTAGAAACCAAAGGAACTTAGAAGCACTCAACAACAACTACAAGCTTGACAAACAAAGAGAATTCAATAATGCAAGGCATTATAACATGATAGGAACTAAGAAACTTGACAAACATGTAGGATAGCAATATGACCAAGATGCTCTTACATTACAAAATATGGTGTTATGAGTTCTCTTATTTCATGGTTATGTTTTTTGTTTAGCATAATTAGTTTACTTTCATATGTAAGTTATATGGTTGTTAATAATATCCAATTTTGGGCTAAAGGTTGTAAAATATTGATTCATGTCAACCCCCCCACCCCCCCCCCCCCCCCCCCCCCCGCCCCCCAACCCACAAGTACTTATGATTTATTATAGCTATTAATTGTACCTTATTTCCCATTAATGATATCATAATCAATACAAGACATGTCATCCATGGGTAGCCCATCATCACCCCTCCATGTCATCTTTCCTTAACACTTCACTAGCACATTAGAAGTAGCATTGACCACTATGTTGAACTCATAGTAGACATGGGAATGCAATAATATTCCATATATGTTAATATATCAATAGTTACTTTAATAATATAATTAGTATGCATTAAGGCTTAGAAGCACCATTCAAGGAATTGATAATGTTTGTGGAATCTCTTCCCAACCAAAGCTTAGATATACACTATTCTTTAACCTATTTGGTTATCTAGAAAGCAACCATTTCCTCAAAAATATGATTGATTTTAATTCCCAAGGAGAGAGCCACCACAATAATACAACAACCATGATGGTTTCTTATTATCACTCCCCCACACCCAGTTATATAGGCTTAAATCTACACACTCAAGAAATGAGGGTTAGTAGCATTGAATGATCTAATAATGAAATCAAATAAGCTACCAAATATGAGTCTATGAACAACAAAATAAGTACTAAATAATTGGAAACACACAATAAAACATGCAAACCAATCATATACTCCAAGCTTATGTTGCTTCTCTTTGTTCATATGAAATTTCCACTCAATTGTGAGTTTGGCAACACTTAGACTCTAAGCTCTGAGAAATGATAAAAGATATTGATTTAGATGATAACAAAATGATAGAAATTTGACAGAGGTTTGATTAAAATGTTAGTGATGAAATTTTGAGATAGGAGGATTATTTATATAGATTTTCTGGAAATCCATAAATGGTTGAGATTGATTTGGGAAAATCATGATCAATGGACAAGTATGAAAAAAACTAGAGGAATAATTGGAAAGTTTCAAATTTTAAATCAAAAAAGATAGAAGATAAAATCTAAGATATTTTTAATTTTTGGAGAGGAAGTTTCTAAAAATTGAAAATAGAAACTTTAATATCATTTCTGATTTTGGATCTTCAGAAAAAATTGATTTTTAGTTTATGAAGATTTTCTAATTTTTAAATTTTATAATTCCTCATCAAATTCATTTTTTAGATTTTAGAATATTTTATTGAAATAAAAATTAAATTGAATTTGAAAGATGAAATTAAACAGAAATTTATCAAAATTGAAGTTGATGAAATTAAATTAAATTCAGTTTAGAGTTTAATTTAATAAAGAGGGATAAATTAGTTAATTTAAATAATCAATAATTATTATTTAAATTATGGGAAAATGAATTTAACAAACTAATAATGATCAATTAATTAAAGGTTAAATAATTAAATAAACTTAATTATTTAATTAAAATAAGGTAATGATTAAATGATGCAGAGATTTGATTATAGAGGAAATAAGTTGATTAAATAATGATTTAGAACCCTTAATCAGTAGAAGAATAATAGTGCATCAAATGTAAACCCGCAAATTTGTTCATTTTTGGGTGCCTACATTTGCCCTTCTTTGATATAATGTGATTATGAGTGTTGTATAAAGAATTTTATATTAGGTTCTACCCCAGCTTACCCCAATGATAGAAAATGGATTGTATGCCCCCTCAAGAGATTATTTGTGCAAGAAAGGCATGAATGATCTCTTGATATAAGATGAGAAATGTTAGATGAAATGATGAAAGAGAATAATAGATAGTAATAAGTGAAGACTTAGTTTGATTGATAGAGATTTCTTAGTAAGAATCGTATCTAATTTAGGAAGGACTCATCCTGTATAATACTAGTGATAATGTCTAGTTTTAGGGAAGATACACCCGGTATAAGACAAGTGACAACATCTAGTTTTAGGAAAGATACATCCTATATAAGACATATGATCATTGATTGATTGACTGATTGATAGAAAGATTTGGATTTTGTTGATTAATTGATGGACTGACTCATTTGATTGATAGAAGAAGTGTTATTGAGAAACATTGATGAGCTAGAAGAATGATTTAGGAGAATTGATCTTATTTTATCAAGTAAGATGATGTATTGAGTCATTGCTAGATGTTTTTTAGAGGCTTTCATCATTATGCTTTATTAAAAAGAAAGAGATATAAGGGCACCCAAATATTGATCATCTAGATACCGCTACTATATCTTATTAACAACTAGGAAAAAAAGGAATATTTCAATATCATTCTAGGTTTTCTCATATCATGGGCAAGTGTGGTTGCTAGATGTGTGATAGTTTTTATCACATTCACCCTACATAATCCTTGCCTCAAAATTTTATTAAAACACTTTGCGAATAGAAAAAGTAAAAAATAAATAAGATGATGAATCATCATAGCCTCCCTCACCACTCAGTGGTATCCTTGAGGAGCATAGAGATATAATCATGAAAGATAAATTAATAATGGAGTAACATAAAGGACTTTTTCAACAACCTTATTGGCCATTAATTGGATTGATTTGATTGGGTGATGTGTCACATGAGTCGTTGTTGATTTGTGAAGCCCATTTCTTTGATATGAATCTTTGATCATCAAATGTTTCTACATGTTGATAAAGATATTTTATTCCAAGGATTTTGATGTGTTTTAACTTAAATTTAAATCTATTTTTTAATTGGAATTTTTTCAGGATTGTATATGATGTTTTTGATCAATTTCTTCATGACACATTTTTGAATTTTTTTTGAAGATTTTTTTAGGACATTTTTTGAATGTTTTTGAAAAAAAATTTAAGGACATTTTTTGAATGTTTTTAAAGACTTTTAAGACTTTAAGGTTGTCCCCAATGTCTAGCAAGGCAGGGGATTAATGGATGGATTGGTAGATTGATGAAGTCCACAGGTTTCTTAGCATGCCTTGGAGATTTTGGATATTAAGGACTATCCATAGGATATGATAGCATGTTTTTTACAAGATTCTGGATTGGACATGATGGCAAGATAGGGTGATGATATGGTGCACTGATTGGCATGAAATGTAGGAATTGATATGTCAAGAGGATGTTGAAAACCAATTTTCATTTAATGTCCATATTTTCTATCAAGATCAAGATATAGATTTGGATGGGATGTTGATAAGACATGAATAAGGAAAGCAAGATCAAGGTTAAGGGATATGGATAGAAGGTTGTAATAAGATAGAAAATATGAATGAAAAGGATATGGATAGGATAAGGGACATGGACCAATGTGATGTGGATAGGATAATGGATATGGACCAAAAGGATGTGGACAACATGAAGCAGGTAGGACATGTGATGTTGCTAGGGATAGTCAAAGCCTTGTCAAGATCAAAGTTGAAAAAAAATGGGGTATGAATGTTAATAAGATAAGGGATATGAGGGACATAGGATATTGGAGGAAATGAAAGGGATGTAATGTAGTAGGAAAGTGATGGCCTGAATTTTCATCCTAAAAATATTTTGTGATACCTTGTGAAAATTAGGAAGAAATTATGTTTTAGTTGCTTAGGGTTTCTGAGAATGTGTCACTCCATGTGAAAAATGTTGGAAGATTGGTTGGAAGCATGAATGCTGATGATATTCCTATAGGGAAGTACTACTATGATGATATGTTACATTCATGACTAAGTTTTTCATTAATGTCAACATAGCATGTTTAATGTCTACATAGAAAGTTTTCTATGGTATCTGACAGAAGAACAGTAGAAAGATCAAGTTGGCACAAATAGCTAGTTGAGTATTATAACCACCCAAGGTTATGGGATATACTCCTAAGTATCTAGTATATGCAGTTGTAGAAGAAGTTATGTAAGTTTTGGTGATATTTGTTCTGAGATAGAGTTGACAGAGTCATGTTCTGGTAAACTTGTTATATCTCTTAGCAGAGTTGATATCTTGAGGATCAAGGTTGAGAACATGAAGAAGACATTTGAAAATGATGTGGCTAAGTTCAATCATCATAATATTGCATGTACAAAAAGTTATTCAAGTTACAAGGTGGAAGATTAAGGTTATTGCTAAGTGTAACATGTTCTTAATGATGTCCTATAATAATTAATTGAGAAGGTCTAAAAACTAACTCAAGGAATTGTTTTATGGACTTGATATAAAGGGAGGACATTTTCATTTATCATGTTATGGATGAATGTAGAATATAAATTAATGAGAAGTAGCAAAGAGTGCAGAATGCGAAGTTTAGCAGAGCAGTGCAGAAGTGAAGAAAACTTCATTGCTGAGGTTTTGTTGAGTGATTCAAGATTTTCTATTTGGATCCAAGGTTCATGACCACTATAGTGAAGTTGGAGATTGTACACACAGATCTCATCAGTCCTACAAAGACTAAAGTATTCTATGGTGAAAGGTATTCTATGATTCTAGCTGAAGACTTTTCTAGAATGATGTGGGTTGCATTTCTTAAAGAGAAATCTGAGGTATTTGACAAGTTTAAGATATTCAAGAATAGAGTTGAGAATGAATCTATTATGAAGATTAAATGTTTAATATTAGATAGAGGAGGAGAATTTACTTCAAATGAGTTTAACATGTTTTGTGAAGAAAATTGAATTAAAAGATAGCTATCAGCTTTGAGAACCCCTAAATAGAATGGCATCGTAGAGAGAAGGAATACGTGTGTTACAAAAGATACAAGAGCTATGTTAGTAGAAAATGATGTATCTAAGACATTTTAGAGAGAAGTTGTGAATACAATAGTCTACACTATGATCAAAGTGCAAGTCAACAAGGACACAAACAAGACACCTTATGAACTATGGTTTGGTCACTCACCTATAGTTAAGTATTTTAGAATATTTGGAAGTAAGTGTTACATAAAAAGAAATGATGACATTGGTAGGTTTGATGTTAGAAGTGATGAAGAAAGCAAGAATTTTGCAAAAGAGATGAAGAAATAATTTGAAATGAATATGATAGGAGAGATGAAATATTTCCTAGGATTATAGATTGTATAGAAAAAAGAAGGGATCTTTATTTCTCAAAATAAGTGCTTGAAGGATTTACTAAAAAGGTTTGGTTTGGAAACATGCAAACCCATTGGAACATGTATGGTAACTGGATGGAAATTATCTACAAAGGATGACACAGCTACTGTTGAGTAGAAGAAGTAAAAATCTATAATCAGAGGTTTGCAATATCTAACTCACACAAGGCTGGATATAGAAAATGCAATTGGAATTGCTGCAAGATTCTAGGATGATTAGCTTAGAGAAGCACATTATGCAGTAGTAAAAAGGATATTTAGATATCTAAAGGCAACATCTAAGTTTGGATCATGGTATGAAAAATCTAATGATTTTACTCTAAGTGCTTATACTAATGCAGATTGGGCAAGTAGTATGGATGATAGAAAGAGTACCAATGAAGGAGCTTTCTTTCTTGGAGGAAGATCGGTTTCTTGGTTAAGTAAGAAGTAGGATTGTACATCTCAAAGGACAAAAAAAGTAGAGTATGTTGCAGTAGCAAATAATTACAATCAAGTCATTTGGATGAAGTAGTTGCTAAAAGATATAAGGAAAGAAATCAGTGAACCTATTGTTATACATTGTGACAACATAAGCATGGTAAATATGTCTAAGAATCTAGTATAGCGTTTGAGAACTAAGCACATTTCTATTAAGTATCATATGTTGAGAGAGAAAGTTGCCGAAAAGGAAATTAGATTGGAGTATATGAGCACTAAAGAGAAGATTGTAGATATATTCACTAAGCCTCTTCCCAAAGAGACTTTTGAGTATTTGTGAGGCATGTTTTGGGTTATGCCCTTTCCTACATCAGAGTAGAAGATGCAAGAGTCCATCAGTCTAGTGTAACAGAGCACCATTGTTTGTCTGGACTAAATATTGATGCTTCCTATATGGGGAAGTATCTGTGATCGACAGAGTCATCTAAGAATCTTGTTGATATTGTTTTGAATAGTTTCTCTTGACACTCAAGCTAGTAAGTTATTGCAAAGTTTGATGTAGAGATGTTGGTTGCAAAAACCTTTGACATTAATGTCAATGGGGAAGAAGTTTGGCATGAAAAACATTATACTAAGGAAGAAGTTTAGTAGTATGCTAAGGGATAAGTTTGGAATAAGTATAGTATGAGTAATAATATTTTGGTATAGAGCACATTGAGGTATGAAAATGAGGGAGTATGATTGATGAAGAGGATTTAAAGACTGACAATATTTTGTTGGTATTCTTGGAACTAGATGTTTTTCATCTATGTTGCCATCAATGCCAGAGGGGGAGATTGTTGAAAGATTGGTTTGAAGCATGAATGTTGATGATATTCCTATGGGGGAGTACTACTATGATGATATGTTACATTCATGACTGAGTTTTTCATTGATGTCAACATAGCATGTTTGATGTCTACATAGCAAGTTTTTTGTGGTATCTAATAAAAGAATAATGGAAAGATCAAGTTGGTACAGATGGCTAGTTGAGCATTATAACCACCTGAGGTTATGGGAGATACTTTTAAGTATCTAGTATATGCAGTTAATATTGAAAGTAGAAAGGACAAGCCTAGAAGAAGTTATGTAAGTTTTAGTGATGTTTGTTCTAAGATAGAGTTTATAGAGGCATGTTTTGGTAAACTTGTTATATATCTTAGTAGAGTTGACATCTTGAGGATAGAGGTTGAGGACATAAAGAAGACATGTTGTGGATGATGTGGCTAATTTCGCTCATCATAATATTGCATGTACACAAAGTTATTCAAGTTGCAGGGTGGAAGATTAAGGTTATCACTAAGTATATTGTGTTCTTAATGAGTTCCTATAATAATTAATTGAGAAGGTCTAACAACCAACTCAGGGAATTTTTTTATGGACTTGATATAAAGGGAGGGAAGTTTCCTTTATCATGGTATGTATGAATGTGAAATATAAATTAATGAAAAGTAGAAACAAGTGTAGAATGTGAAGTTGAGTAGAGCAATGTGGAAGTGAAGGAAACTTCATTGCTAAGGTTTTGTTGAGTGATCTGAGGTTTGGTATTTGGGTCTAAGGTTTGTGACCTAGTCTACAAGGTCTAATACTGATTGGTCTAGTTGATAAGATAGAGGAAAGGAAAAAGGAAAGAAGAAGATAACAAAAAATTACTTGTTTGAGTAGTGAGCTCTTCTTGTAGTTGAAATTGCATGTTTGGGCAATGGGCTCTTCTTGCATACATTATACTACAACTCCTAATAGGGTTGGCACAACTCCTAACAAGGTCAGAATCTCCTAATAGGGATTTAAAGTCTCCTAATAGGGACTCATTGTACTAAATTTTGTAATAGACTCCTAACATGTTCCATCCTCTAAAAAGAAATATTTATATTAGCACATCATCTTATGGGCATCATTACCACTAGGGTTTTCCCTCTGATCAAGGGTTTCCCTAGTCAACATATCTAGTGTAATTGTCTATGTGCACTTTATTATGGTTGTTGTTTACTTTGGTTGAATAGTTAAGTTTGTTTAAAGAAGACAAATGTTTTAATTGTTGGATAACTAATTCACTCCCCCCTCCCCTTCTCAGTTATCTTGGAGGACTATTGTTTCTAACAAAAAAAACCT
Organism: Cupressus sempervirens; assembly: GCA_028749045.1. NCBI lineage: Eukaryota > Viridiplantae > Streptophyta > Pinopsida > Cupressales > Cupressaceae > Cupressus > Cupressus sempervirens. The sequence continues at coordinate 376,224,700 of CM053786.1, forward strand.
AGAAAATAATGATGTCTCATGTTTTGTTGAATTTCTCATAAATTCACATCAAGTATAACATAGGATACATGAAAAACTTTGGTCATATGCTCATTTCTTTTATGTATCTAAGCCCTTTGATAATTTTCATATTATAATTCAATGTCTCTAAAAGTGTTTTAAGTTGTGATATTGTGGAATCCTTTTAATAGCTTCATTGCTTTGGTTTGGTCACTAACTACTTTAACAATCACAAATTAGTGAAGCAGTCATCAATAGGATCATCACAACATCACAAGTATTATTGTTTACTTTCATGTTTGGGATAGAAAGAAGAGAATCAAGTCAGATCAAAAGGTCATAGCTTATATTAAGCTTAAAACATTTCAAGTTGTGATAATGCAAAAGGGTAACCACAACAAACAAATGTTTAAGTCATCACAAAATCACATGTAGTTAAGGTTAACCTAGGGTTATAGCATCAAAGTGGTAAAGACTCATAATCACAGCTTTGTAGGATGAAATGGTGAGTTAAAATTTCAAGTTGCAAAGCCATAAAACTAATTTGACAATTAATGAAACATCTATCACTCCTTCGCAAAGTTTGACTTGTAGTTAAGTACTTTTTAGGTTGTGAAGCCATGAAACAAGGTAGTAGTTAATCAAGAAAATCATCGCAATGTCACATGGTTCAAAGAAGCCTTATGTATGGCATTTTCAAAGAGGTGACAAGGTTAAAATATTGGTCATAGAAATATCACAAATGATAAATATGTTAAGTCTTAAACTGCAGAGAAGCTACAAAAAGGTTAGTCTGAAGGCTTTCACTGGTTTGCAAGGGCTAACTCATAGCTTTATTTTGAATTAGTGATGATGCAAAGAGGTATTAAGTAGTAGTTTCACTTGATCATCATCACTAATGAAGAAAATAATTAAAAGATAGAAAAGCTACAAGATAGTCAAGTTCAAAGCATTTCGTCACTTTGCAAGGTATTGACAAGTAGTTTGTTTTAACATGGCACTATAGCAATAAGGTCAATTTGATGGTTATTGCCACTTCACCACAGTTAGTAAAATGAAGTAACAAAAAATTGTGAGGAAGTGATAAAGGATAGAATAAACAGATTGTTGTTTCACAAGCCCATGCATTAGACAAGGAAATAGATTTGCAAAGTGGTGAATAAAAGGAAGCACAACATCATAATCTTAACAAAACAATTAGGGATTCAAGTGACAAAGCTGTGAAATAGTTAAGATAGCTTTTCTCACATGGTCGTAGCTAGAAAAGGCAAGAAACTACAATGAAAAAAAGATAAAAAGGAATTGCTACTTCATAATCTCCAGTTATAAAATCATAAAAAAGACTAAAATAACAATGTCTAACCTAAAAAAAAATATGAGCTGGAAGTACGAATAGTGAAAAAGTGAAGATATCGCTAACTTCTCAAAGATTGATAGGATTTCAGCATGCTAGTTTTAATGCTACAATCCCTTTTGTAGAAATGGATAAATTCTAAGAAGGACGAGGATTTTTGTTACTAGTTACAAAGAGTTTAAGTATTTGAGTGAATTTTGAATTGCAGAGCAAATTTTTAGCATAACAAAGCTCAAGGTTATTGAGATAATTTGAAAGCAATGGCATAGAAGGAAGGAGAACTAATTGTAAAGGCATAGATTGAGGAGTCCACTTCAAAAGAAAAAAATCCCTAGCTCATTTATAGTTGAATGGATGCAAATTTTACTAGGTTCTTCCAATGCACAATCAATAAATGACCATGCATTCAGGGACCCCTACAATTTTTGTAGAGATGAAGAGGTGCCTGATAGAAATGGAAGTGAATTGTTTTGGTTCTTCTACAAAAATAGAATAGAGAAGGTCCCAATTTCAAACCCTTCGACTAGAAATTTGGGAAAGCTAATTATGCCTAAGGTTTTTGTGAATGTTAACCTAATCAAGGCAATGATAAAGTCTTACAATCTATTCAACAAGTCCTTCCATGAGAAAGATAGAAGCATATTCTTGGCACTAGATAAGGAGACATTCATATAAGCTTTTGATTTGGGAGGTTGAATGTTGTTACCAATTGACAAGGACAAATTGAATGAAAACTTCAAGAATCAAAAGAGCTTCTACATGGGTAGAACAATGACAAGGCACATCTTAATGCCAAGGAAAGGGAAAAGAGAAATACCAAAGAAGAAGGAGGTGGGAGACCTCGTAATTCTTGAATTATTTTAGAGATATCTATAGAACATTGTCTTTGGTTTAAACAAAGCCCTAGGTTTAGATGGAACCATGAATGCTCTTAGTGGGAACTATGTCATGGCACTAAATATTTAGGATCCCTACACAAATGTGGTATATGATTTTGTCATGTTCATAATCAATAGGATCCATGATAAAAAATTTGTTGCACAAGATGGAAGAATGGAGAATTTCAAGTTCCATCATTACTCCTTGATCATGCATCTAATTATGTTTAGAAATATGTAATTCTTTGATCAAAGCTTCTTTGAGTGTACAAAGGAATGGGGACAAATGCTACCTATACTAATATGGACAAGGGTATGGAAAAGATTCTACCCTTATTCTAATGTAATTTCCTTTTATAATGACTTTGTACACCCTATTTTAAATATGATAGGAGTTGTGAATGAGAGAATACCTAGGAATGTTAGAAAGGTGGTTAAGCCCAATTTATGTTTTGATGCTGGGAAACAATCAGGGAATGACTAGGGTAGTGTGTTTATTTTTAAAGATTACACTATTATAAGAGTTTATGGGTTCCCTTAGCCACCTTACCTTCTACCAAAGTGTGTCCTTAAGAAACTAGGATTTATAGAAGTCTTTTGGTAGTTAATTTCATTGAATAGAGAATATATAGATTGAATTGTCAAGAAGGGAACATTATTTTGTAGATGTACTAAAGAAGGGGATTTTGATATAGGGAAGAATGAAATAGAGGAAACTGATGCTTTCTTGAGAAGCTATAAATTTCCAACTGGATGTGCAAGAACATATGACTCTTGCAATGTAGTCAGAAATGCCTTAAAGCATATGAGGGGATCTCATTTTCCTCCAAAAAAGTGTTTATGGGAGGAGGATGTTATTGCTGATTTTTTAGATGAGAATGTGTGTAGAGAAAGGATGATTAAATTTAGAGATGTTCTAAGTTTTGAAGAAGAGATGAAAAAGGTAGATCCATCCTTTGAGGGACTCTATTCTGAATTAGACTACTAGTCTAGGATTGACAAATTCATTCAAAACTTTGATGAGATATCATCACAAGTGCCAAAATAATTAAGAAAGAAGGTAGATCTTGAGTCTTCAAATCAAGATATTGTTGTGGAGGTCAGTGATGATGATGAGTATTAATCTGAAAGTTTAGAATGAGCTTGGTAGAGGAGCAAGAAGCAACTAATAGTCGAGATTCTGCAAAATACCAAATAGAAAGCCTTATAGATCCTACTAAGGAACAATCAATACTTTGACACTGTAAGAAAATATTATTTGCTCAAGCCACTTGGGAGGATGAGCAAAGAGCTAAAAATTTATAGCTTTTGGCTCAAATTATTGATGATAGAATCATTAAGGCTAATGAATTCATGAGTGATGAAAGTTTCACCAAAATTGAAGAATTCAAAAGTTTTTTATTTAAGTTAAAATGGAATAAAATATCATTGCAAATGAAGCCTAGTGATTCAGATGAAGTAATAGCTTAAATGGTTTAAAAGATATAAGAATATGACCCTACAAGTGAAAACCTCACTATAGAAGAAGCTAGGGAGCTAATACAAAGGAGTGGAATGATTGTCTTCCCAAGATTGGATATCAGTTCTTCATTCTTGTTAGATCAATGAGGAGGCAAGAAAGAACAATATTATTTAAAGATGAAAATCAGCTAGGGCAGTTGAGAGAGTCTGGATATAAAATTGATGCCCAAACCATGGTAATATGGAGTTTTTCTCTAGGAAAACAAAAGCCCACTCTCATGGAGATTAAGGATTCCCCTAGAGGAAATGTAATATTTTGGAATGTCCATTCCATCACAAGTAGCCAGATTTATGTGTTGCAAACTTCAACATTACTATTAGGGAAGATTAGAATTAATGTCCTAGAATAGAAATTGGAAGGATCCTATGAGAGGTACATCAAGACTAGGAGGAAATATGAGGAGAAAATAAAGAAAACCTATGTTCTAGAACAAAAGAACCTCCAACAAGAAAATTAAATGGTAGCATTAAAAAAAAATATCAAATCTTCTATAGAGATTAAAGATAGGGGCATACAAATAGAGGGCCATGCATTTGAGATAGAGGATATGACTAGTCAAGCCATGGTAGTGGATGAAGAGGAGTTAAAGTCTAGAAAGGAGATTGAAATCAAAACCATCAAGAACGTATTGACTCATAAGGTAAATGCATTGAAATTGGTTTCTCAAAATGTGCATAGCAACTTTCTTGTTTTGTAAGGAGTAGAATATAAATATTTTGAGGCGATTGCCTTGTTATCTACTTTGTTCACCACATGGGGTCCCTATACCCAATTCTTTCATAGCCTTGTGCCCATGCTTCCCTAGGAAAAGGACTTACCAAAGAGGCAATTTATTACTATCGAAAAATTAACTCACATGGTAAAAGGCTTAAATGTAAATTTTGTGGGCAAGTTGTAGTTAATTCAAAATAAGATAAAAACCATTGCCATGAGAACACCTAATTTTGTACCCACCATTTTGGATAATGATGAAAGAGTCAAGGAATGGCTAGAATGGTCATCCTCCTTTGATAACATCCTAAATTACTCTATATTTTGGGCATATTGCAATGGTGAAGTTGACATTATAGTAGTATATGATTTATTAGATGTGTTATATTAAATAGAGTTAGAGATTGGAAAGATAACTATAGAGGTTAATGTTGTAAATGATGGTAAATGGAACACATGCCCCAAGGAACTAAATGGTATTAGAGATGCTACCTAGCTAGATGTGGATACTGACATAGCCATTTGGGAGGTTATAGTAGGAATAAAGGCTTTTCCATCAGGGGACAGTGACTAGGTAGTTTAAAGAAATAATTAGAAGAAAAAGAGACAAAACAAAGATAAAAGGAAGTGAAAGTAATAGGTAGTTAAAGTAAAAATAGATTCAAGCTGAAGACATCTGAAGAAAGTACCACCTACCCAATTTTACAACTATTTCCCTAGTTTTGTCCAGATACAAAGAATGTATTGTAAAGTGACATATAAAAATATCTTTGTATTTTGTTTTCAAATTAATTTTTGACATGTTTCCTCCCATCTAAAGATTGTTGCAATCCTTTCTTATAAAAAGATTCCCAAGATGTGGAGTGAGGGTCTGAGTCCTATAGAACTTTTACTGTTTATGCTAATTACAGTCAGTCCAAAGTTTTGGGTAAATTTTATGGTGTCTCATATTTGCAAATTTGAGAATACAATGAATCTTGAATGTCAAAGTTTGTCATATTTTGACTTATATTATGAGTTTTGTGTTAGTAATCTATGGTTTTCAAGGAAAATTAATACAAAAATAAGTTCTTCATATCTATGTCTCTGATTTTTGTCTCCATTTTCATATATCTGTTATTTTGAGATTGAAATGAGAAAAGCTCTTTCAATTTGATATAGCTTCGATGGGTTATATATCTTTTCATTATTTCTTTTAATTAAATTAATTAAGTAAATGCTTCCATGAATTAGTAGGGTTTCTAGGTTTATGGGAGAGATATCATAAGAATGGAATTCAGGGTTAACAGTTAATAAGTTTAATTGCAAGTCAAACAAATAGGTCAAGGTTTACTGATTTGACTCTATATAAGAATAGATAAGGCACTGGTCATTAATTTAGATGCAAATTGATATAGTAATGTGGTTACAAAATACACATTTAAATCAAAATCAATTATCCATTTCTATAATAAAAAATTAAATTATTGGTCATTCCCTTATTGTGACAACCTTCTGTGATTTTATAGTAAGATTTTGTAAATCAACACGTTGATTACATTTCAAGAAGTTTTTTGGCCACCTTTTTTCTATAAGGTATAAATCCAAGAAGAATAATATTAGTGAATAAATTTGTGAAAGAATATCATAGAAAAAGTCATTTCAACCCCTAGGTGCACCTAACTTGGCCCTATAGAGCCTAAAGAGTAGAAATCCCCCCATGCTTTATTGAAGTTGGTCTAGACCTGAGATAATTTCTATTGAATATGGCAACTAGCTAATCCTTAGGCTTTTATTTATCTTCTACATCCTAGTACTAGTTGTTGGAACCTATAATTTTTTTGAAACCATCAACAAAAAGCATGGATGAAATTTTCCCCCAAGTAGAGAATGAAATAAGTGTATAACTTATACATGATGTCTATTTGTCATCTTTTCATCATGGTACCTATCCAAAGTGCATATTTGCTAAGTTTTTTTTCTATTGGACTGAATTTTTTCTCTTGATTTTTTTTTTTTTTCCTTTTCTCTTTTTGAATATGTTTTGAATTTTTTTACTTTTTTTTTGAAAGATAATGGACACACGATAGATCATAGAGGAAGGAATCAAGCATAATTTTCCTTCAATAATGATCTTCAAATATCTAAAATCATAGACCAAAGCTTTTGATGGCATGCTCAAAGATGTTGGTAGGGTAATGACAAATGGAAATGAAATGGATTGTTGGATAAAGTGAGAGAGAGGTTTATGAAAAGTATTGGATATGATGGATGAAAGGCTAAAAATTTTGTGTCGGATGATTGATGACATATTGGAGGACTTTTGTATGACTATATGGAAAGGGTGACAAGGTCAACTTTGTCACACATCGTGTGTGGTGATGGACAAATGATGGAGGAATGACCATGAATTTTGGATTTGATGGTGAAATGAATATGGATTTTGATTTTGGGAGAAAAGGACATAAAATAGTTTTGAAATTCGATGGAACTTGTTTGGATGGTGGATTTGAGGAAGCCTTGGGAAGCTTGAATGCCAATTTTGATTTTTTTCTAGTATTCAAGTCTTTTACTAGAGACTTGGGAATCCACGTAGTTCATAAATTTTCTTTTCTTTGCGATCCTTTAGAACCTATTTCTTCAGCAGGGGATTTAGGAACCCAAATTTTCTTTGAAAGTTCTTTTTATTCAATGGACCATTTTGACTTTTTGGATTATTATTTTTTTGTTAAACATGTCAATTTGATAGGACATGTTGATTCTTTGATGGATATGGATTTTTTGACTTGTTACTTTTATGCTTGGCATCCAAGTTTCTTTCCAAGGTATTGGGATTAATGGATGGATATGAATGATATGTAGACCTTTTGGATGGGTGAAGAGTTATCCAAGATATGTGCATTTGTTAACTTTGATTTAGGGAAGGACAAGTGGACCATGAACTAGTGGATAGAGGAATATATCTGGGAACTAAAGCTTTAAAATTGTTGAAAGCTTAGGAGTATTTGGATTGCAGGAATTCATTAGATTATCTAGAACTTCAACTATTAGATTGAGATAAGGTTTGATAACCTTTTTCTAGGAATTATTTTAGAAAATTTGTCTACCTCATATTTGCTATGTTGGTAGAATTTATTTGTTGAAATATATGGAATGAAATCTCTAGAAAAAACATTGTTGTATTTTGAAGATGAATTTGGATAATGTATTGATTGGAAAAGTTTGTGAGATGTAAATAATAGAATAATGCTAAAGGAATTTTTATTAAACATATAGATTAGAGAAACTAGTAGAAAATTGAGCATTAAACTAGATGTTATGATGTATTTATAGTTCAAGTTGATGCTTGTGGTATGAAATTTTACTTCTAGGACTATTTATAATATTTTGAATTTTGAGAACCAGCATTATCTTATATTATCTATCATGGAACCAAATTCAATTATTATTGCTTTGTGATCTAGGAAACAATTGTAGTTTGTGAGCTTTGGAAATATATTCTAGGTTCATTATATTAGAGTGGATTGTAAGTTGGTTGGTGCCCTAAGTGGCTTCCAAGGTAACTCATTGTAAGTTAATAAGTGATAACTTAGAAAACTTTTGGGAATGGATTTAAACATTAATAAGATAAGTATGCTTTCTCACCCATGCCTTGAGTTCTTATATAGGCTATGGATTACAATGATATAATAGCTAAGAGAGCTATGACTAGTATTCATTGTCTTCATAAGAGTTTATTTTTTATTTTGCATGGGTCATGTTGAGGGTCTAGGGTCCACAATAACTAGGTAGGGGTAACTCAATGCTTCAGGGTCTAGGCTCTAGTGAGAGACTAGTCCACGGTAACTCAAATAGCTTAATTATATGATGGCACTCCCTAGTATGTACCTTGAGTCTCCTCTACATAGTTTTTATTTACCTCTGGTAGATTCAATTTATTATGAGTTGTTACTTATTATTGTTAAGTAGGCATTTTTCACGATGCTTAATGGAAGGAATCCTTTCAAACTCCTATCTTGAAAAGTTGATCTAGGATAAACTCCAAGGTTTTGGGTGAACTTGTAACCTACTAAAATCTACTTAGTTGAAGATAAATGTATTTCTTCACAAAGAGGCCTTTCCTAGTTCAAACCAATTTTGGATAAGATGATCAATCTACTTGTTGTTTCAAAATTAACCACAAAAGAGATATGTTTTTGGTATTTTCTATTTTTAAATGAATGTAATCTAATAATGAAACTATATGAATTCCTAATTTAACCAAGGTTTAGCAAAGAAAATAACAAAGATAAGGTAACAAGAGATAAAGGTAAATAGCATGAAAGGGAAATTCCTAATGGACATAAACCACAGCAACAACATATCTACAAATTCAATCATTCAAAGATTGGGTAGGAAACTAATGAAAGTAGGAGCAGTGTTTTCCCAAATCCACTGATGCAATTGTAGATGGAAAACTAGTAAAACTATAAGATGTTTCACTTCTTACCAAATTGCAAGGCCATGGAAAGTGCGCTCATGTGAAATGAGAAGCTATGTAGGAAAAAATGGACAATCTCTTCTCCAACTATGTACATCAATGGAATTTTTCAACATGTGGCAAACACCAAAACTAAAATATAACACAATGAAATCAACATGGAAAACTGTTGGCTCCATTATTATCCTAAACAAGAATCCACAAAAATAACACACTTTGGAAAAAATAACTAGACTCAGAATGAGAACACCAAAAGCATATATTATTGCATCAAAATACAAGTCTAGAATACATATTTAATTCCTTAATTTATAGGCAATTGTCTCCTCAATTTGTGTTGAGAGTAAGAGATTCCTTCATGTAAATATATGCTTAAAACTTAATAAAACAAATCTAATTATATGCAAACTAACTCTCTAAATGGTGCTAAGTAAGACTCCACCCTTGTTTATATTAATTAATGAGAACATGAGCCTTTACGTGACTTTAAAATAATGAAATAAACAAACACAATCAAATCCAGAAAACTTAGTACTTTACAAATGGATTACTGTTAATAAGCAAGAAGCTATTAGATGATGGAGGAGTCTCTAGAGATGTCAAGAATAGAAGCTAACCTTCTCTCGATATTTGTAGGAGTTAAACTATTATCAGAATGTGTTTTTGGTGCATGGAAAGCTCTAAATTTGGAACTAGCAATTAACTATCGATGCACCTTTGACTTCTTCAAAAACTTTTGGTGTTGTAATATCCTCCCCTGATTTGAACTTTGACTTGCAGAAATTTAACTTAAGGAATATTGTCAAACACTTTGTATGCAAACTCATAAAGCTAATTTCCTCAATAAATTGTTTTCCAATGAGTAGATTTACGAACAACTAAGAAGTGACATTAAAATGCATAATACACATCATAACATTTTCACAAACACATGGCACACATTCAATAGTATATGAAAAATCTAGAAACTCTTTCAATCTGCTAATAAAGGGTGATTTTTAAATGTAGATGTGCACTTACAGCTGCCTTAAAGGCTGCAACAACTATTCAGACTTGTATTCAACAATTATTATGCAAAACATCAAAATTTGACAGAAGAAACCTAGAATTAGTTGTCGTAGTATTTTGGCAGATGTAGTCGGCCAGCCCTCCAAACTTCTAATCAGCCAGAAAAACAAGTAAACTTGATACCAACACTGTTCACGTCGTACTGTAGCAAAATACTGTTCATGCCGGCTGTAGTAAAATACTGTTCATGCGGCACTGTAGCAATAACTAACTTCAGATCTGCACCTCAAACCCTTGTAAATTTCTTTATGCAAATGCCCCAAATGAAACCCAATGTGTTTCCTGAAGTGAAAACACCCTTGATCCTCCTGACTGTGTCTTCCAATAGCGAAGAGAATGCTGGCAAAGAGGGATTATGTCCTCCAAGCCTGGTAATTAGATATCCAGCAACATAACATTAATCTTCATCCAAGCATACAAAAAAAAAGCTCTTCCATTTCTTTTATAGTGTTCTCACAAGAGCTCAATGCTTTGTTTTCTCAATGTGGGATAAAACATGACTCCCTTTATGTACCTTATGTCTCCAATGTGTTATAAAAATAAAGGGAACTCTTTTAATTTAAATATTTCCCACAAACTATAGTCTATGCATTAATAAAGTTAAATATTTAAATTTAACTTTATAAAATGGCTTTATCAATGCATAACAAATCTTATCAATGATAAATAAGTCTTCCTGTCGATTTTAAACAATTACCATCCACATACCACTATGACTGAATGTCTGGCCATGTCCAAGATGACTTACTATAAATAGTAAGTATGCCCAAAGTTGCCTTAGAACCCCTCAGAAAGACCTGCAACTGAAACTGTCTAGGCCAAATGGCCTCTAAGCCCCTTTAATGTCCTAGTTAGCCTACGGGACTGTGGGGAAATAGGCTAATGAAAACATCATGCTATGAATGCTAGAAAGGGGACATTACAGGTGCACCTTTGGAGAACTACACCTTGCGCACCTTTGGAGAAGTGCACCTTAGTGGTAGATTCAAAAAATGCAAATTTTCCCCCAAGTGTGAAAACTAAAATTCTAGCTTTTTGGTTTTCTTCCCCTTCATACCAAAGGTATATTTGGATATTTGATCTGTAATTTCTCTATGACATCCATCACTTGACTTGCATCCAAAAAATCCAAAGCATCATACTTATTCTTTACTATTTTTTGATAGTTTCTTACTTCTATGTGAGTCTCTGAAAAGTCTTCTAGTTTTACATTCAATTCTAGCAACACCTCCTTTGTCTTGAATGCTTGTCTAATGTCTTCATCAGCCAAAGATTCCTCAAAGGTCTTCCAAAATTGTTCAATAACTTATTGCATAGACATGAGTTAATCCCTTAACTCATCTTCAAAAATGTCAAGGCGAGCATCACTGTAATACTTCTCAGCTTCCAAAATCTATTCTTGGGTTTGATCCTTGAGATTATGAATATCTACATGTAATATCTCCATTACTTCATTACCATTTGAAATTTTCTTGATCCAATCATCTATCTTATCCAATTATTCCCCTGTATATACATCCATAAGCATACAATACCTCTAACCCTTTATTGATCATAATACTTGAAGGTCTTTACCCCAAGTATGTATCTCATCCATCAATCAAAAATCTTGGTTCAGTATAGCAACTAGCATGTTTGCATTAACTTGCATATGGTGCAACAATTTAAGGTTTCCCTATATTATTTGCACACTATTTTCCTCAAAAAATTCCTACCATTACTGACATGCCTTCAAAAATGGATCCAATTGTACACCTATATTTTCCTTCCTATCAAGTGTCACACCTAGAGTTGCCTCAAGATTATTAGGGTCTAAAAGACCAACCACTTCCTGTAAATAGCCTCCTAGAAGCTCATTCTATTTTTGGAGCCTCAACAATTTAGACTCATCTTATTCTAGGTGGTTAAACACTTCCTTAAATATTGTAGTGACCATCAATTTAGCAGTGTCCACAGTGGGCTTTCCCAAAAAGAAATCTTTAATCTAATAATCTTTCAGGGTTGGATCTTTAGTATCTACATGTAGAGGAGGGATAGAAATATGAGCAAACAAGTCTTGATTATAGTTCTTCATAATAAAGGCCAATATTTGCATCACCCATAGGTATATCAGGTTTCTTGAAGGTTTCAACTAATTCTTTCATTCTCTCATCCACACTACAATGTAGTTGTCTTTTATGCCTAACCATCACCTCCTTCTTCAACTAGCTTGGAGTAGTTCCCATTGGAAACATATAATTAGTTGAAGAGGGGGTTTTTTCAACTAGACCCTTTCCCTTATTGCTCCTCTCTGGAGTCTTTTCTTTCTATGAGAGATCTATATCAAGCATCCCTAAGTATGTTGATTCCACAGTCCTCACCTCTATATCTTGAGAATTTTTCTAAGGTTCTTCATATATTTTCTACTCTTTCAATACTTCAATGATGAGTTTTTTTGTGGCTCCTCTTCCTACATAGCTTGTACTTTCTCTTCATTAATAGGAGGGAGAGGAGTGGTTGAACCTTTATTCAAGAAAGATAAATTTTGACTTGGTGATGGTGGGGTACTTAGAGATCTTTGTGGAAAAGGTGGAAATTGACTCTAATCTTCTCCCAAGGGTTGATTCATTGGTGTATCCCTTATCTTATCACCTATGAGTTCAATACCCATAGGCATGAAATAAAAATCCAACATGCTAAAGACATCAGTACCTTGACCCTCTTGTTCATCAACCCACTATTGTTGCTCGACCTCCAGAGTTGTAACCTGAATAGGTTGTGTGGGAATGAATAGCAGTGTTACAATAGAACTCCTCCATTCTTCCTTAGTAGCCCTAGCCAAATGAGTCCTCTAACTCAAGGGAAGGTTATCCTCTTCAAGAATTGTTTCTAGGAATAAAGGAATGGGAATAACATTTCTTTGCACTTTCTATCTTCTAGTCCTTTTGATTGGAGTTTTAGTATTTTTCCTCTTAGGAGTTGATAGAGAGGCTTCTTCCTCTTGAACATTTTTTGGGGACACCTCTTGTGTTTCTTCTTTAGGTCCTTGTCCCTATTCCAATAGTGGCACTTGTGGATTATCCTAAGTTTGAATGGCCTCTATATTTTTTAGCTCTTGATTTTTAGATGCTTGAGTTGCCTCCTAGGCTTTAGTCCCTTCAACTTTGGGTTCAACTTGCTAAGGAGAATTTATTTTTATTTTTTTCTCACCCTTTTCCATTTTAAAATATCTAACTTCCCCATGATGCTAATACACCATTTATGTTCTAATTGGAGATTGGGCTATGAATGTTGGTACTATAAATTTTACTCCTCTTCCCTTTACTAGGCAAGTTTTGGCCTGTAAGACTATTGTTCAAGGAATTGGGTCCAACTTGAATGGCTTCTTAATACATTCCTTGGTCAATTGGATGACATGGCATACCCTATAACTAATATCTATATTTTCTTCTCTATCAATTTTTACATTCATGATTAGTCGATTGTATATCTTATCTTGTTTATACAGGGGATCTAAGACCTTTGAAGTGTCTTGTTGAACAACCTTCAATGGGACCTTTATTTTCAAGGCACTACCTACCAAATAAAGAGTCATCCTACAATATTCCCTTATCTGAATATCATAGTCATCTACTGCATTCATCTAATGATCCTCTATAGCATATTCATGTTGAAACTATCTTCTTGCAAAATATTGAACTCTATCAATATTGTCAAAACATGGACGAGGGGAGTTATAGTCCTCCAAGGAATACTAATCTCATTCTAAATCAAAAGTCATGATATCTTGCTTTTTCTTGACTCCAAATAGACCTGTGGTGATGGGCCATACCTAGGTCTTCTTATGTTGTTTTCTCACTCTTTCATATGGAGATGTGAGTTGTTGTGCAATCTCCAATAAAATGAGTCTATCATATGGATACCTAGGGAGCTTGTTAGGATATATAGTTTTATCCACTATCCTTAGGTAGGTGAATGTATTGAATTAGATGTAGTAGGCCCCTATTTCTACAATTCTTGTTGCTACCTCTACTAACATCCTTTTTGCATAATCACCTTCAATAAAGCAGATGATTGTAAAAATAAGAGCATCATTCACTATCTTGTACTATTTACTCTAATCTAACAACTTTTTCTTCACCATTTGGGGGTATACTACATAAGGCTAGGCATTAGCATCTTGCATGCTTCCCTTTTGAATAATTCTAGGTAATTTGTAGTCATTTCTGCTAATATATATACCTAATATTAACTCATATACAATCTAGGGTTAGTTTTAACTGCCACTAGTTGTTCATCTAGATTCTTACTAAGTAATGTGGCCCAATCAATTGGCATTTCTGTCATTCTAATGGTCTTAATGAAATGTACCATCCATATATTTAAGTGTCCTATTGCCGGTAGACCCGTAGTCCTTCTCAAAAGCACAATAAAATATTTGATATCATCCTTCAAATAACCTCTTATCATGTCTATCTTTTCTTCTCTTCACCCGATAGGTGTTCTATCAATCAAATATGATGATTGAATAATCTCTATAGCCTTCTTTTTATTGTCCCTATACCACCTTTCTTCTTGATGATAAGTCAACCTAATGTATTGATCTTCCCTTGGGAGATGTAAAATTTTATCAATATTCTTTGGCCTTAGGTCTAGGATTATCTCCCCTATCATAATCTTCACCACTCTCTCTTTCGATACATAATTCTCTGCCAAGGCCATAACAAGTTTTGAAGACTACGCTGAAGTAGGATGTGAGGCCGAATTAACCAACCCAAACCTGATAAGTGCAAAAATCATTATGGATCTCTCATTTGGTTTTTTACAAAGTACTAAAAACACATTCTAGTCAATATTATTTAATTTAGTGTCCTATATCTTTGAATGTGCATCTTGGAAGCATGATTTCATTTATAAACCTTGAAACTTAAAGACAACTAGTTTTGGAGCAATCTTCACTATGGGTGAGGACAAGGAGGAATCCATTTTATTTGCTCAAAACATGAAAACAATAGTCTATAAGGATGAAATTCAAACCCTAATTACTAAAAAATCAAACCCAAAATGCTAAAACATCACAAAAACACTCAAAATCCCCATTTTAGCCTTTGATATGCAATTCTTGGCTCACCTTGATGGTGCACTAGTTGCACTTAGACATCTACTCAAGCTTTCAAAACTAAGGGTGTACACCTATCCACCTTGTGGGGTGCACATGTGTGCACCCTTTTGTGCAAAGACTTAAGGGTTGAGCTTTAATGGTGTGTAGTTGCACACCTTGGAGAGGTGTGCACCTACACACCATTATAGTGGTGACTTAGAGTTTTGTTTTGTAGGTGCACATATGCACACCTTGGATAGGTATGCATATGCAAACCTTGGACTTAGGTGTTCCTTTTAGTTTTTTTAGACTTATGAGTAAAAGGTGCATAGTTGTACACCTTAGGAAGATGCACAATTGTGCACCTTCTAACTTGGTGAGTTTTTGTTTGATGTTTGTGTAGGAGGGAAGAAGGCACACCTATGAGGGTATAGAGGTTTTTTTACTGATAAAAAATAGGGGGAAATGAATGCATAGGAGGGGTGAGGTCTTGGGTTTTTATTGGCCCGGGATGGAGCGCATACTTTGGGGGTGCACACCTATGTATGTGTGTAGGTGTGCACTTCCAAAGGAAAGTGCTCCTGTAATTAATGCATCTAGCACACTAGCACACCTTGAAGGGTGTACAGGTGTGCTAGGTGCACTAGTGCACTCCTTTAGTACTCAAAATCACACTTTCTTTTGGAATTTTCAATTTCTGGGATCTGGGTCTAAGAAAGAAAAAAACTATTAGAGGGTCCCCATTTCTAGGAGAAATGGGGCTTACATTGTGAAACCACAATAGTTATTAGAGATATTTATTGTGAGTAGTTTTTTATATTTGGAGATATTTATTATTGGTGGTTGACATTTATTCATGATTGTTAATTATTCACTAGTTATTTTTCTTTTGATAATTAAAAATTGATTTGGAAGTTGATATTCTTTTAGTGGTTGTATTTCTTTGGTTTGATACTTGAATTAAACTTGGTATCTAGTTTTTGGCTTTGGTATGTGGTTTTGAGATTGGTTGATTATTATCATTTTGACTTTGTTTATCTTTCTTCTAAATTAATTTGTGGTGCCCTTGAGGTAGAATGGGCAATAAGGATTCCTTGTTTAGGATTGATTTTGTGATTTTATTTTTGTGTGTGAATCATACATTACCTCCCCTATATGGTGGGAGTGGTGCTTGACCAAGTTACCATGAGGTCAGAAGGTAGTGACTTCTTATCATTTGGGTTTTTTTCATAGTTTAATAATGGTGTTAAATGATACATTGATATAGTTGTACCATTTTTATTCTTATATCTTTGAGACTTTATATTCAGATGATGTATTCAAGTATCTTGAAATCCTACATGATGATGTATTGTATATTTTTGTACTTGCATTTATTTCACACCATGTGATATGTACAATGGATGTTGTGTATTGGATGTACTTCATTATATTAGTTCTACTTATGTATTTTCTTATGAGATTTTATATATATTATTCATTTGTGGCTATGGACATTATACTTATGATTAAATGCAATTAATAAAACTTTCATGCATGTTATTCAACATAAAAATATCATTAAGCAAGAGCCTAGAACACAATGGTAACTTATGAGCCTCTCATGTGGGAGGTATTGGGTCCAAGTTTGCTCGAATCTGAAACATAAAAATACTTAATAGCAAATAATAATAACTATAATAGGCTTCAACTATTTACTAATATAAATAAATGAAAAATGAAGGAATCATTAAGAAATGAAAATCATATTTGTATTTCTTATGTGTGTTTGGTAGGTATGTGTCATATTATTTTTACATTGTTATCTTGATATTGTGAAAAATCTTAAGAAAAAAATGTTTGATATAAAATTGTCACATAATAGGTTAATTTATCTTAGGTTTATCAGTGGGGTGTGACATCTGGCATTAAAATCCTAGGTTTCTATAATGGTAATTCTAGGAATATTGTGTGTCATTAGGTAACATGTGAAATTTGCAATAAGAATTAAATAGTAAGACTTATCAATGACCAACTTAGACGACAAAGTTTGGACAACTAAATATGAAACAATAGAACTTATGGAAATAAAGTTTCATTCATAACACTTGAAATTTCATACTCTTTTTTTGTGACTATATGTTATATCTTTGTTATCTCTTAGATATTTTTAATTTTTCTTGCTAATTTAGTATGATAGACAATGTTCTGTATGCACTTAGTAATGTGACATCATTTTTTCATTGATGCTTAAACTTATTTATATTGATTGGATCTTATTTTAATATTACATACTCTTTTGTGTGGGTGTTGTATTAAAATTTGAATAGACATTGTGAAATTAAAAAATAATTCACAATATTTTCATTTACATTGAATGCATCATGTATATATTTGAAATAATATATTATTTATTGTGTGTTATACATCTGGAGAGTTGGGTGTGTGTCTTATTCTAGTAGGTCAAGGACTTCAGTCCTCAATTGGATTATGTATTAATTTCATAAGAGAACCATTTTAACTATGATATATTAGTAATATTTTATAAAATTGGGATAGGAACATTGCATTAGATGCACTATGTATAAATCATGTATTAACAACTCAAAACATTGTAATATATACCATATGATTGCTAGCAAGCAGGGCTCATAATTTTATGGAATTATAGCAAAGGTAATTGTAGAAATCATTAATGATATATCTATTCATCTTTTATAAGTGAATTCTCTAATGCATCTAGTAAACTAAACCCTATATATTGTGAAGTAGTTACTTCCTAAAGTGTGGCTACCACTGGGCTTATTATGTGTAACATATTTTCATGAAATTTTATTTTTGGTCATTGGTTTTTTTTTCATATTGTAAGTGGGATGGTATTGAAATTTTGAAATTTATTATTCTTGGATTAGTCTCCTTATGCTCTTTTCACTATCTATTTGTGACACTCGTCACACTTGATTTAGTGCTAAAAATTACATGCACTCTTTTTATTTATTGTTAGACTAGATATTCATCCACTTGGATTTTACTTTTGAATTATGCGGTGACTATCTAAATGTTTGGTATTGTTGACCCCATTATATGACAAGTATTATTTCTATCATGTTCATTAAGGACCCCTAATATTATGTATAAGTGAGGGAGGACAATGTGAGATTGCATTATGACTATATGTAGTAAGGAGAGAATTTTGATCACATAGGTTACATGAGGGCCACAGTGATTTTGATTATGTGAATATTACTTTGATTATAATTTCTTGAGATTATCAACTTGTTATTCAATATAACAATAAACTTTGGACATCTTTTATGATGCTTAATGAATGTGAATTTAACTCATCTAATAAATTGTTAAAAGATGAATGTTTGATCAATGTGATTTTTGGTTTATACCTAAACCAAAACCATATTTCTCCTAGTGGTTAGATCTATATATTTAGTAAACTTGTTATGTTAATTTCCTATTTGACCCTTTGTATGAACTTGTGGGCAGTATGTATACCTATCATTTTCTATCATTATAAATTTCATTGTTAAGTCCTATTAGGATCTCTTATGAACATGTCAGCTTTTATTAATATTTGAATTTCAATACTTTCATATGTAGAGTAATATATTATATCATATAGTGATGATTACTTGGTTGCAATGAAGATGCCTTATATGTTCTTAGTTAGTGATTATGACCACTTGCATGATGATGTCATATTATGTTTCTTCAAATGATGTTTATTATACCTTCATGATGATGAGTTTCTAATGTTATGATGCTATTTATACTTGTTATTTATTAATTATAGGTATCCCATAATTTCGTGTGTATGGTGTGTGTCTATTTTATATTTTTATCTAACTTGCTCGATGTGGTTGAAGGAGGGTGCCTGATGTAAGGACAAGTCTTTCTTTCTAACCCTATCTTCTCTTAGGGTTTTCTCTAGGCCACTTCCCTAGCATATTAGGTTTATTTTACTAACCCTAGCTTGGGAGGATCCTATTCCCAATCCTTTCCTTCTTCAACTTGTCCATTCCACCAATGAAGTCCGCTCACCCAACCAATGCTCCACATATGTCTTCTTGGATCATCCACACCACGTGCTCAGTTGGATCCAAACTACCTAACAATGGAGTGAAAGGTTTTTTTCCTAGGCCATTGGGTCCATTCTAATTTTCATCAAATAAAAATGAAAAGACATCCCTATCAATTTCAAAAAATCTGCTTCAAACTAGGCCAAATAGGGCTACAAGGAATCAGGCCTCCAAACACCTTTTAGCACAAAACTCAAAAAATTTATTAACAAGGTGGTAAAAAAACTCCATATCCTAATACCATTTTGAAATACCTTTCATACTTGCCTAGTCTCACTTCCCCAACCTATCATATAGTGGATTGCTATAATTAGGCCTAAAAATAAGGGTTTCACCAATGTGCTGATAGTGTCCACAAGGGTTTGTTCGAATTCCTATTAAACATGTAACAAATACTTCTCCTTGGGCATAGGTCTTCTTCACACTCATATCCTCCTCTCTATCCACTTGGATTCAAGCAACCAATACATTTGATCCCATCAAATTCTACTATAACCACTATGATCCCTAACCATGCTCCTCTAGCTTACCTAGGGCATCACTATAAAAATACTAAGATTTATTTCTAGGGGTCAAGACCTTGAAAACATATATTCAAGAAACAATACAAATTCCATGGTTGAAAGGTGAGTTATGACTCTATAACCAAAAATTGCCTAGTTTAGACCATTGACAGTGCTAAAACAAAAGAATTTACCAAATATAATTAAATCAAACAAAATGAACTATCTGATCACAAATAAAATCTATTATTTACATCCACCAACTCATTCATAGGTTACAATGTAGATATTGATCCATTAAGTGACCCAAGGAATCAAAAATGCACTACCTATGATAAAACTTGCTCAGAAAATTACTTGTTCATTAATCAACTTTACTTCAAAATGTCATCCAGCCCCTCTCATAGGTCAAGGGAGGCCTTGTATAGGTTCAACACACATTTCCCAACCACTTTTAAGTGTTAATCCTACCCTTTTCTCAAAGATGAACTCAAAGCAACAAAAGTTGTCATGACGGCTTTTGTAATTTTACAAAGTTGGCATGCAACTTGACAACATTCTACATGGTTAGATCAAACTTGGTCAAAGCCTCATTAAACCATACCAAATTCTTAAATATGAGCCTTAGGACATGAAATCATCATTCCACCCTTTCTTTGTCCAATCTAGCCCTCTAAATTCATAAATGTCATATTTGATAATAATGACAACAATTACATAATACCTAGCAACTTTGGACAAAAAAGTAACCTTGAATGCTTCCAATGACCTAATTAGACCTCCTAATGACTAAGTCACCCTCTAGGACTCACCAATCCCCTTATTGCACTAGTGTCTTGGCTATGGCCACTACAAGCTAAAACATGACTAGGAACCCTAGGTTACCACATAGCCTTACCTAGGTGCTCCTACACCATGCTCCCCACAAAAGTAAGTCATGCCACTCTTATAGGAAAGATGTCATTAGAAATTCCTAACTTCCTGAAGATTGTAGTTGCAACCCATGTTTCCTCTAAGTTTGGCTTATCTTTCCACTTTATGAGATATTCCATGTACACCTTGAGTCTTCTTGAACCTTAAGTCTAGTACTTTCTCTGCCTCTAGTTCCATCTTGGGAGGTAAGACATTAGGTGCTACATCCTTGCCAACCTCTTATTTTTTCACATCTATTTTAGTTAAAAGTCCCTTAAACTTGATAAAGTCTACCACATTGAAGATAGGTGAGATGTTCAAATCACTAGGTAGATCCACCTTATATGCATTAGCCCCATATTTGGGTAAGATCTTATAGGGTCCCACTCACTTCATCTGTAGTTTAGTAGGTACTCCACTCTATTACCTTGACTTATTCAAATTTACCATGACATAGTCACCTATTTCAAACTGAACATCCTTTCTCCTCTCATCCACTTTAGCATTCAATCTTTGTGTAGTCTCTTGTATAGTCCTCTTCACTTGTTCTTAAATCTCTTTCATGGTTTGAGTGAAGTCTTTAGCTTGACCACTCATATACTACATACCTCCAAGGTCTCTAATGTTGAAGAAGGAGATTGCTGAAAATAGATTAATACAAGTATGATAAATGTGTTTCAATCATTTTTTTTACATTGTTGTAAAACCTATTATTTTGCTGGTAAGACAACTACTTATATGATTTAATTACCATTACGTATTTTATTGATGAAGAGGATTTGATCAAAAGATGTAACAATAGCACCTAGAGGAAAATTTGAGTTTTGATATGAAAAGGAGTACAAGAATTAGCTAAGATAGTGGTAATATAGTGCATTGATAATCTACTTAAGGTTGCAAAAGATTGGTTACACTAAGCAAGTTCAGAAGAACAAGTATAAAAAAAGTTTTTCTACAAGCTTGACTAAGTGGACAATAGGTGCCAAGAAAAGTCAATGAAAGCCAAGCAAAAAATTAGTTCGAGCTGAGTAGAAGTGTATTTTAGTTTATGCCAAGAAAAATACTGGATGTTAAGTAAAGTTTAGTTGATGCCAAGTACTAGTAAACTTTAGTTAGTGCCAAGTGATTTTATAGAGGCTTTTTAACAACACAATTTGTATAGAGCATTAGAAGAAAGTTAATGCTAAGTGTAAGCATTATTTGAAAGATTGTGAATTTGATGGATCTAAGATGACAAGGTTATTTTCTTGGATTGTGTGAGCCGTGTGAAAGATAAGATTGATGAGTTGGTGGCACAGAATCCATGGTAAACCATTTTGAGGAAAATTCAAAGAGCATTGAAGGAGAATTTTCTAGAAAGGGATGAAATGAAATAATGTGTAGATTCACTGAATCCTACCCAATCTATCCTAACCATAAATTGGATGACAGAGAATGAATGAAAAAATATCTTAGTTTCCTATTTATAGGGATGGCTAGTCAAAAGAAAAGGTTGTCATGTGTGAGAACCAAGGAAAGACAAGAAGTCAAGAGTATTGCTTCATTTAGTGACCTAATTAAGATTTTTCATTCACATGTTGAGCAAGAAAGCTTAAGGGTATGGATGCTTGAAGGGTGAACAAGCTATTAGAGATTAAATGTATTAAAGCCAAGTAGAATGGATGCTAAAATATATGTTGACCTAGTTTTTCACCCTTTATATTTTATTACCCCTATATTGAAAATCCCTAGCTTTTTGTTTTAAAAATGTGAAAAAAATTGAGCCTTAGCTGAGATTGTTAAATTTTCATCAAAACCTTTGTCGTTGTGCCCTAGTTTTTTTAAAATTCTAGAAACTAGGTTTTATAATTTTTCTTGTGGGAAGATTATTACCCTAAGGTTTTATTTCTACCCTTTTCCCATTCTTATTTTAAGTTCTTTTTCAAGAATTTTTAAAAACCTTTCAAAGTATACCTTGCCTTAACTATGGTTTTATTTTCATCCTTGTTGTTTCATTTATACTCTGTGAGATGTTTTAACCATTATGGGTTACTCTCATTGATTGTTGATCTTGGATAGATCGACAATGAGTGCATCCTAGCATTAAAACATTTCTTGACCTTTAGCAATTATGGGAATGTGTCTATCTACCACATAGCATTTGGTGATGCTGAGCTCTTAATACACTACAAAAACTAGAGAATGTCACAATTTATCAAAACTTTTCAGAATTGTCATAGCAAGTTGGAATTTCCAGCAATATCATTGGTCGAACTAAGAAGTGGCATCACTTTTGGTATTACATATGTACATGTGGTCATAGTACTACTTTATGAAGATGTCTAAAGTTTACTTAAAGTGATAAAGTGCCCACTTGATACGTGTCTTTGGTGATGTCATGCAAGATGTTGAAGTATTTCACAAAGCATAAGATACATACATCATTGATCTTAGGAAGATCAACTAAAAGCACTTGCCCACAAGATAAAGTTGCTAAAAGTTTATGGTATGTGGAAAAGCACCTACTTAACATGCACCATTTGATGAGGTCACAGGCTCGCAATTATTTTAAAAGGTAGTAATGCAGTATGTATAGTTGGCAATTGTCAGAACATGTTTGAAAACATAGTGTATTTATTAGTTGACTCTGCTAACTTGATTAAAAAGGCATGATTTATATATGTCATTGATCTTAGGAAGATCAATGGACAATGCATTCCCATAAAAAAAAATGAATAAACTTTACTTGAAGTGGGGACACACATATTGACCATGTGGACAAGTGGGACTTCTTATTTAGATGTTCGCCTAGTCATGCCAGGTAGAAAAGCATTATGATGTAGAACATGATGATTGGTGGGATAATCCATGTGTTTTCCAAGTTGGAAGATAAGTGTACTACTGGGGCCGTAATTTTAAAGCCATAATTATAAAATTGTAATGATTTTTCATGATCATCAATCTTTGGAAGATCAATGATCTGCACTTCACCGCTTTGTGAAAGTGCTTGAACTTTATGAAATGTGGGCATGCACCTACTTGCCACATGGAAAGTCTTTGAAAGTGTTAAATGCTTCTTTTCTAATTTCAAATCAAGTCATCTGATGCTTTGTGATCGACAGTGGAAATTTAAAATTCATGGCACAATATGAAATTTGATTATTAAAGCATTGAACCTTATCAATGTTGTCTCGTGTGAGACTTAATGTTGTAATAAGATCCTGAATCCTCTATTGTTGAGTAAAAAACCTTAGAATTCCTATAGTGCAAAGAGATCAAAATCTAGGGAAAGAATTTTCAAGGTTATCAACAATCTACAAAGTGATTCACAAGGGAAAAAAAAGCAAGAAAAGGTAGGTAAGTTGTCTGAAACTTCTGACAAGTAAAACAAAATTGCATTTGTATTAGGGTAAATTGAAAATAATGCCTCTACGCAAGGATTTTTTTGGAAAAGTAGATTATTTGAAAAGGGAAATTCATGATGACTTTCTAGAACAAATGTCACCATCAATAAATGAGTCGACTAAGGGTAGATAATTGATTCCAAAAAACCCTAGGTTATTGGTTAGCGAGGGTTTCTATGACAAAGCCAAATGGTTGAGAGATGCAAAGGTATCTATGGGAGGCTTAGAACATTTCAAGAAATGGTCTATGGAAAGGAAATTAGATACTCTAATAAGTAATGCCTAGAATTTTGACATAGGTAAATTGGTTTCCCTTGGAGTTTTCTTTGATGGTGACCTACTAGCAGATATGGCCAAGAAAAATGACCCAATTACTAGGGTGGTAAAGAACCATGTAGGTGATAACCCTTTTAGGGTTTCACTTGAACTAATCAAAGAGGTATTCAAGTTGAACCCCAATCATGTTGTTCACGAGAATATTGACATGGAGGACCTCCAACCTAGATATGATGCACAGAGGTTATATCTCAGAGGAGGGCCATTGCAGCAACATTTTATTAAGATTGGATCATTGCCTTTAGTCAAACAAAATATGCCTAAGCCATTATTGAAAAAATATTTTAAGCCTAGGACACATGCCTTATATTTATCTCTTTGCAAAATCTTTGGTATGGATGAGCAAGATAACATTGCAGGCTCCGTTATTCTTATTATTGCTTAAACTCTCCAGTATGGAATGAGCTCAATTCTTGACTTTGCTACATTCTTGGCTAAAGAAATTCATAATGGTCTAATTGGAATAGCATAGGCTAAACTTAATAGGCCCTTTTGCTGGTACTCAATATTAATGTATATCTATCTATATAAAGGAGTTACCTTCTTCTCCAAAGAGATGAAATTAGAATTAGAAAGAGAAGGAGAAAGAGTCTTGGTTTAGTTATGGAGTGTAGACATGACATGGGAGGTCACTAATGCTAGCTTTGTCAAATTTGATAGGTATTTTTCCTCAAGGCTTAAATTGTTGTTGATAGGAGATAGCCCTAGAATACCACAATCCTTATTAGAATTGATAAGGCCTAAAGATCATGCTAAAGGACTGTTGGTAAGCCACAATTGAAGAGATATCATTCCATATGTTGTCTCTACTATTTTCAAAGTTTATGGTTTTTTGGGAAAACCCCATATGTTTCCATATTAGGTGCCTTTGAAGGTAGGAATTGTTGAATTATTATGGAAAATTAGACCAATTGAGGAGAGGGATCTACTAGGAAAATCCAAAGGTACTTTCTTTCCAATGATTATTGCCATTTATGATTTTGTGTTTGTCAGGAAGGGATGGAGAAACTTGGGGAAATTTTTAGATAAATATCAGATAGCCCAATCCTATGCCTGTTTTATTGATCTAGAGGGATTCTATGACCTTCTTAGAGAAAGGAGTAAGGCTATGGTTCAAATACAAACTATATATTTTCCTGAGGACATAATCAAAAATAAGTTCTCATTATAGGAACAAGAGGTTAGAAAAGAAAAAATGGATAGTTTGTAGTAAAGTCTCGGATTTCATAAATGCTTTTGAGCCAAAATATAATCCCTTAGAAAATAAAAGATATTGGGGCATGAAGACAGATATGTTGATGAATAAATTTGTTGGGATCATGCAAACACTAAATGAGGAAAAGGAAATTATAGCAAAAGTGCATCCAGACAAGGTTGTTGAGGTGGAGAGAAGACTAGCTAGTAGAATGATTGTGACCCCAGGAAAATATAAACTACAAAGAAAGGTTGTGTATGTAGTGGCCCAAAACATGCAATATGTTTGTCCATAAAAGAGGCCAAGGTTTGAAATTCCTATTGACACCCATGTCCCTAAGAAGCAGAGAACAAAATAGAGTTCATCTTGTCATGCAAAAGAATATTCACCATCCCAAACTCCACTCCAAATAGATGATGAAGCATCTCTGAGAGAATAGCTAAGACAAATTGGAGGGGAAGAGGACATTGTGATTACACTTGTTGATATTGAAGGAGGAGTACCAGAAGAACCTCATGTGTCATCTTTTGATCTTACTATTGTAGACTGTAGAGGTAAGGAGATAGACCCTGTGATTGCATAGGCTTCTCAAAAATTCATTAACGATGAAATTTTTTTAAAAACTAGAGTACTTTCCCAATTTTTGTGGAGAATAAATATTGGTAACTTTGAAAGAAAATGCAAATCAATAAAATTAGAGAAACCAAATAAGTTGGACTCTAAGACTGAAGAGGAAGTTAAAGCTACCTTTATGGAAGAATTTGTACAATTAACCCCTAAAGGGGGAAGACAACTTCTAAAAGACTCAAGAGTTTTAATTTTACCTAAGTGGGACATTGCCAATTCTATGGTATTTGATTCTATTAGAAAGGAAAAGGATGCTCAATTTAAAATTGAGGAGGAAATCCTACAGGCGCATAGAGGAATAAAATACACTAATGATCACCAAGCATTGGTGATATAGTTTATTGAAAAGATAGAAAAAAGTGGGCTACAAGAAGTCTTGAGTGCTAAGCATATAGGTAGTATCATTGTTTATAGATTAGATGAGGTGGACAATGAGAAAGTGTCAAAAATAACTTGGGAGATGATGAACTTTGGGGTGGTAGTTTTCAAAAAAAAATAAAGGTAAATTCCTCGAGCTAAATTCCAAGTTTGAAGAAATATTAAAGGCATATGAGGAGAGAGAGAGAGAGAGAGAGAGAGAGAGAGAATAGGATACATTAGCTAGAAACTTGGGTATCCAAATGGACAAGAAACTATGGAAAAGAAAAGTGGGAGAATCAAGCTAGCCCCAAATTACCTATCCTCGCCCCCCCAGTTGAACCACTCAGGTCAACTCCCTTGATAGAGTTACCTAACACTCCACAAAGGCTAGAATTCTATATTGCTAAAGAATTCAGGAAGAAAAGAGTAAACTATGGGCATTACATGTGGAACTAATTATTCAATATGAAGATAAGCTGAGAAAATCTTTCATGTATTTAGTTGATAAAATTGATTGGTCGTCATTTTATGAGCAACTAACAAAGGCAATAAATATATGGGATGAGATAAAGGAAAATTATGAAGCCTTGAAGCCAATTGTCAACAAATGGAGTAAAAGGAGTAAAGATGTTACTCTTCTATGTTTTTTTGTCATCAATTTATCTTATGAATCTATAGAAAAGACTTATGATGTGACAAACGATCTCTCAGAATTTGATGATAAAAGAGTTGAATTACAAAAGAGGATTATTGATTATTTAGACAAATATAAGAGTATTAATTTTGAACACTTCCCACATGCCATAGACAAAAGGGATAAATTGAAAAATAAAGAGGAATGGGCCTAGGAATTGAATGACTTATTCTGTCTTTAGATGAATAAGGTCTTAAATGAGAAAGGGAATGCATGGTGGGCAGCTACAACTGAGGAAGTTGTAAAGGTGTAGTTATTTTATGATTCTTTGAGGAGAGATTTTGCTAAAATTGACAAAATTGGGGAATATGTAATTAGAAAGCAGTAGGATATTCTAAGCTTTAATTGGCCAGATGACATGCTTTTTAATAAGTGGATGGCAGACTTTGTCCATGCCAAATGGTTAGAACTTGATGAAACTGATGATGATCAAGATGAAATTCAAATAATTGATACATTTGTACAAGTAGAAGAGGACAAGAGTAGAAAACCAACTTTAGTTGTTGGAATCAAGGTTCAAACTAATAATACAACAACAAAAGAATAAGATGTAACTATAGTTTTGGTAGTATGTAATGATGTGGATGGAGACTCTCGAGTTGAAGTAACTTTGCAAATATCTGAGCCAGGTCCATCATGTGCTATTTCATTGGCTAGATTTTTTAAGGAGTTGTAACAACATCAAAGCCAATCATGATAATTCTCAACATTAAAAGTGTAGCAGAAAATTGTCCCCACCAAAGAATATTTATGATGTAAGGTATTCTATTGCACAAAATGTTGTCTTTTATGATAGTGACAATATAAATATATTGTCATAAGGACAGCTTTCAATTTCTTTATGCCTAAAGCTTGTTGCATCTCACAATATATAAGAGAGATTCCAAGGTTAGAAAAGGGGTTTGAATCATTGTACAATTTTAGTTTTACTAAGCTTTGTTTGGTCCAGTCCTTCATGAAGACTTTATGATGTATTTTCTCTACAAGTATCTGAGAATACATTCATGTTATAGGATCTTAATGTCTTATCTTGAATTATTCTCAGTTCTATTTTAGTTGTTATACAATTTTTTTTTAAAATTAATACAAAGATGAACTATCCCCATATATTCTCTTTCTGAATCTTGTCTCCATTTTTATTACCTAGTTATCTTGAAATTGCATGAGAGAAACTTGTTCAGTTAAACGTAATTAGGATAAGTTGTATATTATTTCACTATTTCTTTTAATTCAATGAATTAGGTAAATGCTTGAATGAATATGATAAGATCTCCATGGTAGTAGGGAGGATATGTGTAAGAATGAGTTTCAATGAGAATTGCTGATAATATTGATTGTAATGCAGTCAATTAGGTCAAGAAATTAGATCAACTATGAATCCTAATGGATAAGGCACTAATCAACTAAGTTTAGTCTACATATGGAGAAACCATGAATAAGCATCAAGCATAAAATCAATATCAATTTTACTTTAAATATTTGAAGAATGTCAAAGTTGGTAAGCACTTGTTTACATTAACCTCTAAGTCTTAGTTAGCTGCTATTGCCCAGAATTATCTATAGATATAAGAAGAATTATGACCAATCTACTATAAGGGATGTGTGTTATTATAAAATTCCATGGAATGAGTCAAATGTGTATGTAATATCAAGTTTTAAAAAAAAATTATCCCTCCGATGCACCCACCTTGGTTTTGCAAACCCAAAAGAGTAGAAAATATTTTATGATTTTTTTGAAGTTGGGTCTAGATCTGAAGAACATATAATTGTTTATGGGAAGTAGCTAATCCTTAGGTTATTGTAATATTTATCATCTCAATGTTAAGTATTTTGTTTCTTAATAGTGTAAAGACACCAACAATAGAGATATGTTATTTGCAAATAGAGTTGTAAGTTGTTATCAGACCAAGCCTTACTGTTACTCTCTAATAATTGTATCAGTCTAGGGTAAATCCTTTGGATTAAGGTTAACCTAATAGCCATTTGTAAATCTTTTAACTATGTAACATTCCAACTGAATGGTCTAAAGTCCTATAACAAGGCTCACTCCTAACAAGGTGAATGAAATTCTTTAACCTGGTCACATTTAGCAGTGTGTATTGTAACTTTTAATAGGGTTAGACTTCCATAGGGCATCACTTCAGAAGAGTGAAAAAGAGTAGCATGTTACTAGTGATTTTTCCTAAATAGGGTTTCCACATAATCATTGTGTTAAGTGTGTTTTTGAATCTTTTAAATGTTTCATTTTTACATTTCGTAAATTGATTTGATAGTAACCTACAAGTTTTAAGTCATTGCATAATCTTATGCATGCATGCATGATGATAAATGTTGTATGGGTTCACTAAGATGTGAAAAGTTTTATTTATATATCTAGACCTTGAATAACTAATTCACCCTCCCCCCCTCAATTATTCTAAATAATTCCAACAATTGGTATCAAAGTCATCTGCTTAAGATGACTGCTTTGAAGGCACTAGAAGCACAAAGATCAAAATGTCAAAAAGAGAAGTACCCAAGCTTAATAGAGATAACTTTCCTACATGGAAAAGTCTAATGAAGGTACACCTTGGAGGACTTGGAGATCATGCACAATCTACCATTACTATTGAGCATGTTGGTCCTACTTAAGCCCTAACTCCTAGGGATCTGAAAAGAAAGAAAGAACACAACCAGGCAATGTTGGAGATTGCCTCTAGCCTAAGCTATGCTGAATTTGATGAAATAAAAAGCCTTGATAGTGCAAAGAAAATGTGGGATGCTCTACATACCATCTATGGAAGAGACAAGAATGTTTTAGGAGCCAATTTTGAAAGTCTCAAAGGTAAGTTTGATGATATAAGAATGCAAGAAACTAAGAATATTTCTCAATGCCACTCTAGGATAAAAGATGTTGTTAATGCAATAAGGGGATATACTAGCAAAATAGATGATGACACTATAATAACAAAAGTTTTGAGAACATTTCTATCCATCTATGCTATTAGTGTTTCTAAAATACAAGAAATAAGATGTGTACCAGGGAATGATCTAACTCTTAAAGGTCAGGTAGGTAGGCTCACTACTTTTGAGCTATCTAACTTTGATAATTATAAACCCAAAAATATTGAATATGAATTCAAAGCTAAGCTATCATTAAAGGAACCTAATGAGAAGAAGAAGAAGAAGAAAAAGACACAATATGTGTCTAGTGATAGTGATATAGATGAGGAGGATGTAGATTAACTTCAAGCACTAGTGGCAAGAAGTTTTCATAGAGGTAAAGGCAAGTTTAAAGGTAAATTACCTATCATTTGTTTCAATTGCAATGAGGTTGGTCATATTACTGCTAGATGTCTAGAAAAGAAGAATTACAAAGGTGGTGACAAGTATAAAAATACAAGAGATGAAGACAACAAGGATTATAAAGACAAAGGCAAGAAGCCTTGCTCCATTGCTGAAGAGAAAATAGGAGATGAATCTAATGAACATGATGATGAAGTGGTCTATGTTGCAATGAAGGATGAATCTGATGAATATGAGGCAATTGTACGTGTGTCTTGTGTGAACAAGAATGATAGATAGTGATAGTGGGTATTCACATCACATGATTGGAGATAAAATTAATTTCATTACCTTGAATTCTTATGATGGAAATAGTGTAAGATTTGGTAATGATGCACCATGTTTGATAAAAGTAAAAGGTTCTATCAAACTCACAAAAAAGATTTTATGTGGCAATTCTTATTATGTTGAAGGACTTAACTATAATATATTGAGTGTACCACAACTGAATAATTCAAGATGTAAGGTTAAGTTTAAAAACAAGATTGCTAAGATACATGATAATGATGGAAAATTGATTGAAAATGGTGATCAACCTAGGAGTAATCTATTCTATCTTGACATAGAGGATGCTACTTGTTTAGTTGTAGAATTTCATTATGTGTGGCTATGGCACAAGAGGTTATGTGATGTTAATTTTGATAAATTGGTTAGTATAAGTAGTATGAGAAGAGTTAGAGGTTTTCCTAAGTTTAAGAAGCCTAACAATGTAATCTAAAAATAATGTCAACTAGTCAAGATGACAAAGTCAAGTTTTAAGAGTAGAACTCATACCTCTAAAGAAATACTAGGGATTGTTCATACTAACTTGTGTGGACCAATTGAAGTGCAAAGCTATAAATGAGACAAGTACATTATGTTATTTGTTGATGATTATTTTAGAATGATGATAGTTATGCTTCTAAAATAGAAATTTGATGTTTTCCAAATGTTTAAGTGGTACTTAGCAAGAGTTGAGAAGGAAACAAGTAAAAGTCTAAAATGTTTGAGATTTGACAAAGGAGGAGAATTTACATCAAATGAGTTTGAGATGTTTTGCAATGTAAAAGGAATCAAAAGACAAACATCTACTCCTAGAACCCCTCCACAAAATGGAATTGCTAAAAGGAGGAACATGTCTATAATAGACTATGCTAGGACACTCATGATGGAGGAAAATGTTGCTTTGAAATACTGGAGAGAAGTTGTAATTATATTTTTCTATACCTTGAACCATATACAAGTCAAGAAAGGTACTCATTCAAAACCTTTTGAACTTTGGTATGGATACTCACCCAATGTAAAATATTTTAAGGTATTTGGAAGCAAATGCTATATTCTCAAAGATTTCAAGAATGGAAAACTAGATGCAAAAAGTGAAGAAGGTATATTCCTAGGTTATTCCACAAGAAGTAATGCTTATAAGTGTTTAAATACTAACACTAACAAAGTTGCGAAAAGTGCAAATATGAAATTTGATGAATATACAAAAGTACATGAGGTTGAACCTATAAAACAACCAAAAGAATACAAATCATTTGTATACTTTTATAAAGGTATGCCTATTGAAGAAGATGTTGCAAATCAAGCTACAAATCTATAGCAAGTTTCAATAACTGTCGACTCACATACTATGAAATCTGAGTTGCATTTTGGAACTGAGCTACATTTAAATGTTGAGTTATAGAATGGAGTTGAGGCACATTCTAATTTTGAGATTAGTGTACATGAAAGAAATGTTAAATTACCTGATCGAGATGTACATAGTGACTTGGAAGCTCAAAGACCAAATGAAAAAACTAGAGTTGAACCAAGATTGTCTAAATATGTTAGGAGACATCATCTTGTTGCACAAATCATTGGAAATAAAGATGCTAGACCAATGACAAGGAACAAGTTAAGAAGTGATACATGTTTACTGAGCATGAAGGAACCCAAAATAGTGAAAGATGCCTTAAAAAATGTGGATTGGAGTAAAGTCATGGAAGAAGAGATTGAGAAAATTGAGAAAAACAAGACATGGATTCTAGTTCCTAGATCAAAAGACAAAAATGTGATTGGCACCAAGTGGGTATATAAAAATAGGTTAGATGAAAATGGTGAAGTCACAAAGAACAAGGAAAGATTAGTCTACAAAGGATATGCACAAGAAGAAGGGATTGACCATGGAGAAACACTTTCTCTTGTTGCTAGATTGGAAGGAGTAAGAACTTTGCTTACTTATTTTGCATACAAAGGTTTCAAAGTTTACCAAATGGATGTTAAATCTACATTTTTGAATGGTTTATTGGAGGAAGAAGTTTATATAGAATAGCCAGAAGGATTTGTTAATGTCAACAATAGGAACATGGTATGTAGATTACACAAAGTATTATATGGTTTGAAACAAGCACCAAGAGCATGGTATGAGAGACTTCATAATTATCTTGTGAAGATTGGATTTGAAAGGACTGATGATAATAACAATCTATACATGAAGATAGAGAAAGGCAAAGGTATTTCGTTATTTGAATTTTTTGTTGATGATATCATATTTGGAAGTCAAGATACTTTATGTAAGGCTTTTGCAAATGAAATGAAGCAAGAATTTAAAATGTCTATATTTGGAGAGATCAAGCTCTTTGTGGGTTTGCAAGTACACCAGATGAAACATGGTATATACATCACTCAGTCTAAGTATGTTAAAGAGATACTAAAAACTTTTGAATTGGGGGATTCTAAAATAGTAAGTACACCTATGATAACAAGACATAAATTGTCAAAGACTGATCATTTAGCTGAGGTGAATCAAAAATATATGGTTCTATGATTGGAAAATTGCAATATGTAGTACATAGCAGACCTGTTATTGCTTTATCTATAGGGATAGTTGCAAAAAATTTTGCTAATCCCAAGCACTATCCCACAAATATCCAGTGGAACCGCATCAAACTGTACTTCATCCACAAATTTACTAGTGATTGTGAATCTTAAGGTGCATTTCCTTGTTACTTGCAACTTATCATTTTCACAAATCCAGCCTAGTGGATAAGGTTTCTTATGTAATGTAGTTTTTAATCCCAAGTTCCTTACAATACTTTTAGAAATCAAGTTCGCTTAAGAACCACTATCTATGAGTGCATCAATTTTAGTGTTCTTAGCAAAAACCCTTAAATGAAACAACTCATTCCTTTTCTTATCTTCAGGGAAATCATTAACTGTACATGAAGAAGCACAACTATGAACAGAAATACCAGAAATAGGAGCTTTACCTTTCAAACCCATTGCTGGTATCTTGGTCTCATCATCTGAATCGGAACCAAGATCCATAACAACATTTGCGGCTTTCTCCTTACCTTTTTTTTTTTGATTCTATCTTTGAGCCCAGTTAGGCTTCAATTCGGAATGCAACTTCCAACAATGTTCTTCATCATGACCCTTCCTATCACAATGAGTGCAAGAAAGTTTCTCATCCTTCTCAACTATAGCTACCTTCTTTCCTTTCTCTATCTCTTCATTATTAGAAGATTTATTTACATCATTATCAAACTTATCAATAAAAGATTCTTTAGCCCTTGACTCTAAGTGTGTAGCTTGAACAGACACTTCATCCAAATTACAAGGGTTTAATACCAAAATAGAATGTCTAAGGTAGGAATGAGTACCTCCTATGTACTTTAACAAAGTATCCTGGGTGTACAAAGGAACATTCAAAGCAATAGCCCTTTTCCTAAATTCATGGTTGTACTCTTGGACAGTTTGACCTTTCCCTTGCCTAAACATTTGTCAGTCCATCATTAACTATTGCATATGTCCTGGGGGATAAAATTGCTTCTTAAGAGCATTAACAAACTCTGCCCAAGTTAAACTAACTGTACCATGCTGTGAAACTTCTGCCTTAGTCTTACTCTCCCACCAGGTTATAGTTGTACCTCCTAACCGAAGAGTAGCTAATTGAATCCTATCAACATCATCTAATAGGTTTTGGACTCTACAGTAGACTTCTACTTGCTGAATCCAATCATCCAATTTTTCAGCATTAAGTTCACCACAATACTTGGGCAATTCAAATTTTACATCCAGTTTGATCTTAGGCTTATCTTGAAAGGATTAGAAGAAGTAAACTGAGGAGAAGATGGAGAAGAAGGAGAAGAGGGAGGAGAAGAAGAAGAGGCTGGATCTGGTTTCTTGTCACCATCTCCATGATGTTTCCCTTTCTTTTCTTCACATTCTTTTCACTCTTGTCTCTCCCGAAAAAGAATTTCCACCTTAGCCTTCATCTCAAGGAATGCTCTTTGAAATTCCTGCTCACTAATCTCATCAGGAACCTCCATTCCAGAAATAGACATCTTCAGAAATGTTCTTCACTTCTCGATCTCAAGATTAAATTCTTCAAGCTTGCCTTCACCCTTCTGAAACTTGGATCTTGTTAGCATTCAAGAAAATAACTGCAATAATAGTCAACTAGGCTCTGATACCACTTGATCTGGTTGATGGATCTAGACTAATTGCAATATTAAATGTTTAAATAAAACCAAATTAGCAAAAGTCTTATTGCAGTTATACATAAATGAAATTAAGCATAAAAAACTTAAGAGTTTAAGGTGAAATGAATAGAATTGAGAGAGAAGGAGATAGAACGTGCAAACAAGTTTGATTTCAGAGTTCGCCACAAACGTGTCATGCCCAAAATTTATGAGATAAAACACAACCAATTTTTTTGAAAGATGAACTAAGGATAGCACATAAGAAGACCCATACTCTGTTATGAGTATTCTATCAAACAATGGGATGTCAGGAATGACTTATATCCTTTGATATTATCAGAATGTTACTTTATTCAGTCATTGAATGGGAGATAATTAATTTAGTTATGACGAAGAATTTGCTTTCATTTAGTACCTCAAGTTTCTAGGGAAATTTGGTTAGTTTTCTGACCTTCATTGGAAGTCCAAGTTATAACTAGAAAATATTATCTTTTTGATTTCACATCTAATCCCTATCAATTTTGCATCCATGTAATTGCTATAATAGTTTGTGAATTGAAAATATGTCTCTAATTGTTCTAGATGCCCTTATCTCAAGTCGTCTTACTATATGTATATATGTGACCTTACTTGTTACATCCTATGTCCAATTTTGATCCATTTTAATAGGATATAGGTATAGCTATTTACTAAAATTCTTATTATCCTTTGTTAACTAAATTAGTGTCCTTGGACTAGGTGTTTAATTCAATTGACAATAACTCATACTCCCAATTACTATAATGTATTACTTTCTATTCATTCTAGCATTTTAATTTTATTTACTTAATTATCTAATTCTAAAACTGGCTAGGCATGCATGCGTCTAATGTTCTTTTCATACTAACAAGTATATCAACTTCCTTCTACGAACTTAATACTTGAAGAGTACCCATAATCATTTAGGGAGTTATGATTACGTTTTCAATATATTTAATTATTTATAATTTCAAATCTCATTAAAAAGATATTAATGTTTTTCTATATGTCCAATTAATCCTATCATTACCAAATTTCTACATACCCAACTAAAATTAAGCATTACAATCATTAACTTAAAATTAATAAAAAACATTTCCCACATAACCTAATATCAAACTTATAAAAATGAAACAATCCTATTTACCTACTAACTTCCCACCATTCTTCCTAATACTCCTATACATTTATCCTACCCAACTACTATCCTACACAACTCACTTTCTTCTTTACTCCCTAATCCTATCTAACGTTCTTATTCATCCAATAATATTGGACCCTAAACAATACTACAATCCAAGCATTAATACTTAACCCCTTTAATGATTCCTACTTCAAAACTGGCGCCTATCTTACTTTCCCATAGCTGGCGTCTGAATTAGTTTAAGGCTTGATTTGACTTTTTCTTCACTACTTATCCTTCCTAGGTCCACGTGACTACCTAGGACACATAGCTGTAATCATATTCTTTGGTGGTTGGAATGATGCAGGGTACATTCGATCCCTTAGTCAAAACAGCCCCCTTTTTGGATTTTCACACTAAACTATGCTTGGCGCCTCGTTCCATGTGAGAGGTGGGAATACGTGATGGGGAGGCTCCCAAGGTGGTCGACCTTGGGGAGTCCCCTCATTATTATGTCCTTTATTTAACTTTTTAATTTTATTTCTTTGAGTCTTGAAAGTTAAGCGGTCTTAGTTAGTGAGCCTATAAATATATAAATATATATTTCTTTGTATTTTCTTTTCTAGGATGGTGACACAAGGGTCATGGGTACAATGAGAAGCTCTCTTACATGATTAAGAGCTAGCTAGTGTGGGGATTTCCCCATGTCAAGTTATTCTCTTATTATTGATTTGTGCACATGATCCTAAGGATATCCTTTCTATTATAATATTGCTTTGTATTCTTGGCAACATTTTATTTCTTCCTTCCATACATTTTCCAGAGAGAAAATGTGCACATTCAGGTTTAGAGTTCTAGTGGTGAGTTTCATCATAAAGTTATTAGATTTTTTTTTTATTTTTTTTTTCTTCCCATTTAAATCATAATTTGATAATTTGCTTAATGTCATCATCTACCATGCATATACAATGTTCCATTAACAATATAATTCTTTCTTGTGATAACATAGGATCTTACAAGCCCATCACTTATGCTTCAAATTGAGACACAACTATATCAATAGAAAAGAAAACTTCCTCACAATAATCTATGAAATGTTTCTAATAAGAAAGAATGTCTCATTACTTAATCTTCTCCAGAGTTACATCAATCTCTAATTGTGAAACTTACAATGACTTTTGCTAAATCTACCTTGCATAATGTTACAAGGATTATCCTATGTAAAGTCCTTGTGAGGTTTGGCTTTAACTAACAAGAAAAGTTCATATGTGCAGAAACTTGTGCATCAGATTTCAACATGTCTTCCTTCACAATCAATGTTTCCATATAAGAACATATTTCCATACAAGAACAACAGTATACAATTTTTTGATTGATTCCACAATCACAACTAAATACAATAGGAAGTAGCTTTCTTTTCTTTTAACAACATTACCAACTGACATATTCCTTCTACAATTATCCAATGGAACAATGATGCCAAGGTATTCTACTCTTCCATAACTCATGATCATATCTTAACAAGGAACATACATATACAACATTTTCCATTACTTCCTCTACATATACATTAGGTAACAATGACATAATCTCATTTCATCACAATGAGACAACACAAGACCTTTCGAAATCATATGAAACATGATCATTGAAAGACATGAACAATGAGTAACATGAACACTGATCATTGAGAACATGAATAGGCTAGTGAGTCCTCCTTCACAAGGGAGGAGCAAAATGTCAAGTTTTCTCATCCAAACATCAATCTACAAGGTGATCATTCCAAGCCATCTCCATTGCTCCCTTGGGCACAAATCTGCAAATGCATCACAAAGAAAACAACAAGGACCATGGGTGCTTTCCACCCAACCATAGGCTTCCAAAGAGACCACCCCCGTGCTAGGGGAACAAGGCTCAAATCGGGTTTCAGACATACATCACAAAATTTTGCATGAAGACACAACACAAAACACAATCAACACCCTCCCATGGCTTGCACAATGATTCACCATTGGAATCATAAAACGTTGGGTGAAGGTGGGCTCTTCAAGGAGGAGAAATTCATAAATACCATATTGCCAATACATTTTGCCTCTCAAGGCCACCACAACATAAACAACATATTACCACTGCATTTCCTCTCAACGCCTTCAAAACAACCATCTTCTCCTCATCCACCAAACCTCCTTGTACCTCCCAAATAACAAGATTCATGGCCATGAAGGAGCCCATGCTCCATAATAACAACCTCATCATGAGGTAAAAAAAAAATTTTCTTTCTCACATGCAATGTCAAGCCCAACTTATGCCCTTCACCCAAGGCTTCTCTGCCCTCCCAAGGGTGAGTGAAGCCTTCACACCCATAATCACAATCAACACTCACATTCAAACAAGAACAGCAGCAAAACAAATGATGAACAACAAAACAAAACCAAGAAAGGATCTCCAAAAGCACAAAACACATTCACTTTCCATTCCAACAAAACAAAACCAAGAAGGTGAACCAAGAAATTTACAAGAACATCACACATTCTCACATTGTCACAATACATAATCAATGCTCATAATGCAACAGGAACACCACACTTTCACGGAATACCCAAAAATCCATATCACAAGATTTATAATGCAAATGCATACTCTATTAATGAACTCTCACACTTGCAGATTTGTTTAACCATACTAAAAGCAAGAAATGAGAAAGAAACAAGTTTTGAGACACCAACCTTGGTCCAAGCTATGGTGAGGATAGTTGCAGTATAGCTCCCTTAGCCTCCCTCCAAAACCTAACAGTCTCTAAAATTAGAGAGTGGGTAGACACCCCACTAGTTTGGCCAAGACCCTCTAATAAAGCCTTCTCACTAACTTATTTTAGCAAAGACACTAAGCCACCACTTCTTACAAACTTGTCTCCTCCAACTTTTCTATTTTTCACTAAGTGGGAACATGGATATGACAACTCCAAATTCGAATTGATGGAAGAATGCATGGGTAAAGGGGCTCCCTAGGCTATCTAGGCACTCACATGATCAAAAATAGGTCCCTGACATGATGTATTATCATATGGGTAACTTATTTTCACCTAAAAGACACTTAGGGACCACCTAATGACCCCTAAAAAACCCTAGCCAAGTCCAAATTCGAATTTCCTTTGATAGAGACTCCTCATGGCATTTTTTTCTATGTGAGGTTAACTTGGGTACAACATTGGGGTTAGGTTTAGGTTAAGTTACTTCTTGTCAAACCTTGAATGACATGGCATCTCTACATGGACAACACAAGTGTCAAATGACACACACAAAACAACACATTACATTAAAAGTGACTTAACTCCAATAATGCATGAACTAAGCTATTACACAAATATAAATTCACATATACAAAATAAAACACATTACAATGAGGTTTGAATATTTTCCACTGATTCAACCTTGGCTATGTCATGTTTGTAGTAGTTTGAGCCTTAATTCCCCTTTAAACCCATGGTCAAATTCCTGCACACTAAACTCAAGCATCAGTAGTCCAAGGAAATCATGTAATTAATAAGTACATAAGTGAAATAATCATTATCTCATTCAACATTAGACTTGCATATATTTCATCATCTCAATTTAACTTTCCCTTTCTCAATTATTTCAAATATAACCTTCAAAATATTAAAATATCAAAACTTACATATCACCTTTCGACATTTGAGTTCCATACTTCATTCTTTTTAATTAAATTACTTTTTCTAATAATTTCCATTTAAAATGCTCAAAATACTATAACATCACACTTTACTTATCATAACATGGTCAATTTAATATTTTGAATAGCTTCATAGTCTATTTTTATCATTGCAACAAGATGTTGAATCCACAACTATTGAATCCCTAGCTATGCGGGTTAGGTCTCAATGCATAACAAAATTTATCTTTTTACTCTAATTTCCACTTTAAACATTACATTCTTACATTACAAGCATTTCTACCATTCAATCTATTAAAGAAATGTCAATAGCTTAAAACATGAATAGAATCATTAAATGCATCAATTAGGTCATAATATGCATAAGTAATTACGGATCATCAAAATGCAGATATCAAAATAACATAACCCTACACTCTCAAAAGTGTATCAATACAAAGGATTAAAATCATCATAATACAATCATCTCATTGGTACTATGACAGATTAGGTGAGGCCTCACAAAATGTGACTATGTCTCTGGGTGGGCTCCAATAGAG
Source organism: Cupressus sempervirens (assembly GCA_028749045.1). Lineage (NCBI taxonomy): Eukaryota > Viridiplantae > Streptophyta > Pinopsida > Cupressales > Cupressaceae > Cupressus > Cupressus sempervirens. Next base: position 376,264,991 of record CM053786.1, read on the forward strand.
TACAACCGATCTGATTAATCTCCAAAAATCAATTACAAATGCACCAAGACTTATCCCCTTAAACACATCAGCATAACATGCCCTAGACGTGCAGAATAGTCTTCAAAAATCTCCTCAGCATTCTCCTATTCTCACCACCTAAAAAAAAAATGTTTTTCCAAAGCCTACTACCCCCATTTTATACATCAAATTTAGCCAAAAATGGGCTAAAACAATTAACCAACATAATCTCCCATTTTGGTTACATATTTCGAATTTACCCCTTTTACCATTATTTTTTTATGATCTCACACCAAAATTAAGGGTTTGTTTTCAACAAATACCCTTAATTAAATAAGATTGGGTAGATCTGTTATGGATAGATAACAACTCTTCTCTTAATACTTCATATGCCATAAATAGCCCATTGGTTGGCCTTAATTTTAGGAGGCCAATGGTTAGGAGTTCAACTCCCATTATCTTATTCCTTTAATTCGAATTAAATATCCATTTTCATTTTAATTTGAATGTTTTCCCTCTCTTTATGATTTTGTGACATCGTGTTGATGTCACCATTTTAAACTTTTGCCTCCAAAATTCAAATAGTCATAACTTCTTCATACGAGCTCCATTTTTTATGAAACGAACACCCTTGGAAAGCTCTCATCGAGCTCTTCATTTTGAAATCCATTATTGACCACTTTTGAGATGATCTAATTTTTCCCCTTATCTAGCCCTTTGGTCTACTTGTTGACCAAAACTTTGACCGAGTGTAACTTCTACATCTGGACTCCATTTTTGTTTGTTCAAGTTGCGTTGAAATCAGGATGGCAAGATCTTTCTGATGGTGCAAATTCAGGAGAGAAATAAGACACTTCAATTTTCACTGAAAATATCCATCAGATCAATTCGAGAGGAGTTAAGTCTAGTTAGAATCACTAGCATTGAAGAGGCATACTAGTTTTCCTTACTAGTTGAGGAGAAGCTAAACAAAATATTTGATGAAAGGAAAAGATGGCATAGTCAAGGAGGAAGAGGTGGTGGCAGGTCATTTGGAGGTCAAAATGAGAACTAAAAGAAAAATGAAGATGTGGGTTCTAGCCAAAATCAGAGGAATGACAGTTTTAACCACTCCTGTGATCAAAACTTTAGGGATCAAAGAGAAAGAGGTGGAGGACATGGACAAGGTTTAGGAAGAGGTAGCTTTCTTGGTACATATTTTCATTGCAATGAAGAAGTTCATCATGCCTTTGAATGCCCTCAATGCCAAGGAAGGATAGATAGGAGAGCTAATAGTCAAGCAAGGGTCACTCTTGTGAATGATGATGCACAGCATCACATTCAGAGGATGTAGAAAGAGAAGAGGTTCTAGTTAATGAAAGGGTCTTACTGAGTGGTGAGACTGAACCTAGACAAACGAGGAGTTTGTTTCATACTAGGTGCAAGTGCGACGGTAAATATTTTGATGTGATTGTTGATGGTGGAAGCACTAACAACTTGGTGTCAAAGGAGATGGTCTCAAAGATAAATCTCAAGAGGGAGAAACACCCCTAACCCTATTGAATTGCTTGGGTACAAGATGATCATAAGGTCCTAGTTAGTGAGCAATGTTTGGTGAAATTCAAGATTGGGAGTTACCATGACGAGGCTCTCTGTGACATCATTCTAATGGATCTCTATCATTTATTCTTGAGAAGGTCATGGTAATTTGATGGGCATCCTATACATGATGGTCATGCAAATATATACTCTCTGATAAAGGATGGAGTTCACCACAAACTGAAGCCCTTGATAAAGGAGGGTGAATAGGTATGTAGTAGTGCTAGGGCATGTCTTGTTGATGGAAGAAAATTTCAGGATGTCATGAAACATCAACATATATGTTATACTTTAATTCCTAGGAAAGATAAGGAAGGTAGTAGTGAAATTCCACTTAAAATTTTAGTCCTATTAAGTGAGTGTGGAGATGTCATCTCTGATAATGTTCCAAAAGGGTTACTGCCAATAAGGCAAATCAGTCATCAAATAGATTTAGTCCCTAGAGCTAGTTTTCCTAACAACGTTGCTCATAGGATGACTCCTAATGAGACTGAGGAGCTAAATAGACAAGTTCCAAAAGCTATTAAGGAAAGGTTTGATTTGAGAGAGCCTAAGTCCATGTGTTGTACCTATATTACTAGCACCAAAGAAGGATGGAGAGTGGAGAATGTGTACAGACTCTAAGGCCATAAATAGAATAACCATCAGGTATCGATTTCTTTTGCCAAGGATGGATGATCTTATGGACTGTTTGAGTGGAGCTTAGTACTTCACAAAGATAGATCTCAAGAGTGGTTATCACTAGATATGGATACAAGAGGGAGATGAGTGGATGACTAAATTCAAGACCAAGGATGGTCTATATGTGTGGTTAGTCATGTCCTTTGCACTGACTAATGTGCCAAGCACCTTCATGAGGCTTATGAATGAAGTACTAAAGAAATTTTTGGGAAAAAAATTTATTGTCTATCTATATGAAATTTTGATTTTTAGTAAGTCTTTGGATGAGAATTTATTGCACACTCATAGTGCCCTTGAAAGGTTGAGGGAAGAGAAATTGTCAATTAATTTGAAGAAGTGTAGCTTTGTCAAAAAGGAGTTAGTGTATTTGGGTTTAGTTGTATCAATTGATGGTCTCAAAATGGACCCACAGAAGGTGCAAGTCATCTTAGAATGACCTACTCCATGGTTTTCCATTGAGGTGAGGTCATTCCATGGTCTGGCTAGTTTTTATATGAAGTTCATTAGAAATGTTAGTAGTATATGTGCACCCCTAACTGAAATAATGAGGGGGGATAGAAAAGAGTTCAAGTGGACTAAAAGAGCTGCAAGGAGTTTTGAATTGCTAAAGAAGGTCACAAAGAAAACTGTGTTGGCACTTCCTAATTTCAACAAAGTGTTCCAAGTGGATTACAATGCTAGTGGTAGTGCTATTGGGGCTATATTGAGACAAGAAGATAAACATATTGCCTATTTTAGCAAAAAATTGAATGATGCAAAGAACAAGTATTATGTTTATTATCAGGAGTCCTATGCAATAGTTCAAGCCTTAAAGAAATGGAGGCATTATTTGTTGCTAAAAGAATTATTTTTTTATACTAATCACCAAGAATTGCAGTGCCTAAATAGCCAAGGTAAATTGAATCAAACATTTGAAATGGGTAGAGTTCATGCAAAGTTATACATTTGTATTAAAGCATAGAAGTGGAAGGCCTAATAGGGTTGCAAATGCATTAAGTAGGAGATAGGTGTTGCTGACAGTAATGCAAGTTGAAGTGGTTAGGTTAGATGAACTCAAGAATCTGTACCCTAAGGATCATAACTTTGTAGAGTCTTGGAAGGCTTGTACAGAACCTAATACTCTAGACAAGACCAGGTGTCTAGATCACATGATTCATGATGGTATGTTGTTTAAGGGAAGTCAATTGTCTATCCCAAGAAGCTCCATGAGGGAGAACATGATCAAGGAGAAGCACAATGGAGGGATGGCATGACACTTTGGTTGAGATAAGACCATTGCCATCATTAGAGAACATTATTTTTTGCCTCAATTGTCACAAGATGTGAAGACGTTTGTGTAGAGTTATCAAGTATGTCAAACAGTCAAAGGATTTAGTCACAATACTAGACTCTATCAGCCATTGCCTATTTCATCAAAGCCTTGGGAGGACATAAGTATGGATTTTGTTCTTAGATTTCCAAGGACACAAAGGGGTAATGACTTAGTATTTGTGGTGGTTGATAGGTTCTCTAAGATGACACATTTCATTCCATGCCACAAGGCTCATGATGTAGTGCATATTGCATTTTTTTTCCAAAGAGGTGGTGAGGCTACAGGTCTCCCAAAAAGTATTATTTCTAACAAAGATACTAAATTTGTGGGGTATTTTTGGAGGACTTTGTGGAAGAATTTGAAGATAGAATTGAAGTTCAATTATGCACATCATCCGTAGACTGATGGACAAACAGAAGTAGTGAATAGAAGTCTAGGCAATTTGTTGGGGTGTTTAGTAGGAGATAAGCCCAAGGGATGGGATTTGATTCTACCACAAGCAAAATTTTATTACAATAATTCTATGAATAGGAGTATTGGTAAATCATCATTCCAAATTGTGTATAAGAGTAGTCTAAGAACTACACCAAAGCTAAGGAAGATGGAGTAAGGGAACAGGACAAGTTTTGAGGTAGAAGATTTTGCTAAACATGTCAAGAACCTACATGAGGAGGTACTAGCACATATTACCAAGATGAACCTACTGTATAAGGCTAGGGCAGATCAAAAGAGGAGACATAAAGAGTTCCAATTTGGGGATCTAGTTAGGGTATATTTGAGGAAGGAATGATTTGTAGTGGGTACCTACAACAAGCTGAAGATGAAGAAATTTGTCCCCTAAAAAATTTTGAAGAAACGTGATTCAGGGAATGCATATGAGGTGGGGTTGTTGGATGGGATTCACATTTCTCCTATTTTAAATATTGTAGACTTAATATAATATATTGATGATGGTGTATATGAGGAGTTGATGCTGGAGCCATGTCCAATTCCTACTTTTGCAAAGGAAGAGATTGAAGAAATTCTAGATAGTTGTGTGGGCTAGAGTACCAGAAATAGGTAGTATGAAGAATACCTAGTGAAGTGGAAGGAACAACCAATAGAAGATCAACTTGGATATCTACAACAGATGTTGCCCATTTGGGTTTTCCTCTACCAACTATAAAGTAACAGGGTCACTTTTCAATCTACCCTAGGTGTCTGATGCAAGAGCATCCAGTGGTGTAAGGAAAGATCTTGTATCACCAAAAATAAGCTTAGTTTTAGTTTTTGTTTAATGTGTTTTCATTTCTAGATACCCATTTGGGTCGAATAGAGATTCCAACTCTCATAATTCCACTATTGGTTTTCTAGGTTAGAGTTTTTGATCACCTTGGGATAGCCAGTGTAGAAAATAGATTTTTTTTAATTGAGCTATAATTATGATGATTTAGAGGGTGTAAGTTGGAGGGATGATTATACTTGTAATTTAAAGCACTCCAGAAAAATAATCAGGTCAAAAAGCCTTGCGGTTTGAAAGTTATTGCAATTTTAAGTTGCTTGGAGACCTCCAAAGAGCACTTCAAAGTCAAATTTGAGGCACTAAATGGCCTCATATGGGCCCAAAAAATGGGGGACAAGCAAAGATCATCTACAAGACTATAGAGCGCTTGGAAATAGTTCATCAATTAGAGTCTAGAATCAAAAGTTATGCCTCCTGAAAGTTGGACTACTATTTATGGATTCTTCTAATTTTAGACCAACTTCAAACAAGTTTTCTAGAGCCTTCTATTTTGGTGGTGGATGTAAAATGGCATATTTTAAAATGTATTCCTAACCCTAAACCTAATTTGGGTTACTTAAGGACATTTTGGGCATTGTAAATGTAGTTTTTGGTGGAGTTTGGGAGAAGGTACCATGAGAAGGATTTTCTCCAAAATCTAATAACATTATAAGCCCATAGGGCATGTCATGGAGTCTATTTTTGTTGTACTAGATGTAATAGCATATCACTTCTGATAATAATATTTTCTTTTTCCTATTGTGTTAATTTTTGTCTTGGGTTGTGCCCTCATCAAACATCCTCCTTCTTAGTGCATCTACAACATTATTTAGCCACCCCTTCTTGTGCTTGATGGTGAATGTGAATGCTTGAAAGTATTCCATCCACTTCAAATGTCTATTACTAAACTTTTCTTGTTTATTGATGAAGCTATGGGATTGGTTGTCAGTAAACACTACAAACTCCTTGGGTAGGATGTAATGCCTCCACTTCCTATGAGATTGAACCAAAGCATACAACTCCAAGTCATAAGAAGAGTATTTATTCTTGACTTCATCTAGTTTCTCACTAGAGAAGGATATTGGCCTACCTTCTTGGTTTAACACACCCCCTACTACAATCCTACTTGCATCACACTCTTGGGTAAATAGTTTGTCAAAACTAGGTAGTCTAAGGATAGGTTGTGTTTCCACTTGTTCCTTCTAATTTTAAAAATCATTCCCCAATTTAGAAGTCCGCCTAAAATTAGTCTTCATCCCACCCTTAATGGTGTCTAGAAATGGTGCACAAATACCATTGAAGTTCCTAATGAATTTCCTATAAAATGAGCTAACCCATGAAATTTTCTTACCTCTATTGTTGTGGTAGGTTGTGACCAATTTAAGATAGCTACAAATTTATCCTAATTCATCTTCAAAGATCCCTTGGATACCACAAATCTCAAGTATACAAGTTCTTACTTCAAAAACTCACATTTTTCAAAATTTATTACCAACTTCTCTTCATGCAACTTCTTAAGCACCATCTCCACATGTTTGAGATGTTCCCCTTTTCTTTTACTTAAAATAAGTATATCATCCAGATATACCACCACAAATATTCCTATGCATTCTTTCAACACTTCATTCATGAGTCTCATGAATGTACTAGGTTTTAAAAATATATTGATACATGTATGATAAAGGTGTTTCAATCATTATTTTTTCACTAATGTCAAACCTAATATTTGTTGGTAAGACAACTACTTATATTAAGTACTATCACTTATTCATTGATGAAGAAGATTTGATCAAACGATGTAACAATAGCACCTAGAGGGAAAGTTGAGTTATGATATGAAAAGGAGTACAAGAATCAGCTAAGATAGTGATATCATAGTGAACTGATAATCTACTTAAGGTTGCAAAGGTTGGTTACACTAAACAAGTTTAGGAGAACAAGTTAAACAAAGTTTGTCTATCAAAATTGACTGAAAGGATAGTAGGTGCCAAAAAAAGTTAGTGCAAGCCAAGCAGAATATTAGTTGGAGCCAAGCAAAGTCAAATTTTAGTGTAAGTCAAGTCAAATAGTTGATGCCAAGTAAAGTTTAGCTGATTTTGAGCACTAGTAAACTTTAGTTTGTGTCAAGTGGTTGTATAGTGTATGTTAAGAAACATAGTGTGTTCCAAGCATCAAAAGCTAGTTAATGGTGTGTGTTAGCATTATTTGAAAGATTGTGAATTTGATGGATCTAATCCAACAAGTTTATTTTCTTGGATTGCATGAACCATGTGGAAGATAAGATTGATGATTTGGTGGCACATAATTCATGGTAAATCATTTTGAGACAAATTCAAAGAGGATTGAAGGAGAAGTCTCTAGAAGGGAATGAAATAAAAAGGGGTAGATTCATTAAATCCTACCTAATCTATCCTAACCTTAAATTGGACGATGAAGAATGAAATGGAAAAATATCTTAATTCTCTATTTATAGAGATGGCTCGTCAAAAGAAATGGTTTTCATGTACAAGAACCTAGAAGGAAGAAAAGGATTCTAGGGTATTGCTTCATTTAGTGACCCAAGTGAAGAGTCTGCATTGACAAGTTAAGTAAGAAGGCTTAAGAATATGGATGCTTGAAGGGTGAACAAGCTATCAAAGTTGAAGTGTGTAAGGGCCAAGTAGAATGGAGAACTAAAATAGAGATTTATAATCTACAAATGGAGTTGTAATTTTTTATTAGATCAAGACTTACTGTTACTCTCTAATAATTGTATCAGTCTAGGGTAAATTCTTTGGATTAAGGATGACTTTATAGTCATTTGTAAAATCTTTTAATAGGTGACATTCTAAGTGAATGATCTAAAGTCCTCTAACAAGGCTCACTCCTAATAGGGTGATTGAAATCCTTTAATTGGGTCACATTTAACAGAGTGCATTGTAACCTTTAACAGGGTTGGCCTTTCACAAGTAATCACTTTAGAAGAGTGAGAAAGAGTAGCATGTTACTAGCGGTTTTTCCAAATTAGGTTTTCACGTAAATCATTGTGTCAAATATTTCATTGAATCTTTTATGTTTCATGTTTATATTTCTACAAATTGATTTGATAGTAACCTACAAGTTTTAAGTGATTGCATAATCTCATGGATGTATGCATTATGATAAATGTTTTATGGGTTCACTAAGCTATGAAAAGTTTTAATAGTACATCTAGACCTTAGATAAATTATTCACCCCCCGCCTCCAGTTATTCTAAAGAATTCCAACAATCGGTATCAGAGTCATCTTCTTAAGAGGACTAGTTTGAAGATACAAGAATCACAAAGATCAAGATGTCAAAAAGAGAAGTACCTAAGCTTAATAGAGATAACTTTTCTGCATCACAAAGTATGATAAAGCTACACCTTGGAGGACTTGGAGATCATACACAATCTACCATTACTGTTGAGCATGCTGATCCTGTTAGAGCCCTAACTACTAAAGATTTGAAAAAGAGGAAAGAATGTAACGAGGCAACGTTGGAGATTACCCTTTCCCTAAGCTATGTTGAATTTGATGATATCAAAATTCTTGACAGTGCAAAGAAAATGTTGGATGCTCTACACAAAAACTATGGAGGTGACAAGAATGTTCTAAGAGCTAAAGCTAAAAGTCTTAGAGGTAAGTTTGATGATATGAGAATGCAAGAAGGTGGAAATATTGCTCAAGGATAAAAGATGTTGTTAATACAATAAGAGGAGATACTATAAAAATAGATGATGATACAATACTAAGAAAAGTTTTGAGAACACTACTACCTATATAGAGTTCCTACAATACAAGAACTAAGATGTGCATAGGGAATTTGGTAGGTAGACTCACTAATTTTGAGCTATCTAACTTTGATAATTAAAGACCTAAAAATATTGAGTTTTATTTCAAAACTAAGTTATCATTGAAGGAACCTAATGTGAAGAAGAAGAAAAAGATAAAATATGTGTCCAGTGATAATGAGATAGATGAGGAGGATGTAGATCAACTTAAAGAACTACTAGCAAGGAGATTTCACAGAGGTAAAGGAAAGTTCAAAGGTAAACTACTTATCATTTTTTCCAATTGCAATGAGGTTAGTCATATTATTGCTAGATGTCTAGAGAATAATAACTATAGAGGTGGTGACAAGTACAAAAGTAGAAGAGATGAAGACAACAAAGATTATAAAGACATAGGCAAGAAGTCTTGCTACATTGTTAAAGAGGAAACAAGAGATGCATCTGATGAACATGATGATGAAGTGTTGCATGTTGCAATGAAGGACAAATTTGATGAAGATGAGGCAACTGTAGTTGTGTCTTGTGTGAACAAGAATGACAGATGGATCATTGATAGTGGGTACTCACATCACATGATTGGAGATAAAAGTAAGTTCATTACCTTGAATTGTTATGATGTAAATAGTTTAAGATTTGGTAACCATGTTTGATAAAAGGAAAAGGTTCTATCAAGATCATAGAAAAGATTTTATGTGACAATGCTTACTATGTTCAAGGACTTAACTATAATTTGTTGAGTGTGTCACAACTAAATAATTTAGGATGTAAGGTTGAGTTTGAAAATAAAATTGTTAAGATATATGATATTGATGGAAAACTGATTAGAAAAGGTGATCAAACTAGAAGTAATCTATTCTACCTTGATATAGAAGATGCTACTTGTTTAGTTGTAGAATTTGATGTTGTGTGGCTATGGCACAAGAGGTTATGTCATGTTAATTTTGATAACTTGGTTATTATCAATAACATGAGAAAAGGTAGAGGTTTTCCTAAGTTGAAGAAGCTTGAAAATATAATGTGAAAACAATGTCAGTTAGTCAAGATGAAAAAGTCAAGTTTTAATAGTAAAACTCATATGTCTAAAGGAATACTAGAGATTGTTCATACTAACTTGTGTGGACCAATTGAAGTGAAAAGCTACAAAGGAGATAACTACATAATACTGCTTTTTGATGATTATTGTAAAATGATGACAGTTATGTTTTTGAAATAGAAATCTGATACTTTCCAAATGTTCAAGTGGTACTTAGTAAGAGTTGAGAAGGAAATAGGTAAAAGTATGAAATTTTTGAGACCTGACAAAGGAGGAGAATTTACATCAAATGAGTTTGAAATGTTCTATAATGACAAAGTAATCAAAAGACAGACATCTTCTCCTAAAACCTCTCCACAAAATGAAATTTTTGAAAGGAGGAATAGATCTATAATGGACTACATTAGGAAACTCATGATGGAGAAAAATATTTCTTTAAAATACTAGAGAGAAGATGTAGGTGCAACTATCTATACCTTGAACTATGTACAAGTCAAGAAAGGTACTCATTCAACACCTTTTGAATTATGGTATGGATACTCAACTAATGTAAAATATTTTAAGGTATTTGGAAGAAAATGTTATATTCTCAAAGATTTTAGGAATGGTAAACTAGATGTAAAATGTGAAGAAGGCATAATTCTAAGATATTCCACAAGAAGTAAATCTTATAAGTGTTTGAATACTAACACTAACAAAGTTGTGGAAAGTGCAAATGTCAAATTTGATGAATACGTAGAAGTATATGAGGTTGAACCTATGAAGGAACCAAAAGAATAAAAATTAGTTGTATACTTTTATGAAGGTATTCTTGCTGAAGAAGATATTGTAAATCAAGTTACAAACCAACAACAAGTTTTAGTGACTCTCAAGTCACATACTATGAATGTTGAGTTAGATTCAGGAATCAAGTTATAGAATGAAGTTGAGGGACATTCTAATTCTAAGATTAGTGTACATGTAAGAGATGCTAAAATACTTGACAAAGATGTATATAGTGATTTTGAAATTGAAAGACCAAATGAAGAAACCAGACCCAAACCAAGACTATCTAACTATGTCAAGAGACATCATCCTACTGCATAAATCATTTGGAGATAGATATGCTAGATCAACAGCAAGGAACAAGTTGAGAAATGATACATGTTTGATGAGCATGAAAGAACCCAAATTAGTGAAAGATGCCTTAGAAGATGTGGACTAGAGTAAATTCATGAAAGAAGAGATTGAAACAATTGAGAAAAACAAGACATGGACTCTAGTTCCTAGACTAGAAAACAAAAATGTGATTGGTACCAAGTGGGTATACAGAAACAAGTTAGATGAAAATGGTGAAGTCACAAGGAATAAGGCAAGATTAATCTATAAAGGATATGCACAAGAAGAAGGGGTTGACTATGGAGAAACATTTTCTCATGTTGCTAGATTGGAAGGAGTAAGAAATCTACTTACTTATTCTACATACAAAGGTTTCAAAGTTTATCACATAGATGTTAAGTCCAAATTTCTAAATGGTATATTAGAGGAAGAAGTTTATATAGAACAACTAGAAGGATTTGTTGATGTTAACAATAAAAATATGGTATGTAGATTACACAAAGCTTTAAATGGTTTGAAGCAACCACCAAGAGCATGGTATGAGAGAATACATAATTATCTTGTGAAGATTAGATTTGAAAAGACTAATGATAATAGTAATCTGTACTTGAAGATAGAAAAAGGAAAAAGTATTTTGTTATCTAAAATTTTTGTTGATGATATCATATTTGGAGGTCAAGATACTTTATGTAAGGCTTTTGTAAATTAAATGAAGAAAGAATTTGAGATGTCTATGTTTGGAGAGATCAAGTTCTACGTGGGTTTGCAAGTACACCAAATGAAATATGTTATATACATCACTTAGTCAAAGTATGTTAAGGAGATACTAAAAACTTTTGAATTGAAAGATTCTAAGTCAGTAAGTACACCTATGTTGATATGACATAAATTTTCAAAGAATAATTATTCAACTAAGGAGAATCAAATATTATGTAGGTCTATGATTGACAAATTACAATGTGTAGTACATAGTAGACCTGATATTACCTTATCTATAGGGATAGTTGCAAGATTCTCTACTAATCCTAGGGAGAATCATTTGATGTTTATAAAAAGAATAATGAGATATCTAAAAGGAATAGAGGAATATGGTCTATACTACAAGAAAAATGAGAAATTTGAATTAAGAGCCTATACAGATGCTGATTGGGTTGAAAATATTGACGACAAAAAGAGCACCATTGGGGGAGCATTTTTCTTAGACAAGAGGTTGATTACTTGGACTAGCAAGAAACAAATTACACTTCTCAATCTACTACTAAAGTCGAATATGTTGTTGCTGCAATAAATTGTATAAACATTGTATGGACCAAATAGCTACTTAAAGGTATGAAGGAAGAGATAACTAAACTAGTGATACTTTATTGTGACAATACAAGTGCTATAAATATATCAAAGAATCTTGTGATGCATACAAAGACTAAGCACATTGTAATAAAATATGATTACTTGAGGGAATTAGTTCAAGATAAAGAGGTGAAGGTGGAATATGTTAACACAAAAGAAAAAATTGTTGATATCTTCACAAAAGCATTACACAAAGATGCTCATGAGTATCTAAGAGGTAAACTAAGGGTGATACCCCTATCAAAGGCTATCTAAGAGGAGTGCCCTGCATCAAACAAGTTTAGGAGCTGCCTAAAGTAATCAAAGAGTTGGATTTACAAATTAGTCACAAGTAAGGTGATAGAGTGAGAAACTAAAACTATTCATATCTACATATTAAGAAGACAAGTCTTTGGCATTGTTGTCAAAGAGGGAGATAGTAAGGAAACTAATCAAAAGAGATATTGAAGATAGACATTGTTAACAGTACATAAAGGAACTAAAGGAAGAAGGAGAAATCCTAACACAATATGAGGAGAAATTTTGACTGCTGAAAGAAAGTGTATCTATTGATTATATCTACCTATTAAGAGGAAGATAATGTAGAGAGAGATATAAGAAGCAATTCAGAGGGAGTCACAACGATGAGTTGATTGTCTATTGATTAGAATAGAACAAAATTTTGTAACCTATTTAGAAGATGAAAGTTGATAACAAAGGGAGAGATTTCAATAGAAGGAATTATTTTCTCTTTGGTATTTTGTTGGTCTTGTTGTCTATTTAAACCTAGTCAATTTGTTTAATCATAATTTTCTATCAATGCTAAAGAGGGAGATTATTAAAAATAGATTGATACAAGTATGATAAATGTGTTTCAATCATTGATTTGTCACTAATGTCAAACCTTCTATTTGTTGGTAAGACAACTACTTATATGATTTAAGTACTATAACTTATTTGACTAATGAAGAGGATTTAATCAAATGATGTAACAATGGCACCTAGAGGAAAGGTTGAGTTATGATAAGAAAAGGAATATAAGAATCAACTAAGATAGTGATATTATAGTGCATTGATAATATACTTAAGGTTGCAAAGGTTGGTTACACTAAACAAGTTTAGAAGAACAAGTTAAACAAAGTTTGTCTACCAAACTTGACTGAATGGATAGTAGGTGCCAAGAAAAGTTATTAAGCAAAAAATTAGTTGAAGCCAAGAAAAGTTAATTTTTAGTGTAAGCCAAGTAAAATAGTTGATCCTGAGTAAAGTTTAGTTGATGTTGAGCACTAGTAAACTTTAGTTCATGCCGAGTGATTTTACAATAGATGTTGAGCAACACTGTGTGTGTCGAGTATCAGAAGCTAGTTAATGTTGAGTATTGACATTATTAGAATGATCATGAATTTGATGGATCTGAACCAACAAGTTTATTTTCTTGGATTGTGTGAGCCATGTGGAAGATAAGATTGATGAGTTGGTGGTACATAAGTCATGGTAAACCATTTTGAGGTAAATTCAAAGAGGATTGAATGAGAAGTTTCTAGAAGGGAAAGAAATGAAAAAGGGGTAGATTCTTTGAATCCTACCTAATCTATCCTAACCCTAAATTGGACAATGGAGAATGAAATGAAAAAATATCTTAATTGTCTATTTATAGAGAGGGCTAGTCAGAAGCAAGGTTTTTCATGGGTGAGAACCTAAGAAAGAAAAGGAGTCTAGGGTATTGCTTCATTTAGTGACTTAAGTGAAGAGTTTGCATTGGCAAGTTAAGCAAGAAGGATTAAGGATATGGATGCTTGAAGGGTGAACAAGCTATCATAGCTAAAGTGTATGAAAGCCAAGTAGAATGGAGAACTAAAATAGAGATTTGTAATTTGCAAATGGAATTGTGAGTTGTTATTAGATCAAGCCTTACTATTACTCTCTAATAATTGTATTAGTCTAGGGTAATTCCTTTAAATTAAGGTTGACCTAATAATAATTTGTAAAATCTTTTAACTAGATGACATTTGAAGTGAATTATCTAAAGTCCTCTAATAAGGCTCACTCCTACCAAGGTGATTGAAATCCTTTAACCAAGTCACATTTAATAGTGTGCATTGTAACCTTTAACAAGGTTGGCCTTTCACAGGGCATCACTTCAGAAGAGTAAAAAAGAGTAGCATGTTATTGGTGGTTTTTCCCAAATTAGCTTTCCATGTAAATCATTGTGTCAAATGTATTATTCAATCTATTATGTTTCATGTTTACATTTCTACAAATTGATTTGATAGTAACCTACAAGTTTTAAGTGATTGCATAATCTTATGGATGTATGCATGATGATAAATTTTGTATGGGTTCACTAAGCTAGGAAAAGTTTTAATAGTACATCTAGACCTTGGATAACTGATTCACCCCCCTCTCAGTCATTCTGAATAATTCTAACACTAGGAGCATTTGAGAGCCCAAATGACATCACAAGTCATTCATACAACCCATTTGTGGTCTTAAAATTTATCATCCACTCAGTACCTTCTTTTATCCTTATCTGATGATAACCACTTTTGAGATCCAAATTTGTGAAATATTGAGCCCCTCCAAGACAATCCATCAAGTCTTCAATTCTAGGTATGGGAAATTGATACCTTATGGTGATCTTATTTATGGCCCTTAAATATATGCAAAGTCTCCATTTTCCACCCTTCGTGGATGCCAAAACTATTGGCATTGCACAAGGATTAATGCTCTTCTTTATCAACCCCTAATCTATGAGTTCTTGCACTTGTCTAGCTACCTCTCTATTCTAATCTAGAGTAAGCTTAGAGGCTACTTTATTTGGAAATGATGCACCAAGCACAATTTCAATCTAATGACTTATCAATCTTCTAAGAGGTAAGGTTGTTGAAGTTCCATCACTAACTATATGCTTATATCGTACAAGTATCTCTTAGATTTCAGTTGGTAAAGGTTCTTGTTTAGATTTCTCTTCTTCCTTAGGCATAAAAAGAATGACATACCCTTCACTAGCTTCATGCTTAAGGGAATTAATGAACTCCTTTCCACTACTAAATAATACACTAGGGGTCTTTGAATGTTCTCTTCTTCCTCTAACAGGGACTGAATCTTGAAAGTTCTTCCATCTTTCTTGAAAGAAATGGAATTCTCTTTTCTATCATAGAAAACACCTTTTTCATATTGCCAAGGTCTTCCCAATAGTAGATTCCATGCATCCATAGGCAATACATCAGAAAGTAACTTTTCCCTATAGCCTACAATTGAAAACTCAACCCAAGTCTACTCATTCACCAACACACTCTTCCCAACCATGTCAACTTGTATGGATTAACATGAGGCATCTTTTCCAACTTGAGTTTATCCACTGCCTCTTCTGATATGATGCTATCTATGGATCTCAAATCCACAATAAATTTACACATCTTTCCCAAAATACTATGCCTAATTCTAAAGAAGGCCCTCCTGTGCTTTGGTTCACCCTTGGCTAGTTGTCTAATAAGCACTCCTTTAAACATTAAGTTATCTCCCCTCTCTAACTTAATAAGATCCACATCAAATGCTTTACAACTCATTTTGTCTTCATGATCATATGCAACCCTCTTGTTACTATTTGAAGAAGTAGGCTTGTCAGGATATCTATAGGTAGGGTGGCCCAACTATCCACAAGTATAAAACTTCATACTTGCAAAGTATGAATTTCTTCTGCTTGAAATTCTCCCTTTGCTAGAGCCTCCTTGAGTACCTCTTCCTCTTGTATAACCCCCTCTTGGAGTAGTTTCACTACCCTTCTCAAAAAAAAATTGGTTTCTTTATTCATTACCTCTACCTTGGTATCCACTTCTATGCCCTCTTTGGTCTCTTCTTCTGCCTCTACCTCTAAAATTTGAGTTCCCCTTCTTCCTATTCTTTTCTTCCACCTTAAGATCCAATTGATGACACTTCTGGATAGTGGTAGGAGTCCATAGGCTTAGCTCTTCTTGGATGTTCCATTTTAGTCCATCCAAATATCTTTCTACTTTAACAAGTCCCTCTTCTTGAATCTTGGACCTTAGGCATAATTTTTGAAATTCTTCTATATAAGAGGCCACATCCAAGTCTTTTTGCTTCGTACCTTGCTTCTTTCTATGTAATTTTACTTCAATGTATTTTGGTAGATAGTTTTTCTTTACTTTAGTCACCATGGCATTCCAATTAGCTATGGGCTTCTTACTCATTATGCCCCTTTCTTCTTGCATGTATTTCCACCATGTCAATGTTAGTCTTGATTGTGCAACCTTTACTCTTGGTGCCTCTATGACACCTTCACACTCAAAATAATTTTACATCCCCTCAATCCACTTCATTACCATATCAGTGTCCATCTTTACACTAAATAATGGGATTCCTTCTAGGCCTTTTCCTCCTATTGCCTTGATAGCTTTTAGTAATGGTTCCTCATTCAATGGAGGGTTTGGTTCAAGAACGAGAGCTTCCTCATCAATCTTTTCCTTCCCTTTGTCACTACTTTCACCTTCTTTCACTTTGTTCTTAGTTGCCTCAGCAACTTCTAGCTTTTTCTTCATTTCCTCTAGGGCTTCTTCAAGGATTCTATTTCTCTCCTTTTGCTCACCCATTTCTTTGGATAACTCTACATTAGTCACAATTTGTGTCTCACCTATTGATTATTTAGTCTTATACATCTAACCACAAGCCCAATCTTTTGAGGCTCTAAGACCACACTAATGTAAGGACAAGTCTTGCTCTCTAACCATATCTTCTCTAAGGGTTTTCTCTAGGCCACTTCTCTATCCTATTAGGGTTATTTCACTAACCCTAGCTTGGGAGGATCTTATTCCCAATCCCTCCCTTCTTCAACTTATCCACACCAACAATTAAGTCCACTCACCCAAACAATGCTCCATGGATGTCTTCTTAGATCATCCATGCTAGATGCTCAACTAAATCCAAACTACCCAACAATGGAGTGAAAAGTTTGTTCCTAGGGTATTGGATCCATTCCAATGATCATCAATTGAATATGCAAAGAAATCCCTATCAATTTCAAAAATTTGCTCTAAACTAGACCAAATAGGGCTACAAGGAATCAGGCCTCCAAACACATCTTTTGGCACACAACTCAGAAATTTTCTTAACATGGTGGTAAAAAAAATCCATATCCTAACACCCTTTTGGAAGAAATTTTATATTTATTTGGTCTAACTTCCCCAGCCTATTAATACATTGGGTTTCTCTAATTAGGCCTAAAAATAAGGGTTTCACCAATGTGCTAGCAGCATCCAAAATGGTTTATTCAAATGCCTATTAAAAAATGTCACCAAGACTTCCCCTTTATCATAGGGCTTCTTAACACTCGTATCCTCCTCTCCATCCACTTTGATTGAAGCAACCAATGCATTCAATCCCATGAAATGCTATTGCAACCATTGCAATCCCTAACTATGCTCCTCGAACTTGCCTAGGGCATCACTATAAAAATGCTAAGATTGCTTTTCAATGCCCAAGATCTTGTACACCTATAGTACAAGGAGTCATCTCATGCATTCCAAGAAACCATAGAAATGCCATGGTGGAAAGGTTAGTCATGACTCCATAACAAAAACTACCTAGTTCAACCCATCAAAAGTGTCATAACAAAACATTTTACCAAATTCAATGAAACGAAACCAAATGAACTATCTAATCACACATAGAATCTACTCTTGGACCCATAAAAAATTTACCACATATCCATCTCATACATTCAATGAGTAAACTAGAATAACTGTAAATCATGTACATTTAGAACATGTAAAACATATAAGCAATCACACACATATGACACCAGATATGATTACCCAAAAATCCTCCAAGTGAGAAGGTAAAACTAGGGTGGGGATGACACCCACAAATCTTTAGTACTATAGTAATAAAGTGTTTCCAATGAAGGTTACAATGTTTTGATCATGAGATATGATCTACCCTATGAAAGTTCTACCCTTTTAAAGGCTTACAAAGACTGTTAGGTCTCACCTTGTTAGAGGATTTCAACACCCTGTTAGAAGTGTGCCTTGCTAAAGGACTTTAACTCACAACTAAGTACCCTACTAAAGGATTTCATACACCCTATTAGGACTACCTTATTAAGAGATTTTGATTTAAATCACCTATTACAATGTCTTAGCTTTGATCATGCAGTTAGCACTTGATTGCTTGATAATAGATCACCTCTAAATAATGTCTTCCTAATCCTTCCTAATTAGATACCGCTTTGTTGTGTCATTTTCTATATCCTATGTTCTACTCTAATTGATTTTGCAATGTAGTTTCACTTCATAACTTCTAATCCACCATGAATGCTTTGTTTGTGCATGCAAACTATTCTCTTCACTCCTACACCTTACACACTCATTGAAGAGTTTAGGGTTTGTCCTCCTTATGAAGACTTAGGTAACTTAGGGTTAGGTATGAATTTATGACTGAGATTCATCTATTTTTCTACTTAATCCTTCCCATTTTCTGATTGGCTACATGTAATTGCATAGGGAATCCAACTTGAGATTCGTCCTTATCTTGAAAATATCAAAATTAAATCTTAAGTCAGCTCAAAGATGGTTTACATAGTTGTTTGTGCCTTTACAAACAATTATGTCAAAACTATTTTACTTGACATCTAAAGTTTTTGATGCTCAACATATACTAATCTCTATGCTCTAACTCAACACCTGTATTGCTCACTCGGCTCCTGTGTCACTCAACATATACTATCTACTCAACACTTGAGTGACTCAACACTCACTATGACTTGGCATGGTTTTGTGTGTGTGTGTGTGTGTGTGTGTGTGTGTGTGTGTGTGTGTGTGTTTTGTTTGGTATGTACTACTTGTTCAGCATGAACTAAGTAAATAGCTTAAGTGTGTTGACACTCACTTGTCAAAACCAATCTGAGATCAACAATCTTCCCCTTTGACATGAGTGTCAAAAACACTTGAGTATACATTAACATTCTTAATCTTATGAGCATAACATATCTCAACTCAGTTTATATACAAAACTTCAAATTTTCAAAATTTTGTAACAACTTATATACCTCGAAAGTTGATAATTTCCCCTATGTTAATATGTCTATTCTGTAACCAAAATTTTGTACTCATATTGAGTAAATGTGTCTCTGTTGATACACTTTGACTTTCATGCTCTCTTTTGTTGATACTCTTTCATATGATACTTCTTGTATTTTGATGCTTCTCCCTCTTTACTTTCTCTCCCCCATTTCTCACTTTCCTTATGTCTCCCTCATTCTCTCATTCTTCCCAAAATATTTCTCCCCTCTTTATCTTATTCTCCCCCTTTTGAACACTTATATCAAATGGGCTATACACTTATTGTATGTTTGTCTAGAAAATATTTATGGACATCTAGTATCATTTTTAGAGTTGCATCTCAGTTCTCACATGCTACATCCAAGGACTTGATTTGGATTGCTAGCCTGGAAGCAAGGTGAACTAGACTATCTAAGGTAGAAAAATTTGGGTCTTTCTTCATTAAGGTTTCATCATAGCCTAGCTCCTTGTGTAATATTTCCATATGGGGGGTGAGAGTAGCTTCGATGCTAGTTAGTTTGGCCTTGATGTTGGCCTCATCTACTATCAATACAGTTAAATGACGTTGGGTTTGAAGCAATGTTCTAAAGTGCTTCTCACTTTGAGCTAGATTCATTAGTATTTTTCCACCTAATGCAATAATTTGGCTCTCCCAACTTAGAATGTGACTTATGGTCTCTTGGGTGAAGAGTGATGGATTGCACAATTTAGTATATAATGAGAATATGTTCTCAAGTACCTTCTTCACATCCTAAACCTTAGTTGCCAATGCAACTTGTGTTAGTGCTATGTCACCTGATATCTTTTCATTCACTTTATTTTGGAATTTCTTTTTTGAACATTCAAGTAATTTTGCATTGGTATCTAGGTCTTCACTATTGACTTTCTCCACTATATATGTTAGTTGTTCCATTAGTGGCTTGGTCTCATCCCAAGTTGGCAAACTAAATGCATCTAAAAGATGTCTTTAATATCTTGTGGTGCCTTCTTTTGCCTATGCTCCCTTCTAAGCATTTCTTGATGCTTTTTCCTTACTAGCTCTTGGTGTAGTATGCTCATCTGTTCTATATTCATGGTATCATTATCATATTTTGGAAAAATGATTTCTTCATCAAGGCTTACATCTCTATATTGAATTACTTCTTTAGCCTTTAATGAACTTGGGCTTGGCACTAAGTTTTGTAATGGTGTAGCATCTATGCTCAGCTTCTAAAGAGTATGACTTGAAGGAGTGCCAGATACTGGTAAGGTTACTAGAGCTTGAATAGTTGTTTGATCCTTTAGTTGTGGTCTCATCTCACTCTCTTCTGGTTTTCCCTATTCTATCACAATGATCTGACTTGCACCTTGATCTTGTGATGTAGGTGCAGATAAGTCTATCTGACCTATTTCTTGTTGTTCTATAGAAGCAACTCGTGCTTCCACTATGCTCTTTTCTATTGTATCAATCTTGGTGATTGTATCAACCTTGTTTGATATGGCTTCTAGTATCTTGACCAAAGGTTCTACATTAGTGACTTAAGGGATGATAGAAGGTTGTTCTTGTGGATTCACCTTTTCCTTTTTAGTATCAGTCACAGTCTTCTATAATTCATCCACACTTACCAAAATAGGATTGTCACAATGTTTGGGCTATAGTGCAGACTGATCTAGTATCTTCTTCAAATCATCCTCTTTAAGGGGATTGATATTCTGAGCTAATAGATCAAAAACATTCTTAATAGTTATTATCTTGGTAGTCTCTCTTGTTACATGTTGAGGATTAAGACTTGACAATTGTGTGTCTTGCACACTCATTCTTCTTGTTATTATTCCTCAGTTGTTGCCTTATCATCTATTGTCATTTCTTCTCCTCCCTCAACTGTACCTTCATTCTTATCATTTTCTTCATCATCCTTGACCTCAATGGGTTCTTCCTCACTTTCCTTCCTTGTAGTTAACCCATAAGTAAGTTTCCACATCTCAGTGGTCTTCTTAACAACATCCTCAATATTATTTTGCAAGATGTTGAAGGCTTTGTATTTAGGTACAAACCTAATTGCATATTTCTTTGTAGCCTTAGCAATTTGTGCCTTAGTAAGTTTAGGCATCACTTCAACTAGAGATTTTTCTCTAATCTGCCTCTCCAAGTTCAGGTAATAGTGTCATTTTTGCTCAACTTTGTCATATAGACTCTTAGGCATTGAGTTGGCAAGTTCTAGTGGAGTTGTCTTGAATTTTTCCATCATGGCATATATGGCCTCCTCCACTTGATTTTTCTCTACTTTACCCAAATTATTAAAATAAACATGACTAAATCCTAATAAATCTACACTATTCTTAACATTTTCACATAAATTTTCTAAATCTGACAAAGGATTATGACTCACCACCTTAAATTTCCTATTGTCATCTAATTTTATTTTATCTTCATTTGACTCGGCTTGTGTCACATACTTTCTTCTTGGCCTTTTCTACTCTTGGCCTCCTTGCTTTGTTGGTTTGGTCTTTTCCTTGGTCTTTTGAGTTGTTGCACATGTACTAGCACTTGTAGTAGGTGTAGTGGGCTTGGGTTGACTTGTCTTGGCTACCTTCTTAGCTTTATTCATTGGTTGGACCTTAGCTTTCCTCTTCTTTGGCTCGATATGAGTAGGTGCTTCCTTTCCTTCTTCTCCCTTGCTACCTTTAGTCTCCTCCTCTTCTTAGTCTTCTCCCATACCTTGTGTCAAAGATAGTGGTTCATGTGTCTAAGAGTCTTCTTCCTCTTGATCCTCTTCTTCTTCTTCTTCTTGCTTCTCATCGACTTTCAATTCCTTCACATCTTCTCATTTTTCTTTATGGAAAAGGTAGTCTTCAATTCCATGGTAATTTTGGACTTTACCATCTCATAGTTTCCAAATATCCTTGCACTTTCATCTACCTCTTCTAAAAGAAATGTGGTAATGGCTACAAAGGCTTCATCCACATTAATTTCATAACCTAAGGGTCTCAACCATCTTACCTTTGGTGTAGTAGCTTGTACATAAGTATAATCGACATCCACTAGAAAACGTATATCATCATTGTGTTTCTATACTAGTGACACTATGTTAGAAGTAGTAATCTTTCCTTGGTTGTATTTATTTATTAAATGGGATAAACCAAGGTATCTCTTATGTATTTTATCCTTTAGTACACATGTGAAGGACATGTTATTTTCTTGTCCTCTAGTCCACATGTGAGGATAACTCTTTTTTGTAATTCCTTTATTAAGGAAAATCATTTATTCCTCCTTAAGAGGATATTGACACTTTGCACACACTTATTATGAATGCTGGAATTCATAGAAATGGGAGTTACACATATAACTCCTTTCTCATCTCTATAAAAGAGATGCCTCTCTCATTCTTCTACACTACTTCTTCTTTACATCTTCTTGATGTTATTGTAATGAGCTAATTTGCTCCACAATCCTTCTTCTTCCTCTCTTCTTCTTTAGGCTTCTTTGCCACATTCTTAATATTACAAAAGGGGTTTTCTTTGCTTTCCCCTTTCAAAATCTCTTGTCTCCATTCTTGTTGATCCATTGGGAAACTCATTTGGTTTATGGTAATATTCTTCACATTTAGCTCTTTTGGATTGTTTTATTAGTTTTTATTTTACATGATTTCTTACATGGTATCAGAGCTTTCTAATCCTTGTTTTGAGCTTGTGTGAAGGTTACCATTTTGGATATTTTTGTTGAGAGGAGGAGAACAATAAAAAAAATTCATTTCTAATCCTTTGTGTTGTAGGTTTCTTTATATATTCTTTGATCTAAGCCCCTTTGGAAGGCTTGCTGCCAAAGGATTATTTTATTTCAAAAAAAGCCTATTTTTTTTCTCTCTTGTTTTCATAGGCTTGCCGCCAAAACAAGAGAAATCTTGCTCCATATTTTTTCCTCTAGCATTGTTTTTTTCTTGCTAGTATTTCATAGACTCAATAAACTTTAAAAATTTATCATCTAATATTGTTTTTTTAATTTTAATCCTTTACTTGCAAGTTTTCATTAAAATACACTAATATATTCTTCAAAAATTTTAAAGAAATCTTTTTCATTTACAAATATCAATCTTATACATGCTTCAAAAAAAAATTAATCTAATCTATTTGTGCAGGTCTTTAAAGAAAATCAATTTAGTTTTGGCTTCCTATTTTTTAAGTGTCATATATGTGCATTTTAAAATTTCATATTACTTTAGACTTTAGTGTCTTATCTCAATTTAATTTCATATTAGTTGTTACAACCTCTAGTAGTAGTTTATGGAGGCTTTCCATTCGCATTAGATAGCTCACCTAAGTTTTTTATCCTCCTTTTTTTTAGCTTCAATTTGAGCCTTGTACCAATTTGTGAGTTCTTTTAATCCATAGCATCATTTCTTTTCTCTGATTTTTTACCATTTCTAACATAAAGTTTTTTTTTGGTTACTATTATTCAACTTTTTTATCTCTCGGAAAAGAAGGCGAGCATTTATATTTCATACATATTCGGCTATTATTGCTTATAATACTCCTGAAAGCTATTTTTGGTGAATGAATTGGCTCACCCATTATTGCTTTTGAAAAAAAAAAAAAATTTAAAAAAATTATGTTGTTGTTGCTCTAAAGAAGCAACGTGCCTTCCCATCAGCGGTGTAATATCAATCTTTCCTTCATTGACTTCTTGAAGCCTTCAAGATAAGTTGTCATTAAGGATTCAAAATTGTCTCCTAATTGTTCAATGTATTCACCAATCTGCACTGCTACTGATCTATTGGCTTTCATCCCACAGTGCCAAATGAAGGGAATGTGTTTTTCACATAAAAGAATATATAGATTAATATAGAACCAAATTTGCATTGTTAACTCTTAGTCTATCTAATTGCTCCAAGGTTCTCTATCAATTGTTGCAATTGTAGCTCTACTAGATCATATGTGTGATCTTTCTTGACAATTTTATATCCCACATCCACAGCTATATAGGGCACACTATTCAATCTACTAGATTGGTAAAACTTGTGTAAAATCACCCTTACAGAAAAGTCAATGAATGGATTAGTAATTGTATCAATTGTTATACCTCTTTTGTTGAAGACAGCTCCAATATTCTTCTCAATTGCCTCCTTTGAATCACTTCTTAGTATCTTAGGTTGATCTAGGGTTGGGTAATCAGTAACCGTATGAATTATTCTCTTAGTAATTTTGATAGGTTCATTGTCTAGCCATAAAGAATCATCATGAATTCGACTAAGCACTATCCTTATGTAACGCCCCGCCAGGGGATCCAAAAGAATTAACCTAAAATTTTACTAAGTTTTCCAAGGAATTTTTTTTTTTTTTAAACATGAAAGATAAACCATTCATATCAAACACATAGTAGTGGAAGTAATAACATACATACAACAAAAAAATTCATAACAAGTTACATTCCTCAAGGATCCCTTAATGTTGAATCACTTTTAATTGACTAATATTAATACCATCTAGTACTATATCCACATGAAATAATAATGAAAAGTCCAACATTATTAAATTACATTTTCGATTGCTCAATCATCCACTATACATGTCACAGGGTATGAAAGGCTTAAAAAGAATATACATATGTGAAAATAAAGTACATCATCATCCTATACTAATCCATCAAGCAAGTCCAATAAATTAAATGAAACCAAATACCATACATGATACATCATCATAGAAGATATAAACATCCATCATAAAAGTTAACCATATATCATCAAACATAATTGACTAAGTGCACGGTTCCTCCCAACCATAAATAGCATCATTAGACCATCATGGGCCCTAGCTATCCCTTCATGCGTAACATTCCAAATCATCGAAGAGATAATTGGTATTATCATAGTAAGAATGTCACTCCTAAAACATACTTCATCATATGCAGAAAGACATCTAACATGCATATTAAGAACATAAGATAAGTAAATAACAACATCTATCATATGCTAATCATCAAAATAAGGATGTGTGTCCACCATCATAATCCATGAACAAAATGAAGATAGGTGCCAACAAAGAATGCATCAACCACGATGTCTCAAACAGATCTCAAATGATAAGAGCGAAAAAGCACTACCACCTAACCACATGGAACCTAAATGGTCCACTCCCACCGCACTGAGGAGATAATCTCAAGTCCCAAACAAGTTATCAAATTACATAGCACAAATACTCTCCAAGTCCAGGAATCCTAAAAGTATACTAACTCAAAGATTCTAATCACAAATTGACATTTAATCCCAAAGGCACACAAAGACATGTAAGAAACCTACTATGCAAGCGGGAAAGTGTCATCACACAGATCATGCTAGAGTTACCCTGGTAGTCTCACAATAGACTGTGGCTCCCTAGTGATCCCTATGTGGCCACTAGTATCCTCTCATATAGATGAGGCATACTACGAAATGCAAGGTCGCAACCAAGCATTCTCTCTACTCCCATCCTAGTCTGTACTAGCACATGAGGCATGGACAAGAACAATCAATTATCTTATTAGGTTCATTTAAGTCAGTATTAGGTGTAATGTTTTCACTTATTAAGACAACTTACAATGAGTTACCCTGGCAGCCTCTTAGGGCCTCGGCCCCCATTGCAAGCCACTTCCTGACACTACATGTAGATAACCTACCCTAAGCTCATGGAATCATAAATCACAAAATCACCATAGTCCTATACAAGTGACTAGAAAAATACCAAAGAATAATCCATAATAAGAGCATCAAGTCTCCATGAGAAAAAGAAAAGCATCCATAGATAATCATGACCACAACAATTCTCTATTGGCAACTGAAGGTATCACTGATAATCACAATAATCATTGGTTCTTAACAAGCAACCAAAAAGTATCACAAAGTAATGCTGATCAAAGACTCCAAAATGGTCGAGTCAAAACATGTCACAACATGACATCATCAAGATCAGATAAACAATTCAATTCCATACAACAGATCGATAACTCATAAAGGGTTATATATATCACAGTTTACACAAGAAGACTGAAGACAATATCAATCAGCATGCCCTCACATAACCATGGTTGAGTTTAAAAAGATCGAGATCAAAAGACATCATCATGACATCACAATCATAACCCCCGAGCCTCTGGTAGATGTTCTATAACTGGTTAACAATCTAGTCAACCCAAAAAAACTCAAAACAGATAGCATAGAGAAAACACAAAATGCAAGCACATGTTTTGGTTTACTAAAATTTCATAGTTGAATAAAGTGCGGGGGTCTCAGTTTTCATTTTCAAATTTAGATATTGAGTGGAGAAATTTATACATTTTACCTAACCCAAGTATATGTTTGGTAGATAAAGGTTTCTCCCTATAACTCTTAGAATTCAATTTTCTAAATGTTTTAGGAATATACGTTATACGTTATTTTGGTAATAAACTATTTTATTTTTCTCATATAGCTCAATTTCTTCTCTAGAAAATCCTTAAATATTTCATTTATAACATTTTCATTAACCTTAATTAGACTAAATTCTAATTAAGTAAATTGATTAATTCAAAACTTATATTATTTATTTATAAATCTTGAATATTAAAAATTTCATTAATATTTTGTGTGTGTGTATATATACATATACATACATACATACATACATACATACATATATATATAATTAATATATAACAATTATTAATATATATATATATATATATACATATATATATATATGCATACATATATATATATATGCATACATATATATATACATATATATACATATATATTTATATATAATAACAATCATATAACAATTTATAATATTTAATGTTATTAACAACTTATAAAATCGAATTTACAAAACAATACTTAATTTTATTTTTTTAAATTCAAGTCACATAATTGTGCAATATAAATCACAGTGATTTTAATCACTGTTGATTCCCTATTAAGAGGGGTCATGTGGTTGTACCCTGTCGCAGGGCCTATGACCACAATCGCAATACCTACGATAGCGGTATGGGTGTTTGTCGACCACAGGGCACATAATATAAACAAAGGTGGGGGTAGGGGGTGGGTAAACCTGCCCCTCCCCATTGCATAATTTTTTTTTAATAACATTTTTCATAAAACATTTTCTTTCATCACATGCGATTTGGAATTTTAATATATATTTTCCACTGCATTTTTAAACAAATATATATATATATATATATACATGTATATGTATATATATATATATGTATCTATATATTTATATATATATATATATATATATACACGTAGTTTATCAAGTATTACTGCATTTTTTTAATAAACATATATATATATATATATATATATATATATATATATATATGCAAATTTGATTTATATATATAAAAGAGAACATATACCTTGTTTTAAACAAAAAGGGCTTTCCAATTCGATGAATTAAGAATTTCTCCTAAATAGTAATTGTTCTCTAAATTTACCCATTAATTCTTTTGAATAGGTTTGTCCATACGCAACTGAAAACCCTAACCCCATAGTTTTCTCAGATCTACGCATATGAAAATTTCTTATATAGAATTTAACTACTCATGAAAAAATGCATACAACCAAGATATGAAAATCTTCAAAAAGCATTCAGAAGACAGGAAGTGCAAGAAGCGAAATATCATAAGCCAAAATCACAAGTGTTTACCTAGACACTGATGCTAAATCACTCCTCCTCAGAATTCCACAGAGTAAGCTCCTTCCTTCTCCAACATTCTCGAGTCCTCCAAACACGCTCCTTGACCTTCTAGGAGTGCCTGAATATAAAGAACTCTTAGGAAGCACCTAGAATGTCTCTAGAAACAACCAGAAGATGTTGACAACTAAGCATGAGTCTTTTCCAACCTTCTAGATGGGTTACAAGGTTGTAGACACCATGTGCTTAATTTGTGTGCTAACTCCTATGTTGTTGACATATGTGCAATCCAGAGGTGTGTTTACTCCTAGGCAGGCTTATAACTTTTATTTTAATTCTTTTATTATTTCTATTATTATTATTTATTTATTATTTTATTATTATTATTATTATTATTATTATTAATTTTAATTTCTTTTATGTAATTCTTTTTCTCAATTAATTCTCATTTAAATAATTAAGATCAAAATATCAAAAAAATTATCATATTATATTAATTTTTTCCAAAATAACTAAATTATTAATTAAATCTTTTAATTTTAGACTTAATTAATAGAAAATTCACCATAGACCTCCAAGATAAAATATGAGAACCCATCATAGAAAAATCCACACAAAATCAGTCTAAAGGGTTAAAATCACGAATTATGTCATCCGACACATTCAGAAGGTAAAATATCTCGGACACTTGTCCTACCTTTCTAGGACAAATGGTTTAAGGGTTTAGGATTTGGACTTGAGAATTTATCTCCACTCATCCTGAGATAGTGTGATAGGGTACGCTCATCCTGACAATTCAGGGAAGTTGATACCTAGTACTTGTAACTTGCATAAAATCCATGCATGTACATACAATATATATATATGATAAACTAAAGAGGCAATGGCAGGAAGTGGTGCATTGTGTAGATCCTGACTAGCAGGTGACTACAACTCTCTTCCTTAACCACATCAGAAATGCCATACATAAAGAGAACAAACACGCACACCATACACATGCAAGTATGGGGTAAGTATTCATAAGAAAACACATGTGATAATAACCATCTAACTAATCATCATCAATAACTAAAAGCAATGTAATAGTCATCATGCATACATGAAATATAAAGTACCAAGTAATCTCATCATATAATAAACTGAATCTGAGACAATATCTGATAATCTCAAAATAATGTCACTAATAATCATCAACATTAAACTATCCTAAAAGAGTTTGGCAACAATTTAAAAAAAAGAAAACTAGGGCAGGCACTACACCTTATCCATTTTGTTTTAAACACATTTAGAAAATCTAGTGCTTGTATTAATCCCTTCCTCTCTATGATTTTCAACTCTTCTTTCAAAACACCATTATCACAAAGTCTTACATATGCTTCCCTAATCTCCATATCACCAATGCTTTCTATCTTTACAATTATAGCATTTTCTTGCATCTTGTACCATTATCACATTTGGCGAAATCATTGACAATGCGCCAGAAGGGTCTTGCTTATAAGTAATGTCAGGAATAGCTTTTAAAATCAGTTTCTTGCCTCATTACTCATTCATTAAACATTTAAAACTTCCTTCCCCTCTACATTCTTTGAACTTGACACCATAATGTAAAACTACAGTTTATGAAATTTAAACTACGTAGCTCAGCTCTTGATAAATACCTTATGAAATCTAATGAACTAGTGTAGAATCATTGCTCAAATCTTCTACAGCTACTTTGAATGGATTTCTAGATCACCTTATACTCTGCTCGCTCTTTCTTGAATTTTAAGTGGTGAAAAATGAGCTAAAATTGATCAAATACCCTTTAAAAGTCTTGCAATAAATGTTGAGTGCTTACATAGTTGTAAGCTAGGCATCAACCAATTTTAGGCTCACTCGACATCTATTAAAATTTCAATCACTCAACAACCACTACGAGCTCAGCATCAACTAGCAAAACTATTAGCTTGGCATCTTCTAGTATTTCACTCGACACGCATAGGAAATATTTCATGCTTGGAAACAACATGAAAAAGATTTATCTTGGATTTCTAATAACATCTTGCATCTTTATTCATGCTAATGTAATCTTTTTAGTACTAAATCATTTTGGAACTGATGTATGATATAATCTTTAAGTATCAGTCCCACATACCTCTTGATTCCCTAGTTTGATGAGGTGTGATCACCTGACCCATTGGGTGAAGTGATCCCTTCTCCATTTGATGTACTAAAATCATCCTTTCTCTTCCATGTCTTTCTCATTTCATCTCTGATGTGTTTAGCATCTACCCTGCCTTTACCTTTATCAAATTCACAACTTGGTGCCTTTGACCTAGTTGGACAATACCTACTGATGTGACCAGTCTTCAAATAGCTAAAATATTTGGTTTGGCTCAACCACCTTTGGTAGTTACCTTTGAAGAATTCCTAATACAATTCTCAGGAACATGTCCATATTCTTGACGACAACAACAGTTATACCTTGTATTATATTCCTAGTTATAAGAGCTGCCATTCTTCCTTACCTTTGCTTGCTTGTTTGATAACCACATGGGTTTGGATCTACACTCAAAAGCTCTATGTCCATACTTATGATAGTTGTAGAAATATCATTCAAATATTTATGTATGCACAATCCTAGTTCTACATTCATGTGCTTGATGACCTTGTCTGTTGCACTTATAGAAGTGAACCATGTTCTTAGGCTTGACATTCTGATTTGTAGACTTACTCTTGCACACATTAGCAGTATGCTCTTTCTTACCACAATTATGACAAGTGGGTTTCGAGTTCTTACCTTTTTTGTTCCTTTCTCCTACATTTTTGGATGACTCTCCTTTTTAGAGCTTGTGTATCCTAGTCTAGTTGTATCATTATTAGATCTAGGGGATCTCAATAGTTGCTTAAAGTATTTGATAGCTTCATTTGGTTTGTTGAAACTTTCAAAAAATTCATTTTCCTTCTTTAGGTCATTCTAGAATTGCTCATTTTTGTAGTTTCACTATTGTTATCTCAATGTCCTTGACATTTAATTCATAGTTGGCATTCATCATTTGATTTAGAGTATCTAATTACATGTTGGGAATCTTGGTTAATTCTGATGATTTCTCTTCTAGTATGTTGGCCAAAACTCTTTTGTCTTCTTCAATCATAGCTTTATCATCCATGGCTTTCTTCTTTTGTTCAGTCACCTCACATAGCAATATAGCTTGTGATTCTTGCTCTAACTTGAGATTTCTAATTTCCTTAGTTTGGGCTCTATTCTTTTCCATTAGATCTGCAACTACTACATCAAATTTATTGTAGTCTCCATCTACAAATAACTTAGTAGTGTCTATATGTCTGTATTGTGTGTCATCCTCCACAATAG
Source organism: Cupressus sempervirens (assembly GCA_028749045.1). Classification (NCBI taxonomy): domain Eukaryota; kingdom Viridiplantae; phylum Streptophyta; class Pinopsida; order Cupressales; family Cupressaceae; genus Cupressus; species Cupressus sempervirens. Next base: position 376,296,130 of record CM053786.1, read on the forward strand.
TAATTTCCTTCCTTCTCTTCAAGGATTTCTTTAGTTCTTCTCTTACTTCATTTAGTTGATTTAGAATGAGATTTATTTCAATCTCCTAGTTCCTAATAGTCTTTCCCAACTTGTAGACTTTTATTTCAAAATCATTCCTCAAAGCTAAAAAGATTCTCTTTTAGATAACAAAGCTTAGATACCAATTGTTTGAATCACAATAGAAAAGGTAAACTTCCAAGAGGGGGAGTGAATCAGTAGTTTAAACTTGGACCCATAAAACTTTTACCACACATCCATCTCATAAATTCAATGAGTAAACTGGAATAATATGTAAAGCGTGTACATCTAGAACATGTAAAATATATAAGCAATCACACACATATGACACCATATATGATTAGCTATAAACCTTTTAAGTGAGAATGTAAAACTAGGGTGGGGATGACACCCATAAATCTTCACTACTATAGTAATAAAGTGTATACAGTGAAGGTTACAATATTTTGATCATGAGACATGATCTACCTTGTGAAACGTCTGCCCTGTCAAAGGCTTAAAAAGACTATTAGGTCTCACCTTGTTAGAGGATTTCAACACCCTATTAGAAGTGTGTCTTGCTAAAGGACTTTAACTCACAACTAAGTAAGCACCCTATCAAATGATTTCATACACCCTGTTAGGACTACTCTATTAAGAGATTTTGACTAAAACCAATTGTTAGAATGCTTCAACTTTGATCATGTAGTTAGCACTTGATTGCTTGATAATAGATTACCTCTAAAGAATGTCTTCTAGATCCTTCTTGATCTGATGTCTCTTTGTTGTATCCTTTTCTCTATCCTCTAGTCTACTCTAACTAATTTTGCAATGTAGTTTCACTTCATAACTTTTAAGCCACCATAAATGTTACGTTTGTGCATCCAAACTAATATTCATTCCTTCTACACCTTAGACACTTAGTTTGTCCTCCTTATGAAGACTTAGGTGACCTAGGGTTAGGTATGAATCTAAAGTTGAGATTCATCTATTTTGATGCTTAATCCTTCCCATTCTCTAATTGGCTGGATGTAATTGCATAGGGAATCCAGCTTGAGATTTGTCCTTATCTCTAAAATATAAAAATTCAATCTTAAATCGGCTCAAAAATGGTTCACATAGTTGTTTGTATGTCAAAACTATCTTACTCAGTATCTAAAGTATCTGATGCTCAACATACACTAATCTTTATACTATGACTCAAGACATGTATTGCTCAGCATCCACTATTCACTTGGCTCCTGTGTCACTTGGCATATACTATCTACTTCGCACTTGAGTGACTCAAAACATGAGTGGCTTGGCACTCACTATGACTTGGCATGGTCTAATATATACATGTTGTGCTTGACATGTATCACTTGTTCAGCATGAACAAAGTAAATAGCTTAAGTGTGTTGACACTAACTTGTCAAAACCAATCTGAGATCAACAACAAGTCAAGGGAGGCCTTATATAGGTTTAGCACACATGTCCTAGACACTTTTAAGTAGTTATTCCACCCCTTTCTCTAAGAAGCACTCAAAGCAACAAAATTTGTCATGACAACTTTTGCAATTTTACAAAGTTATCATGCAACTTGACAACATTATACATGATTAGACCAAATTTGGTCAAATCCTCATGAAACCCTACCAAATTCTTAAATATGAGCATTAGGACATGAAAGCATCATTCCATCCTTTCTTTGTCCAATCTAGCCCCTCTAAATGCACAAATATCATATTTGACAACAATGACAATAATTACACAATAGCAAGCAACTTTGGACAAACAAGTAACCTTGAATACTTCTAATGACCTAATTATACCTCCTTATGACTAAGTCACCCTCTAGGACTCACTAGCCCCCTTATTGCACTAGTGGCTTGGCTAAGGCCATTACAAGCCAAAAGTTGGATATGAACCATGTGTTACCATGTAGCCTTACCTAGGTGCTCCCGCACTAAAGTCACAGTCACCTGTGTGTCAAGATTCAAAAAATGTACCACTTTCTATCATTGTGTGTTTGTGTGCATGCATGTGTGTATATGTACATTCTCATCTTTTATGCAGGTACTTGACATAGACTTCCCATAATTGTTAGGATGAGCATGCCTACCACAATAAAGTAATGGTTTTAATGGAGAGATAATGTCCAAATGTGATCCTAGCCTAAGCCTAATTATTGACTTGAGAAGGATGACATATCTCTGACAACCTACCCTTTTTCAAACCCCTGAGTTATCTTTTTGCATTTTGTTTGATTTTATTTTTTGGTTGGTTTTGCTTTATGTTGCATTTTTGTGGATTTGTAGATGTGATGTATTTAGTAATACTTTGATTATGATGCTTGGCTAATTATTCAATATTGGAATTATTAAATATTACTTGATTAAAGGGAAACATTAAAATATAGTGATATTTAATTAATTGGGACTTAATTAAATATGTGCATTCAATTTAAAAAGACTTCATTTAAAAGTCTAAATATGAAAGTGGGAAAAGAAGAAATTAAAATATTAAAGATTAAATGTCACTTTATTTAAAAGTTCTTTACGTATGCAAGAAATTATTAGTAAATTAACAATATTTAATATTTAATTAAAGTTAGTGATTTTTTATAAAATTAGAGATTAGAATCTCTAGGTAGGGTTAGGGCACTTTAATAAGGCTTTTTGATTCATTTAGCACAAATAGGTTTTGAGAGAGTAATTTGGAAATTGAACCTAAAGAATTACAAAAAGCTCAAGAGTATTTAGATTGCGAACATTCACTAGATTATCCAAAACTTCAACTATTAGATTGAAATAGGGTTTGACAACTCCTTTGAGGAAATTATTTTAAAAAAATTGTCTACCTCATGTCTTGTCATGTTGCTCAAATTTATTTGTTGAAATTTAAAGAATGGAGTCTCCAGAATAAACATGGTTGTACTTTGAAAAATAATAATAATAATGTATTGATTGAAAAACTATGTGAGATGTAAACAATTGGAATCATGTTGTTGAATTTTGTATTGAAAACTTAGATCAAAGCAAGCAATAGAAAATTCAACACTAAACTTTAGAGAAAAATGATTATTATTAGCAAAGGTTTAAAAGATAATTATTTGAAAGACCTTACTAGAAACCCTTTTAGACATTCGTCAAACAAACCTTATATTTACCTCTGTTTTAAACAAAACAAAAATTACTAGTTGAAAACCTCTCAAGAAAATAAAAGAATAATTGAAAAAAATCATTGTCTATGTGCACACACATTTGATAAACTACATTCAAGATGAAAAAGTATATTAATCTTGCATGTTTTGATATATCATAGGCATGTGAAAATAATAATTGTGTGATTGTTTTTATTAAAAAAAATATACTATAGTTTATAGATTTAAAATATATACTATTAATTATTACTTTCAAATTTTTAAAAAAAAAAAAAAATAGTATTTATCTAGTAAAAAATATAAATATAAATGCTACTTATTTTTCTTATAACTTGATTTTAATATTAATATTTATTTTTTTAAACCGTCGGTTGGGTATAACCTGTTATAATATATATATAAATATATATATATATATTATATATATATATACATATATGTATATATATACATATATATACATATATGTATATATATACATATATATACATATATGTATATATATACATATATATACATATACATATATATATATGTATATACATATATATATATGTATATATATATACATATATATATATACATATATATATATATATATACATATATATACATATACATATGTATATGTATATATATGTATATATATATATGTATGTATATATATATATGTATATATATATATATATATGTATATATATATATATATGTATATATATATGTATATACATATATATATATGTATATACATATATATATATGTATATGTATATATGTATATATATACATATATGTATATATATATATACATATATATATACATATACATATATATACATATACATATATATATATGTATATACATATATATATATATATGTATATCTATATGTATATATATATATATATATGTATGTATATATATATATATGTATATATATATATGTATATACATATATATATATATGTATATACATATATATATATGTATATATAAGTGCAAATGAGGTTGTAAGTTAACAAATATATATTTGTGATTTAGTTATATTTTAAGAGAAGTTGTAGTGTAGTTCAATATAGAAACACATAGTTGTGATTAATCGATATAATATTTGAAATTATAAATAAATCAAAATTATAATTTTAAGTTTGGGTTATTTTTAAGTGCATTATGAATTAAAGGAAAAGAAATTATTAATATTGGACTTAAATGAAAGTCAAATAAATATTCAAGAAATCAAATTAATATTAGTATTTAATCTAACAAAATATTTATGTTATTAATTAAGTCTTATTATATTTTAAAACCATTCAAATTAATAACATGATAATACAACATTAAAAAAATTATTTGTACAAAAAATTGATAATTAAATACTTATTCATTTAAACAAATATCTTAGCCTAACAATTTATATAAACATCTTGGCCAATGCAGTGAAGGACTTTGTTGACAACACTAAGGAGTTGAATGCCCTGAAAAAGAGTGATATGTTCTATGATTTGGGTTCCATAATGAAACTATGGAGGTATGTTTTGTATGCTGTCATCAAGTACATTACTCTTGACCCTAGGTTTGATCATATTTGCACCCGCCATTTCATTCTTTTGAATCATTTTCGGCATGATAGTAAAGTTTATTTTCCTTTTTTTTGTTGGCTTCCATGAGCAAAGTAGTGTCTAGCTTCAAAAAGAAGCCCACTGCTAACCCCGCTTTGCATGATGGGTTGTTATTGCTTATCTATGAGCACTTTAAGGCTTAGAGGATAAGTAACATCCCCTCATAGGTTGGGAAAGAGGAAATTGAAAGCTCAAGCTACTCCTCTGACTTGGATGATATTTAGAGCATTAGCTCTGAGGAAGGGGGGTTAACTTTCTCTTGTAAAAAAGTTATGCTTCATGAAAAGAAGTCACCCTTTCCCATTACCCCTAGTAGAAAAAGCCCTAGGGGTCATGGTCAGAAGATGCTTGGGAATGAGGAGAAGGACTATAGTGATGAAGAGGAGGACATGGAGACTGAAGATGAGGATAAAGAGAAATAGGAGGAAAAAAAGGAAGACCAAGGTGGGAAGAAACACAAGCAGGTGGGAATGGAGGATGAGAGGTCATAGCGGGAACCAAATATTTCTTCATTGCCTCTCTCCCCTATCCATCCTCAAGCCCATCTAGAGGAGCAGATAAAGGATAGTATTAGAGATAAGGGGGGGGAAGTGCTGGCCAAAGACAGGAGGAAAGCTTGGAGGAATTTTAATGTGAGGACAACAAAAATGGGTATTTTCAGAGAAGTGATGAATCCCCAGATTTTGGTGGATGACCAGGAGGATCCGCGGCTTGAAGAGCTAATTAACCCTGTGATTGTGGCAATCTCTGATAATGCCAGGGAAGCTAGGATGAACCTTTTGAACAATGCACGCAACAACATCATTGACAATTTTAGGCAATCAAGTGGCTTTTTCATGAGCTAGAGGAGGTCAAGGAGAAGGTTGGTCAAATGGAAGGAGCCAAGAATCTAATGGGTCTTGAGAAAGGGATAGATCAGGATGATAGAATTAGCTTGGTAGAAAGGAGGATCCACAACTTGGAAAATTACAATCACAATCTATCAAGCCAGATGATCTCACTGCTCAACCCGATTAATGACAACATTTTGTCATTAACCAATTGGCTAAAAGATAGAGGTATGTAGAGTGATGAGGATGGAAAAGATAGGGGAAAATCCAGATCTGATGATGAAACTGCCACAGGTATCACTTACACTACTCTGGACTAGGATGTACAAAGGACTCATTAGTAGGAGGCCGAGGAGAACTAGATGGCCTACAAGGCTGCCCGGGTCATGCAAGAGCTACAAAGAAAGAACAAGGATTAGTTCTTTTCTTTGTTTCTAGCTGTTCCTTTTTGTCTAGCTTTTTGTCTTGGCTTTTGCCTATTTCATTTGTTTTTTCTTAATAGTGTGGCCTTTCCTTTGGGCTTTGTTGTTCGACTGGGCCTAGTGCTTATTATCAGCCTTTAGACTTGTTCTTTTTTGGCTGGGCTTTTAACACTTATTATCAACCTTGTTTATGTTTTAACTCTTAGGTTTCAAGGTCCCTATAAAATCTATTTATTTAATCAAAAACAATTTATATAAACATATCTCTGGTCAACTTGGACATTAGTAAACACTTAACTTGTTTTATGTATGATTGATATTGGGATTATTGATATGTTTATTTTGTGATCAATTTTGGGTTGTTTAGATGGCCAACTAGGATATGTAAAAAAGGCTTCTAAAATTTACTTTTGTGATTATTTATCTTACAAGATGTTATGATGTATTTATGGATCAAGTTTATGCTCTTGTTATGAAATTTTACATCCAGGACAATTTATGATATTGTTAATTTTGAGAACCAATATAATTTTGGGTAGCATGTCATGGAACCGAACTTGACTATTATGATTTTTGTGGTATGAGATACAATTGTGATTTGTGATATTTGGGAAGGTAGTCTAGGTTCATTCTATAGGAGTGACTTGCAATAGGGTTGAGGTTCTAAGTGAATACCAGGATAACTCATTGTAAGTTAATAAATGATAACTTGATAAACTTTTGGGAATGAGTTTAAACATTAATAAGATAATTGTGTTGTCCATCCAATACTTTGAGTTTTTGTATAGTCTAAGAATAGGAGTGAGATGATACTTAGTGAGAGATATGACTAACATTCCTCATCTACATGAGAGGGTATTATGGTTCCACATCAATCATGTTGAGGGTCTAGGGTCCAGAGTAATTCAATGCTTGAGGGTCTAGGGTCTAGTGAGAGACCAGTCCAAGGTAACTCAAGTAGATTGACCATGTGATGACACTCCCTAGTATGTAGTCTGATTCCCCTTTGTAGATTTTGTTGTTGTCTCTAGTGAGTGCTATTTATTGTGAGTTGTTACTTATTGTTGGAGCTATTTATTGTTGGTGTTTAACATTTATTAATGATTGTTAGTTATTCATTGGTTATGCTTTTCATATTTGGCATTTAATTTAGAATTTGATATTCTTTCATTGGTTATATCTATTTGATTTTATACTTGATTTTAACTTGGTATCTATTTGTTGACTTTGGTATGTAGTTTTGCAATTGATTGATTATTGTCATTTCAACTTTGGTTTCCTTTCCTCCATTAGTAGGTTTTAGTACCCTTGAGGTAGAATAAGCTATCATAATTTCTTGTCTAGGATTGATTTTTTGATTTGATATTCATGTGTTGATCATGCATTATCTCCCTTGTACAGTGGGAGTGGTACTCCATCCTCTATCCTCTATTAGTATTTTTAGTACCCTTGAGGTAGAATAAGCTATCAAAAATTATTTCCTAGAATTGATTTTATGATTTAATATATGTGTGTGTGTGTGTGTGTACATTCTCATCTTTTATGTAGGTACCTGACATACACTTCTCATAATTGTTAGGATGAGCATGCCCTATCACAATAAAACAATGGTTAAAATGGAGAGATAATGTCCAAGTTTGACCCTAGCCTAAGCCTAATTATTGAATCTAGAAGGACGATATGTGTCTAACAGCCTACCCTTTTTCAAACCCCTGAGTTATCTATTTCCATGGTGTTTGATTTTGGTTTTTGGTTAGTTTTGATTATGTTTCATTTATGTGGATTTTGAGATGTGATTTATATTGTAATAATTTAATTATGATGCTTAGATAATCATTTGATATTAGAATTTTTAAATACTACTTGATTAAAAGGAAACATTAAAATATAGTGATATTTGATTAATTGGGACTTAATTAAATACGTGCATTCAATTTCAAAAGACTTTAAAAGTCTAAATATGAAAGTGAGAAAAGAGAAATTAAAATATTAAAGATTAAATGTCACTTTATTTAAAAGTGTTTTTAGTATGTAGGAAATCATTAATAAATTAATAGTATTTAATATTTAGTTAAAAGTGAGTGATTTTTTTATAAAATTATAGATTAGAAACTCTAAGTAGGGTTAGGACACTTTATTAAGGCTTTTTGATTCATTTAGCACAAACATGTTTTGAGAGAGCAATTTGGAATTTGAACCTAAAGAATTATTGAAAGCTCAAGAATATTTGGATTGCAAACATTTAGTACATTATCCAAAACTTCATCTATCAAACCGAGGTAGGGTTTGGCAACACCTTTGTGGAAGTTATTTTAAAAAATATGTCTACCTCATGTTTGTCATGTTGTTGGAATTTATTTGTTGAGATTTATAGAATGGAGTCTCTGGAATAAACATGGTTGGATTTTGAAAAAAAAATTAAATAATGTATTGATTGAAAAACTATGTGAGATGTAAACAAAAGAATCATATTGTTGAATTCTTTATTAAAAACTTAGATCAGAGCAAGCAATAGAAAAATCAACATTAAACTTTAAATGAAAATGGTTATAATTATTAACAAAGGTTAGAAAGATGATTATTTGAAAGACCTTAGTAGAAACCCTTGTAGAGATTCATCAAACAAAGCTTATATTTACCTCATATTTAAACAAGAAATTACTAGTTGAAAACCTCTCAATAAAATAAAAGAATAATTGAAAATAAAAAATGTGTTGTATACACACACACATTTGATAAACTACATTCAAAATGAAAAAGTAAGTATATTATTCTTGTATGTTTTGAAATATCATAGGCATATGAAAACAATAATTGTATGATTATTTTTATAAAAAATATATATAATTTACTTTTTAGATTTGAAAAATATATTATTAATTTCAAATTTCAAATTTTATTTTTAAAAAAATTATTTTTCTAGTAAAAAATATAAATATAAATGTTACTTGTTTTTCTTATAACTGGATTTTAATATTAATGCTTTTTAAAAACCCTCAGTTGGCTATAATTTTCTTTCTTTTTTTTGTACGAATGAGGTTATAAGTTAATAAATATATATTTGTGCCTTAGTTATATTTTAAGAGAAGTTACAGTGTAGTTCACTATTTAAACATGTAGTCATGATTAATCAATATAATACATAAAATTATAAATAATTAAAACAACATTATAATTTTAAGTTTGAGTTATTTATAATTGCAATCTGAATTAAAGGAAAATAAAATATTAATATTGGACTTTTAAAAAGTTAAATTAATATTAGTATTTAATCTAACAGTATATTTATGTTATTAATCGAGTCTTTTATATTTTAACATCATTCAAATTAATAACATGATAATATTGATAGGCTATCACTGGGGGAAATAACGAGAAAGAGTCAATATTTAGAATGAATTTTAGCTTGGTCTAATCATGTCAATCTAGGGACGTAATCTTGTGAAAGGTCTCTGGGCAATATGTCATCAAGGGATGCTAGTTGTGAGATGAGAAATTACAAATGTAGCTACAACACGCAAAAGTGAACCTATACAAAACCAAATAAATCCCATTGACATGAACTATCACTTCCTAGCAATAGAAACATCATAAATAGAAATAAACATCAATCTATAAAAATAATAAAAACAAAAATTTATGAAAAAATAAAAATAACATAAATAGTTATAGAAATACTAAATTCAACTCTAAATTAACTAATCTGAAAAACACTAAATAGACAAAAAGATGAACATCTAAATTAACAAAATCAAATTCTTAAATAAAACATTAAACAAACACACTAAAATTTAAAAAAATACCAATGTGCTTTGCCAAAGAGCGGGCCTTACTCCTTGACTTGCATAGTGAATAAATCACAAACAACTCCTACATTGTTTTGATCATAAGAAATGAAATTTTTACTTATTGCAAAATAATTCAATTCAAATTTGCGTACAATAATTCCCTCATAATGATTTACACAAATATATATCTCCTTTTGCCTATATCATGTGTTGCTTTTATATGCACAACTATAATAGTTTTGACAACCATTTTGATAATATGCACCATACAAATAATAAGTGATACCTAACAATACTATTGGGATCAAGTGACTTAGGCTTACCATGATTTATTATCTTATTCATGCCTTCATGGAAAGTTGCTAAATGAAGTTGGATTCTGCCACAAGAAAAGACTTGGAATAGTAAAAAATAAAGCTTCTATTTTTTGGTGATTTATTCTCTTATGCTTTGTTTTTATGCAAGGGTTGTGCATAAGGAATTGTCTAAAATAATTTATAAATGTGTTGAATGTAGATGCTTTAGAAATTGTTTCCTCTTGTATCTATAAGTACACATCATTGCTCTAGAGAATTATTAATGAGAGAGCATTGTTTGAAGAGAGTTGTTATGTTGTCAGAATTGTTCTAGCTTTGATATCACAGTTGAACATTCTTGGAGAGTTGTGGCTCTATAGATTGTATTGTAACTATTGTTGCTAATAATATAGTTGAGTATGGCTTTGGAGTGGTGGGTTTTTTCTTGAAAAAGGTTTCCATATATATCTTGTGTTTTGTGTTTGTTGTTGATATGAGATTGTTTTTAAGTAAAGAATTTATAATGGAATAGTCATTATTTTGTCAATGATATCAAACTTCCTACCTATTGGTGAGACAATTACTTTTTTGTCTACAAGCTATCATTTAGTTGATTGATGAAGAGGATTTAAGAGGAGTTAACAATAGTACCTAGAGAAAGGTTGAGTTATTTGGTAGGTAAAAGAAGCACTAAGACCAAGTACGAAATTGATACTATAGTTAATTGTTTATCTACTTATAGTTTGAAATAAAGGATTACTCAATTTAAGACTAGAATAAGATCAAGTATGAAAAGTGTTTGCCAAGCCGAGTAGAAATCAGTGGAAGCTAAGTGAAAATCGAGAGATGTCTAGCAAAGATGAAAATCAATGCAAGCTAAGTGATTGTCACTATATGCTAAGTAAATTTTAGTTGATGTTGAGCATCAATAAACTTTAGTGTTCGCCAAGTCAACTAGTGTTGGCTGACTAAAAGAATAGTATAGAAGTTGACTAACAACATACTAATGTCAAGTACTAGTATTTATGTCAAATCAAAGATTTGATGAATTTGAACTGACTATTTAGTATTCTTGAATTATGTGAAGAGTGTGGAAGATAGCTATGATGAGATGGTGGCACAAAATTCAAGGTAAATAATTTTGTGGTGAGTTCAAGGAAGATTCTAGAGGAACCAAATGGAAAAGTGGGTAGATTCATTGTATCCTACCTAATCCTACGTAACCCTAAAATAGATGATTATGGTTAAAAAACAAAAAATCTTAATTCTCTATTTATAGAGAGAGTTGGTCAAAAGCAAAGGTTTTCATGTGCAAGAACCTAAGGAAGACAAGGAGTCTAGGGTATTGCTTCATTTAATGGCTGAATAAAAGTGACTATAATTAGCATGCAAAGAAAGAAGTCTTAAGATTATGAATGCTTGAAGGGTGAAAAAGCTATTAGATCTAAATTGTGTGAAAGCCAAGAATGGAGGACTAAAATAGAGATCTATAATTTGCAAGTGAGTTGTAATTTATTATCAGATCAAGCCTACTGTTACTTTCTAATCATTATATCATTCTAAGGTAAATCCTTTGGATTAATATTGACATAATAGTTATTTGTAAATCCTTTAACCAAGTGACATTCGAATGGAATGGTCTAAAGTCCTCTAACAAGGCTCACTCCTAACAAGGTGATAGAAATCCTTTAACTAGGTCACCATTAACAATGTGTATTGTAACCTTTAAGAGGGTTAGCCTTTCATAGGGCATCACTTCAAAACAGTAAGAATTAGTAGCATGTTATTGGTGGCTTTTCCCAAATTGGATTTCTATGTAAAATCTTTGTGCCAAACGTGCTATTGAATCTATTATACTTTATGTTTACATTTATGCAAAGTTGTTTTGACCTAGGACAGTAACCTACAAAGTTTAAGATTTGTATGATCTAATGGATGCATGCATGATAAGGTTTTATGGATATGTGTCTACTAAGAATTGAAAAGTTTTATTTTTAAATCTAGACCTTGGATAATTGATTCACTCCCCCTCCCCCCTAGTTATTCTAAAGAATTCCAACAATTGGTATCAGAATGCCATAGTGCTTAAGAGTTTGAAGGTACTAGAAGCAAAAGATCAAGATGTCTAAAAGAGAGGTACCCAAGCTTAATAAGGAGAACTTCCCTACATGACAATGTCTAATGAAGCTAAACCTAGGAGGTCTTGGAGACCATGCATAATCTACTATCATCACTAAGCATCTCAACCCTATTAGAGCCCTAATTGTTAATGATATGAAAAAGAAGAAAGAACACAATCAGGCAATGTTTGAGATTGTCGCTACCCTAAGTTATTCTAAGTTTGATGACATCAAGGGTTGTGATACTCAAAGAAGATGTGGGATGCTCTTCACATCATATATGGAGGAGACACAAATGTCTTGAGAGCCAAATCTAAAAGTCTTAGAAGTAATTTTGTTGATATGAGGATGCAAGAAAGTGAAAACATTGCTCAATATTGCTCTAGAATAAAATTTGTTAATGCTATAAGTGGCGCTACTAGTAAAATTGATGATCAGACTATATTAAGCAAAGTATTGAGAATATTGTTACCAATCTATGCTATTAGAGTTTCTGCCATACAAGAATTAAGATGTATACCAAGTTCTAATCTGACTCTTGAAGGTTTGGCAAGTAGGCTCACTTCCTTTAAACTCTCTAATTTTGGTAACTTCAAATCTAAGAATGTTGAATCTACTTTCAAAGCTAAACTATCATTAAAAGAACCCAAAGAGAAGAAGAAAAAGGTCAAATATGTTTCTAGTAACAATGATACAAATGAGGAGGATATAGAACAACTTGAAGCACTACTACAAGGAGATTTCAAAAAGGCAAAAGAAAATTCAAAGGTAAGTTACCTAGCATTTATTTTAATTGCAATGAGGTTAGTCATATTGTTTCTAGATGTCCAAAAAAGAAGAAAAATAGAAGTGGAGACAAATATAGAAGTAAAATAGATGAAGACATTAAAGATTATAAAGATAAAGGCAAGAAGTCTTGCTACATTGTAGAAGAGGAAACCAAAGATAGATCTGATGAACATGATGATGAAGTGGTGTATGTTGCAATGAAGGATGATTTTGATGAGGATGAGGCAACTACATTGGTGCCTTATGTGAAGAAGAGTGACAAATGGGTCATTGATAGTGGGTTTTCACATCACATGACTAGAGATAAAAGTAAGTTCATTACCCTAAATTATTATGATGGAAATAGTGTAAGGCTTGATAACTATGCACCTTATCAGATAAAATGGAAAGGATCTATCAAACTCACAGAATAGATCATGTGTGACAGTGCTTACTATGTTGAAGGACTTAACTATAATTTGTTGAGTATGTCACAACTAAATAGCTTAGGTTGCAAAGTTGAGTTTGAAAACAAGATAGCTAAGATCTATGACATTGATGGGAAACTAATTGGGAAAGGTGATCAGACTTGAGGTAATCTATTTTATCTTGATATGAATGATACTACTTTTCTTGTTATAAAATTTGATGATGTGTGGTTATGGCACAAGAGGTTGTGTCATGTTAACTTTGATAACTTGGTCAGTATCAATAACATAAAAAAAGTCGGAGATTTTTCTAAATTGAAGAAACCTAACAACATAATTTGCAAACTACGTCAGTTAGTCAAGATGACAAAATCTAGTTTTAAAAGTAAGAATCACACCTCTAAACACATTCTAGGGATTGTTCATATTGGCTTGTGTGGACCAATTAATGTAAAAAGCTACAAGTGACAAGTAAATTATCCTATTTGTTGATATTATTCCAGGATGATTATAGTTCATATATTTAGAAACAGAAATATGATGCTTTCCAAATATTTAAGTAGTGCTTAGCTAGATTTGAAAAGGAGATAGGTAAAAGCTTGAAATGTTTGAGATTTGACAGAGGTGGAGAATTTACATCAAATGAGTTTGAGATGTTTTGTAATGATAGAGGAAACAAAACATAGACATCTACACCTTGGACCCCTCCACAAAATTGAATTGTTGAAAGGAGAAACAAATTTGTAATCGATTGTGCTAGGACACTCATGATGAAGAAGAATGTTTCTTTGAAATATGAAAGATAGGTTGAAAGTATAGTTGTTTATACCTTGAACTGTATGCAAGTTAAGAAAGGCACTCATTCAACACCTTTTGAATTATGGTATGGATACTCACCCAATGTAAAATATTTTAAGGTACTTGGAAGAAAGTGCTACATTCTTAAGGATTTCTTGAAAAGTAAATTAGATGCTAAAAGTGAAGAAAGTAAATTCCTTGGCTATTCCACAAGAAGTATATATTATAAGTGTTTAAATACTATCACTAAAAAAGTTTTGGAAAGTGCAAGTATGAAGTTTGATGAATATACAAAGGTATATGTGGTTGAATCTATGGAGGAACTTGAGGAGTACAAATATTTTGTATATCTTTATGAAGGTATGCCTACTAATGAAGATTTTACAAGTTGCAAATCAACAATAAGTTTTAGTAACTATCGAGTCACATACAATGAATGTCAAGTTGCATTCAGGAACTGAGCTATAGTCAAAGCTAAGTTACAAACAAAAGCTAGGACACATTCTGATTCTAAGATAACTATACATGAAAGAGATGTTGAATTACTAGATAGAGAAGTGCATAGTGATTCAAAAATTGATAGGCCTAATGAGGAAAATAGAGCAAAACCAAGATTTTCAAAGTATATCAAAATACATCACCCTACTGAATAAATTATTGGAGACAAACATGCTAGACCAATTAAAAGAAATAGGTTGAAAAGTGATACATGTTTTTTGATCATGCATGAGCCTAAGATAGTGGAAGATGCCTTATAAAATGAAGACTAGAGTAAAGCCATGAAAGAAGAGATTGAGAAGATTGAGAAGAACATGACATGGACTCTAGTTCCTAGACTAGAGGACAAGAATGTGATTGGAACCAAGTGGGTGTACAGAAACAAGTTAGATAAAAATGGTGAAGTCGCAAGAAATAAGGAAAGATTAGTTTGCAAGGGGTATGCATAAGAAGAAGGAATAAACTATGGAGAAACATTTTTCCATGTTGTAATATTGGAAGAAGTAATAACACTTCTTACTTACTCTATGTACAAAGGTTTCAAATTTTATCAAATGGATGTAAATTCAACATTTCTGAATGACATATTAGAACAAGAGGTTTACATAGAAAAGCCAGAAGGATTTGTTGATCCTAACAACAAGAATATGGTATGTAGACTACATAAATCTTTATATGGTTTAAAGCAAGCCCCAAGAGCATGGTATGAAAGGCTTCACAATTATCTTGTGAAGATTGGATTTGAGAAGACTAGTAATAACAACAATCTATGCTTGAAGATAGAAGAGATAAAAATATTTTATCAGAGAAAATTTTTGTTGATATCATATTTGGAGGTCAAGATGGATTATGTAAGGCATTTGGAAATGAAATGAAGAAAGAATTTGAAATCTATGTTTGGAGAGATCAAGTTCTTTGTTGGTTTGCAAGTATATCAAATGAAATATGGTATATACATCACTTAGTCTAAGTATGTGAATGAAATATTAAAAACTTAAGATTCCAAATGAGTTAGCACACCTATGGTGATAGGACACAAGTTTTCAAAGAATGGTGATTTAATTGATGTGAGTCAAACATTGTATAGGTCTATAATTGAAAAATTGTAATATGTAGTGCATAATAGGCCTTACATTGCATTATCTATTGGAATTGTTGCAAGATTCTCTACTAATCCTAAGGAGGATCATTTGGTGGATGTTAAGAGAATAATGAGATATCTAAAAGGAATAGAAGGCTATGGTCTATACTACAAGAAAAATGAGAAACTTGAGTTGAGAGCCTACACAAATACTGATTGGTCTAGAAACATTGATGACAGCAAGAGCACAAGTGGTGAAGCATTTTTTTTAGGAAAGATGTTGGCCACCTGGACCAACAAGAAATAAAATTGCATATTTCAATATACTATTGAAACTGAATATGTGGTTGCTACAGTAAATAGTACAAATATTGTATTGATCAAATAACAACTCAAAGGTATGAAGGAGGAAATCATTGAACTTGTGGTACTTTGTTGTGATAATACAAGTGCTATAAATATATTAAAGAACCTTGTAATGCACACAAAGACCAAGCACATTGCAATAAAGTATCATTACTTGAGAGAGTTAGTTCAAGACAAAGAAGTGAGGATGGAGCATGTGAATACAAAAAAGAAAATAGTTGATATCTTCACAAAAGACTTACCTAAGGATGCTCATGAGTATCTAAGAGATAAAGTAGGGGTGATGCCCCTATCCAAAGCTACTTAAGAAGTATGATTAGTGGCCTACATCAACTAAGCTAAATGTTGTATCTTACTACTTGATGCAGTGGATATTACTTTAGGAGCTACCTAAAGTAATGAAGGAACTAAATTAGAATATTTACAATCACATGTAAGGTGATAGAGGGAGAATCTAAAATTGATTATATCTATATATAGAGATGTCAAGTCTTTGGCATTATTGTTAAAAAGGGAGATATAAGACTAAAGAAATCCATCTTCCTAGTAAGAGGGAGAAAGTATTGTAGGAGATATAAGTTAGAGGGAGATGATTCAATAAAAGGAACTTGACAAAGCTCACATTACCCTACATAGAGCAATGACATATACTACACTAATAGAGGGAGAAATTTCAAATATTTATTTTCTTTTTGGTATTGTTGATGGTATTGGTTTGCCATCAATGCCAACGAGGGAGATTGTTGATATGAGATTATTTTGAAGTGAAGAATCTCTAATGGAACAATCATTATTTTGTCAATGATGTCAAACCTACTACCTATTGGTGAGACAATTGCTTTTTTTATCTGAAAGCTATCGTTTAGTTGATTGATGAAGAGGATTTGAAAAGATGAGATAACAATCTCACCTAGAGAAAGGTTGAGTTATTTGGTATGTAAAAGAAGCACTAAGATTGAGTAAGACATTGATACTATAGTGAATTTTTTATCTACTTAAATTCTAAAATAAAAGATTAGTCAAGACAGGAAGAAGCTCAAGTATGAAGAGTGTCTGCCAAGCCTTGTCAAGCAATCAATACAAACTGAACAAAAATCAGTGGAAGACAAGTGAAACTCAAGCGATGTCAAGAAAAGATGAAAATTAGTGCAAGCCAAGTGATTGTTAGAATATGCCAAGTAAAGTTTAGTTGATTTTGAGTGCTAATATTTATGTTTAATCAAAGATTTAACAAATCTGAGCCAACTATTTTGTTTTTTTGAATTATGTGAAGCATGTGGAAGATAGCAATGATGACCCAATGGCACAGAGCTCAAGGTAAACCATTTTGTGGTGAATTCAAGGTAGATTGTAGAAGAATTTTTTAGAGGAATCAAATGGAAAAGTGAGTAGATTTTGTGTATCCTATCTAATACTACCTAACTATAAAATGGATGATTGTGGTTAAGTAACAAAAGATCCTAATTCTCTATTTATAGAGAGAGTTGGTCAGAAGAAAAGGTTGTCATGTGTGAGAACCTAAGGAAGACAAGGAGTGTATGGTATTCCTTCATTTAGTGACCAAACAGAAGTGACTGCAATTGGCATGCAAAGAAAGAAGGCTTAAAAGTATGAATTCTTAAAGGGTGAACAAGTTATCAAATCTAAAGTGTGTAAAAGCCAAGTAGAATGGAGAACTAAAACAAAGATTTTTAATCTATAAGTGAGCTATAATTTATTGTTAGATCAACCTTAATATTAGTTTCTAATCATTGTGTCAGTTTAGGGTAAATCCTTTGAATAAGGTTGACCTAATAGTCATTTGTAAATCCTTTAATCAAGTGATATTCTAATTGAATGGTCTAAAGTCCTCTAACAAGGCTCACTCCTAATAGGGTGATTGAAATCCTTTAACTAGGTCGCATTTAATAGTGTGTATTGTAACCTTTAATAGGGTTGTCCTTTCATAGGGATCACTTTAGAAGAAAGAGAATTAGTAGCATGTTATTGTTGGTTTTTCCCAAATTGGTTTTCCACATAAAATCCATGTGTCATATGTGTTATTGAATCTATTATGTTTCATGTTTACATTTCTACAAAGTTGTTTTTACCTAGGACAATAACTTACAAAGTTTAAGATTTGTATAATCTAATGGATGCATGCATAGTAAGGTTTTATGGATATGGGGTCTACTAAGCATTGAAAAGTTTTATTTGTACATCTGGACCTTGGATAACTAATTCACCCAACCACACCCACCCCCCCCCCCCCCCCCCCCCACAGTTATTCTGAAGAATTCCAATGAGTTGAGTCTTTCTGTATGTATTTTTTAAGCTTGCATTAGTTTAAGGTTTTGTGAGATAAATTTCAGCATCATCTCTCCTATTAGATTTAGAATTTGGAAGTGTTTTCGCACTTAGGCTTCCTTTCAATTGGTATCAGAGCCTAGCTAGCTTTGTTATTGTTATTGGGTAGACAAGTTTTTTGTGTTGATCTAGTTTCAATGGGAGTTTTGCAAAAAAAAATTCATAATCTTATTTTAGGTTAGATATGGCCAACACATTTAGTAGAGTAGAGATAGATAAGTTCAATGGTATTAGTTTTGAGCTGTGGAAAATTAAAATGGAGGACATGCTTGTAGATAGAGATCTATGGGATGTGGTTTCTTCAACTAAACCTCCAACTATATTGCAAGAAGACTAGGATAAGGCAGATTGAAAAGCCAACGGTTTGATAAGAATTTTTTTGGTTGATTCTATACTCCTAAATATTCATGAAGAGAAGACTACAGCTAGCCTTTGGAAAAAGCTTGGTGATTATCAAGGAAAATCCTTTGTAAATAATTTATTTATGAGAAATAAGTTGTATTCTTTAACAATGGATGAAGGAGGTTCTATTTCCAATCACTTGAATGCATTTAATATGTTGATTGCTTAGTTAAATTTTGTTGGCAATAAAATTGATGATCAAGATAAATGCATGCTTATGTTATGTTCTTTGCTAGATTCATGGGATCACCTTTTTATGGCTATTGGAAGCACAACAACCACTTCCAAATTGGAGGGTGTGGTTGGTTGACTATAATTTAAAAAGATGTAAAGAAAGTCTTCTAAGATGGCTAAGCAGGCCCTTGTTTCTTGTGGTAGAAAAATAGAGAAAAGAAAGAAAAAGAACAAGAAGTGAAAATCCAAGTCTCCTAGTAAAAAATCCAAGACAAAATGTTGGAACTATGGCAAACCTGATTATGACTATAAAGAGGAGAACAAAAAGAAAGGTAAAAAGGATTTCTTTGATTTTGATACTAATAAATCTTCTCAAGATGATGTGGATGCTTATGTTTTTGCCTTGGAAATACACAGATTAGAATATGTTTGGTTGATAGATTTGGGAGCTACTTTCCACATGACATCTCACAAAGATTGGTTTCCAAAGTATGAAGATTTTGATGGTGGAAAGGTGTATCTAGGCGATAACTGTCACCTAAATAGTTTTTGTTGTGGTAGAGTCAAGATCAAATTTCCTAATGGTAGAGTGAAGGGGATTGATGGTGCATTGCATATCCCTGGTTGAGGAAGAAACTTACATTTAGTTGGCAAGCTTGGTGATATGGGTGAGCAGATTGTTTTCTTGAGTGATGGATACAAGATGACAAGAGGTTCTAAGGTGCTTTCTCAGGTTGTTAGGATAAGCACCTTGTATAAGCTAGATGCATGCATGATTCAGTACAATAGGGCTTCTTTGAAGTCTAAGAAAAGGGCTTTAGATTTTTCATCCTCACCAGTAGATCAAAAAAGAAGAAGACCATTGTTTCTGCATATAATGGTCATGTTTTCTAGGTACCTAAGGGTGCTAATACTTTGGAGTTGAAGCTCCCCATTGAGAAGACAATGTTATGGCACCAAAGACTTGGTCACATTGGTGAGAAGGGTCTTAGAACCTTGAAAAAATAATAGCCTTGTTGAAGGCCTTGATGATTGTAATATGGAGTTTAACTTCTGTGAACATTGTCTTTATGATAAACATCACCATGTTTCCTTTTATTCTAGTTCTCATAGGTCTTCTAGGGTTTCAAATTATATCCATTCAGATCTATTTGGTCCAGCTAATGTTTCTATGATATCTAGATCTTTGTATTCTATCTCATTCATAGATGATTATAGTAGAAGGACATTTGTGTATTTCCTCATAAGTAGATTTGGAGTTTTTAGTAAGTTCAAGGAATTTAAATCCTTTTTTGAAAATTAGACTAGTAGAAAAATTAAGTCTTTGAGGACTGATATGGTGATGAGCTTTGTTCAGCAAAATTTGATAGGTTCTATAAGGATCATGGAATTGAGAGACATAAGACAAATCCATACACTCCACATCAAAATGGAGTTGTAGGGAGGATGAATAGATTATTGATGGAGATGGCTAGGAGTATGTTGAGTGGTGTTGGTCTTGAAGAAAATTTTTGGGC
Organism: Cupressus sempervirens; assembly: GCA_028749045.1. NCBI lineage: Eukaryota > Viridiplantae > Streptophyta > Pinopsida > Cupressales > Cupressaceae > Cupressus > Cupressus sempervirens. Next base: position 376,316,744 of record CM053786.1, read on the forward strand.
CAAAGCAATAGCCACTACATATTATTTAATTAACAAGCCTCCTACTTCGACACTTGTTGAGAGGACACACATGGAAGCATGGTCTAACAAGAAGCCCTCTTTGAGACATCTCAAAGTCTTTGGTTGTGTAAAAAGATCAAATTTGGAGAATAGGTTAGTTAAATGTATCTTCATTAGCTATGGTGTTAGTGTGAAAGGTTACAAGCTTTGGGATCTAATTGTAGAGAAGGTGCTCTATGGTAGAAGTGTTATATTTCGTGAGCTAAAACCTTCCATAGTTGATTTTCAACAAGAGAAGGAAGAGAAGCGGGAAAAAAGGAAGTAGTTTATTTTCCTACTACCTCTAAGGAAGAAGAACTACAAGCTCTTGATAGATCTGAGAATGATGAGAGCTTAAACAGCTCTAAAATTTTTGAAGAAGAGAAAGAACCCAAACCTCAAACTTTGATGATGTCTACTCATGATAGAAAATGACTTGAGAGGTTTGGTTATTCACCTAAGAGGTTTGGGTATTCTTTGTTGGATTCTAGTTGTATCTTTTCTTTTATTTCTAGCATTGATGAGCCTAGGACTATTAGAGAAGCTATGGGTATAGAAGCCATGAATGAAGAGATGGCAGCATTGAAGAAGAATGCTACATGGGATTTATTACCTTTACCTAAAGGACAAAAACCTATTGGATGTAAAAAAAAAATTCAAGAAGAAAGTGGGTCTAGATGGTAGTGTTGAGAAGTATAAGGCATGTTTGGTTGTGAAGGGCTATTCACAAGTGGAGGGAATTGATTACGGTGAAATGTTCTCTCTTATAGCAAAGCTAATATCCATTCAATTATTGTTATCACTTGTAGCAACTTATGATTTTGAAGTTGAAAAAATGGATGTAAAGATAGTGTTTCTTCATGGTGATTTGAAGGAGGAAATTTATATGTCATAGTTAGAGAACTTTATTGAAAAAGGTAAAGAAAATCTTGTTTGTAAGTTGAAGAAATCTCTATATGGTTTGAAGCGATCTCCTAGAATGTGGTATCAAAATTTTGACACCTATGTGTTGTCCTTGGGATTTATGAGATCAAAATTTGACCATTGTGTGTATTATAAATCTAAAAATGGTTACATTCTTATAATAGTCTTCTATGTGGATGATATGTTGTTTATTGGGAATGGTAAAAGAATGATTTCAGATTTGAAGTCTCAATTAGTAGTATAGTTTGAGATGAAAGCTCTAGGTGTAGCTAGATATATTCTTAGGATTGTGATCATTAGAGATAGAGCTAGTAAAAAGCTTTGGATGAGCTTGAGGAAGTATGTTAACTTTGTGTTGGAGAAATTCAGCATGACATCTTGCAGACAATTAGTTGTCCCAATGTTACATGGAACAAAGCTATCCAATGAGGATTGTCCAAAATCTCCTACAAAGATGGAGGAGATGTCTCAAGTACCTTATGTGAGTGTTGTTAGTAGCTTGATGTATGCTATGGTTTGTACAAGACCAACAATTTTCCAAGTAGTGGGAGTCCTTATTCAATATATGGCTAATCCTGGAAGGGTGCATTGGGATGCATTTAAGAGAGTGTTGAACTATTTGAGAGGCACATCTAAGTATTGCTTATGTTTTCATGGTAACTCTTGTGTATCTCAAATTTCTCTTTGCATTCATGGATATGTGATTTTGATTGGGCAGGTGACATTAATAATAGAAGATCCACTAGTGGATATGTTTTCATGATGTTTGGTGGTGCAATTAGTTGGATAAGCAGTGGGTTGTCATCGGTTTTTCCACTATGGAAGAAAAGTATACGGAAGCTACTCATGCTTCTAAAGAGGCCATTTGGCTTAAGATATTATGTTCTAATATTGGTTTTGATGCGGGATAGATTACTATTTGTTGTGACAACCAAAGTGTTATCTGTTTAGCAAAGAAAGCTGCTTTCCATGCCAGAACAAAGCATATTGATGTATAGTGTCATTTTTATCATGATATGGTGGAAGATGGAAAAGTAAAGTTAGAAAAGGTTGTGACTTTGGAAAGTGTTGCAGATGTATTGACAAAGCCAATGAACACTAAGAAGTTTAGATAGTGTATTGGTTCTATGGGCCTTGGGGCCTATGTTGTGATACAGTAACTCTTGTAAGGTCTTTGTCAAGTGGGAGATTGTTGGGATAAGGTGACCTAGACTTACCTTGAGTTATTGTTTTATTTGCGCTTTCATGGAAAGTTGCTAAATGAAGCTAGATTTTGCCACAAGAAAAGACTTGGAGTAGAAAATAGAAAGCTTGTGTTTTTTGGTGACTTATTTTCTTATGCTTTGTTTTTATTCCAGGGTTTTGCATAAGGAAGTTTCTAAAATAATTTTTAGATGTGTTGAATTTAGACACTTTAGAAACTATTTTCTCTTGTATGAAAACTCTATAACTACAAGGCATTGTTATAGAGAATTTTTAGTTAGAGAGCATTGCTTAAAGAGAGTTTTTTATATTGCCAAAATTGTTCTAGATTTGATATCATAGCTTAATACTCCTAGAGAGTTATGGCTCTGTAGATTGTATTGTAACAATTATTTTTGATAATACAATTGAGTCTAGCTTTGGAGTGGTGGGTTTTTTCTCGAGAATGGTTTCCCACATATATCTTGTGTTCTATGTTTATGAGTTGAATCTTTCTGTGTGTATTTATTTAGCTTGCAATAGTTTAAGGTTTTGTGAGATAAATTTCAGCATAATCTATCTTGTTAGATTTAGCATTTGGAAGTGTTTTTTCGCTTACGCTTTCTTTCAAATACAACATAAATCAATTCCATACCAATATTAGGCAATTTATTATTATCATTCCAGTAGAATAGTAGTGTCTTCATTTGTAGGTTTTGAGCCATGATTTTGGTTATAAAAGAAGACAAATATAAGAAGAGTCTGATTGATGGTTTTTCATCCCAACTACTCAATCTTAACCCATTACAAATAAAATTCTCAAGAACAAAAATGGCTAATTTTGGGCCAATTCTATTTCCATATTTTCACATGTAAACCTCCTTAATGTCCTCTCCAAATATTAAATCTTTCAATATAGATATGTTTTGGTCTTCTCCATTTCAAATATTTGCATCACAGGTTTCCTTAGAATCTCTAGCATAGGATTGTTCTACTTTGATCATCATACAAAAAATACATGTGAATCCTTTATTGGTAGTGTATTACACTAGTCTTGGCTTAGTATAGAAAATGGTGAAAATAGAATATTTTTTAGTTTCTCACAAAGACAAATCCATCTCCATCTAATGGTGTATCAAATATTTACATCAAACTCTTTCTCTTATTCTAAAGAGGTAACCAAATGAGATATGAATAAGTTGCACCAACACATACACAATAATTTCTATCTCAAATGCAACAGGAGGTTTCCATAAAGTAGGCGACATGATGATTTTTTCCACAAGTCAACATTTTGTAATAATAAAGATTAGTAAAAGTAATAAATAATGAATTTTCCATATTTTAAGCCCAAAGCCATATTAAAGAGTACAGATACATATTAAACCATATGCAACATAAAATAGTAAAATAGTAAAATGGGACAAAATGGGATGGAAATAGAATAGGGAAATAAGTATAAAAATACATGAAATGGATTAAAATATGGCATAAAATGGATCATAAATAGCTCTCATCATTCCACCTAATTGAGCATATTTCACATGCTCATCCAATCATTATGATCAAAGGCTCTTCAGTTATAACTACAAGCACTTGGAGTTATGGCTTTAGCTTCATTTGCATCCTAAACCATGATAAATTGTGTATAAGCACAAGGCCCCTTTTGTTTCTTCATGTGAAAAGCTTTATTTTTTTCTCTTGTTTTCAATTTTGTATTTCCAATATTGATACCTTCTTCAAATTTTTCATCAATTTTCCTTTCTTCTTTTTTCTTTTCATTTTTTTAGAGCATCATGGTTCAAATGGTTACATATAGGAGGGAAAATTTTATCTTACAATGCACCAAGTGATTTGAAATGGGTGAAATAGGAGATTAAAAAAAGGACATTGTATGATGAATATAATGGATGGTATAATGGGATGATTGTGGATGATGGATGAAGGACATATAATAGGATGGGATACCTCCCCCCAACTAAAAGGGTTGACTATCCATGGGTAACAAGGAGAGGATAGGTAAGGGTGTTGCATAATGATCAATATAAAAAGTAATATAAATAAAGCTAAGAGATAAAACAATAACAAATCAAATTGATTGTTTTACCAACATGCATGTCTAGAGAGGTCATGGTTGGAAAGTAGAGCATCTCGGCAAAAAAATGATGAATCTGCAACAAGGAAATGAGAACTACAACACCAGAAAAGACCACCATCTAACTAAAATGACTGGAGAGCATATCAGTGGAAGGAACCAAAAACTTGGGATGGAGAGACTGCAACTGTAGGAACCACTATCATCTAATTAGAGCATTGTACAATGAATGGTAGGTAGCATATTCCATGGGATCAACTCAACTGAACACACAACACATACTATGGGTGATCAAAGGTTTGATGACCACACTAAATAAAATTTACAAGAGAGAGTGATAGGAGGTTCCAAGAGTGAAAGAACCACATAAGACAATGAGTGTTCTTGAAAAGAATGATTAGTAGAAAGACCAAGTACACCAATTACTACATTTTTTCCTCTTTTTTAGTGTTTTTTTTTTTTCATTTTTTCCTTTTTTCTTTCATTTTTTTTTTTCTAAAATTTTGATAACAACAAGACTGTCGAAAAGCCAGTTTTCAATCACTCACCACTTAATGACACTTAAAAATAGTTTTCACTATTAAGAATTCATTTTATAGTTAATATCTACTAGAAACCAATTTTTAGATATTAACTGGCCAACAACGCCCAAAGGTTTTCATTATTGGATCTTTTATTTCTTTTTGTCTTCTTTTTTCATTTTTTCAATAACTACATAGAATGACCATAGAACAAGAAATCCTTACATGGATGATAAAAATTATACAACCCAAAACTTGAGTTTTGTCCATGACCTCACAAAAAGTACTATTGAAACTTGATTTCATAATGAAATTGGAATGATGATTAGGAATAATCTCCACAAAATTGGGAATACTAAAACACTACTAAAAACAACCTTGATCCATGTATCTCATACCACTAAATTTAGAAGCTTCTTGTAGAGATTTGGAACACATACTAACATACTTGGATGAAATAATTACTCACAAGGATGATTATACTCATATGACATAGTGCTCTTATAATGTCAAAACATGATCACCAACTATAGTCTCCAATATGCCCATAAAACTTCAAAAAGGAGGAGACACGTCTCCAAAAGTAATGTGATGATCGATAATATGCTCAGTATCCTTGTAATTTTTGTGTGGATGTGTAGCTCAAAATAGTAATGAACTTCATAGACCAAGTTGTGTTTTTTCCTTTGCATGATCAAGCACCAAAGAGAAAGAAATCTCATCTCAAGGTGGTGAACACCTTATGCCAAAATCTTTCTTTTATCTCTAATAGTAAAGCACTAGTCCATATACCTAGCAAGCCCACACAATGTTAACAAATCCAACATAGTGTGTTATTAAATACTTGTGTAGAGAAGCATCATTAACCACTATTGGTGCAAAAAATAGATAATTTCATCTCAACAAAAGACCTGTAACCATATTCTCAAAACCAAGCATATCAATTATAGTAAACAAATATCATCCATCCAATAACTCTATCATTAAGTAGGTAATTAAGTTTTACAAAAGATAGGTAGAGTTATTAATATGGATAGATACTTTATAAAATGGATAGATAAAAATAAATTATTGTGTTCATATAATAGAAATTTTAATTAACACTAGAAAACATCCAATGAAATAATCAATGAAGCTTGAGTGGAAATCATCCAAGAACCACAAAATTAGAGGGATTTTCCACCAACTTAACTTCATGCTACAAGGTCATGAGAATATTAAAATAACCCAAAGAATGAAATAAAAAGAGAAACATGTTCTTAAACTTTTGTGAGCCTTATTGAATGATTAATTGTTGATCTTTTGTAGCTTCAATCGGATAAAACTATGCAAATATATAATTATATATGAGATATAATTACATATGGGATATAAGTTTATTATGTTAGAGAAATTTATATATATGTAGATGATTATATTCTGTATTATATTAACTATCAAATTAATGAATAAAAATTTCCCATGAAGGGACATGCCTCTTCTTATCCTTTTCTCATTATAAATAAGAGGTTGTTGCCATTTGGAACACACATAGCACATACATGGTAGTTCTTAGTACATTTGCAACGATCCCCCATGAACTTCAACATGGTATCAAAGCCAACTAAAAATGTAATAAAGAGAGTATAAAGGATTATTGAAGGAAGAACAATATTAATTTGTAGACAAGTATAATCTATTTTTGATAGGTAACATCAAAGGAGAGTTACATATATGAGGTGAATCGGAAAAAGAGATCACAGTTATATAGAAGAGATCCCAGATTAAGAAACTATAGTATATAAAAAAGAAATATTGTAGTTCATATAAAAAGGATAGAAATTTAATGTTAGAACTCGGATGATTGCAGAATTGGAAAGTGGGGGAAGGCAAGAAGTCATGATGAAGAGAAATGATACATCTCCTAGGAAGACTAGCAACCAATATGGAGCCTCAAAGAAGACAACAAGCAATAATATTGTGTTTTGTGGAAGTTTGCACTAAATCCTAATCAATATATAAAAGCTTCAACTAGCATGACCATTGAATATTATGCATTATCGATTATAATAAATATTTCCAATGTGGATAGGTCAATGAAAGTTAAGAGTTTATGTGCTCTACCCAAATGTCAATGATAAGATAGCGATTTAAAAGTAAGAGATATGTGAAGTACAAAGGGAAATAGGATCAAAAAATATCTAAGCATGTTTGGCTAATGATATCGTGCAAGGTTAAAAGTTTCTAGACTTTTTCATCTTGCACACATTTTCTTTGTACCTAATGATTGAAGAATGTGCAAGATTAATTTAGTAGCTCAACTAAATTGCCCCAAGATTAAGAAAAGTCATTTGTTCCAAACAACTCATGTATTTAAATGTGGAATTGGGTGGGGATAAATGGTGTTTGACCTACATTCTAATGATGATTAGGACTTTTTAAAATTTTTGAAATTGGCATGTGTATATATAATTTTTGTGACTCTTTGCCCATGTTTCTCAATCATTGCTAACTTGCAAAACTTCAAAGTGGACTTTGGACAAAAATGTAGTGATACAACATCACATTTGTGATGGGTGATTCAAAGCGAGAAAGTGGCACAAGGTTTCAAGTTTTTACAAATTGGAGCTTTGCATTTGAACAAGGGATGGTGGCCATCAATGAAAATTGTTAGTAGATGACACCACTATAGAATTTTTGGAAGGGAAACAAGAAAATAAGCCACAATAGAAGCATATAAAATATAGGATGTAAGTGTAGATCTAATATAAAGAAATACCAAAAGGTTATGGAGTAAAATAAATTATGTTCAAGTGAACACCCACATAATGGAAGGTAGGGACCATTGTATACCATTGTTAACTAAGTAGGGATGAAATGAAGCCAATTTAATATAAAGAGGCCCACTGGGTTATGTGGGAGTATAGAAAGGTATAACTAAGGTATGGATATATTTTTAATTTTTATTCATCATTATATATTATTTAAGTATAATTATGTTATTTCTATTATTAAAAATATAAATTGAAGAGTTATGTTATAATTATTTATATTGTTGTTAGGAATAGGCATGAGTTACATTACTAACATCCTAATTAATATTAATATGCTATATGAGCTATGTGCCTTGATCTTTTCCTCGGAGAATGCTATTGTAGGAAGAGAAAAAATTGAGATTCAGAGGGAGTAAACTATGTTTGAGATGAATTCTCCAATGATCAATAAATTGTAATAGTTAAGAGAACTATTATTCATGAATAGACCTCATGACTATGTGATTTTCATGGGTCTATGTTATAAATATATAATACTGAGGGGGGTTGAATCAGTATTTTATTGAATATTTTTAATTACTTTATAACTTGCATATGAAAGTAAACCAACAATGTTGAATAGTAAATATAACCATACACATAGAGAACTGATAAACACCATTATTTTCTAACCAAGGAAACCCTAGCCAAGGGAAAACCCTAGTCGGGATGATACCCACTAGATGATTCACTAAACACTATGATCTAGTTAAGGATATTGACCCTATTAGGAGTCTATGAAGTACATATAGTGTCTCGAGTCCTTGTTAGAGGACTAGACCTTTTTAGGAACCTCAACCCTATTAGGAGTTGTTAGATCAATTACAAGGTATGCAAGAAGAGCCCACTACCCTAACATGCAATTATACAATTTAGTTCTTTCCTACGATAGATATACATACAATACTTGCTTGTTGTTGTAACTCACACTTTCTCTAATCTTTACATTAGATTTTGCATCAAAAAGCCTCACAAATAGTTATCACAATAGTTCACATGTCACATCTAATCATGTAACTTTCACAATATCTACACATTACACACATTCACTGCACAACTCCCACTTGCTCAATGTGCATCATAAGATCTTTACTTATATCTTGCACATTCACAAATTTTTGCTCAGTCTACTTCTATGTCTTCACATGCTTGACATAATATAAAATAATATCCACATAGTTGTTTTAAAATGAATTAATAATTATTTTGAAATTAAAATAATTCCTGAAGTCGTATAGCTCTGTTTTCTACTATGCTTTGTTTTGCACTATCAAATACCAACACAGTTGAAACTTATGGTAACTTGTGTTGTACAGACTGCACACACATGCACACTGGTACACATCATCATCATGATGTCACAAACCTTTCCTCAACTATGCATAAGATAATTCTTTTCACATTGTCCATACTATTAAGATTTGTTCACTATGTTGTTGCAAATTGTCCAATACTTATACATTTTTTTGTCTTTGAATGCATAAATGAAATGTTGAGTATATGTTATTATAAATGAGAACCATCAAGACATCTATCTAACCATATTGCAAAAAATCTCCCCCTTTGGCATTGATGGCAACATTTGAAAAAATTGGTTAAGTCCCAAAATGATGTCATACATAACAAAACAAATAAATATAACTACACAAAAAATTGCCTTCAAAACATAACAATTTTATACATGTTTTGAAGGATCATTACATTCTTTATCACTCCTTTACATTGATACATACGTAAGCTCTCCCTTTACATATACGTTTACATATATATGATTTTCCTCTACATAATAACTCAATACTCCCCTTTTGACATCAACGAAAAAGGTGTCAAAAATTGTATTTCAAAAACTTGTTGCCTGTTGTTGATCGGCTCATCATTCTAGGTATGCAATCTAAAAAAATAATCTTTAGTCTTTCAAAGTCCTTCTTCCAGTTGCCTTTGGTTGTTTCTAATATACTGATGAATGTGCAAAATGCATAAGATGTCAATTCAACTGTGCTCAAGTCAATATAGGCAAATTTATCATAGGAATTCTTTATTAAAAGACATTCCTCCAATTGCCTCTGCAAAATTACAATTTTAGGTGCTAGATATTCTCTAAGAATAGAGAATCTTCTTATTACCTTTTCCTTGTCACATTCAATGCTTCTAACATCATTGTGGATCTTCTCAATCTCATTTTCAAAATCTTCAATTCTGATATCCAGTTATTACAATCTTGTAGTGAGTGACTGAAGCTCACTCATATGGCCTTTGATCTTTGCATCAAAGTCAGATAAGTAAGTGTAATAAATTGTGTACTACTCATACAACTTCTTACCTTCAGCAATACACTTTCTAAATTTCTTGATATTTCCATCAATTGCCTTCAAATAATTGCACGCATTGGTGCACACTATGTTGAATAGGGTTGCATCATGATTATTTTGTACTTGCATTGTTGCTACTTCAGCAAAGGTTGTCAATTCCCTATCAAAGGTCTGCACCAACTCTTTTGCCTTAGCTTGCAAGTCTGGATTTTCTATAGTTGTTGAAACTATCTTCTATATGCGCTCCAAGACTTCAACAAGGGTCTTCTCTAAAGACTTTATAGATTTTTTTTTTCTCAAGCAATTTGCTCAAAGTGCCCATTAGCTTTTTTTGATCTTCATCATTAGATAGAATAGGTACTATTGTTGATGTTCCAGCTACTAATACTACTAAAGATACAATAGTCTTTATGTTCTATTCCTTTGCCTTCTTCTTTTCCTCAGCCTCTTTCTTCTTCTGCTTCTCTTCTTCTATCTTTTTCTTTTCCTCTTCTTCCTTTTTCTTCTTTTCTTCTTCTCCCTTCTTATTTTCTCTTCTACTTCTTTCTGCTTCCCTTCTTATTTTCTTCTTCTTCCTTCTTCTTTTTCTCTTCATTTTCATCATCAGAACTGGTATAGGTAGTGATATTGCCAACAATATTTTCCCTATACATT